>CM059426.1:136350414-137550414 GCA_030390025.1 Squalus acanthias | reverse complement strand
GTGCGCAACATGGAAATGCATTCTCCCCAGATCAACATCCTTTGCCTTAATATGCTCTTAAAAATGTATTGGGGCTGCTTTTCACTTCCTATGCCTAACGTTAACAAGATGGTAACGGCATCAAAATGGAGTTGGTAGTCTTGCCGCCCTATTAGCTTCGATGAAGAGGCCAGTTCCATTTTGAAGGGGCCCTATCGCTGGGCATCCAAAGCCACTTTTAATATGTAAATTGTAGTCCTAGGATCACGATTGCTATTTCAGGTCGGAACTGGTCAGAGCATGCGCTGTGCATGCTCCAGCCAATTCCACAGTGATGGAGCCGAAGAGACTCAGCAAAGGTAAGTTTGGTATTATTTTCGTGGAGCCACTTACCTAACTGTCGGCCAGGGCTGCCTGATATCGGCCAGCCTCAATGTGGCAAACTACATTGGGATGCCCATTTGGTTCGTCAGTCAGTTGCCCGAACGTCAAAATCGATCTCAATCATTTTAAGGGTTTAAAATAGTAATTCGATTCATTTTAGTTTGGACTTTTTCTGATGTCGTCAAAGGTTCATTATAATCAATTGCAATTAACTTGCTATTCACAGTCTCCAATAATTTGGTACCATTTATCTAGCTGGAGTATAAGTGGATTTCTCAAAGTAATTAATGTTAATTAATGTTTTCAGTGCAGTCTCAGATTCATTGAGGGTTAGTGTTTCTATTTTGAACTTGGTAATTGCAATTGAATGTTTGATAATTATTAAAGGAGCTGTGATGTCTTGTGAAAGTGTTTTGCAAGAACAAAAATTCCATGGGTCCAATTTACTGCTATTCGGCAGGATTGCAATCTAATTTTCCCAGTGATCGTTTGCACAATTTCAAACATGATATAGCCATATAAAATTACATTTTTGAATAGTTTCAAAAATGTGATCTCGATACCTGCAATCCATTGCCATATTGGATTTCCCTTACCCCCAATTTGATCTCGTGGAACTTTTGACTTGCAAGGTACTATAAGCCAGCGGTTCTCAAACTTTATCAGGGCACACTTCACCAAAAATGTTTTCATAACATCTCACTTACAGAGGTTAAGAAGTGGTACATATATACTTGTGACTAGCCTACAGTTAGCTCCTTTTCTACATATACGGCTTAAAATGGGCATTAAAAATAAGTGTATATGTTAGATTTCACATTGTTTTCATTTTATTCCCTCAATAATTCCAATCTGGATTTAGAGTCATAGGGGGAAAAATTAGGTCGCGTCCCATTTGGGGCGCAAATATCTTCTGGACGCAAATATTAGCGCCTGGCGCTAATTATCGCCACTGACTGGAAACTTCACTTTTACCGCCCCGGGAGGTGAGTGGAGCGCTAAATCAGGCGCTGCACACCTGTCTTAAGGCACAAAGGCCGAGCAGTGAGGCGCTAACTCAGCGCGCGAGCGCAGCGCAGGTGCTGCCAGTTAGCGAGGGAACACAGACACACTGGCGCCGGCCAGTTCTTAAAACTAGGCAAAACTACCTCACAAAGCGTTGACTCAATGCAGAAGTCTCTCTTTCTCTCTCTCCGAATCTCTCTCTCTCTCTCAGAACGAGTGGTGCAAAAATGTCAACCACAGAAAAAGACAGGAAGAGGCCCCCTTTAAATAGCGCCCCCCCCAGCCCCACAGCGATTGATAGCGTTCCAGTCTTCCGGTCGTTGGATGCGCCAGGCGGTAAGGCAGGGGGCGCCACTCAATTTCCGCTCCGGGGCGCCACAAGGGCGTTGCACCATGGAATGACGTCACAATCTGCGCGCGCAGGTGGTCGCAGCGGTAAAGTTTAGCGCCGCCGCACAATCTCTAGTTAAGTTCCCGAGCGGCGCAAACATCGCTGCGCCCGGGCGTTAGCGGCTTTGCGCCCCATTAGCGCCCTCTTAAGGCGCTAACGGGAGGCGCAACCAACTGAATTTTTACCCCATAGAGTTATACAGCACAGAAAGAGGCCCATCGTGTCTGCGCCGGCCATCAAGCCCTATCTATTCTAATCCCATTTTCCAGCACTTGGTCTGTAGCCTTGTATGCTATGGCGTTTCAAGTGCTCATCTAAATGCTTCTTGAATGTTGTGAGGGTTCCTGCCTCTACCACCCTTTCAGGCAGTGAGTTACAGATTCCAACCACCCTCTAAACCTCCTGCCCCTTACCTTGAAACTATGCCCCCTGGTTATTGACCCCTCTACTAAGGGGAAAAGTTCCTTTCTATCTACCCTATCTATGCCCCTCATAATTTTGTACACCTCAATCAGGTCCCCCCTCAGCCTTCTCTGCTCTAAGGAAAATAACCCCAGCCTGTCCAGTCTCTCTTCATAGCTAAAGCGCTCCAGCCCAGGTAACATCCTGGTGAATCTCCTCTGCACCCTCTCCAATGCAATCACATCCTTCCTATAGTGTGGCGACCAGAACTGCACACAGTATTCCAGCTGTGGCCTAACTAGCATTTTGTACAGCTCCATCATAACCTCCCTGCTCTTATATTCTATGCCTCGGCTAATGAAGGCAAGTATCCCATATGCCTTTTTAACCACCTTATCTACCTGTCCTGCTGCCTTCAGGAATCTATGTACATGCACACCAAGGTCCCTCTGATCCTCTGTCCTTCCTAGGGTCCTACCATTCATTGTGTATTCCCTTGCCTTGTTAGTCCTCCCAAAATGCATCACCTGACACTTTTCAGGGTTCAATTCCATTTGCCACTGTTCTGCCCATCTGACCAACCCGTCTATATCGTCCTGTGGCCTGAGGCTTCCCTCCTCGCTATTTACCACTCCACCAATTTTCGTGTCATCTGCGAACCTAGAAATGCTATATTGATCAGTTGTAGTTTCATAGGTATGCTGTTCATGCAGGAGTACTGCCTTCCTGTATCTGCGTAATGAAGTGAACTCCCTGAGGTGCTGAGTGAGTGACATTTACCATTCTCTTGCATCAAGAGAGTTGCCTAGAATACTACCTTGCATCATTCAACATAAATAATGTGATGATCTAGAATTGTGTTTGGCAGGAATCAAATTAATTTTATCAATATATATATGCTGGTTAAACATGCATTGTGAAGCAAACAAGAAACCAATTGGATATATGCCTACAATTTGTTAGGCTATGTTTATTATTTATGATTGTAATTGGCTTCCATATCCATCATTAATTTTGCACTTTATTTCTGACTGACCTTTGAACAAATTGACTCATGAAAAATGAATTGGCCTTTTGTGTAGAAAAAAGAATATCACAATTTTATTTTACCGTGGTCCTGAACTACGTTGTGGAAAATTTGCATACAAATGCTTAGAACATTTATCAAAATTTCCACTCTCGGCTATTTTAGCAGAAGTGATAAACCGTTTATTTTAAAATAGCAGAGAGCAAAATTTCAGATGAAGATGTTCAATGTTTGTACACTAGTATCTCATGGTATAATTCAAGGGCTCTTGCAGTTAATTTTGAATTTTTACTCTTGCTTTTATTACAGGACTGAAAGAAATCAATAGCATAGATTTAACTATCTGCTTTTGCAAGCACGATCCAATGCAGATTGTGTGCCTTAGTTACTGATTTCTCACTGGTGCAGATAACAGCATCAAACTATTGTGGTGTTGTGCATTGCAGAGTGACTCTCATTCAGTATGTGATATTTGACCCTGAGCTGAGCTTCCGACCTCATATCCTCTCCATCACCAAGACTGCCTACTTCCACCTCCATAATATCACCGATCTCTGCCCCTGCCTCATCCCATCTGCTGCTGAAACCCTCACCCATGCTCTTGTTACCTCCAGACTCGACTATTCCAATGCTCTCCTTGCCGGCCTCCAATCTTACCCCCTCCATAAACTTGAGCTCATCCAAAACTGCTGACCATATCCTAACTCGCATCAAGACCCATTCACCCATCACCTCTGTACTTGTTGACCTACATTGGCTCCCGGTCCAGCAACGCCTGTATTTTAAAATTCTCATCTTTGTGTTCAAATCTCTTCATGACTTTACCCCTCCCTATCTCTGTAACCTCTTCCAGCCCTAAAGTCCTCCAAAACCCAAGCTTTTGGTCACCTGTCCGAATATCTACTTATGCGGCTCAATGTCATTTTTTTCTGATAATGCTCCTGTGAAATGCCTTGGGACATTTTACTACATTAAAGGCACTATATAAATCCAAGTTGTTGTTGATATTGCAATATAGCAGTCTCTCAGCTGGTTATATCCAGACACACAGGCCCTTAAATTCGATGGTGGTTCTCCCAGTCTTCAGCCATAACTATTGAAATTCAAGGGAAACAGCATAAACAGCAATTTTCAGCTGTTTCTGCCTTTTCCCTGGGGTTCTGTTGATCTCCTGCTGACGTTTCAGGACCACGATGACTCAGTCTAAATTCCAAAGAGACATATGCACACTCGTTGACAGATCCCCATTCCTGCAGCTGCTGTTGGCCAAACTGGGCAATGATCAGCACAGCAGTTTCATCTTGAGCAGATTCCATCACAAAGATTGCTAAAGATACTGTCATTGCATGACAGTTATTCGTTTGGATCAATTATTTTACAGCAGCAATAGCTGTAAACTCCTGCAGAAAATGGATTGTTGTAAGGAACCACAGATTGTATGGTGTCTCTTCTGGCAGCAAATAAATCGTTCAGAGCAACACTTGATCCTGCAGTCAGTACCAGTCTACTGAAGCAGAGTGGATGAGTGCATTGTTAGTGTGGATGCATTTATATTTTTCTTGTTGCGCCTCCTCTGGACAAGCAGTACAGTTTGAGACCAACTAACTGGACTCATTTATTATTTGCTTTCTTGCCAGTAGAGGTGCTAGCTATAACATGCCAGGGTTGAAAAGAGGGAAATCAGCCAGGTAACCTGCTCCTGATCACTGTCTAGTGACTCCTCTGTAAAGTTGCATGTGTGTAGGGGTTGAGTGACGATGGGAGCGGGCTCAGGTGTGATGGCTCCCCAGGTAAAATCTTCTGCTGTCACTCACTGCCTGGGTCTACACATGAAGCATAGCTACGTGGGTGAAGCGCTGGAGAACAACTGGTGTCTGTGGACCCATACGAACCAGCACCTTCAGGAGAGGAGAACATTTGGGGGAAAAGTTTGATTTAGTTTTATGGAGCAAAAGCTGTTGGGACATGAATTAACTGGATTTTGGTACCAGTAAATTTTACATCTGCGTTAAGGAAAGAAAGAACTTGGGGGTTATTTTGGCCAAAGGGTGAAAACAGGCGCGAAATGGGCGCAGTGCTAATAAGACACACCTGTTTGAAAGTCTGGATTTAGCATGCAATTTTGGTCCTAGTTGCTGAGTACTGTAATTTGAACTTGTCTGGAGGAGCTAAACCAGAAACCAGCAGGTTTAGAACTCAAGTGCTGATTAGACGCAATTTTCGTGGAGCAGTATATGCGGACTCCTCGCACACACTTTCATTCAAGGTGTGGAGTGCTCTGGCTGACACACAGTGGCACATTGCAGGATGGCTCAGGGACCGAGGGAGAGGGAGCACAGGTTCTCGGATGCGGCACTGGAGGTCCTGGTGAAGGAGGTCAAGAGGAGGAGGGATGTCCTGTATCCGCAAGGGGGGAGTGATGCCACCTCGGCCTCGTGTCCCTCTCTCCTGCAGCAATTGGTGTTGCTCTGCCTGGCCTCATGTTCTCGTCCAGACCAAGGGGGACCCCTAGCAAGGTGCCCATGACCAAGCACTCCCTTTCGCCTGGTGACTCCTATAAGGTATCCAATAAGGTGGAGTAGCATTGCACTTACTCTTTTAGGATGAAGTCCTCATAAATTTTCCAGAATACATGTTGCTCGAGTGTTGGTGAAGTCATAGAGCCATAACGGCACAGAAGGAGGCCAATCGGCCCATCGAGTCCGTGCCGGTTCTCTGTAGACCAATCCAGTCAGTCCCATTCCCCCGCTCTATCCCCGTAGCCCTGCAAGTTTATTTCCCTCAAGTGCCTATCCAATCTCCCCTTGAAAACATTGAGTGTCTCCGCTTCCACCACTTCCATCGGCAGCAAATTCCAGATCATCACCACTCGCTGTGTAAAAAAGTTTTCCTCACATCTCCCCTGTATCTCTTGCCCAAAACCTTAAACCTGTGTCCCCTAGTCCTTGTACCATCAACTAGTGGGAACAGCCTTTCCCCATCTAGCCTACCCAAACCCGTCATAATCTTGTACACCTCTATCAAATCACCCCTCAACTTCCTTTGCTCTAATGAAAACAAATACAGCTTCTCCAACCTGTCCTTGTAACTATGATCCCCCATCCCTGGAACCATTCTGGTAAATCTCCTCTGCACCCTCTCAAGGGCCTTCACATCCTTCCTAAAATGTGGTGACCAGAACTGGACGGAATATTCCAGTTGTGGCCTAACCAGCGCTTTATAAAGGTTCAGCATAACATCTCTACTTTTGTACTCAATACCTCTATTTATGAAGCCCAAGATCCCATATGCTTTGTTAACCACTCTCTCAATATGTCCTGCCATCTTCAGGGACCTATGCACATTAACTCCCAGGTCCCTCTGTCCCTGCACATTCTTTAAAACTGTGCCATTAAGTGTATATTGCCTCTCTCTGTTCCTTCTGCCAAAATGCATCACCTCACACTTCTCTGTATTAAATTCCTTCTGCCAATTGTCTGCCGATTCTGTTAGCCTTTCTATGTCCTGTTGCTGTCAATTGATATCATCATCACTGTTTGCCGCACCCTCAAGTTTGGTGTCATCGGCAAATTTAGAAATTCTACTCTGTATTCCAATTTCCAGGTCATTTATTATATATATATCAAAAAAAACAGTGGCCCCAGCACTGACCCTTGGGGGACACCACTGTCTAACATCCTCCACTCTGAAAAACAGCCATTTACCACAACTCGCTGTTTTCTGTCCTTAAGCCAATTCCTTATCCAAGCTGCCACTGACCCACCTATTCCATGAGCCTCAATTTTGTTAACCAGCCTTCTACGTGGTACTTTGTCAAATGCCTTCTGAAAATCCATGTAGACAACATCCATTGCATTCCCTTCATCAATCCTCTTTGTTACTTCATCAAAAAATTCAATTAGATTAGTCAAACACGATCTTCCTTTTACAAATCCGTGTTGGCTCTCCTTAATTAACTTAAACCTCTCCAAATGCCCGTTAATTTTTTCCTTGATTATTGTTTCTAAAACTTTACCCACCACTGATGTTAAACTGACCGGCCTGTAGTTACTAGGATTGTCCTTACACCCTTTCTTGAACAATGGTGTCACATTTGCCACTTTCCAATCCTCAGGCACCTCCCCCGCATCTAGGGAAGATTGGAAAATTATGGCAAGCCCTTCCGCTATCTCCTCCCCCAATTGCCTTAGCAACCTGGGATGCAAGTCATCTGGACCAGGCGACTTGTCCACTCTAAGCATACCCAACCTTTCTAGTACATCCTGTCTATCAATTTTCACCCTTTCCATTGCTTCTACCTTTTCCACTTCTACCGATATTTTGTCAGCATCCACCTCCTTAGTAAACACCGATACAAAGTACTCATTGAGTATTCTAGCCTTGCCCTGCGCCTCTAAGCATATATCACCTTCTTTGTCTCTAATCGGCCCCACCCCGCCTCTTACTACCCGCTTACTGTTTACATGCTGGTAGAAGACTTTTGGGTTCCTTTTATGTTAACATCTCATATTCTCTCTTTGTCAATCTTATTTTCATCTTCACAAATCCTCTCAACTTATTGTATTTGGTCTGTTTCTCCCTTGAAGAATTCACCTGACATGCATCATACTCCCTCTTTTTTTGTTTCATCATCTTCTCTATCTCCCTTGTCATCCAAGGAGCCCTCGCTTTGGTTCCCTTACCCTTCCCTCTTGTTGGAATATACCTAGCCTGTACTTGGAACATCTCCTCCTTAAAGTCATGACAAAGTGTCCCAGAAAGTCTCTCGATATGTTTCAGAGATTCTCTTTACAGCTCCAGTGCAATGAACATGAAATGGTGAGTATCCCTTTAAAGTAGTGCTTAAAATCGACATCAATGCCAATTATTCCCAAACAGCAGATCACTGTTAGGAGAGGTTGTTAGTTGAAGCGCTAGTCACCAAAATGCCGTGCAGCCTCTTTAATGAGCGCTAGCAGGCATTTTAAGTGGCAATCAGATGTTTAACGAGCCTCCGGGCGGCCGTTCTTAACACTGGCTTCAACTCCTTTACCAAGAAGTTATCTTGCGCTAAACGCAGGCTAAACCAGCGTTGCAGCTTAAGACCCCATCTTGGCCACCTCGGAGGCTCTTTAGCACCTAAAGTATCTGGTGAAATCGCCCCCCTAGCATTTATATAGTGCCTTTTATGTTTTTAGAAAGTCTCAAAATGCTTCAAAGCCAATGAATTTACTTTTTCTTTTAAGTACAGTAATTATTTTATGTAGACAAACATGGCAGCAAATTTGCATACAGGGAGATCCCTCAAACAACAATGTGATGCGTGACCAGTTAACCTGAGAGAAAAAAGTTGCAAAACACCAGGAGACCTCCCTACTATTCTTTAAATAGTGTTATCGGATCTTCTACATCCACCAAAACAAGCAGACTGGGCCTCGGTTTAACAGCCCATCTGAAAGATGTATTGTTGACAATAAGTAGTCCCTACGTAATGCACTAGATTTTTTTTTTTAATTCGTTTTTTGGGATGTGGGCGTCGCTGGCAAGGCCGGCATTTATTGCCCATCCCTAATTGCCCTTGAGAAGGTGGTGGTGAGGGCAGTTAAGAGTCAACCACATTGCTGTGGGTCTGGAGTCACATATAGGCCAGACCAGGTAAGGATGGCAGATTTCCCTCCCTAAAGGACATTAGTGAACCAGATGGGTTTTTATGATTAGCTAGTTTCATGTTACTAGTTTTTAATCCAGATTTATTTAATTAATTAAATTTAAATTCCCCATCTGCCTGTGGTGGGATTTGAACTCACGTCTCCGGATCATTAATCCAAGGCCTTTGGATTACTAGTCCAGTAACATAACCACTATGCTAACCTACCCGTATTAGCCTAGATAATATGCTCAATTATTGGAGTGAAGTTTAAGCCCACAACCTTCATGCCTCGGAGGTGAGAGTGCTACCATGGCGCCAAGCTGTCACTTACCATAGTGAGAAGTCGCACAACACCAGGTTATAGTCCAACAGCTTTATTTGAAATCACAAGCTTTCGGAGCGCTGCTCCTTCGTCACCTGATGAAGGAGCAGCGCTCCAAAAGCTTGTGATTTCAAATAAAGCTGTTGGACTATAATCTGGTGTTGTGCGACTTCTCACATTTGTCCACCCCAGTCCAACACCGGCATCTCCACATCATGACTTACCATAGTGGTATCAAGCCACTTAGAAAATCATAACATGATTAGGCAGAGTCAACATGGTTTTATGAAAGGGAAATCGTGTTTGACAAATTTATTAGAGGATGTAACTAGCAGGGTAGATAAAGGAGAACCAGTGGATGTAGTATATTTGGATTTCCAAAAGGCATTCGATAAGGTGCCACATAAAAGGTTATTACACAAGATGAGGGCTCATGGGGTTGGGGGTAATATAATAGCATGGATAGAGGTTTGGTTAATGGTCAGAAAACAGAGAGTAGGGATAAACGGATCTTTTTCAGGTTGGCAGGCTGTAACTAGTGAGGTGCCGCAAGGATCAGTGTTGGGGCCTCAGCTATTTACAATCTATATTAATGACCTCGATGAAGGACCGAGTGTAATATATCCAAGTTTGCTGATGATACAAAGCTAGGTGGGACAGTAAGCTGTGAGGAGAACACAAAGATGTCTGCAAAGGGATATAGATAGACTAAGTGAGTGGGCAGTAAGGTGGCAGATGGAGTATAATGTAGGGAAATGTGAGGTTATTCACTTTGGTAGGAAGAATAAAAAAACAGAATATTTTTTAAATGGTGAGAAACTTTCAAATGTTTGTGTTGTCGTGCAAGAAACACAGAAAGCTAGCATGCAGGTACAGCAAACAATAAGGAAGGCAAATGGCATGTTGGCCTTTATTGCAAGGGGGTTGGAGTATAAGAGTAAGGAAGTCTTGCTACAATTGTACAGGGCCTTGGTGAGACCACACCTGGAGTACTGTGCACAGTTTTGGTCTCCTTATCTAAGGAAGGATATACTTGCCTTGGAGGCGGTGCAACGAAGATTGATTCCTGGGATGAGAGGGCTGTCCTATGATGAGAGATTGTGTAGAATGGGCCTATACTCTCTGGAGTTTAGAAGAATGAGAGGTAATCTCATTGAAACATACAAGATTCTGAAGGGGATTGACAGGGTAGATGCTGAGAGGTTGTTTCCCCTGGCTGGAGTGTCTAGAACTAGGGGGCACAGTCTCAGGATAAGGGGTAGGCCATTTAAGACTGAAATGAAAAGGAATTTCTTCACTAAGAGGGTTATGAATCTTTGGAATTCTCTGCCCCAGAGGGCTGTGAATGCTGAGTCTTTGAGTATATTCAAGGCTGAGATAGATAGATTTTTGGACTCAAGGGGAATCAAGGGATATGGAGATCGGTCGGGAAAGTGGAGTTGAGGTCAATGATCAGCCATGATCTTATTGAATGGCGGAGCAGGCTCGAGGGGCCGTATGGCCTACTCCTGCTCTTACTTCTTATATTCTTATAGTCATTGTGGCCTTTAATTGTTTATGCTTTACATTGCCACTGCTGTATTATATGTTTGTTGAGTTACTACATTAAGCTGTTCAAAAGTTTTCAGAGGGCTGAACCAGATAAAACAGATCCAGACATTCAGAAGATGATTGGAATTTTGGCATTTGTACAAGTATTCCAAGCTTTCTGTCACAAATGTCATCGATCAGTGTAGAAAATAATCTATTGACTGTTACTGGCTGTTTAAATAAAATGGTGTTTTAAAATATTTGCTGGATGATTTGATAGTCTGACGTTTCTTTACTATGAACATAAGTGTTGTTCATTTAGTATTGGGATTAAATCCAGAGAAGTCAAAGAGAGGAGAGTGTCAGAAGCTGCAATGACTAGAAACAGTTTGTGCCAAGGCTTAATATTGACACCTTCTTGAAATGTGTTTTGCAGCTTGCTGGAGCTAGCAATGGACCTTGTGCTTTTCCTTTAATAAAATGAATGGAAAGTTGAGTATCTCTTGTTGCATTTACCTTACAGTGATACTGCAGCCAGCAGCAGCCCTAACTTTAGTAAGGTAAAATGCCTCTGGATGTACAAGACAAACCTCTGGAGGCGTTTTTTTCCTGATACTTTTCTGAAAGCCGAAACACCTCCATCGGCAATATAAAGTCATCTCGAGGCATAGGCTGTCCTCTTTTCTGGCCATCTGCACAGGTCAAGGATGTGTTATTTTTGCTTTTGTGCCCTGTATGTATTTTTCCTAGCCTTTGGGGAAAGTTAGCAACCAGAAAATAAAGTAATGAATTGCAGCTTTCAAAACACTGCCTATCTGCCAGGATCGAGGAGCTCCCGCTCCATTTTAGCTCTCCCCTTGCCCTGTTTCTGCTGGGCGGGACGGGAGGTGTCGTAAGAATGAGCCTTACGCGTGGTGAACTTAAAGTAAGCTTTAATCAACTAAAAAGGTGCTACATACAAAAGAGGTCTTACTCTATGCCTCTCCAGGATCCAACTGATCAGTCCAGTATTTATCCTGGACTAATCACAGGAAGTGATGCAATAAAGTTCGAGTCACAGGAAGCTGTATTGTGTTACCACAGGAGGGATTAAATTTCCCCCCAAGATGTTAACACTGCAACTTCTGAGTATTAACTATGCTGTATTTACAGTACTAATTATAGTTGATATAAAAATTGTTTTCAACTTTGTAAGGAAGTGTAAAATGAAAATCACCTTACAAACACTATAGATTGAAAGGGTGCCAGTTAGAATTTGTGCAAGACCTTAGTTAGGCCACAGTTGTAGTATTGTGTACAGTTTTGGGCACCTCATTTTAGGAAGGATATAAAAGCAATGGGAAAGTTGCAGCATAGATTCACTCGGATGTTACCCAGGATGAGAGGTTAAAGTTATAAAGAGAGACTTGAAAAGTTATTTTTAAACTAGAGCTGAGATGGTTAAGAGGTGATCTTATAGAGTCTTCAAAATTAAGAAGGGTTACAATAAGTTAAATAGTGATAGCTTGTTTGCACAGGTAAATGAGATGGTAATGAGTGGGCATAAAGTTAAGATGATCATAAATAGAATTAAAGGGGAAGTTAGAAAAAAACTCCCTACACAGAGGGTAGTTAAAATGTGAAATTCCCTGCCACAAGCTGTTGTTAAGGTAGAGTCCATAAATGCTTTTAAAAGGCAATTAGTTAGTTGTTTGATTAATAGGAATATTAAAGAGTATGGGGAGTAAGCAGGAGAGTGGAGAAAAACACTGGCATAGACTTGATAGGCCAAGTGGTATGTTTCTGCATCTGAACATTTTTGAATCTGCAGGGTCAATTTCAGTTTCTGGCAGACATTGGGTGGGGCGTCCAATTTTCGTATTGGACCTCATTCAAATACAGGAGAAGAGCTGCCAGTACTAATTATGCTGCTTTTGGGCAGCTCATCATTTTGGAGGGCAGGAATTCTAGCGGGGCAGAAATGAGCCTGCAGCAGCACCTTAAAGAGGATGGCGAAAGAGATTGCGGGGGTGGGGAGGGCGGTGGTCTATAGAGCGGCAGATTGAACTGGCAGGGAAATATAAAGAGCACACCAAGCTGCAGGGAGCCTTTAAGGCTTAACATTTCCAAAAATGTTAAAGAAAAAGTCATTGCCAGACCTATTTCCAGCTTTACCCGACTGCAGCTTATAATCCCTTTTAATTAGTGCTACAAGTATCTACCTGCTGACTTAGATCAGCAGTGCTTTGCGGGCAGGCTGAGGAAGCAGCGGTGGCAGTACTGATTGACACGACATGCCGTTTCGGTCCTAATAACATCGATATATTAACTAGGCCCTGCCGGTTTCAGGCAGGCGCGTTAGCCGCCTAAATTGAGGCTCGCCCGAAAACTGCAGTGGGCAGGTCTCCAGCAGTAAGTTGACAATTTATATTTTCAGTGATTCCCGCAACCACCCCATTAACACTGTAAAATGGGAAAGTAGGGAGATGAAAATGGGGCTCTGTGATTCAATTCGTAGCATTTTTCCCTGAGTCAGTAGGTTGAGAGATTGTAATCTGAAATAACACTACAGTGCAGTACTATCACATCTGCCTGTTCCGGTATGGAATTATTTACAGGAGAACAGGGAGTCTCCGAGTGTCCTGGCCAACATTTCTTCATAAACCAACCACGAAAAACAAAATAACCTGTGAATCATCTCATTGGTGTTTTGGGATCTTGCTGTGTGAAAAATGGCTGCCACATTTGCCTTTGGATTGAACTTCAACAGTAATTCATCGTATTAATTCATCATAACCCCACTATTTAAAAAAGGAGGGAGAGAGAAAACAGGGAGCTACAGATCGGTTAGCCTAACATCAGTAGTAGGGAAAATGCTAGAGTCTATTATAAAGGATGTGATAACAGGACACTTAGAAAATATCAAAGAGATTAGACAAAGTCAACATGGATTTATGAAAGGGAAATCGTGTTTGACAAACCTACTGGAGTTTTTTGAGGATGTAACTGGTAGAATAGATAAGGGAGAACCAGTGGATGTGGTGTATTTGGATTTTCAGAAGGCCTTTGATAAAGTCCCACATAAGAGGTTAGTGTGCAAAGTTAAAGCACATGGGATTGGGGGTAATATACTGGCATGGATTGAAAATTGGTTAACAGACAGGAAACAGAGTAGGAATAAATGGGTCTTTTTCGGGGTGGCAGGCAGGGGTCAGTGCTTGGGCCCCAGCTATTCACAATATATATCAATGATTTGGATGAGGGAACCAAATGGAATATTTCCAAATTTGCTGACGACACGAAACTAGGTGGGATTGTGAGTTGTGAAGAGGATGCAAAGAGGTTTCAAGGCGATTTAGACAAGTTGAGTGAGTGGGCAAATATATGGCAGATGCAGTATAACGTGGATAAATGTGAAGTTAACCACTTCGGTAGGAAAAACAGAAAGGCAGAGTATTACTTAAATGGTGATAGATTGGGAAATGTTGATGTACAGAGGGACCTGGGTGTCCTTGTACACCAGTCACTGAAAGCAAACATGCAGGTGCAGCAAGCAGTTAGGAAGGCAAATGGTATGTTGGCCTTCATTGCAAGAGGATTTGAGTACAGGAGCAAGGATGTCTTACTACAGTTATACAGGGCCTTGGTGAGACCACACCTGGAGTACTGTGTGCAGTTTTGGTCTCCTTACCTACGAAAGGATATACTTGCCATAGAGGGAGTGCAGTGAAGGTTCACCAGACTGATTCCTGGGATGGCAGGACTGTCGTATGAGGAGAGATTGTGTCGACTAGGCCTGTATTCACTAGAGTTTAGAAGAATGAGAGGGGATCTCATTGAAACGTATAAAATTCTGACAGGGCTAGTCAGACTGGATGCAGGGAGGATGTTTCCCCTGGCTGGGGGCTCTAGAATGAGGGGTCACAGTCTCAGGATATGGGGTAGGACATTTAGGACTGAGATGAGGAGAAATTTCTTCGCTCAGAGGGTGGTGAACCTGTGGAATTCTCTACCACAGAAGGCTGTGGAGGCCAAGTCACTGAATATATTTAAGAAGGAGATAGATAGATTTCTAGACACAAAAGGCATCAAGGGGTATGGGGAGAGAGCGGGAATATAGAATTGAGATAGAGGATCAGCCATGATCATATTGAATGACGGAGCAGGCTCGAAGGGCCGAATGGCCTACTCCTGCTCCTATTTTTCTATGTATGTGAAGCAATTTGAGACTTTTATTAAAGACATGATAACATGGTGTATGCAAGTCTTTTTGTTAAATTGATCTCATTCATGTGAGTCACTTGTTGTATAGATTTTAAAATGAGTAATAATGATAAATCCATTTGATGATTGTGATCTTTACTGTGCTGTTCACTGCATGTATCAAGAACTGTGTAAGTATCACAGTTGACCAATGATATCAATGAACAAGCCAAAGCACTGTTTTGCTATTGTGTTACAAGCAACAACCTGTTTTAAATCTGTAAAATTGAAGATGTAACTGATTAGCAAACTCTGAGTTTTATTTAAGGAACGACCATTAAAAACAGGAACAGCACCCACTGCAATATTGTACTGTGCACACTAAGCATTTCCTTATCTGATCATTTCTTAAAGTCTACCTCATACTCTTATTAACTTCAGTTGCTGCGTGGATTCTAAATGATCAACATTACATCTACATACCTAATCTAGTGATAGCTGCAGTATTTTTAGATGCGTTGCGCAAAATCTCCCCTATTTCGATGCCTCATCTGTATTAGCCAATAGGTTTGCTCTGGGACAGCCTGGTTAATTTACCACTGAACTCCAGCAATTAGAATTAATGTCACAGCTGTTAGCAGCTTTGATCAAACTTATGTTTCATTTAAATGAAAGCAGGCACATAGAGCTAATACTGCATACTTTACATATTTCAATTTTTTTTATGTGAAGAGACCCAACTCTGTTTTTTTCTCTCTATTACAAAATGTCACCACATGAAGAAAGCCCAACATTGCCAGAACAACTGTTGTTTTGTTTCATCCGCAAACTTTATTTGCTGGTCAAATTACTTAAATTACAAAACTATGCAAATGCAGTCTAGAGTATTTGGCAGAAGTCTAGTTTTGAAGGGCATTGCAAGGATAAAACTACAACAGCACAGAAACAGTACACGTAACGAGAATGTGGTCATGCACAGAGTGTCCTGAACGTTGTCGGCTTCTACACACACAAACCTTGATTTTACTTCTTTATACTGCCCTATATTAGGTGGTATAGTGGCAGATAATGAGAGAAAATTGGATGGGGAGGCCTACACCTGTAAATGGATAATAAAAGTAACCTTGTGAGCCACAGTCCTTTAACACTGCATTCACTTTTTGCAAAGTAACACATACCCAGCACCAAAGAACTACTACTGGAGGAGGAAATCAACTAATCAGCTTGCGCATTCCCTTAGTAACTGTCTAGCGTGTGCCTTTTCCTATCCTAGTGATGCCACGCAGTGCTACCCCAGTGGCTGCAGCATGGCTGGTGGAAGGCTGCTGACTTTAAGTGGGGGACACTGCAGATGGCCTTGCAGGACGACATCAAGGAGCTGGTGGCTGGGAGTGTGAAATCGAGTGACGGTGTTTCTTCATCTTCTTCTTCACTCTCCTCTTCCACTTCTTGGTCAACCACTGACTGGGCAGGCTGCATTTCTTGGATGTGTGAAATGAGGAAGGCACAAGGGTACGGTAGTGGTGAGGGGAGGGTGAGAAAGCAAGAGGTGCATGCTTACACCATGTGCAGCTTGTACATCAGAAGAGATTGTGGGATGAGGGGGAAGTGGGATGTGAGAAGGAGGATAACGTAATAGATACCAGCATCTTGTATTCTTTCAGCCCCGCCACCGGCTCAGCCATACCCCTGCCAAGAATGGCCAGCACCGTCTCCTCCAATGGGGTGAGGTGAAGCTAGGAATGTGAGGTGCGCTTCGTGTTCAGTAGAGATTGTTGGTAGGTGAGAAATTGCGGGGGGGGGTCTGAGGTCATGAAAATTCTTTGGACACTGGGAGCAACACTGCTGACAGTGATGGCCTCAGTGATGTGGTCCCACATCCTTCTTTCTGGAGGGCCTCCTGGCTCTTTGTGGGTAGAGGACCTCTCTTGCCATGTTGACCCCCTGCACAAAGCTGGAGTGCTGCGCCTGAGACCCTGGGAGCCATTTGTGTTAGTGCTGAAGCACTTTTACCATTTTTGTTGCAGAAGGCAGTTCAGCTTTAAGGGCTAGAGACTGCCTAGTTTTGAATGATTTTTAATTTTTTTTCAAAAAGCAACTTAGCTTTAAGGGCTAGAGACTGCCTTGAAAACTAACAGCCTAGCTTTAAGGAAAGGCAGCCTCGTTCCAGCGACATGAACTTGGGCCTCCTGTTGAGCGCACAGCCTGTCAGCAGTGCGATCATCACCGGACTGTGCATTAAAATCATTTAAATTAGGAGGCAGCACCAAATTAACGTGCTGCCTGTGCTTTTTGAACGGGCACGGGCATATCTCGCATCGTGGTACCCGCGCCCGTTTTCTTCCGTTATCGAATTTCCCGGCCCATGTGTTTGAAATCATAGGCGATAACTTGAAGGAAGAGGCCACATCTTAGGTGCACAGCCGTACTCATCAAGACCCACCACTCCTGTCCTATCACACCAATTTATCATGGAATTTTTGGTCTCAGCGAAGTAGTTAATAGATTACTGATGTTGCTGCCTCTTGTGACAATGGCAATGCACCAATTCTTTAAGGCCCCGTCCAATACCAGCACCTGAGGGAGCTTAAGTTAAAACCTGGGCCCAGCTCGCCTTGACAATGCAAGAGCGTGGCAACTGGAAGAGGGTCCATCAGGGACAGCAACTTCATTGAGATAAGAGTCACCTCAGCCCTCAAAGGCTCCAGAACAATCTTTCCAATCACCCACCTCTCAACTTTACATCATTGAGGGAGCACTTTGTACAAGTGGTGGATTAGAGCTAGAACAATTAAGCTAGTTGGCAGGAAGGGTAGACACAGTGGTAAGAGGTAGTTGCAGTTAGAGTGTAGGGAATTATTGGGAGGTCTTGGTGAATTGTGTTGTAGAAAGTAAAAATTATTTGACCACATAGATTTCCGAGTTAATTTCTGTGAATGTTTGCAACTTGGTGGACCTGGATGATGATATATGAGAGTGTGACTTGTGTATTATGGAGGGAAGATACATTGGTCTCTAGGAATGGAGGTCTGTGTAAGGAAGTTGTGGATGCCACACAAAAGATTATTGCTTAAGGTAAAAAATCACGGGATTGGGGGTAATATTCTGGCATGGATAGAGGATTGGCTATCTAACAGAAAGCAAAGAGTTGGGATAAATGGTTCATTCTCAGACTGGCAATCAGTAACTAGTGGTGTTCCACAGGGGTCAGTGCTGGGTCCCCAACTCTTCACAATCTATATTAACGATTTGGAGGAAGGGACCAAGTGTAACATATCAAAATTTGCAGATGATACAAAGATGGGAGGGAAAGTAGTGAGTGAGGAGGACATAAAAAACCTGCAAGGGGACATAGACAGGCTAAGTAAGTGGGCAGAGATTTGGCAGATGGAATACAACACTGGAAAGTGTGAGGTGATGCACTTTGGCAGGAAAAATCCTAGAGCAATTTATTATCTTAATGGCAAGAAACTGGAGAGTACTGAAGTGCAAAGGGATCTGGGGGTCCTGGTGCACGAAACTCAAAAGGTTAGTATGCAGGTGCAGCAAGTGATTAAGAAGGCAAATGGAATGTTGGCTTTCATTGCTAGGGGGATAGAATATAAAAATAGGGAGGTATTGCTTCAGTTGTACAAGGTATTGGTGAGACCGCACCTGGAATACTGCATACAGTTTTGGTGTCCTTACTTAAGGAAAGACATCCTTGCTCTCGAGGCAGTGCAAACAAGGTTCACTCGGTTAATCCCGGGGATGAGGGGGTGGTCATATGAGGAGAGGTTGGGTAGATTGGGACTCTACTCATTGGAGTTCAGAAGAATGAGAGGCGATCTTATTGAAACATATAAGATTGTGAAGGGGTTGGATCGGGTGGATGCGGGGAGGATGTTCCCGATGACGGGTGAGACGAGAACTAGGGGACATAGTCTTAGAATAAGGGGCTGCTCTTTCAAAACTGAGATGAGGAGGAACTACTTCACTCAGAGGGTGGTAGGTCCATGGAATATGCTGCCACAAAAAGCTGTAGAAGCTACAACATTAATTAAATTTAAAACAGAAATAGACAGTTTCCTAGAAGTAAAGGGCATTAAGGGTTACGGGGAGCGGGCAGGAATTTGGACATGAGTCTAGGTTCGGATCGGTCATGGCCCTGTGGGTAGTGGAGCGGGCCCAGGGACTGTGTAGCCTGATTCTGCTCCTATTTCGTGTGTGCAATTCTGTTAGATGCAGGAGATGGTTCTGTGATAGATAGTAGATTGGCGGTTAGGATCAGATCAGCCATGATCTTATTGAATGGCGGAGCAGGCTCGAGGGGCCGATTGGCCTACTCCTGCTCCTATTTCTTATGTTCTTATGTTCTTATGTTCTTATGAAGGGGAGGAATATGTGTGGGGCGGGAGGGAGAGTGGTGACATTTTATTCTGTTTCTCAGCTTTTATTGAGTAAAAGCGCTCAGCTATAATTTGCTGCCTCCTTTCTCTGGTTACATGCTGATGGCTCTCTTGCTCCACCTCCTCCCCTTCTTATGCACCCTCCTCCTGACATGGTGATGATAGGCCTTTTCCCTCTTCTTTATCGTCATCAACCCCTTCAGCTTCAGGAAATACTAATCCTTTCTGCATTCCCAAATCATGCCGAATTCATCAAGCAATAATGATTTTGGACACTCTTGCTGGGCTGTACTTGAAGGGCTTCACTAGACTTGTCCAGGAAAATTACAATTCAAAATGCCTATGGTCTGCTCTATTAAAATTCTTGTAGTCCCAAGGTCCTCTGTTCTCCCCATCTGTCAGCAGATGCCTTACTGGAGTCATAAGCCACAATTGCAGTGGATATCCCTGATCACCATTCAGCCATCCCATTACACGTTTCTGGTATCGTAGATTGTCACATGAAAAAAGCATCATGACAGTTTCCTCAGTAGTGGGCATTAACATGCATGATAAACTAATTGGCATCACACAGTAGCTGGGCATTTATTGATTGAAAGCCTTTCCTATTCATGAAATTGAGGGGGTAGTTGTGCAGGGCTTTCACTTCTACATATGTTTGTCAATTGCTCCTTGCGCCTCTGGAAATTCTGCCAATGTATGGAGTTGGAGTGCTCACTCTGTTTGTTTTACAAGCTCCATGGGAAAGGTAATAAACTGCGAGACTCTCCTGAATGGAGCATCAGTGAACTCCTTTATACAGTGATATTCTGTTGCCTGACTAATGGGACAAGACCCAAGGCTGCCTGGAAGGATTCAATGGCAATGCAAAAATCAACACAGTGGCCACTTTTACTGTTATGGGCAATGTTTATCTACTGGTGGAAATGGGCTGCAGGTATTCGGCCAACAGCTGGCATAACTCTCTAATGTCCTACAGGGAGGAGAGGGAAGTGCAGCCTTCTGATGCATTGGCAGGCAGAGAAATTAAGTCAGACCTTATGGGCCTGTAAACCTTGTGGAGTCTGTATTAACGTGTAGGAAACTGTGATGCTTCACTTTAAGAGCCTCCAATCTAGTCTCTTCCATATCCTTATCCTTCTCCTTTTCAAGGCGCAGGAATAGAGGGATTTCTTCCTGCAGTCTAGAAATATATTTTCTTGAGCAGTCTTCAGAGAAGTTACATAACAAGAACCAACCAAAATCACTGTGCAGGCAGAGTTTCTACACGTTTCACTCAGGAAATACAAAATGGCCTCCTCCATGTAGCATCCATTTCAGGGATACCACTCTGCTGCTCATACCACCAATTCAATAGTGTTCTCGGAGTTCAGATTTGGGGTGGTAATTGAGGAAGTTGTGCAGAGACCTAGGCCACATCCACCTGTCCCTATTTACATGTGGCATGTGGTCTCTGAATAGCTGATACCGCAGTGTGGTGGATTTTAAGGAGAAAAGTTTTGGTGCATTTGTTGGGGTGGTATTTTGGGGGTAGGCCATACTGCTCCATTTTATTGTTTTAGTGCACCAACACCTCCTGAAAATTGGTAGCAAAAAAAAGTGTCTTTCCTCATCCTAATTCAAGTTATTTTTTTAATCAGGGAAAAAATAATTACATTTTGAAAGCTCCTCAGGCAAACAGAAAGGCTCTAATTACTATCTCCTATGGGTTATTGATAGCTAGAAAATGTAAATACTCTAATTAGTGACAGTTCTGAGAGATGGGCCGACAGAGAAAGACAAACAGAGAGATAGAGAATCATGCATCCTGGAACCAATCACAGAACACTGAATTCAATGTTTTCAGAGACCTCTTAGAACATTGCTGCCAGAACTACCCCCTCCTCTCACCACCATTGGTGTCAGGCCTATGTCCTTCAGCTCTTCATCCCCTTACTACTGACAGTTCCCAGAAATCCACCAGTGACCCAAACCCTACATTCCACAGCACAGTTCTACTAAACCTCAGGTTCCACCTCCACAGTGTTACCAGACCACAGCCCATCCACCCGCCCCTCCCCCCCCCCAACCCCCACCCCGGCCATACTGCAAAACCCTAGTACCCCCATTCCAGCTTTGCCAAAATCCATCATGCTCATCTCAGTGCCGCAAAGACCTAGGGCCATTCTCCCAGTGCTGCCAACACCCAGCAACCCACCAGTGCAGCTAAACCCCATCCCTCCCCAGTATTGTGACATCTACTTCCAACTGGTACTTCTTGTGTCCCATCTTGCTGTTTATCCTCAGCTTTTTAGAATGGTAAGGGATAAAAAAATAAACACATGAGTAAAGGAACATATATAGGCTACGCATTTACTGTTATTCACAGAATCTCCAAAGCTCCAGTCAAAATCCCAGCATTTGATATAATAAAAATGTAATTTGATTTATTCAGTCACTGCCTCTGATGTTATCTTCTACAGGAAACAGTGTATCCTCCAAATCACCGTGAGCAACACCATAAGAGATCTTCAAGTTTCTTTTTAGAAGTTTTATAAACATAAGGAAACCGAAAGTATTTAATATGATGTAAAATAATTGTCGAGTCGGAACCTCAGATGGTTGGCACCAATTTTGAATCTCAGATGGAAACTCAAACGATAAATCTCCATTGTGCATTAAAATTAGACAGAAAAAGAATTGAAAGAGCAAAGGCTTATCCAGAACAATCACTATTATTTCACCGCCTGGATTTCTGCTTTCTGTAGTGCTACATGAGATGAAATACATAATGGGCCGGATATTCCGATGCCCATGGGTGTGTACGCGCTGTGTACACACCCGTAGGGACATCGGAAATGCCGGTTTCAGGCATGCACAGCGCATGTGCTGAAAACCGGCATTTCCGATCTGTCAAGAATGCTCTTGACAGATCCTCCGGCTGCCCTGGAAAAGGGCCTCTGCGGGCAGATAGTTCCGCTTCTGGAGAACCTCCGCCCGCAGAAAACCCTTAGAAATCTTACGCCTGGTAAAAGCGTAAGGCCTGCTTTTACCAGAATAAGATTTGGAAAAAGTAAAAAAAAAATGTTTTCACTTATTTATCATTTAAAAATACTTTTAAAAAAGGTAAGTTTATTTTTAGCCCCGTAAAAACTTTAATTATTTTTTTAAAATGTATTTAATATTTTACAATGTTTTGGGGGTGATCTCCATTCATATATTTGACAGGTCTATCTGTCAAGTGTATGAAGGGAGATTCCCTTCTCCTATTGGCTCCCCATGGCCCACGTGATCCCAGGGACGCTTGCGCCTCTGGGATACGTGGGCCTTGCTCATTTCGTGTTGGAGAGGCCCAGGATCGGAACTATATGCACCTCGGGAGACCTCGGGTAAGTGCGTAGATTTTTTCCAGATCGGAGGCCTCCGCACGCGGGAAGCCTCCGATCGGAAAATACGGTCCATAGTAGTTAATTCAGTGATCTCACATTCCCAAATGATGAGAGTATGGGTCAGGGTTAGGGCTACAGCACCATTGTGCCAATTTTCCAGCCCACGCTTCCTTTGAGCATGCCTTCCCTCTGGGACTTAGACCGTTGAATTAACCCTAATATTTTTGTCACCTATGTATTATTTTAGCATACAAGACAAATTGCTTTTCTGCTGTAAATGATCAATGAAAGGTCAGAACCCTATTTCCATTGCATGAAATTATATTTCATTAAACAGTGAGGCAGATACTAAAATTACTAAATTACTATTTGCAATTTGTTACATCAAAATGAGATGTAAAGCCCACATGATTAGGTTTTATAACCCTGACATGATATTTCACTGGACATCATTGACTACTTTAAACAGTTTTTGTTTGGGAAAGAAAAGGGGTACCACATAATATGAACCTTTCTCATCAGCTACCCATGTTGCATTTATTGTTTTGTGGGTCTCAAATTAGTGGTGTTTTGCACCAAAATAAAAATAAAAAATCCAAGTTTGCTCACAGGACACTCCCGAGTCATTGATTGAATCTAATTCTATTTTGTAAATGAGTAACACTTTTGTGACTATAAATGGCAGAATAATAACAGGAGTCACTTCCTTAGGGTTGGCCCCTTTTACAGCCAGATTGTCAAATTGTGATTTAAATGGGCAACTGATCAACAAAAAACCTCACAGCGAGGCTCTGAGGGTTGTTATTTCCTATGGAATCAGCAGGATTCCAAAAGTCATTTGTGCGCAATGTCCAAATAAATTGTGATTAAGCGAAGACTCACTTTAGGCACAACAAAATACTAGTAGTAATTTAGTATACGTATTGAACGCTTTGCTGTTTAATTGAATCGGCTGTTTTATGTTGCTGGCAAGTGTCCTTTGAACCATCTATTCAGAAAGATATTATTTCCAATGAAGTTGAGACGTAATAGAAAATATGTTCTTTGATTTTCCTTTTTCCCCTTCCCTCCTTCCTACGGGAGTTGATTCTTGCTGGGGTATGATTCATAGGCACCAGCTGTCACTGGTACCTCACCCACATGCTGATTTTTGATGTGTGATCTCAAAGTATAATTCTTTGCAGGCTATTTGACTACAGGGGGCATAACAGACAAGCCCAATTCTGTCCTTGCTTGATATCCACACTTGTGCATTTGCAGCAGGGTCACGGGATAGCAATCCGGAGTGGGAAGTCAGCTGATTTTCCCATCGCTAAACCAAGGGCGATAAGGCCAGTTGTACCTGCTGCCCCGGCTGTGATCAGCTAACTCAGCACAGATTGGGAAGGTTTGATGTAATTGTTTGAAGAACTCTTTGCTAATTTTACATTGTTAATGAACTCTTTAATGAAGACAGAAAATGTGACAGCATTTCAAAAAGATTGTAAAACTGAAAATAATTTTCTTAGTTTACCGACCATTCCTTGTTCTTAATTGCTTTCAAATGACAAAAAGGAGAAATATCAGCAAGTGAGAAACTATTCTTTAAAAAAAAAATTCCAATTATCTCCCCTCCTCTCAAAGGTGCTGATTCTTTTTTAAATTTATTCTTGGAATGTGGGCGTCATTGGTAAGGCCAGCATTTATTAATCATCCCCAGTTGCCTTGAGAATGTGGTGGTGGGCCTTCTTTTTGAATCACTGTAGCCCGTGTGGTGAAACGCCCCCACAATGCTGTTACGTAGGGGTTCTAGGAGCTTAACATAGCAATGATGTAGGAATGGGGATGTATATCCAAGTCAAGATGGTGTGTGACTTGGAGGGGAACATGGAGATGATGAAGATCCCATGCACCTGCTGCCCTTGTCCTCCTAGGTGGTGGAGCTTGTCACTTTTGGGAGGTGGCCCAAAAGAAGCCTTAGCGAGTTGCTGCTGTGCATCCTGTAGATAGTATACACTACAGCCCTGGTACACCAGTGGTGGAGGGAGTGGATGTTTAAGCTGGTGGATGGGATGCTGATGAAAGTGGATGCGGTGAATTGGGTGCCACTTTTTCCTGGATGATGTCAAGCTTCTTGAGTGTTGTTGCAGCTGCACCCATCCATCCACCCCCTAGAAGGAACTGATTTTAGGTGGTATAGTAGAGTCCACTATTATCTTAGTGCCTCAATAAATCAAACAGAGCACTCAACCTTTACCCTCACCTTGCTGCTGTAAATAGCAGTTTTGAAGACCAGCAAAATCACAAAGTTCAGGAACCATCCTGAAGTGCAGCATCTAATTGGATAGTTCAGGATCAATATATGGTTCATATACTAATATTAGAACATGAGTCTGACAACTGCTGTCTGGAGAGATACGTATAATTGACGCCTGTGATTCAACAGACTTGAATTGAAGGTAGTACAACTTTAATGCTACAAAGTACACCAAGCAATAAGGGTGTAGTAGATGTGGGATCTACGTAGACTAAAATCTGATTTTTGCTAAAAGACCTCACTCAAACTGATCTGGTAATGTCAGTTCCAGCTCAATGTTTGTTTACAGTAAGGACTCGGGCTTGTCTCCACTCAATAATACTTTGTAAAATTTTCCTATAAATAAAGAAATACAAGCAATTAAGCTAGAATGCTGGATTTCAAAGTTTCGTTATAAGCAGTTTGAAGCCATTTATCCAAATCCAATTCAGTTTAGATTTCCTCAGATATTATTGGGAAGCAAGACATTCTGACCAATGTTTCCTGATTTTTCTTTTAATTACCCAATTCCAGTTAATTTTGGAGCAGGCAAGTGTGCAACATGGGGACGGGGGCAGTTCCTCCAGCTCCCCAGTGTCAGCTGCCACTTCCATTATTTTTTGCTGGAAGTGACAGCAGACTCAATAGACCTGACCATATTTGGGCAGGCATACTCAAATGATAGATTAATGATGGGAATGCATCACCCAACATTTTTCTCGTTAATACCTCCTTTGCAATACTAGACATCAGGAATGCCATTGTGTTCCTGGCGTCCAGCATTGCTCAGGAAGTAAAGGGGGGTGCTTTAAAAATTATGGGAATGCTTGCCTCGCACAATTGATCATAGAACAATTAATTGCACTTGACAAGGTGTGCCTCTTTAAATAAATGTTTTTAAAATGTTTTATTTGACAGCTCTAGAGGCTTCCAGCCATGTTACGATGATTTTCCTCGAGCCCCATCCGAAGTGGGTGATCTGGCTGGAGTGAAAATAGCTGGGAGCCTGCCAAAAAAAATAAATGAACCTGGAAGATCTGTGCTTAGAGAGATGGGTGCATGCAGAGTAGTAAAATCTAGCCCCATTAATTTAAAATTATATTTTTCCACAATTTGGTTTAAAATTTGGGGCATCTCCAATACAATTGTAACAGAGTTAATGGCCGCGAATTTAATGGAGGAGGCGGGATGGGGGCAGGAGAGCTGGTTTCCGGGTTCGGGCCCGCTCCCAGCTGCAGTTGTGATTTTCCATAGATTGGCCTGCGGGCTTACCGGCCAATTAACAGGAAGCGGGCCTGATGACGTCATTTGATGACGCGTCATCAGCCGGTTTCCTTAAAGGGGCCATGTTGACATGGAGTTTGACAGTTGTTCTGTCAGTGTTTGACAGCATTGAGGTGCTGCAAACATTGACAATCACTGCACAAAGGTGAACGCTTGCACCCAGGCTCTCCAATGACTCCCTCCATATGCTTATGGAGGGAGTCACAGCACGCAGGGAGGTTCTCTTCCCTTCCAAGGGCGGAAGAGACCTCCTGAGGACACCAACTTACCTTGCACCTCCACCCAACCCTCTCTATCTACTTTTTAATTTCCCCATCTCACTAGCCACCCCTCACACTCACCCTCATCCTAGTCCAATCATATCAACTAACAACACACAAGGGTAGGCACTTGAGAGGTTCAAGCCAATGTCCATGTGAAGTTTCTGGTAATGTGTTGTTATACAATGAAATCTCTTTTTCCAACACTGCCCCTTATTGGACAGATCTGAGCGCACCTTGAGAAGTGTCTTACTGAGTTCCAGTGATTGTTCAGTCATAACTTTCCCCCCGGGCTATAGAGATGAGTGTGCGTGGAATGGCTTGGACATTAAAGGGATGCTTCACGGTGCTGGTGTGGGATGATGTCATCCTGGCAGCCAGGGTTTACAGCGTCAAGTGAAGAAAATCTGGCTATGGTGATGCCATCGCTGGCTTCCAGGCCAGCAGTTTTGTCAGGGGCTGATGTCCTGTGTCCAGTGCAGCATCAGGTGATGGCGGCGAAGGTTGGTGATGAGGTTGGTGATGTTGTTGTTGGGGCTGATCGTGGAAGGATTCGGAGGACCAAGGTCTGATTGTTTCATTGGCTCTGATGTTGCTGCAATAGATGGCAGCTGCAGGTGAGATGACAGAAGTGATCTGTCAATGGTGAGAGAGGTTCTCCCAATGAGGTGGCACTGGACATACAGTTGGATCTAAAACCTTGTAAGCTTAAGAAATCTCTATATGTATTACAAATGCAGTAACCAACATTTTCTGTGCTCTGAAACTCACCATCTGTAACATGGCACCCTTTACACCACTTCTGCAGCTGTCAGCTTTTCACAAACATCAGAGCAGACTCAAAACACGCCAGGTTGAGCTGGCGTATTCCCCGAACAGCAGGTAACCCGTGGGGAAGAAGGTAAAATTATAAGTAAGCCTCAAAATAGTCTTAAATTAGCTCTTAACAAGCCATTTAAGTAGCTGAATTGTATCCCCCGCCGCTTGGTGTCGGGTCAGTTCTCCGCTGACAGCCCCGACACCAGGGAGACTCGCGTGGAGACGGGTTGACAGCGGGTTTCCTAACCACTGGCAAAATCCTCTATAACCTGGGTTGCTATGATATTGTTTTTCCAGTTAAGGTTATGGGTTTGTGTAATATTTTTGTACTTTAATATCTGATTCCTTATTTCAGACACGCACTCCATTCCCACCTTTTTTTCTGGTTTGAGTATTTGCTGTGATATATGAAAGATTAGATTAGTTCTAAGAGTTACATTCTTTTTATTATTTTATCTACTTAAGGAGATAGGTAAAATACATTCTATTTCAAATATATAACTATTACATCAATGTAAGATTATTCACTTGTTTGTTATTTGTAGAGTTAATTTAATTAACATTTTAAACTTTAAATGAAGTCTCATGTGATACTCTACTGCTTTTGAAGACTGACGTGAAATTTATGGAGGCCTAGATAGTCCAATACATAAAAGTAATTACCAAACAGAGTTTGCTGTTCATCTACCTGCTTTCATTATTGAAAATTTACCTGGAACTCAAGCCAAAGATAGACGCTTCTGAAGCTTTGACGAGTTAGGACTAACCCATGAGAGTGATCTAGGAGAAGAACATTAGAAAATACCTCAAAATGCAACAGGGTAATTAGTGAAATAGGATTATTAGAATAGGGAATGCATTACCAAAAGTGGCTGAATCAATCAAATGTTTAAGCTGGGAGCTAGGTCACCACATGAAGAAGAAAAGTATTATAGGCTGTGGGGAAAGAGCAGGAATGGGAGATTCAAATAGATATCCAGGCGTGAAGGTAGCAGTGGCACATGTATGATGCATTAAAATGGCATCCTTCTGTGCTCAAACTTCTATGATTCTATGAACAGCCCGTATCTTCTCTGGAACACTGCAGAAGACCAACGTCTAGTCATATCTGTGAAGAGAGCATGATTTAATATAATAAATGTTGATTAGGATTGCTTCTATTTGCCATCAGTGCCATTTATGCTGAAAACCTGTAAAGTCAGGCCAAGAGTTAGAATACCACCACCCCAGATCATCTTAGTCCACCTAAACAATCAGTAATCCCTTAATATAGAATCATACAGCACAGAAGGAGGCCATTCGGCCCATCATTCCTATGCCGGCTCTTTGAAAGAGCTTGCCAATTAGTCCCACTCCCCTGTTTTCCCCTTGGCCCTGTTTTTTTTTTCCTTTTCAAGTATACAGCCAATTCCCTTTTATAAGTTACTATTGAATCTGCTTCCACCAGCCTTTTAGGCAGTGCATTCCAGATCATTACCAGTGTGGATGCTGACAGAATTTGTTTTTTTAGCTGGTGAATGATATGCAAAACAATTATAAAATCAGGAAGTAAATGTAACGCCTACAGGAGAATTCAGGCCAAAGGATCTGTGGGATAATTGAACAAAATGCCATTACATCACCGTGGCTGCTGCAATAATTATAGTACGTTATAACAGCTGACATTTTACTGAAGTCACACATATCATTTATTAATAACACAAGCTGTTAACAGCTGTCCAAATTTTTGTAGTTCTACAATGCAGTTTAAATTATGTTCCATGTTGTGGAGTATTTTAAACCAACACTCGACACAAGGGTTTCGGATCGATAATGAAGTCGTCTTTATTACACCGGTGGGGAGACAATCTGCTCTGTCTTAGCCAGACTTCTCCAAATTGTTACAGCAAACACTACATTTTTATACATTACAATACATATGTCCAGCTCATGCAAAATTCATTCCTGCCTCCTGATTGGACCTTGGCCCGCATGCATCTTCACTGATTGGTTGCCTATGCCGCGTTACATTAAAGTACCGCCTTTACTATCGGAAAAGTATATGTCCGTTATCCCCCAAGCTGTTATTGCACCTATGACCTTTGTTTATGCCAGATGGGGTCTCACCAACATTGTACTTCTGACTCATTGTCCTGCTTTCCTGCCTCTCTAGGCCTCTTTACTTCCAACTCATTGTTTTACTTTCCTGCCAGAACAGAACTTACATCCTCTAGGCCTCTTATGGTTCAACATCCGGCAATTTGCAATTGTCTCCAAATTATACAGTTTGCAGTCGTTAATCATTCTAACACTACTGCTTAGATTATCTCAACTGCCAGTTCAGCAATTTAGTAAAAGCTTACTACTGCAAAGGCCTATTAGATTATTGTCTTTATTACACCATTCAGTGAAACTGCCAGCGATGTCAGTTTAACTCTTTCCCCACTGCATTCCATTATCAAATCTAGACCAACCGTACGTGGATAGACAACAAGAAAATCTAATCTGATTGTGTTTATTACTATACTAAATCTTCTTCACCATTTTACTACTCGACACTTAAATCACTGTTATTTAAAAAGCTGAAATATTACATATGGGTGTTTAGCGATTATAAGCATTGTTACGGCAAAAGCTACAGGTTTATTGGTATTCTTGATAATGTAGAACAAAGTAATACAACTGAGATAATCCAATATATTTAAGTGCAATCTGTGGAGTACTAAAGTGAATATGTAAATCGGGGGTGGGGGAATTCTCCTTTAACTTACCATCCCTGTTAGGGCAGTAATAGGAGCAGAATTGTTTTTTTTTAAAGCTACCACCACAAATCCACCCCCAACAAACTGCATCTGCATTCTTCTGTCCCAGTCCCCTTTAAGACCTGCCGGAGGTGCTTACTGCCCCATGTAAGTGGAGTCAAGGGCGTGTGGCCAGTCTCGCCAACCCATCCTCCTCCATTTCCACTTCAAACCTGTCCCAAATAATTAATGGCATTCTAACTGTGGTGGTAGAGGCTGCAGCAGGTATCCCTGAGACCAATACAGCTTGGAGGAGGCCACTTTGTGTGCTCCTACTGAAGGCTGGTGTTTCTTTGCCTACATGGGAATGGTAGCGTAGTGGTAATGTCACTGGGCTAGTAATCCACAGGCCTGGACTAATGATGTGAGTTCAAATCCCACCACGGCAGCTGAGGAATTTAAATTCAGTTAATTAAATAAATCTGGAATTAAAAAAAAGCTAGTGTCAGTAATGGTAACCATGAAACTATTGGATTGTCGTAAAAACCCATTTAGGGAAGGAAATCAGCCCCATGTAACAAGCCGCTACAAAACAAAATACTAAGAATGAAACCGGACGGACCCCTCGGCATCGGCTACGGACATGGCAACGGCACACCCAGTCAACCCTCACCAACATCTGGGGACTTGAGCCAAAATTGGGAGAGCTGTCCCACAGCCTGACATAGTCATATTCACAGAATCATACCTTTCAGCCAATGTCCCAAACTCCTCCATCACCATCCCTGGGTATGTCCAGGGGTGGTGGCACAGTGGTATACAGTCGGGAAGGAGTGGCCCTGGGAGTCCTCAACATTGACGCCGGACCCCATGAAATCTCATGGCTTCAGGTCAAGCATGGGCAAGGAAACCTGCTGATTACCACATCCCTCAGCTGATGAATTAGTACTCCTCCATGTTGAACACCACTTGGAAGAAGCACTGAGAGCAGCAAGGGCACAGAATGTACCCTGGGTGGGGGACTTCAATGTCCAGCACCAAGAGTGGCTCGGTAGCACCACTACAGACCAAGCTGGCTGAGTCCTGAAGGACATAGCTGCCAGTCTGGGCCTGCGACAGGTGGTGAGAGAACCAACACGAGGGAAAAACCTACTTGACCTCGTCCTCACCAATCTACCTGTCGCAGATGCATCTGTACATGGCAGCAGTGACCACCGCACGAAGTCCTGTCTTCACACTGAGGACACCCTCCATCGTGTTGTGTGGCACTACCACCGTGCTAAATGGGATTGATTCAGAACAGATCTAGCAGCTCAAAACTGGGCATCCATGAGACGCTGTGGGCCATCAACAGCAGCAGAATTGTATTCCACCACAATCTGTAACATTGCATAACCCTGGTTCAATAAGGAGTGCAGAAGAGCATGCCAGGAGCAGCACCAGGCGTACCTAAAAATGAGGTGCCAACCTGGGGAAGCTGCAGCACAGGACTACATGCATGCTAAAAAGCGGAAGCAGATGTTATAGACAGAGCTAAGCGATCCCACAATCAACGGATCAGATCAAAGCTTTGCAGTCCTGCAACATCCAGTCGTGAATGGTGGTGGACCATTAAACAACTAACGGGAAGACGAGGCTCCATGAATATTTGTTTTTTATTCGCTTATGGGATCTGGGCGTCGCTGGCAAGGCCAGCATTTATTACCCATCCCTAAATGATGGTGGAGCCCAGCACGTGAGTGCAAAAGACAAGGCTGAAGCGTTTGCAACCATCTTCAGCCAGAAGTGCCGAGTGGATGACCCATATCGGCTTCCTCCTGAGATCCCCACCATCACAGAAGCCAGTCTTCAGCCAATTCGATTCACTCCACGTGATATCAAGAAATGGCTGAGCGCACTGGATACAGCAAAGGCTATGGGCCCTGACAACATCCCGGCTATCATGCTGAAGACTTGTGCTCCAGAACTAGCCGCGCCTCTAGCCAAGCTGTTGTAGTACAGCTACAACACTGGCATCTATCCGACAATGTGGAAAACTGCCCAGGTATGTCCTGTCCACAAAAAGCAGGACAAATCCAATCCGGCCAATTACCGCCCCATCAGTCTACTCTCAATCATCAGCAAAGTGATGGAAGGTGTCATCGACAGTGCTATCAAGCGGCACTTACTCACCAATAACCTGCTCACTGATGCTCAGTTTGGGTTCCGCCAAGACCACTCGGCTCCCGCCCTCATTACAGCCTTGGTTCAAACATGGACAAAAGAGTTGATTCCAGAGGTGAGGTGAGAGTGACTGCCCTTGACATCAAGGCAGCATTTGCCCGAGTGTGACATCAAGGAGCCCTAGAAAAACTGAAGTCAATGCGAATCGGAGGGAAAACTCTCCACTGGCTGGAGTCATACCTAGCACAAAGGAAGATGGTTGTGGGGAAGGAAAGTCAATCATCGCTGCAGGAGTTCCTCAGGGCAGTGTCCTAGGCCCAACCATCTTCAGCTGCTTCATCAATGACCTTCCCTCCAACATAAGGTCAGAAATGGGGATGTTCGCTGATGACTGCACAGTGTTCAGTGCCATTCACAACTCCTCAGATAATGAAGCAGTCAATGCCCGCTGCAACAAGACCTGGACGACGTTCAGGCTTGGGCTGATAAGTGGCAGGTAACATTCGTGCCACAGAAGTGCCAGGCAATGACTATCTCCAACAAGCGAGAGTCTAGCCACTGCCCCTTTACATTCAATGGCATTACCATCGCCGAATGCGCCACCATCAACATCCTGGGGGTCACCATTGACCAGAAACTTAACTGGACCAGCCACATAAATACTGTGGCAACAAGAGCAGGTCAAAGGCTAGGTATTCTGCGGCAAGTGTCTCACCTCCTAACTCCCCAAAGCCTTTCTACCATCTACAAGGCACAAGTAAGGAGTGTGATGTAATACTCTCCACTTGCCTGGATGAGTGCAGCTCCAACAACACTCAAGAAGCTCGACACCATCCAGGACAAGGCAGCCCGCTTGATTGGCACCCCATCTATCACCTTTAACATTCACTCCCTCCACCACCGGCGTACCGTGGCTGCAGTGTGTACCATCTACAAGATGCACTGCAGCAACTCGCCAAGGCTTCTTCGGCAGCACCTCCCAAACCCACGACCTCTTCCACCTTGAAGGACAAGGGCAGCAGGCGCATGGGAACACCACCACCTCCAAGTTCCCCTCCAAGTCACACACCATCCTGACTTAGAAGTATATCGCTGATCCTTCATCGTCGCTGGGTCAAAATCCTGGAACTCTCTCCCTAACAGCACTATGGGAGTACCTTCACTACACGGACAGCAGCGGTTCACCACCATCTTCTCCAAGGGCAATTAGGGATGGGCAATAAATGCTGGCCTTGCCAGCGATGCCCCCATCCAATTAACGAATAAAAAAATAGTGTTCTTTGAAGTACTTCAGGGATTAGGTCAGAACGTTTTTTGCTGCTCTGCTCTGCTCAAAGTACTCCTTGGCACTCTAAACATGCATTGCTCTTTGGGAATACCTGTATTTTTGTGTTATAATGAAGAGAAACATGAGAACATGCAAGCGGCCAGATTAAAGGCTCTTAAAGTCAGGCATCATAGAAGGCGTCTCTTCCCTACATAGTGACACTCAGTCAACGGGGTCTACATGTGCAGAAACGGGATAATGTTTGCACATCCGCAGGACTTATTGCCCCCACATGCGCACAAGCTATCGGTTACGATTTACGATGTGCACTGAAGGCTGCTGGCAGCTCTGAGTTACTCTCCGTGTAACGTTCGCGATTACCGTGCGTTAAAAAATTAACAGCCCCCTATACCCCAGCACACAGATTTCCTGATCTTGGTCTGCATTTAAACATTCCTCCATGGCGTTACTCCAACCTATCTCTGCAACCTCCTGTAGCACTATCCTCTGTGGACTACTTCACATTCCTCTGTGCCTCTGATTCACTATCATGATGGGTGAGTGGTGATTAGTACAGAATAGAATGCAGCCGATGGAGTCACTCCACCTTCTCTCTGCAACCTCCTCCAGCCCTACCCCAGCTTACACCTTCGGATCTTCACATTTCTCTGTGCCTCTGCATCACTATAATTGGCACATCCTTCAACCATTAGCCCCCTGCTCTTTGGAGTTCTGTTACTAAACCTTCCACTGTGCTATCTCTCTCTCCACCTTCAAAAGCTTCCTCAAAATTTAACTCCTCAAAACAATGCCTTCAGTCAGCTACTTTAATCTTCACCCTATTCCTGGTCAGTGTCCGATAAATAAATGTGTTGTCTTAACTTAAAATGTTTTCTGGTTGAACACTTTTAGCGCAAAATGGTTATATAATTGTGCAATTATTTGTGCAAACTGGTTCAAAAGTAATTTTGACTTTGACGTAAAAACAGGCGATATCGAATCAGCCGCCTGTTCTACAGCTCTCCTGATTTTCATTTCTATTGAAGTAGTTCAGCAGAAAACCTGGGGGTGTTTACACCAATTCTCTGGGGTTTCTGTGGATCTTCTGCTGAAGTTACGGTGGATAATCAGGAGAATTCAACCCCTTAATATATAGGAGTTTTCAGAAAGAGTAATGTTGTGTGTCTCTGTGCTGTTGGATGTGCTGAAAAAAAAAATCCTTTCAAGTCAGAATGTTCTGAACAAAGCTAAATTTTGTATTTTTCCCAGTGTCTAGAATTTTATTTCACAATGATTTACACTCATCCTAAATAATAACCATAGCAAACTCAAAGATGGAGTTTTCCTGGCAGTGAAGAATGTACTATTATGTCATCACCAGTTTTTCAGCAGGCCTCTCTACATATAAAAATCATTACTAAAGTAATTTAGTCAAGGCCCCAAATTTTTGTGGAGCCAGCAGCACTCTCATGGCTTAGCTCGGCTGGGACTACAGCATAGCCTCCCAGAAATCGGGCAGGACCCAGATACGCTGTGTCTCAGCCCAAGCTGTACGTTTCCATCAGGGCCTTTGGCAGACAGAGCTTCCTTCTGCTCAAAGTGCGGCCCATCACGTCAGAAGGAGTGGGACCCCGAACTTCCTTGGTCCCAGCCTTCAGAATCCCAAGCACGTGCTCAGCGTTGCAAGTGGGGTCCACCTGAGGGTTACGGCCTGGGTTCTGGCCTTGACCGCCCTAAAAATGCCAGCACAACTGTTATTTTCAGCCCCCTTGTAAAGGACGTTACCAGCACCCACCCTGGTAACATTTCTGTCAGCAGAATGGGAGGAGGAATTTTGGCCCCAAATCTATTACCTGAACTGAACTATTGGGGCAGATATTCTGTAAGGGGAAAAATGGGGTTAAAATTCTGCAGCCCCAAAGGTACATCTGGGGAAGTCAGGTGCAGGAGGCCCGACAGCACAGGGATATCTGATGGGCTCAGGAATGCCAGGTCTCTGCTCAGAATCTTTCCTGCTTGTACTTAGCATATGGCCTGGGGCAGGCAGAACTTCTATCTGTCCCAAACATGGCCCTCAATGGGGACTGACCCGAGGGAAATGAAATTCCTCACCCCAGGTCTCCCTACTATTGAGCGACTTGGATGTCAGGATGGATCCGTCATAAAGGTCTGTAGAGGCGCAAGTGGGACACACCTGGCATTATGAAAAACATCAATCCCCTTATAAAGTCATGATGTGGAGATGCCGGCGTTGGACTGGGGTGGACAAAAATGAGAAGTCGCACAACACCAGGTTATAGTCCAACAGATTTATTTAATTTTACAAGCTTTCGGAGCGGTTCGCTCCTTCCTCAGGTAGGTTAGCAGTGAGAGAATCTCCCAGAATTCACAATTTAAACACAGACAAAATCTAACCTTATAAAGTGGGGAAATTGGGCACCTCATCAAATTTTCTTTGAAGGCTGTCCAGTTATTTGCTCGACAGCGTCACATTTCTCACTTCCTCCCACCCCCACCCCACCCATCCTACCGCCCATTGTAATGGACCTTGCCTGAGGGATCAGACCGCCAAACCGTCCGCTCCGCTGGCTGGCCACCCGATAGTTAAAATCCGCCTTAGTGTATCGTCCAACCTTCTGAGAGTAGCAACGCTGGAGCTGCACAGGTTCTCACTTTTTTCTGTGAAGTTATCTCTGCAGTTACAATGCAGCATTTTCTCTTTTGCACAAATACTGTAACTAAAAGCATTACCCTTGGACCTTTTGAGAGTGCCCAGTATATCATTCTAATGTAACTTACATAAGTCACCTGATTAAATTGCCACAACAGTGGGTGATTTTGCAAACTGTGGAAGCAGTGATGGTGGAAAATTCCACAAAAAACTTTGTAATACAGATTTCACAAAAATTGCCTTTCGAAAGCAGGCTCTTTAGTTTGAACACAATGGCTTAGATGTATGTGTCAGTGATCTGTATGAAACGCTGGTGAGAATGGGATCAAACTTAAGTGCGGAAGCTTTGATGTATTCAATACATTGTGCTTGAACACATTAAAGTGGACAAATCTAGGTGGAACTGAACACAGGCTCATGAATTGACATTATCCAAACATAAACTTTGTTTAAGACAGTATTTCGCATCTTTAGTTTATGTTATTGTGGCTGTGAAACATTTCCATTAAAGACTCCTGAAAAGATGCGGCTGCCGCCAGGCTTTTTCCCAAACAATGACCGTGCTTTAATATGTTTCTTTTGCATCCTGCTCCTGCAAAAGGGCTGTCACTGTGATGAATGGAAATCCTGTGTAGCCAGTGGCTGGGTCAGAGCTGGCGCTTTCATGACCAGCATTACAGAGAAGGCCACCAGCAAGTATAGTTTTGCCTGCAAGTATCTCTTGAGCAATAATGATATAGTGTGCTGCACAAATAAAACAAATTATGAATAGTAGAATGACTACATATTTAGTATAAATCTCTGTGTGGATGCCTATTTATTTGTAGACTGAGTTTGATTTACATGGTTGTTGATGAATTGCTGGTAAAAATCCATTGGTCCTGGTTGCTCAACCCTGCAAAGATCTTACATTACAGCTTCTTTGTAGATTTTAGAACCCATATATGAACCATCAATCCAGAAATGCCTAATGTCTACAAATAAGTCCAACTGCTAATTTCAAAGTTATCCGAGTGCCAGTTTTCATCTGCACTGCTTCCAAATAGCGCCCGAAAATGGGTGCCATGCAGAGTGAAAATGGACACCAATCCCGTTTCCCCATTTGGCTCCTGAAGAGACCGGCATCGAAACATCCTCTTTGGCTTTTCTGGTGTCTGCACCTGACTGTGCTAGAAGAGGTTGCAGCAATGTAAATTACATACACATGAATATCAGAGGGCTCTGCAAACCGAATTTCTCTAATAGCGCTGGATGCAGAGCAGAGGTAAACTGCCCCATAAAACCCTGGCTGGCGCTACTGCTTCCTGAGCTGCTATTTAGCTGCTAGCTGCGTTAAGTAGTTTTTTTTATTTATGACCTTTTGAATAAATAATAGTTTTGCTGCTTCAGTGGGTGTTGCTAACTGCTGTTAGTCAGTTACACTTAGTGATGGAGGCTGTGTTTAGTACTGTGCCCACCGATAATACTTTTGCCGAATGGCTTAATTGGAGGCAGCCATGGTAAAATAATCACAATCTTCCTTGACAACCACTGAACCCATTTGCCGAGGCCTCTTCTGAGCCATTAACATTGATTCCTGCCACAGAGCAGGAATTTCCCCTTGAATAGAAAGAGAAGCCTCACAGTTAAATCAGCACCCTGATCCTTTTCCCGCACCATTAATCCTCATACCCACACCCTGTTCCTCCATCTACTGCTTGGCACTGCAGAGGTGCCCTCTCATCGGCTCTGTCCAAGGCAGGCTGCAGGAACACTGGTCCCCTGCTTGGATGCTGCTGTCATCCCAGCCATGGCACAGCAGCACAAATTCATTCGCTGGACAGAACCTGTAAATAGTGGTGAAAGACCACTGATATGCAAATCACAGCATCTGGCAAACATAAATTAATTTAAAAACATACCAGAATTCCTCAGAAGTTGCTCCAATAAAAGTTCTGCCTATATTTCCGTTAAAATTCAAAGATTGTCTAGATCTCCTATGGGGCTTTCATTTTACGTGCCCCTTTAACAATGCTGCTGCCGCCACATGTGCCCAAAGTCTACCCTGTTCATGCTAATGAGGACCCACAGGAAAATCACACACTATTTCAGCCCCCCCGCCCACACTAGAGTGCACTTATGGTGTGCTGTGGTCACATTGCTTCCAGACAGCACCAAAAGAGGAGTATTGGTCCTCCCAAACTGAGAGCCATGACTTCACAAAGTGTTACTATTTCATTGAGGTATATTTGGGCAATGAGTATGTGTGGTAGGCAGGAACATTTTAATTCCTTTCAGTTAGTTCTTTAATGTGTCTTTAAGTGATTAATATTTGGTCTGTGATACTTAGAGACTAGAGGGATCCTTGTTCCAACATATATATGTTTATTACAGTTACAAAAGAAACTACAATACAAGAAGTAAAGAAGTTAAAATACAACGGTTATACTTATAGCATAATCAGTTAAAGACAGATACAACCTGTTAACATCTGCAACGATTCCAGGTGATCGATCTCGAATAGCCTTGCGTTACATGTGACCAGTCCAGTCTCGCCCCAAGAACGTTCTAACATCTATACTCCAAGTCCAAGATTATATACATTAAAAGTACCCTTATTCTTAATGGTCCTTGTGCCATGGAAGGCGTCACATCAATCGTGTTCTTTGTGCCTCGCCTAGTAGCCATCTGTTCTATTACCTCATCTGAGATAACGTCCAGTACCTGACCTCCCAAGCCTCCCTAAAACCATCCTATAAACATAAAATAACAAGAATGAATGAATGCCTCCCCTATGCTCCAAAGTCAGGCTTAACTAGACAAGATTTCAATCTTTAGCTGGCTAATTAAACTACAATGCTTATAAAGAAAGCCTTATTCTAAAATGGAAGCTTTATTCTAAAATGAAAGCTTGCAAAAGCACTTTGCTTACATATTCCTTGTATTTTGCATAGGTATTTCGCATATTCTCACATGTCTGCCCTAAACTTAGCCCACGGGTGCTGACCTATGTTGTAAACCATCTCCCACCATGCATGATTCCCAAGGGTAGATGTCCCCTTTTTTGTCAGCATTACAGTGTTTCATATGCATGTCAGTCTTTCAGTATGAGGGTTTTTAAACTACACAAGTTAGCTAAGAAAATTGTTTCCTTTACTACTTCTCAGTCTTAATCTCCAAGAGCTCCTGGTTACCCCTGGTTACTTATCTAAGGTTCTCATCTTGTTAGCATCACATACCTATCTCGACCCATTTGCTCTTCTATAATTTTCATTTGGCCAATACTACACATTGTGATACAGACAAAGAAAATCATAATACATTACACAGAAAGCTACACTGCTCCATATTGGCCCAGAAATTGATCTCGCTCTGTTCCCGCGGGGGTAAGCCTTCCCCGCGATCTCTCACCTCGCTTGTGCTTTTTCAGATCCAGCTCGCACGAACTTGATGTTCCAGACATCAGCCGGGCAGTGCTTGCGTATCCCACCGGCGTAGTGAATTCGTGCGAGCTGTGGGATCACGTGACTCAGTTAGAGCCAATGGCAGCACACCATCTTCCATTCATAAGTTTCACATACGTGCTGTGAAATCTATGAATCTTACACCCCCCCAAAATAACAGCTAAACCTCAATTAAATTTAAAAAAAAACCATCACATTAATAAAATAAGTATAGTTAAATAAATTAACCATTTTAAATAAAAAATTAAATTTTTGAAAAAATTTAAAATCTTTTAAAAAGTTATAAAAATAAACTTACCTGTCTTTAAAGTCTCTAAAAAAGATATACCTGTAAAAAAAAATTCAAAAAAATACTTAATTCACTACTTACCTTGTTAAAAGTGGGTCTTACTCCTCCTTTTTACATTTCTAAAATCTTCAGTACTTACCTGCGCGTCCAAAGCATGAAGTGCACAGCGTGCGCGCAGCCTGTAGCGCGCACGCGATGCACCGAGGAACCGCCCCCTTTTCAAAAGAGCAATTGCCGGTTTTCAGCGCATGCGCAGGGCATGCAGAAAACCGGCAATTGCAGAGGGAATACGCGAGAGTACGCAGTGCGTACTCTCGTGCACCGGGATGAATTTTTGGGCCATTATAAAGAAATCATGGACTTTAAAGATTCTCCAGCTCTCCTTTTACTCTTATCCATCTTGTGGATAATTCTTGCTAAGCATTATTTCTCCCTAGCCATCAATTGTCCCAATTTCATTTTTAACTCAAAGGAACCCAACCTTGAATTTTAGAAATCCAAATTCTATGTCCTTCTTTACTTTCATTTTAATCCCTCTGATAGATACCAGTGTGTTTAACTCTATCCTGATTGTTTCATTAAAAAATGTCAGCTTCTCTATGGAGCATGTGTCAGTGCATTGATTAAAAAGTTTTCTTGCTCTCCTGAGCCACATTAAACTTTTTATTTTGTGCTGTTGTCAAGTAACTGAGCATGTCTGAGACCGTTCTTCAATGCATCTTCACCATGCGTTTCCACATGCTAGTTGCCTCACGCAATATATCACATTTGCACACACACTATCCCATAACATGTCACATGTGACATCAGATACAAGCCGTTCTTTGGCTTTTCAGGGTAGCTTATCAAAAGATTGGGGGGTTGTCTGGAGGTCTTTGCTTAGCTCCCACTGCATGGTCCCGGTGTCTCGGGTAGTGGCCAGGCTATCAAAGGCAGTTTTCCCATTGTTCAGTAGAGGCAAGGACACAAACATTTCCAAGTGAAAGCTATCAATTAACTATTCTCACCTATACTTTTCTTTCTTTCACTTGAATGTACATGGATACCAGATTGCTACTTTTTGGTGCATTGTGCCCAGGTGATTTATGTTACTCATGGATGCACTCACATCTTTCTCTAACCCCTTTGGATTGATTCCAATTCACCCATTATCACCTAAAACATTTTTGTCGAAAAATTCCCATTTGGCGGTGTAATTCCCTGTTTCTATCTTGTATCCTCAATCACTTCCTCTAGTTCAATTTTACACATCCCATTATATTTCCATTTCATCTCATTCATGAGCCCTGGAGGAACTTTACTCTCCAATACAATATTACCATAATATATTTAAAACATAGACCAAATGTACCCACTTGGTCCAAGTTATTAACACATTTTGTTGGTTTATTTTACTTAACCAAACCTCTTCTTGGACCTTTTATTTCTCAAAATAACCTACTATATTGTGCCTGAGTCCATGTTATCATTTCAAAATTATCCCAAATCTAGAGATCAGTATTGTTGGACTGACAGGACTTATCTTTTAAGGGCATAGTCCTATATGAATCCAAAGAAGTCAGAATTAGACCAAATTTGGACACAATTCATTCTTTTTAAATGTGGTATGATATTTTATTGATTACTAGTAATTTACCATGAATTTTTTTGTTGCAACTTTTTAGATTTCATAAATAACTAGTCATTCACTATCTTGCACTGAAGGTACTGTGTAATTTTGACTTCAGATACTGTGGAAGGCATAATCTCAGCACAAAAGGAATGTTTATTTAACAGGAGAATAGCTGAGTTATTCAATTTATGGGAATGATTACATTAGGTATACATAAAGGGGGCTAAATTCGGTTGATTTGCACCTCCCGTTAGCGCCCTCAGAGTGCGCTAACGGGGCGCAAATCAACTAGCGCCTGGGTGCGGCGCCGCTAACGCCTCCCGCGAAATTCAGTGGGAGGTTAGCGGCAGCGCTAACCGTTAGCGCCGCCGGCGATGACATCATTGCCGTGCGCAGCGCCCCGCTCGCACCCCGGCTGTAATATTGAGTGACGCCCCCTGACTTACCGCCAGATGCTATGTCCGCCGGGGTCAGGGGGGCCTACCTGTGGTGGGGGCTGCGCTAGTTAAAGGGGAGGTGGCGGGCGGCCATTTTTGTTGCTGGCCGCCTGCCAGCACCTGACCCCGGCCCCCATGAAGCCCCCCCGCGGGGTGCCGGCTGCTCTCCGTGAGCCCGGCACTCCTCTTGAGTGCTCGTTTGCCGGCACTCCCGATCCCTGGTGGTCCAGCTGGGCGCCAGGATGCGCTGTGCCAGGCCCCTCCCCTTTAATAAGGGGAGGAAGGCCTGCAGTACCCAAAGGGGGTGCTACCCAATTTTTACCCCAAAGATTTTGGATTTTCATCAAGGTATTCACTTGTCAGGTAGTTGCTTAAGCAAAGGCAAATGTGCTAATAAATTAACTCAAATTTACTGAAATTTAGGACAGTTTGGCATGGCCATCAGCCCTGTTGCTCTTGCCCTACTTTATGAGCAACCTCACACATCTTTGTCTGGAACCAATCATTACTAGTAAAAGAGCCTCAAAAAGGTATTGCTAGATGAGCAAAAACGATAGAGAGGGGGGAATTTACATAGTGAGTGTCACTGTCTGATGTTAGGGTATGCATGCTTAGCACGTTAATGTGAAATTCCTTTTTCTGCTACTTTAATAGATTTCCACCTCCTAGAAGAATAAAAAGTCTCTTTTTCTTTCTCTCTATGCTTCTTACTGTTTCATGTTCCTTTTTTGTTGAAAGGCAAGATGAGAGTGCAATATTGCTTGCAACTGCTACTGAGAGCTCTTGAATCTGCTGCTAAATTGGATAGCATTAGAAAATCTCACAGGGTGACTGATATAGGCTATTTCACACTCCTCTGATTGAATTTATATACTGTTAACATGCTCCACACACAAATAAATGATACACTTGGAAAAGTCCAAACATTCCCACACTTCAAGCTCGGTGTGTATCATAACAATAAATTTGATTGGTGAATTTATTTCTTTTCATTAACACAACACTCTGACTCAGACCACTGGACAAGCCTATTGGGGACAATTTTCAACTGCCGCCTGCCTGTTTCTCGCCTATAAAATGGGTAGTCGGCAGAGGAAAGTCAGGCGGGAACCTCGGCCACCTCTTACACACCCTAGGCTGCCTGATGTAATTCAAATGTATCAGGCAGCGAGCGGCCTAACCAGTGGTTCTTAAGGGGACTGCTGGTGGCTGCTCCACAAAAGGGCCCTAGATTGCTTTTTCTCTTATTTTTGTGGGCCCAGGAGGAGCAGGAGTGGTCCATTGCGGCCCTTGCTCTCCCTGCTCTGGAATCGGCTCCCTCCCGAACCTGAATATGGTTCAGGCTTCTCGATACCAGCTTCTGGTGAGTGACAAAGCTGCTCGGCAACTTTGTGCCCGTTTTGGGCTGAAGTTGAAAATTCCACCCCCGCCCACCCCATCAATTGGTCAGAGTGGCTGGGTTTTTGGGATTGGTTGATTGAGGAAATTTATATTCCGTCTTCCAATCATTTATTCATGTTGAGTCTTAAAAAAATGAATATACTGTGTAAGGTGTTTGGTTTCCTCGTCCTTACAAGGGTTCTTTGACTCTGGGTTTTACAGGAACAAAATGGTAGACGACACAAAGGTTTAGGTTCAACCCAAAACTGTTAGTTTATTAAAACCAACAAAACACAGAAGAACACCTGCTGAGATTTGGCTGAAACTTACAATCACCCATCCGGCCGGTCGTTACTGTTGTGGATTGTCAGCCTGGATCGGAGATGACCTGTCCCCGTCCTCCTTTATCTGACTGCAGCTGCCTACACAGCGCAAACCCCTTGTAGAGTCGACTGATACTTACAATCACCCGTCCGGCTGGTCGTGGCCAACGTCGATTGCAGGCTGGGAGCTGGAGATGACCGTCTTCCCTTCCTTCTTACACCTGGTAGTTGCTGTAGTCAGAGCTAGCTTCCGAGAGAGAGAGAGAGAGAGCTGTGGTGTGTTTCCTTCTTATAGCTCTTCCATCACGCCTTTTCGAGTCTGGGCCTTCCCCCAACTCTTGTTTTCCAATACACACCTAGTAATCCAAACTACAGGATATGTACAGGGCTGAGGGATGGAAGATAATTCCTTATCTTGTCTCCCCCCCCCCCCGTGATACATATTTGATGTGATTTAGTCTTACTGCTGATGTGTTTTGCCCAAGGTTAAAGTGTTTTCCATTGAGGCCAGGAAGTCCATTGTTCCAGCGAAACTGGTATCGTTGTCTTATCCATTGAAGATCCATCGAAACCCATTAAAACACGAAGTCTCATTGTCCAAAGTAAATCACCTATTCACCGTTAAATCACCTATTGAGATGCTCATTGTCCAAAGTAAATGTCTTTTCCAAAGTTAAATTGAAACTCACAGGTGTGTCTGTGATTCTAGGTTTAACTGTATCATGCATGCCCTTACCACTGAACCAAACAGGATACAGCATTTTGCTATTATACAGGGTTTTTTTTAAATCTATAACTGCTCATGAAAGAATACATACTAATTTACATTAAAAATAGAATTTGTCATTCTTACAATATCATAAACAGTGCAAGATGTTGTTCAATCTGATTTAATTTAAAATTGAAAATTAGTTTCTGAACACCTTGCTATACTGAATCTTACTATTGTAATCCAGCTCCTTAGATTACTTCTTCAATATCAGCTCAAGGATTGCAAAGCCATTATTGTTTAATAGTAAGCTTACAGAGGGTCATTTTCAACTGCAGGCCTCCCATTTCATGACTGAAAATCAGGCAACTGCCAATTGAAAATTGGGGGTGGGGGGCCGCATCTTAACTGCTCTATTGACACCCAACAGCCGCAAGATGCAATTTTCATGCGGGTCTGTAAATGGCTGAGCAGCCCGTATGCATCTGGTGGGTGTTGGGCGGGAACAGACTGTAAGCAGGCTGCCTAAATATGCAAGTCGGTGTGTTATGCCAGTTGTAGGATCCTAATTGCAATTTTGCTCTGCACATTTGCAGCAGGCATTAAGCGGCCTAACCAGTGGTCCACAAAGGGACTTCTAGAGGCTGTTCAAAACACGCCACAGGAAATTTCCCACCCACCCTTAAATGTGGCTGGCAGCATGCAAATGAGACCCTGGCCTCCAAGTATCTTGGGCATTCCACCAGCAAGTAAGGGTACGATAGCATAGTGGTTATGTTACTGGACTAATAATCCAGAGGCCTGGTCTAATAATTCAGAGATGCGAGTTCAAATCCCACCACGGCAGCTGGGGAATTTAAAATCAGTTATTTAAATAAATTTAGAATTAAAAAGCTAGTATCAATAATGTTGGAAAAACCCAACTAGTTCACTAATGTCCTATAGGGAAGGAAATCTGTCTATATGTGACTCCAGACCCACAGAAATATGGTTGACTCTTAACTGCTCTCTGAAATGGCCTAGCAAGCCACGCAGTTGTACCAAACCTGCTACGACAACGTGGGAGTACCTTCACCACAAGGACTGCAGCGGGTTCAAGAAGGTGGCTCACCACCACCTTCTCAAAGGCAATTAGGGATGGGCAATAAATGCCGGCCTTGCCAGCGACGCCCACATCCCGTGAACGAATAATTTAAAAAAAAACGAATAAATAAATAATAAAGGGCAGGCAGGCAGTGCAGCTGCTATGCCGACTTTGCGCCTGTTTTGGGCGAAAATGGAAGATCGCTCACACGATATTTACCCCTGTAGATTTGATGTTATTAAGCTATAAAGTACATCACTGGGTGCACTGAGCTTTTGTGTTTGACAAGTAGAGTGTATTCTGCTGCTTGTGGATCAACATCACTTTCAATTGGGAAAACATATCCTCTTTTGGAACTGGGACTTTATTTGGTGATGACTAATTTTTTTCGGTAATTCAAATTTCAGTGATCGAAAAGGACCATTTGCAAAAGACATTTTTTAACATCAAACCCATAATGTTATTTTATGTTCATCTTCTTAATTGTGCAATTAGCAATTTATTTAACGTTGCTATGGGTATTGCCAGTGTCACTGAGGGAATTCATTTGCATGCATCCCACACCCTCAGCTTTAGTATTGCATGAAATGATGTTTCAATTTTATTTTTTTCAAAGCGTCGTCCAGCTGTTACCCTTTAAAGAAAAACAGTGGGCTGTGATTACCCTGTTATATTATTTCATTGAAACATCTCTTGGGTTTTATTGTCATTGCTGTTACCATAGGAGACAAGCATCTAGCTTGTTTAGTTATTTTTTAATAAAGGAGATTGAAAAGGGACAACGCCTTAATGAAAAAATATTTGACAAATGTATTTTTGTTGGGTGATGGAGAATTGTCATTTTTGTCACAATTATAATCACACACAAAATAAGTGATGAAGTTTTGATATAATTTAAGTTGTCTGTTTATTTTCAAATGAAAGAAGATTGTTTAAACACTTTTATCTAAAGATGGTACCCCTTTAATTATTACTGCAAATGCATTAAGTTCTCCTTCATGTTTGAATGAATTTGATTCACCTCACGTATCTCCAAGGTTGGAAATTATACTAAACTTAAACTAGTCACCGCAGTACAAAAAGGATATTGCGGCTATTGAGAGGATACAGAAGAGGACAACTAGAATGATTGAGGGGATGGAGTGATTGGATTATGACAAGTGGTTACATAAATTGTGCATGTTCTCATTGGAAAACAGAAGGTTGAGAGGTGATATGATTTCTGTTTATAGGATTCTAAAGGGACTAGATAATGTAAACCATGAAGAGCTGTTTCACCTTGTCCAAAACAGTAGAATGAGAGGACACAGTCTGTGCTTGAAAGGGAGTAAATTCAAAACTAACCTGTGGATATGTTGGGCTGGATTTTGTCTTGGGGTCGGGTTGGGGTTGTGTTATCCGCATTTCGTGTTTCCCCCCCGACTCTAGATTAATGTGGATGAATGATACAATTTTCACTAAATTGGGCAATTGAGTTCCAGCATGTGAGAACCCATGAACTAATTAGTGGTTTCAGTCTGAAAGTCGCCTCTGATGATGTCATCATTGCTGACTGCCTAGTCTAAGAGACTGTTGGTGAGGAGGACCTGCCTGATGTGATGTGAGTGGAGCTGGATGCAAAATTGGTGGGGGGGGGGAAGGAGAGAGAGGGAGAGAGAGAGAGACAGAGAATTTTCTAATTCCTCTCACACCAAATGCCAGGTAGTCTCTGAAGACATTCAATGCAGCAGCATCAGAGGCGACTTTCAGACCTAATACTACTACTACCTTCATCACATCTCCATTGTAATAGTGGGCCTGCAGCTGATAGTCAGCTATCCACTTGTGCTCCCGCCAGGTTTCACTGGAGTGTTTCACACCAGGCGTGCTGCACGTCAGAAAAGGGTTAAACTAGCTCAAACGTTTCAAAATCGCATTACAATTTCGAGCTTGTTAAGGGCTTTAATGGCCTCTCCCGCCTCTTGGAGGCGGGATGGAGTCGGGAACCCCGCGACTGATTTTGTCAAAATTGCGTGGAGGCGGGATGGGGTCGGGACCCCCGACCCCGCAAATTTAACCCCCCACACGCCTCCAAACCCGACTCCATGGGTCATCCAAAATCCAGCCCAATCTTTCACAAAGCGAGTGGTAAATATATGGAACAAGCTTCCTAAGGAGACGGTGGAAGCAGTTAGTATTGATTCATTCAGTTGCAAATTAAATAGATTTCTGTCAGAAAATATTATTTTGGGATACATTATATGAATAATTTGAGACATGACATATGCTAAGTATAGCATGCTTGGGTGCAACAGGTGACTTTGGACCTATGGTTCCAAAAGCTTTCCGCCACTGGGGTTTTTCGTCACCTCATGTCTGTGTCCATTGTAGACTAATTGATAGAGATTGATTGGTCAATAACTCCATTATTGTTCTATCATGCAACAGCAAGGATAATATAAAGTGATTTAGATGGACCATGTCTAGCAATTCCACGCATTTAGAATACACCAATTTGTGAGTGAACAGTCCAAAATTTCAAAAATATATACCAAACCCCAAAATCCTTTTTTTAAATAATGGAAGTAATTTTTTTTGTTGCTACTTACTCCTGTGTCTTATGACATGGAGGTATTACTTATTAAGCTTCAGTATGTATTTTAATTATCAGCAATCTAATATCTGATGGCTACCCGAATTGAAACTAATAATAAATGTAGTTCCAATGAAAGTGAATGCATTTTAATAAATGGTTTCTTAAAAATATCGGGGGAAAAATTGAGTTGCGACCCTTTGGGGCGCTAACTTCACCGGGGCACTACTTTTAGCGCCCCGGAAAAATTAGCGCCCCCGCGGCCGAAATTAAGTGGTAGTGCCCCAAGAGGGAAGTGGGGCACTACTGGAAGCGCCCCGCCTCCCTGTTGGAGAGCTGTGAGGGAATATCGTGGCAGTATGTGCCGCAGCGCCATGCACTGCGGCACTTTTGGCAGCGGTATTGCAGGCCTTCCCCTTCCTAAAGAGGGGCCTTGCGCAGCGCGACCCGGGGCCCAGCTGGGCCACCGGGGATCTGGAGTACCGGCAAAAGAGGCTGGCACTCAAGAGAAGTGCCGGGCTCACGGAGAGCAGCCGGCACTCCGCGGGGTGGGGGGGGGGGGTCAGGAGGCCGGGGGCGGCTGTGGAGGCAGGTGCTGGCAGGCAGCCAGCAACAACAATGGCTGCCCGGCACCTCGCCTTTAAATAGCGCCGCCCCGGCTGCTGGTAGGCCCCCCCTGACCCCGTTGGACATAGTGTTCGGCGTCATCGCTGGCGGCACAGCGCCGCGGGGCACTAACGGTTACCGCCGCAGCTAACCTCCCGCTGAATTTCGCGGGAGGCGTTGGCAGCGATGCGCCCGGGCGCTAGTTGCTTTGCTCTTAGGGCGCTAATGGGAGGCGCAAAGCAACTGAATTTCTCCCCCATAATCTTAAAAAAATTGCAATACCGAGAGGTTAAAACCTATTACGAAGCATTATATTACTATTGGGGCCAAAAATTTACAGCCCTTCTAGTGCACTCCCACCATAACCCCAGTGGCAATGCGCCTGAAGGGCCACAAAATGGAGCATCCGCCCACCCCTAACAAGGTCAGTGGCGGAGAATAGGGCAGGGCTGAGCATGGGATTCCCAATGTTGGGAGTTACTGTGCTCTGGCCTATCAGTTGGCGGGTGGATCATCAGTGGCCAGTAGGTTGTCCTGTGATGGTTGTGGGGTCTACCTTTCGGGTGTTTAGGCCTGGACCAGCAAGTTGCACCAAAGATGAAGCCTCTGGTGAAAATTGGGCTTCCTAAATGTACCCCTAGTGACGTGGGTGCTGGCCACTGCCCTGGTAATTAAGAGATGAGCCCCTGACCTCATGAACTTCAGCAGATCAGCACTGGAGGTCCCAGGTGGGAGTATCACAGCAATTGCACCCCCCATTTTATATTATTGTCCATTTTGTCCAATTAACAATTTATTAACAAGATTCATTTGAGCTATCGGTTATTTCATCTAATGTCGATACTTTATAAATATGAAATTGCTTCTTTAAAAAACTTTTTTGGTTAAGTTTGACCATTTTGCTGGTTGTAACTAACAGATTCTATTGCAGAATAGCAAGGATTTTTTGTGTCTCCTTCGTTATGAGTGTATATATGAAATTAGACACATACATTTTATGGCTAAGCATATCTTGCACAGTGCATTGTGGAAACATGTCTGTTTTGGGGAGTGTAGTGGTCATTATATAAAAGGCAATGTGATTGATATAGCAGCAGCTCTGACATTTCATAGCAGACACAGGTGACGTCATGTTATCAACAAACATACTAAGAAAATTAAGGGTGAGACACAATAGAGGACCTCCAAAGATTCCTTTGTTCCCTTCTCCCTATTCTTCCCCTCCTTATGTTTTCTCTTTGCCTAATATACCTCTTTGAGGCATTTGACCAAATCTAAATGGTAATATTCCCAGTAATCACTATGGCACCCTCCTCTCCATCCAAGGATGATTGTTCAGAGTGGCGTTCAGCATTGCTTTTGCTTTCAGTTCTCTGCTGACCTCATCCAATGTCCTGATTCAGACAGTGCTCCAGTTGTGGATTGGAGTGTTTCCGGTTCACATTGTGCTTACTTCAAATCCTAGCACACACGCAAATACAAGCACGCCATATATACTAAGGGTGCCAATTCATCTTTCTACTGGATCGAGCTTTGGAAATATTAAAATATATTTATTAGCAAATCAGAAGTCAAAGGTTAAAAAACCTGATTATAATCCCACAGCTAGAGCATCATTCTTCATATGCCAACAGAGAGTATGAATACATTCCCCACACTGTTCCATAAGGGATATTGGCATTTACATTTACACCTCCAGGGATCCAATTCAGAGATGCCTCTCCCCACTTCAGTCTGAATGGATGCTGCCTCACTGAATTGACAGATGATAAGAAATAAAATTCTCCAGGTGCTGGAAATACTCAGTAGATCAGACAGCATCTGTGGAGAGAGAAACATTGAGTTCACCTTTCAGGTCGATGAACTTTCGTCAGAACAGTTCTGTGTGTCCATTCACACTGGAAAATTTTAAAATAAGTCAACATAAACCTGAAATAATTCGAATTGGACAAAATCTGAGCATTTGCAAATGAACACAACATAGAGAAATTTTGGTCACAAGTTTTGAACTTGGTTAAACCCAGTGTGCATGAGCATTCACACACAAAAACCTCTTGGTTATTACTATATACTGATGAGATAAACTAATATTAATGCTAAAGCTGATATGCTATTAATTTTAACATTAATTTTATGATCAATAATGTAATAATGCCTGATTTAATTACACTAGAAGATGCAGAAATTCTCTTGAGATTCTGTCTCTCAAGCATAACAGACAGTAAAATCTCACAAAATTTGCCCTTTAATAAAGACATGAAAAAGAATACAAATGTGTTTTGAAGCCAGCCCAGCTAGTGTGACTATGCTTGCGTCCACTGAGTTCTCTCACCTGGATAGCTGCAGGTATTCTCATCATCGATCATCATTGTGGCAACATCTGTAGTTTTCATTTACTACTGAGTGGAGCACAAGCTCAGTAAAACAATATGCTGTTTCATTTTGTGTGGTTACTGGTTATTGCCTTCCCTCCAAAAGATTTATTCTTTGCTGCATAACTTTAATAAAATATGTGACACATGTTCCATATTTAATTTCAAATTTTGAGTGTGTGACCGTTTTAGAGGCTCAGTTAACCAAGGGATTTGAAAATTTGTCTGATACATTCTATATGATCACAAATATCATGAATTGATGTGCAGAAAATCCAGTCTTGTTAGACAACAGCAATCAACTTCAGTAACTAATTGCCAAACAGTGATGTATCTTAATATTCTATTTACTGGGAGATCACCATATCTTAAATAGATCAGTTCCTCAGATTAGATGTGACGGTTCCACGAACAAAGAAGCAAAATTTTGTGTTATGTTATAAGAAGCACTGTTTCCATAGAAAGTAACATTTTGTTTTCTTTAAGCAGGAGGGAAAACCATCTAACCAGCTGCAGAATAGGCTAACTACAGTAGACTTTAGAAAGAGTATAGAAGGGATAATATGGTATTGAAGAATGTTGGAGAGCCAACATTTTGTGCTCACAGATCATCGGCTTTCAAATTGGCTTTCACAAGGGCATCCATGTGAGGTCATGATTTCTGTCCATCTTGGGCTGGGCACACCATGCACCAAAACTAAAAGGGGTCATTTTCCTGTTCCTGTGCCTGGGATATGCGTTCCTCTCTATCCACTTTTCCTCTGTGTGTTGCACCCAAATGATCCTAGGCACTTTTCTACAGGTAGGAGGAAAGATCAGATAGAATCATTCTGAACTACAGCCACTCTCCTCCTACAGCATTGGCAGAAGATTGGGAAATTGATTGACTGTGGTCTGCACAGCCAGGCATCATAGCCTAGATTTTCAGATCAGGTTAACGCCAACTTTAAAATAACACTGGCATTAAAATAACACACATTGAAAAATCTAGGCTAGTGTGTAAAGACCAACCAAAGGGGAGGGGACAAGATAAATACTTGACAAAAGAAATGACGTCTGTCTTCTGAAAATTGTTCATGTTATCTGAGCAGAAGAGCACCTCAGGGATTGATGAGCTGTTAAATATTTTCTGCCTTGTCTGCATCAATCAATGATAAAACGGGGATATTTAGGCATGAGTTTTGGCATGAGTTGTTCATCTCTCGTGGGGCTGGTGATTAATTCTAAATGTGCTAACTTATGCAACTTGATTTTTTTATTGTTTTTAGAATGGCTTCACTCCACTCTACATGGCTGCCCAGGAAAATCACCTTGAAGTTGTGAGGTTCCTGCTGGAGATTGGGGCTAACCAGAGCACAGCCACCGAGGTAGGTGACTCTACACTGACACTTCATTCAATGAGCACTTGTAGACGAACAAGCGACCATTTCTTTAGACTCCATTACTGAAATTAACATTGAAATGTTGGAAGCATTTCCTCCCAATCATTCATGGATTTTATCAGTGACAATTCACCAAATTTTAAAATTTTAAAAGCTAAACGTGCAAGGGCAAGTCTAACTAATCGCAGACGGCGTTAGATGCCCTGCTGCAGCAAATTATGGCCCATTATTGTTAATGCAGACTGGATAGAAGAGGAGTGTCCAGTTAAAGATCATGAATTTGCATATGTCACAATTAATTTAATCCCAGTTCATTTTGTTAACTTGAAGTTAAATTGAGGAGTTCTGTCTTTCTCCCCTTGCCTACCAAATGTCCATATATCAAATTAAGATAGAAGTGACAGATTTCCTGTTGATTAAGAAGTAGAAGATGAAACTTTTTTTAAAATTACAGTGCTTGAGGTCTTTTTGCATTCTTTCATTATGACTATTTTACCTACATAACAACAGTTACTGCACGCCTAAGTAGGGCTTGTGTTTGAAGAACTTTGAGATGTTTCTGAGAGACATGATAACTATCTCTGTTAGTGACTAGAAGCAAAAGAAAAATAGGAACAATTTCTAATTTTCCTGACATTCAGTTATATGCTATTTTAAAGTCTCACCTGTTAAGGAAGGTGTTCAATTATCTTGCATAAACTGGCACCTAAAGGTAAGCCCTTGGGCTATGAAATCCAATGAGTCTTGTTAAATGAACTAAATCATTTCATGTAAATTTCAGTGTGAATATTGGACATTTATATGTGCTTTCCCAAATGTGACTTGAGGCAAGCTCTTATGGACCACTGAACCCAATCAGTTACTTAGTTTCATTTTCATGTAGCAAGATGGAGGGGTTTAGGGAGAGAGTTCCTCTGTCTAGGGAGTATTGTTACTGATTGAATATTGCTCTGGGATGGAGTGAGATATAAAGATCTTCTTCACTGGAACTGCCAAAGAGAAAACTACTATGCATCCTCCATGAAAATATGAGGTGGGCAGCATAATCTTAGATGAGAGGGCTACCACTGAATCTCTGAGTCAGGAGGTCGTTGGTTCAAGCTCCACTGCAGGAGTTGAGCACATAATCTAGGCTGACACTTCAGTGCAGGCAATGTTTCCCCTAATTTTTTTTTGGGTGCGTGGCCCATTCAAATTTCCGCGCATCCGCGGATTTTCCATTCAAAAGCTGGTGAGCCAGCTGCACGAGACCTCCAGAGCGCTGCGTGGCTGCACAGCTTAACGGGAATATTGGAAGAAGGTGCCATCTTTCGGATGAGATGTTAAACCAAGTCCTGCCTGCCAGTTTAGATGAATGTAAAACATCCCATGGCGCTATTCAAAGAGCAGGGGAGTTCTCCCCAGTGTCCTGGTCAATGTATATCCCTCAAGCAACATCACCAAACCAGATTAAATGGTCATTCATCTAATTGCTGTTTGTGACACTGTGTGCAAATCGGCTGCCGTGTTCCACACAGCAAAGTGCCACAAACAGCAATTAGATAAATGAATCGGCTACATAACAACAGTGATTACATGTCAAAAGTACTTCATTGACTATGAAGTGCTTTGGAATATTCTGAAAACAACAAAGGTGTTGTATAAAAATTACTTTTGCTTTCTTCTCTCAATAATGCCACACTGATCCCAGCTGCTAAGAGTTGCTCAAAGAATGATCACCTCTGCTTCATACTTTCCCAGAATGACATGGCTGAGATCAGGAACTTAACATGCGAAGCATTACAAATACAAACCAGCTTTCCACTAGTCCATGGCACACCATGCATTGCCCAAATAACATATTACAACCTAAATATAACCCTTAAACATCCATAATTGTCATTAAGGTTTTCTTAACCATAACAATGGGGTTTTCTGATGGAGAAACGTTCTTCTTGGCCATCATCAATGCTTCTGCATGATTGACAGAAAACAAAGGGAGAGGTGATTTTGCTGGTTTCCATTCAAAACTGAGCATCCCTTTAAAATATGCTACTGCCTATTCAGCAGCCTGACTAGGAGCAACTTGCATCATTAGTACACAACAGTGACAAAAAATTCAAATAGTAGCTGATGTGACACTGTAACAAGTTTGCCTAACAGCTCTTCTGACCAATCCGCAGATGGAGGAGGGGTCAGGACCTGACCTTCCCAACTTCCTGTGGGCACAGGAAGGAAGTGAATAAAGACTTGCATGTTGGCAGTCAAGTTTGAGAAATGCTTGAGGATACTTAGAAGACCTCTTGTTTAAGTCAAATACGATGACCCACTGATATGGGGAAGCACAATTTTTTTAAATTTTGTATCATTACGCAAAGATAAGTTGTACTGATTGAACTAAGTGAATCTGACTTTGACTGCTGTCCTGCATGTTCACTTTACTGTAAAATAAAGCAGTTGAACAATTCATATCAGCCTTGCCTCACCTAGTGTTAACTCGGTCTGCTTTTGGAGAGATTGTAGAAATACATGTGTACAAGGCTGTCCAGATCACAAGAGGATGCTAATGTTACATCCCTGGTTATGCTAGCGTACAAGTGGATAGCGGAGAGTGTGAGTCAACTGCCACAAAAGTAAAACACTCAAACTGTTTACAGAAGCAACTGATGCCACTGAACTCAAGAAGGTATCTGTGGCAAATCCAAATTTGTAACAGGCTACAACTCAAAGGAGGACAATCATAAACAAGTGGAACAAGTGATTACCATGGGGGAAGTGAATCACAATAGTAATAGGGGATTCCACAGACTGGGAATAGACAGATGCTATTGTAGCCAAAGTTGAGAATCTCAGATAGTGTGTGCAAGGGTAAGAGGGTGGTTGCAAAAGATTTTGGAGAGGGAAGGGGAATAGCTAAAAGTCATGATGCATATTGGAACCAATGACAGAGATAGGGATAGAATTGAGGTCCTGGAAAGGGAGCTTCAGCAATTAGGAGGTAGATTTTTTAAATTCATTTACGGGATGTGGACGTCGCTGGCAAAGGCCAGCATTTATTGCCCATCCCTTGTTGAATACAACTGAGTGACTTTGCTGGGCCATTTCAGAGGGCAGTTAAGCGTCAACCACATTGCTGTGGGCCTGGAGCTCTGGAGTCAATTATAGGCCAGACCGGGTAAGGACGGGAGATTTCCTTCCCTAAAGGACATTAGTGAACCAGATGGGTTTTTACGACAATTTGGTAGTTTTATGGTCACTGTTACTGATACTAGCTTTTTAATTCCAGCTTTATTTAATTGAATTTAAATTCCCCAGCTGCCGTGGGATTTGAACTCATGTCTCTGGGATCATTAGTCCAGGCCTACTAGGATTACTAGTCCAGTAACATAACCCCTATGCTACCGTAGCCATTTTTAAAGAGTAGGACCTTAAGGATAATGATTTCAGGATTAGTCCCAGTGTAACATGCAACATGCAAGAATAAGATAAGAGAGATAATTGTGTGGCTAGAGAGATGCTGTAGAAGGGAAGAATTCAGATTCTTGGGCCATTGGGAGCAGGTCTGTATAAAATGGATGAACAGGGACCAATATCCTCACGATAACTAGTGCTGTGCAGAAGATTTAAACTAAAAAATGAGGGTGGCAGTATTAATGAAAGATTTATTACAGCACTAAAATGTAAGGATGATGGTGCAGGGGATAGTGAAAAAGGTGAATTGTAGTTAAGGAATAAGAAGGGAACTATTACCATGCTGGTAATTTATTATAGACTGCTGAACAGGGGAAAAGAGATAGAGGGGGCCAGAGATTTTGGAGTGACACCTTAAATGGAAGAAAATAGGGCCGGTTCCTTTATAGATATATGGTCTGACCACCTGATTTCCTAATATTTGCTATGTTCAGGTGAATCAGTGCACCTGGGCACCGACCCAGGAATATCTCCCCCACTAAGTCTACTTTTGTCTGTCAAACTTTAGGAATGATGTCAAAGCTATGTTAGGGGGTGGGGGGCGGGGTTGAGGAAGAGATTTGCTAAAATGATATGAGGAATGAGAAACTGGGGCTCATTTCATTAGATCAGAGAAGGTTACGTGGAGATCTGATGTAGGTGTTCAAATGTACAAAAGGCTCTGATAAGGTAAAAAGAGAAAAACATTTTCACTGATCAATAAATTGGTAACTGGAGGACATCAATTTAAGATCATCATAAGAATGAAGGGAGAGATTCAGAGAATCTTTTTGTACAAGGGGCTGTTAGGACATGGAATGCCCTATCAGAAACTGTGGTGGATGCAAGTCCACAATACTTTTAAAAAGGAAAGTGGATACATTTTTATGGGGAAAAGTATTTAAAAGAGTATGGGCAAAGGGCAGGGAAATGGGGCGAAGGGAATCATTGTTTCAGAGAGCCACTGCAGGTGTGATTGGCTAATTGGCCTCCTTCTATGCTGTAAAACTCTGATTCTATTACAGATACCCATGGGACTGAGACCTGCAGGCACCATTTGTACTTGCCCCTAGGTTATGGTGAACCAATGTGGGTTAGAATTTTAATAAAGTACAGAACTTGCGAAACATGCTCCAGGCTTCCTATTAATCAGTCAGATAAATGGTAAATAGCCTCTGCATTAAGTGAGTCAGTCAAGGTATGCATTTTGGGTAATATAAGATGGGAAATTGGTTTGTGCACAAAGGAGGCCTTCTGTTTCTCTAGGTAGTTTGTTGATTAGCGTGTGATTGGTGTTTGTTTTTAACATTTGCACAATTACAAATAAAAGTTAAAGACTGAGGGCTAATGATTCAGGGGGTTAGCGCCACCAGATTCGGGGGACAAAAATGGCGGCTGCTGCACTTCTGCCCGCTGCCGGCGGGTCCCACGGCAGCCGCCATTTTCGGGTGGCCAGGAGTGCTGCTGATGTCAGTGCTGGCCAAAATTATGTAGATGATGCAGATTGTGACGTCAGTGGGTGTGCAACACTCACTTGGCGCCCGATCCGTGAGTTTCAACTTGACGCTCCACTTACCAGCATGCCTTAAGTGCAACCAGCTGAGCAAGCGTTGACAAGCAGGAAGGAGGCTCCAGCAGCGATATTTAAAGGGATCATCAGCAACTACTTGCACCTGACATGTTTCTGCAGTGTGACTGGCTCTGTGCAACTTTCAGCAACTCCAGCAGCTTTATTAACTTCTTTCAAGGTTCTAAGGTAATGAGTGTTGCTGCAAGTGGAGGACGCCTTCATTCTTATTTAAAGGCTTCTGCTCACAACACTTGCTCACAGTCATGGGGGCTCTACTGGCAGTCCCGCTCGCGCTCGAATATCTTAGGGAGAGGGAGTAGAGGCAGGGAAGAAGACGAGAAGATGCACGCAGAGGGAGGAGGGACAGGAGGGCTCTCAACAGGAGGCCTTACCCACCTAGGGTCCTCCGAGAGCACTTCTCTTATATCCATTTAAGTGAGGAGCAGTGTATTAGGAGGTTCCGCTTCACCGAGGAGGTGGTCACAGAACTCTGCCAACTTCTGCAAACAGACCTGCAGCCTGAGAGCAGGGCGACCACAGCTCTCACAGTGGCAGTCAATGTAACCGTGACCTTCATTTTCTTTGTCAGCGGATACTTCCAGTCTGCAGCAGGAGACATAGCTAACATCTCACAGTTTGCTGTCCATCGCAGCATCCGGGAGGTCACTGAGGTTCTCTACACCAGAATATTAACTAATCACCCTTCTGCAATCCCTTACTGCCTGTTGTTCAGCTTTTTCCTACTCTAGTGCTCCTACACAGTGCTCCACCAGTGGCTGCAGCATGGCTGGTGGAAGGCGGCTGAGTTTCCATGGGGGAGACTTCAGATGGCCTTGCAGGATGACCTCGAGCAACTCTGGCCCTAGAAAGCCCAGCTGTAGACTGCACTGCCTTGGCTTGGGCGGCAGCAGTCTAGGACAATAAAAGGAACAAAGGATGGGTCTCAAGGAGCTTAAAATGACAAAAGCAGAATCATTACCAACAACTGCTGTCCAAAAATATGGGAGCAGTGGTTATGATCTGAAATTGTTGAACTCAGTGTTGAGTGCAGAAGGCTTTAAAGTGCCTAATCGCAAGATGAGGGGGAAAGAGAGGGGGTGTTGGGGTGAATGAGGAGTGGACCGGGGTGTTGCGGAGGGAATGGTCCCTTCAGAATGCTGAAAGGGGAGGGGAGGGGAAGATGGGTTTGGCGGTGGGATTATGCTGGAGATGGCGGAAATGGCATAAACACCGGCATCGACTGGTTGGGGTGAATGGCCTGTTTCTGTGCTGTATATCCTATGTAATCCTATGAGGTGCTGTTCCTCCAGCTTACGTTGAGCTTCATTAGTACAGTGTAGGAGGCCAAGGACAGAGAGGTCAGAGTGGGAATGGGGCGGAGAATTAAAATGGCAGGTGATCGGAAGCTAAGGGTCACGCTTGCTGACTGAATGGAGGTGTTCCGCAAAGTAACCACCCAATCTACATTTGATCCCCCCAGTGTAGAGGAGACCGCATCGTGAGCAGTGAATACAGTATACTAAATTGAAAGAAGTACAAGTAAATCGCTATTTCACCTGGAAGGAGTGTTTGGGGCCCTGGACGGTGGGAATGGAGGAGGTAAAAGGGCAGGTGTTGCATCTCATGCGCTTGCACGGGCAGGTGCCGTGGGAAGGGGAGGGGGTGTTCGGGGTGATTGAGGAGTGGACCAGAGTGTCGTGAAGCAACGGTCTCTTTGGAATGCTGAAAGGGGAGGGGGAAGATGTCTTTGGTGGTGGGATCACGCTGGAGGTGGCGGAATTGGCAGAGGATGATCCGTTGAATGTGGAGGCTGGTGGGGTGGAAAAAGGTGAGGACAAGGGAAACCCTATCATGGTTCTGGGAGGGAGGGGAAGGGATAAGAGCAGAAGTGCGGGAAATGGGATGGATGTGGTCAAGGGCCCTGTCAACCACGGTGGAGGGGAATCCTCGGTTAAGGATAAATGAAGACATATCAGACGCACTGGTATGGAAGGTGGCATCATCAGAACAGATGCGACGGAGAAACTGAGAGATTGGAAGAGAGTCCATACGGAAAGCTGGGTGAGAGGAAGTATAATCCAGGTAGCTGTGGGAGTCAGTGGGCTTATAGTACATATTGGTCGACAGCCTATCCCCAGAAATGGAGATAGAGAAGTTTAGGAAGGGAAGGGAAGAGTCTGAGATGGACCATGTAAAGGTGAGGGAGGGGTGGAAATTGAAAGTAAAGTTGATGAAATTTTCTAGTTCGGGGTGAGAGCAGGATGTGGCCGCTATAGTCGTCAATGTACCAGAAAAAGAGGTGAGGAGGGGACCTGAGTCGGACTGGAACAAAGAATGTTCCACGTATCCTACGAAAAGGTAGGCATAGATAGGACCCATATGGGTTCCCATAGCAATGCCTTTATTTGGAGGAAGTGTGTGGAGTCAAAGGAGAACTTGTTCAATGCAAGAACAGGTTCAGCCAGGCAGAGGAGGGTGGTGAATGGGGACTGGTTGGGCCTCTGTTCAAGGAAGAAGCGGAGGGCCCTGAAGCTAACCTGGTGGAGGATGAAGGTGTAGAGGGACTGGACGTCCATGGTGAAAAGGAGACGGTTAGGGCCAGGAAACTGGAAACTGTTAAAGTGGTGGAGGCCGTCGGAAGAGTCGCAAATGTAGTTGGGAAAAGACTGGACAAGGGGAGAAAAAAATAGAGTTGGGATAGGAAGAAATAAGTTCCCTGGGGCAAGAACAGGCTGAAACAATGGGTCTACTAGGGCAGTCCTGTTTGTGGATCTTGAGAAGGAGGTAGAAGCGGGCTGTGCAGGGTTGGGGACTATCAGGTTGGAGGCTGTGGAGGTAAGATCTCCAGAGGAGATGAGGCCAGTTACAGACTGGGAAACAAAGGCTTGATTTTCGGTTGTGGGGTCATGGTCCAGGGGGAGGTAGGAGGATGTGTCGGAGAGTTGTCGTTCAGACGCCGCAAGGTAGAGGTCAGTTTGCCAAACAACAACAGCAGGTTTAATGACAATGTTGTGGTTGGACCTGAGAATACTGAGTGCTGCAAGTTCAGAGAGAGATAGGTTAGAGTGAGTGAGCGGAGTGGAAAAATTGAGACGACCGATGTCACGCCGGCAGTTCCGATTTAGAAAAGATTTAGAGAGGGTAAGAGGTCAGAGGGAGGGGTCCAGGTAGAACGAGAATTCTGAAGGCGGGAAATAGGGTCTGCTGTGCTGGTGGAAGACTCCTAACCAAAGATATGGGCACAGAGGCGAAGGTGGCGGAAGAAGAGCTCAGTATCATGCCGAGCTCAAAATTCATTGAGGTGGGGGCGTAAGGGGATGAAGCTGAGGCCTTTGCTGAGGACTGAAGACTATGTTCAGCAGTCTTTCAAAAGGCAAGCTGGCCAAGTGACATTTAATTCTTGCTTTTTAATAGTGATTATTATTGATAAAATTGTGTGAGCTCTCATATTTAAAACCTTTCTGCAACTTTGTCATAACCCTTACAAAGTAACACAGTTGCTTTTTCCAACAAGTCCCTTTGTCGTTTTCAAACAGATAATGCAGTAATATAAATTGCATCGAAACACATGATTATTATAGAATTTTTGGATAACATTATCCTGATAAAATAATACATGGCTCATCCGAATTTTCCATTTCCTCAAATGAAAAACAGTTTTGCAAAGTGTACAGTGCTCCTTAATCAATTTAATTTTCAAGTACATTTTTCTCAAAGTGAGAAAAGTAATCCAAATACAATGCTAGAAGCGCTCACGGTAATACCAGGCAAATACTTAAAGGGGTCAGCACCTCTGTTAAAATAGCAGGCAAAGAAATGCTACACAAGCTGCTTAAACATTCACCTACTAATAGCATCAATCATTTTTTGCATGTACTCTTGTAATCAGAGATTTTCTTTGGTAAAAGATATATATTTGGCTAGGAAAAACCCCCACTGGCTTTGCATCCTGCGCTATCAATTATCAGTCTATAAATAGGGTTATCAGTGGGTAACTGCGGAATGCTAATTTACCTCATGACAGACGGAAATCTGTAAGTGATGAGGACTTCCTCATGAATGAGACTAAAACAGCATTCCACAGTTACTTACTGAGATGTCTATATATATATATATATATATATATATATATATATATCACAAGTTTAAAAGTAATGCATTCTGATTTCTTAAGTATTTTCACTTAACTTTAGTGGGTTCTATTAGAATTGTACCCAGCTCCAAGACTGTTAAAATGCATTTGCTGATGATGTCACTGCTTGTATTGAAACCAATGCCCGTCATCTTGGTCATACAGAGCTGATTTTTACTATCAGTAACATGTTCAAGTGCTCTTGGTCACAGGTGGGAAGTTTTCCATAATGCTGTGACTTGCTACGAGGCAAAGTTATTATTCGGACTCTTTATCAGTCCAAGTTATTTCACCTAAAGAACAGGGTCACAAATAACCTGCAGTAGGGGAAATGAACAAAAATATTAAAATAGTCATGCTATTTTTATACATAGGAACATTTGGAACAGGAGTAGGCCATTCAACCCCTCGAGCCTGCTCTGCCATCCAATTAAAACAAGGTAGATCTGCACCTCAACTCTATTTTACCCGCCTTTTTTCCATATCATTTGATACCCTTACCTAACAAAAATCTCTCTCGCTCAGTCTTGAAATCTTCAATTGTCCTAGCATCCACAACCTTTTGGGGGAGAGAGTTCCAGATTTCCACTACCTTGCGTGAAAAAGTTCTCCCTGATGTCGCTCCTGAATGTCCTAGCTCGAATTTTATGATCATGTCCCCTTGTTCTAGATTTCCCCACCAGGGAAATAGGTTCTCCATATAGAAACATAGAAGATAGGAGCAGGAGTAGGCCATTCAGCCCCTCGAGCCTGCTCCGCCATTTAATGAGATCATGGCTGATCATCCAAATTCAGTACCCTGTCCCTGCCTTCTCTCCATATCCCTTGATCCCTTTAGCTTTAAGAAATATATCTAACTCCTTCTTGAATATATTTAATGAATTGGCCTCTACTGCCTTCTGTGGTAGAGAATTCCACAGGTTCACCACTCTCTGGGTGAAGAAATTCCTCCTCATCTCAGTCCTAAATGGATTACCCCTTATCCTTAGACTGTGACCCCTGGTTCTGGACTCCCCGGCCATCGGGAACATCCTTCCTGCATCTAGTCTGTCTAGTCCTGTTAGAATTTTATAAGTTTCAATGAGATCCCCTCTCATTCTTCTAAACTCCAGCGAGTATAAGCCCAATCGACTCAATCTCTCCTCATACGTCATTCCTGCCATCCCAGGTATCAGCCTGGTGAATCTTCGCTGCACTCCCTCCATGGCAAGAACATCCTTCCTCAGATAAGGCGACCAAAACTGCACACAATACTCAAGATGTGGTCTCACCAAGGCCCTGTACAACTGCAGCAAGACATCCTTGTTCCTACCCTATCAAATCCTTTTAGCATTTTAAACACCTCAATCAGATCACCCCTCAGTCTTCTATACTCAAGGGAATACATGTCAAGTTTATACAATCACCAGGGAGTGTTTTTATTTTCTTAGCAGCATGAAACGCAGGAGATGGGACTAGTTTATGATAAAATGCCTCTAGACTTTCTGAAAACATTGCTACTTCCTCCTTCCCACAGAGATGCAGAAAATGCAAGAAACTTCAAGAACAATCTGTGCTGCAGTCCAAATTCCTTTGCAAGAGCCACTGCTAGAGGAACTTGGAATCACAAATGCCCTTGCAGAGTCACAGGCTTGTTTGAAAATTGGTCGCAGTGAGCTCATTGCACCCTTTCTTTATCTTCTCCCATCTTATGATCTGACTTTGCCACATTCACTGTGGTTTTTCAGGCTGTTCTCACACATTTTGTGGATTCCAGCCAGATACTCAGTCTGAGAAAAGCCTGTGAGTTCATGGCACAGTAAATTTTAATAATATGGCAGGTGTGAGATGTTCAAGGCAAGATCATGATTGGATTCTGGTCTCATGGCACTGCTGTCAGCTTCTCCCTTAGTGCACTCAATCTGCATTTGAAATTTTCAAGGGCATTTAGAAAGAGCCAAACTCTTGATCCAGGAATTAATGAAGCATTCATGCAGCTGAGATCACAAATAGTGGGCAGAATTCAGCTTGATGCACTTACATGAGGCATACGTTCATTAACACACATCATTTCAGCCAAGTTGTAGCAGTCCCAAGGGTAAGATGCATTGAGACTGCCAATGAAAACTAACTTCACATTTCTTTCATCACAGGTAACGCTTTTGGTTCTTTGGCTTTCATTTTTTTTTCAGTTCCTTTAGCCATTAGGAAAAGGGATTTCCCACTCGAGGCACAGAAAATGACATTGCAATTATTATTTTAACTCTGAGTCATAGGGGGAGAAATTCAGTATCGCCCCATTTGGGGCGCAATTATCGGCCGGGCGCAAAGATTAGCACCTGGCGCTAATTATCGCCACCGACTGCAAACTTGACTTTTATCGCCCCTGGAGGTGATTGGAGCGCTAAATCAGGCGCTTCACACCTGTCTTAATGCGCAAAGGCCGAGGAGCGAGGCGCTACCTCAGAGCGCGAGCGAAGCTCATGTAATGCCAGTCAGCAATGGAACACACACACAATGGCACGGGCCAGTTCTTAAAGGGGATGGTTAATCTTGCTTTCCATCCACATCCTGCTCATTGCAGCCTTGAATCTCGGCCTGGAGAGACCTGCACATCAAATCTGCTGGAAAGAACAATGGAGAGTACCAGGCAAAGAGCTCAGAGTGCAGCCCCCACTGTCTCTGCTAAATCGATACAAGGAATGGCAAATCAAAATGAACCTGCAAAGTGCTGCTCAGTACCCAAAACTCCTTCACACAACGTTGAATCTCTCCAGAAGTCTCTCCCTCTCTCTCTCAGAATGCGTAGTTCAAAAATGGCACCAACAATAAAAGGCAGGAAGCGGTCACCTTTAAATAGCGCTCCCCCTTTCCCTTCATGACTGCAGAACGCTCCCCTCAACCTGTCGTTGCTAGCGTCAGGCGGTAAGGCAGGGGGCGCCACTCAATATCCGCTCCGGGGCGATACCGGGGCGTTGCGCACTCGAGTGACGTCATGATCTGCCGGCGCAGGAGATCGTGGCGGTAGTGTTTAGCGCCACCGCAAAATGTCTAGTTAATTTCACGAGTGGCGCAAACTTCGCCGCGCCTGGGCGCTAGATGCTTTGCGCCCCATTAGCGCCCTCTTAAGGCGCTAACGGGAGGCGCAACCAACTGAATTTTTCCCCCATTGAATTTTACAGTACAGAAGGAGACCATTCATCCCATTATGACTGCACTGCCTCTCCGAAAGAACTATCCACTTAATTGTATTTCCCTGCACTCTCCCCAGACCCTATAATTGTTTCTTTTTCAACTGAGGCTTATATGAGAAGGTGTCCAGTGTCCAATCAGTGCAGAACAAGCACTCTGTGTGCCTTTTGCTTAAATGTTTTTAGGTGCACGACAAAAAATTGGTTAGGTCAAAATAGGACCATGTTGAAGGTTGTGCAGTTAGACGTCCTACCATGTTACATTTTTGTTCAGTTACATTTTTTAGAAGATTCTTTTCTCTCTTCCCTTCCCCCCTCTCACCCCCCCTCACCCCCATTTTTCTTTTCTTTTGGTTGTTCTCGCCTTCGGCTCAGAGGGCAAAGGACTCCTAAATTTATGCCACTGAACCAGCATTTAAGGCGATGCACAAAAGTGCCCAGAGATGACTCTCCCTCTTGTGTTCTTTCCCTCTGGCAGAAATGTTTCAACACTTCACCACAGTAACTCGGTTGAAGGTGAGGACTCAGCAGAGTGCTGGATCAAACTTCCAAACATTATGGCATCCTGTTAACCTTCTACATTACCACTTTAACATCGCTGAAGTGGTTTCCACTTTGTAACAGTGCTAAAGTTGCAATATAAAGACAGAGCCAGAGGCCTGACCTAACTCCAGAGTGAAGCGTTCTGGATGGGACTCATGGAGGAGGCAACCTCACACCACTTGGGTTTGACAGATGGAGTGTAACTTTAGTGCAGTGTCACATTGGTTTAGAAAGTGCCCAGAGAGGACCTAATGATCACTTTTTAAAAGCTTTAAATGCTTAGAAAATACTGATGCATTTATGCCCTCGAAATGTTTACATTTTAACTGCTGGGAGCAGAGCTCTGCTCACACACATAATCACACAAATGCAGAGCTCCCTCCTTGGTAGGAGAATTGGAGTTCCAGCCAGAGTGCTGCTTAGCTGCAATCCTTACATTTAACTGCATTTTCAGAAATGGGGAAAGGAACCCTGTAAATGCCCCACTTTAAAAAAACTTCCCGATTTATAGAAAAAAAATTTCAAGGTACTGGCTCAACCCTGTGGTAGTGATTCCCGGGTTTAGCAACATGATGATGGTGATTGTTGTGCTCAACAGCACAACTATATTTTAATTTAATTTACCTATGACTTTATTACTGCTTTATGACAATCCAGTATTGCCATTACACTAAGAGTTTGCTGGCTTGCATACAATGGAAGCATAACCCTACCATGTTTTACGACGATAACCTATGTCATAAAACATATGAGCTGGCATTTGACCCATTGTGTCCTCTATTTGTCTTTAGAGGTTCTTTGAAATGGTCAACTGAGTTGATCATTATTTGTTGCAAACAGCCTGTCAAAGCTTAAAGAGCCTTGGGACAAAAAAGAGTTTTTAAATTATTTTTTCCATTATTTTTTCTCTTGAAGACATTGGCTCACATTGGGGAACAGTTTCATAGTTGCTTGCTGCCCTCTCGTACCTAACCCAAATGGCCATTTTTCACGTGTGAACCTCAACACCAAATCAATGTGTGTCAAAAAACAATTTAATTCTGAGGTCCTCACAGCCAAGCCTACTGCTGTCCTCACCCAATTTTCACATGAGCACCTTCTATATTGACCTCTTCATAGCAATTAGAAGTAGAAACCTTGGCTGTGTATTAAATGCATTTACCCAGTAAGATATCAGGAAGATGAGGTATGTGTGGAGGATCTTGGGAGTAGTCGCCGTAAGGTCCAAATAAAAAGGGGTAAAATTGTACAAAAACAAGGACACTCGATTTTAGAAAGATGAAGGCCGGAATTTTCACATTAAAAAAACATGTGGGTTTGGAGCGTGGGGCAGTTAAATTGTTAAAAATGGGATTTCCGACCTGATCCCACCCACTTCCGGTTTTAACGGAGGCAGGACGGGGGGCGGGTGACCTACCCACTCCCAGGGGGGGCGTTACCTCGATTTAAATATTGTAATGAGGCTGGAAGCCTCTTTTTCCCCGTCCATTTTGAATTTAACTGCCTGTGGACGGGTTTCGCACAATTTGTGAAAGCCGGCAGTTAAACAGAGGCAGGTACTGCTGCATCCAGGAGGTGAGTGGCTTTATACCTACCTCCTGGATCCAAGATCCCTGCCTAACCCACCCCGCGCGATCGGAGACCCCACCACGGGGCCTCCGATCGCCTTCGCAGACCTCCCACTTCCCCACCTCCGCCCCCCCCCCCGGCCCACAATGATGCTGATGAGGCCGGCCACGATCCTCCCTCCGGTGGCTGGCCCCGATCCTCCACCCCGCCCCCCCCCCCGCCCCCTGAACCCTGGCCAATCTACCCCCCACGATCCCTGATTTCCCTCCCCCCCGTGATCCCTGACCACCCCCATCACCTGCCGGTCCCCTGCCAATCCTGCAACCCCCCCCCCCGCCGATCCTCTCTCCCCCCTCCCGATTGCCAAACCCCTCCCGCCAACTCCCGAGCCCCCCCACCCCCCGCGATTGCCGACCCCCTTACCGCGATCCCTCCCCTGGACTGACCCCTTGCAACTAAGGCCTACCTGCCTACAGCTAGCCAGCCTCTCAAGCTGGCTGGCTGCGGGCGGAAAACCGAGGCCTCACATTCAAATTAGGCCCTGCCGGTAAAGTTGGCAGGGCCTGCGAGAAACCTGGCCTCCTGGGTTTCCCGCCCGCCTCGGAACCCCCCTCGCCCCCAACCCGTCTCCCCGAAGATAATTCCAGCCGAAAATGAAGCGAGTTATGGTGAGGTGGAAAGAGAAGTTGGCACATATATCCACAATGGCATATCTTTAAAAAGGAGATTGCAAAGTTGCAAAATCAATATATACTATTAAAAAAGAGACTACTTCAAGTTTAATGATGCCGTGGATAAATAAAGAGGTTAGAAACAAAATAACATTGTAGATGAGGACATATGGGGAGGAATTTTATCAATGGGGGCGTTGGGGGCGGGACTGCTGGTTGTCAGGTTTCAGTCCCGCCTCCAATGACGTCTGGCCAACCCACGCTATTTTCCCTTGATTAACCTTGTTAAGCCCGCCCAGCGGGCTTAGCCAGCCAATTAAGGGAAAGCCGGTGACAGAGAACGTCAGTGTATGACGTTTCATCTGTCAAAAATTTTTGACAGATGAATTGTCATCGTTTGACAGCTTTGAGAAGCCGTCAAACACTGACAATCTCTGTACTTTGGTGAGTCCTTGTACTCAAGACTCACCAAACCTATTTCCTGAGCAGAAATCAGATGGCTGTTGCATCGGAGAATGCAGCAGCCATTCTGTCATCTCTGCCATGGAGATGAGGAGCCTCCGGATCCCCAATGATTGAAGCCTGCAGAAAGAAACAAAGATAAGGAAACTTTTTCTCAGACTTTTCACTCACCTCCCATACTTACCTCTCCACACTTGCACCCATCACTCACCTCCACAGCGGACTTTTCGACCCCTCTTACCCCTGCAGACCCACGCTCGCCTCGCTGATCCTGGCGGGGTTTCCCGACGTCGGGAAGCCCGCACTTGTGTTGGTAAAATGGGGATAAGCCTCTTAACTGCCTGTTAACTACTTGTTAACAGGCAGTTAAGTGGCTGTAATCCCCTTCCCGCCTCCTGGGAAGATGACATGGAGGTGGGTTGGGAGCGGATTCGGTACCCGCTCCCAGTTTCTGCCATTTTCCAGGCAGTCCTGCCTCCAAGCCCGCCTCCCCAGGGCTGGCAAAATTCCCCCCATGGGATCTATAAGTACAATAAAATGATATAAATAAGAAAGAATATAAGGTACGAAATTAGAAAAGGGATAAGGAAAGCAAGGAGAGAGTATGAGGAGAGAATTTCAAAAAGTGATATTGATGAGATGGTGGAATGGGCAAAATGTGGCAGATGAAAATCAATGTCAGTAAATGTGAGGTAATACATTTTGGTAAAAAATATAACATTAATAATTTTACTTCGAATGGGGGAAGGCTGTGTGATATTGAAGAACAGAAAGATTTAGGAGTTCAGGTTCACAAGATATTAAAGCAATACTTCAAGTGAATAAGACCATAAGAAAGCTAAGGGGTAAACAAGGTTTTATGTTAAAAGATATGGAATATAAAAGCTGTAATGTAATGGTTGAATCTATGTATAACCTGAGTAAGACCACAGCTGGAGTATTATGTGCAGTTTTGGGCTCCACAATAAAGCAAGGACGATGAGGTGATAAAGTGTGCACAGGGCAGATTCAATGGGATGCTGACATGAGGAAATACAATTACGAAGAAACACTTGGAAAAATTGGGGCTATTTTCATGAGAACAGAGGAGATTTTGGGGTGTTTTAATAGAAGTGTTTAAAATTTTCAAGGGATGAAGAGAAGATATAAACAGGGTAAAATTCAATTTCGGCAGTGGTAGTGGATTGGCTGCCCAATATGCACCCGTTCAATTTTTCTTTCCATTGGATTGCGGAAACCTTTAACTATGCTTTTGTTACCTCCAGGCTTGACTTCTGAAATGCCTTCCTCACTGGCCTCTAAAATGTCCACTCTACATAAACCCAAGTTGTCTGAAATTTCTGGCCCACATCCTGTGCCACATTAAGTTTCACTCACCCATCACTCCTGTCCTTGCCAACCTCCATTGGTTAGCCACTTCCCAACACACTGACTTCAAAATCCTGATCCTTGTTTACAAGTCTCTCCGAGGCTCGTCTCACCCTACCTCTGGAATCTCCTTCAGTTCAGTCTTCTGATCCTGACATCTTGTGCATTCCCCCTCCCTCCACTCCTCCATAAGTAGAAGAGCTTCTTCATCCTACCGTTTGGAATCCCTTCACCTTGCTAATTCTCTCCCTGCCTTCAAAAGCCTCCTCAAAACTCTCGGTCAATTCTCTTAATTCTCTTGTTACTACTTAGTGTTTCTCCTCTGGTGAAGCATTTTGGGACATTTACTATGTTAAAGGGGCTCTATAAAGCAAGTTGTTATTTTTCTTTTGCGGTGGGCTTGTTGCCCTGGTCTGTAAAATCTGTGTTCAAACTTTCAAGTAACCAAAACAAAGCTATCTTCTGTTGAAGTAAAGTTCTTGTTTCTGCATTGTCAGGATGGATTCACTCCTCTAGCTGTTGCACTGCAACAAGGTCACAACCAAGTAGTCGCCATCTTACTGGAGAATGACACCAAGGGAAAGGTACGGCTACCTGCCCTGCACATCGCTGCCAGGAAAGATGATACCAAGTCTGCGGCACTGCTGCTACAGAATGACCACAATGCCGATGTACAGTCAAAGGTAGGGCAATCTGTGCATTATAACAGACTGCTTATAAAACTGAAAAGGATGATGGTCCATCACCCCAAGTCACTTATAAAGCCATTTTAGTGAGATTGTGTGTCTTAACCCTTTTTGCAACAGGTTGTTTCCTCATTTCACAGTAGTGCATTCATTCTGATATCTTTGGCTGATTTAAAGTGTTTATATAGAATTTGTTCTTCATCCCACATGATGCACATGGACACAGGAATTGTATGATACGTAACAAATTATTTTGTTTTATTGATATCCCCCATTCTCTTTGTTGTTTCCTCCCTTTGCTACACACTATACTCCACATGCTCAGGTTGGACAAGTGACCTGTTCATGGCTTTCCACCAATCCTTTTCTGTGACTTGTTAAAGGGAGTGGCCTTAAAGCAGCTCACTCTCAAATCTTCCCTCTCTGTGGGAGAGACCTAGCCTCTGCTTGGCACATTCCCTGGTGTGCAGCAGGAAACTGGGATCGCTGCATGTGGAGGATTGTAGTGACATGCTGCACTGCCTAGTCACTCCACACTTACACAATGATAGAGGGAGAAGATTTCTTCTTTTTGATAGTGCAGCAAAACTGTAAACTTATTTATGAAGAATGGATTTACTGCACCAAGGACACAGAGATTTACACCCAGAGAATAATTTGGATTGGTGTTTGGAGAGAAGTCTGCAATTATGCATAAATCTGAAGCAAAGCATAACACTGTACACTTGACAGACACAAGTGATTCTACTTGTTACAGATTATTTGATGAAGTATTGCACAATAGTTAATTTTCACTAATATGAATACTAGTACATGTATTTTTAGTTCCTAAATGGTTGCTATAATATAGGCATTTTCATCTGGAATATCCATAGGCTAACCACTTTAAAATACTGTTCAAAATGTGCTGACTTGGTTAACAAAATTTCTCCAGGAAAGTTTGCAGCTTCATAACATAACTAATCATTAATCACCATGGTAGTCATAACTCTTACCAATACTGCCATCTGCTGCAGAATGTATTCTTGTTGGGGCCACTTTGGCATCATGCTACCCAGGGTATCTGTACTGCATCCTTGCACACTGCTAGAGTTAATGGAGAATACTCAATAGAGAATCGGAATAAAGAAAATTCTATGAGAAAAGCCTGATAATAAAGTCTGTTAGTAAGATCTTCCTTGCAAGTGGAATAAATTCTGTGTTTCAGTTTTCTATTGAGTATTCTGTTTATACAACATGTGTTTTGTGTATGAAAACATGAAAAAATGTAATGTTAAATACATTATACAAATGATGGAATCTGTTTGTACCAGACAGTTTGTACAAATCCACATGTTATAAACACCCTGCTGCTTCTAGGCTTGCTTTCTTTGCATTTAACCTGGAATAGTACTTCATTTACATACTAGTCATCTAATAGATGCAACTTTGATCCTTTTGCCACTTATACTGTTAAATGCATGCACACTGCTTCATCCATTGCTCATGTAAATTGATTGGTATGTTTGTGTGTGGTGATTAGGGATTCAATATGCCTTGAGACTAGGCAGCTGTACCCATGGGATCTTCAATACATTACTTCTTCTTTCTTTTGTAAGTGCACTTAATGCTTGCTCACTGCATGAAGGTGCCCTCCATGTAGCGAAATAAATTGGCAAAATAATAGCTCAAATACATAGAAAGGGATCAACAGGAATGAGCTGTGAATCAAATAAAACACCTTAGTCAAACTTAATTGAATTTAATTTGAATATAATTGGGGCATTCTGAAATTTATCCCAATTAGGATTCCGATTGAGACTTGGATGCTCTTTTGCAATAAAATGTCCTGCATGTGTGCCTAACACCACTGCACCTTTTGTTCAGTGTATATGCAGAAGCTATTTGTCCCATTTTGCCCACATGTGACATCATGTAGCTAAGTAAAGTGGGAGATGTCTCAACCCCTTCATTTCTCACTCTGGGCTTTCTGAGATCACACCAAGAATGGAGCGACATACTTTTTAAGCATTTAATTTTTCTGGTGTTGTGTATGCCTCTCTCTCTCTCAAGATCCAGCAGGTTTGTATGTCCACTCTCCCTGGTGACCTGACAGGATGCGTTTATCTGATCTGCCTGGTGGTCTTATCAAGATATGTGCATCCAACTCACCAGTGGTGTAGCATGTGTACTAGTCCCCTGGCTTTCTAACAAAATATTCATGTGTCCAATCTTCCTGGTCTCACAGAACATGTGCGCATGGTCTTGCTGGTAGTCTAATAAGATATGTGTGTGTCTAATCAACTTTCCTGGTGTTCTCGCAACTTGTAAAATGAGTGTATCTCATCTGGTGGGAGGTATGCCTGCATTTTGAATTTAGAACCTGGTGCCCAGAGTCCTGACATTGGCCTGAAAGTTCTGCAGGGTTCTCCCAATGTCCTGCCGTAACTTAGGAAAGAGACCAGCAGAACCCCTCTAGAAATGGCATATATGGCTGAAAACAGATGTTTATGCTGTTTCTCTGGGGGTTCCACCAATCTCCCATCAAAGTTACAGCAGGAGACCAGAAGACCCCTCATGGAATTTCAAGACCATTGTGAATAGCTCAGAGTGAAACCCATTACCCGGGCTCCAAGGATTAAATTATGAAGAGAGATTACATAAACTAGGCTTGTATTCTCTGGACTATAGAAGGCTATGGGTGATTTGATTGAGATTTTTAGGATTTTGAAAGGAATTGACAGGGTAGATAGAGAGAAACTTTTTCCTCTGGTGGGGGAGTCTAGAACAAGGGGACATAACCTTAAAATCAGAACCAGGCCATTCAGAAGAGAGTTAGGAAGCACTTCTTCATGCAAAGGATTGTAGAAGTTTGGAACTCTCTCCCACAAAAAGCAGTAGATGCGAGCTCAATTAATAATTTTAATTCTGAGATGGATAGATTTTTGCTAGCCAAGGGTATTAAGCCAAGGCGTGTAAATGGAGTTAGGAAACAGATCAGGCATGATCTCCTGGAATGGCGGAACAAACTCGAGGGACTGAATGGCCTACTCTGAACATTATACATTTTGGGAAACTCTTTAGTGTAGAATAAACAATCATAATGCTCCCTATAATTAAAACAAATCTACAAAATCCTCCTACCCCAGCTTCAAATCCATCTCATCAATCACTCCCTTATTTCAACGCCATCAGAAAGCTAGTATCTAATTACTGCAACCTCCTACCCTCTTGCTTTCTTTAAAAAGAGTTAGATAAATGATTAAGAATGGGGTTGAAGTTTATAAGGGTAGACAAAAATGATTAAATAATCTGGAACACGATGGTTCATGTCTTCTGGGACTGTGGATGTGTCAGTTGTGGAATACAACTCTCAAAGCTCTTATTGTGGCTCGTGCAGTCGATTAATATCCTGGAGTTTTGGGTGACTATCTTCATAAGTCGGTAAAATAATTGATAGTACTTTATCATTTTGAAACTGACCTGTGGATTAGTCCCTCCCTCAGAAGATTGAGCGTGTTTGGTAGATTCATTTAAAAAGGTAAATTGTACATGGTCGGTGGAGGGTATAGGGTTGTGTTCTTATGTTCTAGTAAACTCATACCGATATAATGGTTTTAAATTAAAATGGATATTTAAGACACATTGCTGATAAGCTGCATTATACATACACCATCACATTTTCCATGACCTTAGGATATATTTGATGCTGCTGGAGGACCCTGCTTATAATAGTCATCTCATACAGATTATGCATAATCATACAGGCCTCTATATTAATTCTGCAGTACACAATGTGTTCGCTGTGCAAATTTCTGTTGTGCTTTATGTCTTCACTGATGGACAGTCTTTTGTTTCAGTGCTTCTTTCCAGCTTAAAATTTTCATTTTCTTCCTTTTTACAATAATGTCTCTGCTTCTTATTAATGCTGACCCAGATGATGGTGAATAGGACCACAGAGGTATATATCTAGACCTTCTCATATTTTGCCATTTATATTTTAAAATACTTATATCATTACATTTCCAAATCCTTCAAATGAAAGGATTTTCTATTTTTAATTTCAGATTTCTAATCTTTTCTTTTTATGCTTTATTATTTTTTGAGCACATTTACCTTATTATGAAGAGCAGGCACGCTCAGAATGTATGCTTTTTCTCCTTAGCATTAGTTTTTCCAACCCGTGCACCTCTGCTACAGAGAAGACAGGCAGATAGCCTGCCTTCAGACCACCTCCAATGACTTGCATTGGCCAGTTGTCATGTATGGCAATGGCACAGTAAAGCTAATAGATTTGACTTTCCTTTCTCTGCTGCCCCTTCCCCTTCCAGCAGTGAGATGCCCTGCCTGCACTCCATGTCTCCACGTGTGGCATGGTTTAGATCAATAGTTGAGTAGAGTGGTGGAATGCACCTGTGTCTGCCTATGTTAAGACGCTATGGGCCTGAAGTTCTGCAGGAGTTCTCCCAATCTACCGCCGTAACTTCAGCAGCAAATTGGCGGAGTCTCCAGTGAAACAGCCCAAAATGAACGTTTACGTTGTTTTCCCAGAGGTTCTACTGATCTCTCATTGTGGGAGGAAATTGGGACAACCCCGTCAGAAATTTAGGGCCTATGTGTTGGTATTCCAATACACAGTACCACAAAATCACTCTTTGGGGCTGATTTTAAATTGGTCAAGTTGATGTTAACGGCCTCAAAATGGGGTTGGTAGACTTACTGCCCCTTTAAGGCCGACGCTCTGACCGCCGCCATTTTTAAAGTGGCTCACTGCTGTTTCAGGCAGTAGACCCTTTTAATGTGCAAATCAGAATCCTATGACGCACATAGGACCCCAACTGCCATTTTGGGAGACAACTGGGTAGAGAGAGTTCGGTGCATGCTTTGCTTAGTTTAGTACAGCTGAAGAGGCCCCAAAAGATAAGTTTAAAATTATTTTTGTGGGGCCAGAAGGAGCAGGAGTACTCCTCTATCTCCACAAAAATAAGCTGGGCAACTGCCGTCCCGGACTCACCACCCCAGTACTTGCCTTGCTCCTGGTCAGGCGTCCCCTGCCAGCCCGAATCCAGAAAGCTGCAGTGACACCCGTTTGGCACCCACAGCTCTCCAGTTCTATTGAAATGAGGCCTGGCCCTTGAAATAGCTCCAGCCTCAATGCTCCCGTCACGGTGACTGGCCAGTGTGCTTTTACCCGAAAGATAAAATCTGCTCCTTTATTTCTGGGAATGAGCTACTCCAGAACCTTCCGTTTCTAAAATTACTTGTAGTTGAGTTAGTTTTTATAATCTGTGTTACTGACTGTTGTTTCCCAGTAATTGGCTGTTGATTATCATTCAGTATACTTGCATTGTTTACCCCACAATTGTTCATCCAACAGCATGGCACAGTTAATATAATGGCTGGCATCAGATGCCTATTCTCTGTATTCTCGGGCACAGAGGCCTGGGGCCTACCATGCACCCAATACGCTCTGTGTCACCCACTGTGGCTGGCCGACATGTAACGCTTTGGGAGCCTGTGCACAAAATATGCAAAAGTCTCATTAAGGCTGCATAATTTATTTAAATTAAGGCTGCTCCCAATACCTGCAGCACCTGGGCAGTGCTGCAATTACTCAATGGAAATGCAGGGGAGGCTGAAATGATTTTTTTTCCCATTGGGTGCTCTAACCTCATACTAGGGCCATCCAGTGTACTGCCATGTCAAGCATTGGGCCTCGGGTACTGGGCATCTGCCTCCTTCCCTCCCACAAACCAGAAAGATCCGTTTAAAAATAGAGCTGCCAGTAGCTGCTTACATACTGTTGCTGCCCAAAATCCCGTCCATGAACTCGGTGTACTCCCTGCGTGTCTTGCGTTATGAATGGGGAGCACCATTTTAATATGACAATGACCTGATCTTGCATCAACAGGCAGCCAATCTGTAACATCAGCTTTACCCCCAGCAGAAAGTTGAAAATCTACCCCATTGTTCCTTTAAGCACTAAATGTGCTGTCAGTTTGTAAACAATGGATAATTTTCCAGCCAGAAACTTATCATTAAGTAGCACAATGATAATATAGGGTAAGTTGTCTGATTCCTTGCATGCAGCGAGTTACCTCACCTGCCACGTGCATGCATCAGAAAATCTACCCTCATATTACAATAACTGTCAACCTTACAGAAAATGTAACCTGACAGTGCTTGAAGCGATTCCCCTACAAGTTGGAGCCGCATAGCCAAAGCATATCTGCCTGTGGTCTGGAATCACTCCTCCACCATATTGCAACTCACTGGGTTCCGTTACCTAGTTCAAATACAGCCACATGATGCAGCTAATGAACTGAAAGAGGTGCACAAATATAATTCTGCCAGAAAAAACAGGGAATTAGAGTCTTATACTTTCCAGTGTCCTGATGGTGTTCTTATTCCACCAGTAAAACAAAGGCATGCTCTAGTGACCCGAGTTGCTTGTTTGCTGTGGGATAGCTCAGTATTTATTCAGGTGGTCATTGTTTAAGATTCTGCTTTTGCGTGAGCAAGGATCTTATTGTAGATCTGGGTATCAGGCACCTTGAAAGTTAAGTTATACACTGGTTAGGTTTACATTTTCAATATCTTTCCCTCCTATTCACAGAGTGGCTTCACTCCTCTGCACATTGCTGCCCACTATGGAAACGTGAATGTAGCCACTCTGCTATTAAACCGAGGAGCTGCTGTGGATTTCACAGCCCGGGTAAGTTTTTTTCTTTCTGGTTTTGATTTTAGTTATTTTTCCTCCTTCTGACTCCGCACTGTTCTCCAGCTACAAAGGCAGGGTAGGATTGTCTGGACATGGCTTCCATCAATATCGCACTGAATCTCTTGAAGGTGCTGAGCTTTCTGATGATTTAACGCTCCACCCTGAGAAGCAGTATTCCAGAATAGCAAACTTCTCACATCTCATGGCTTGCTAAGAACAACAATCTGATGGGCCAATTATGTCTGAAGGGCATTTCCTATTAGGACTTGAGCACAGTTCCCAGTATGGGAGCTCATCAATCTGCCAGTATAATAAGTATTGGGACACCCTCACATGAAGGGCAAGTGTTAAATCTTTCACCTTCACGTTACCTGTAGTGAAATTGTGGTAGAAAAGACTAGGTATTGTGAAACTAAATGAAAGTCTCAAATAAATAATTGCCTTTCACATTTTTTAATGGATGTACACATTGACACTATATAACACTCAACTTCCACTGGAAGTGAGTAATGTTCAAATATAGGTTTTGAATGTTTATTTGTGAACAGAATTGATTTAAATACTGTCATCTTCCTGAGATGGTTCAACACTCAAATATAGTTATTGCTTTGATCAATTGCTGATTCCCCAAGAAAATAACTTTTTTCCAACCATGGCCAGGAATTTCCTCGGAGCTGTTCCCACTCCGCTGCCGTAACTTCACCGGACGTGTGACTGAACAACAACAACTTGTATTTATATAACGCCTTTAACATAGTAAAACATCTCAAGGTGATTCACAGGAGCATCATAAAACAAAATTTGACACCGAGCCACATAAGGAGATAATGAAACCCTGTATACATGTCATGAAGTTATGGTGATGGAGTGGGAGCAGGAGCAGGTCTGAGGAAATTCCTATGTTTAACCTATTAGCTGATGGTCAAGATATGGAGTGCCTAAAACAAATGTTTTACTGTAAAACTTTAACGACTTGTTGAATTGGTGTGTTGTACCTTATTATATTTGGTAAGAACGTTGATTCTGCATGTTATTGATATTACAGTGTCATTGCTTATTATTTTATCCTAATGAATTTGGCCAGACAGCATGGATTTATAGCCCTTGGTCCATTATTTTTATTTGCAAGTTTGGCTGAGTGATAAACGAACAGGTTAAGCCAGTTGACATGCACTGTAAGGATAGGTAGCCATTTTGCATGTTTATGGATGGTGTATTATACCCTAAAGCTTTTCCAGGTGTAACTCCATTGCACCATACAAGAATACTCCATCAATCTATAATTTGACTTGTGCAATTATAATTACAAGCTATGGCTAATGGGCAGTTGGGTTCTGGATTCCATAATTTAAGTTACCCCAAAAAATCAACAAATTGAAACTAATTACATTATTATTTAATATTTATTGAAATATAACCAAGTGAATTCTATAGTCCAAAATGAATTGTGATGGGACATATAAAGAGCATAATTATTTGCATGTTCCTAGAAAATGGGCAAAACCATTGATCAATATTGTAACTGAAGTTGCATAAAAGAACAAGACAAAGAGTTGTGCAGTGATGAAAATTGAACCATTCTCGGGAGTTGTTAGGCAGGGGATTAATAAACATTCAAATGAGAAATCTGAAATGTGATCTGTCAAAGTTAAGAGAGAGAAAAAAAAAGATCATTGGATGATGTGGAACACAACATAAACCCAAAAGTCGCACAACCATTGTTTAAGCTTGCATAAATGTGACAATAATAATTGCTATGTGAGATGTTGTAAATCACAGAACAGGAAAAATCAAATGCACTCTGTGGACGAAAAATCACACAGAATTTTATATGCATGTAGTATTTGCAAATCAGGCAGAGATTGGGTTCTGCCATTAATAGTGAATGAAACAGTAATGCAATTTAACACGGATAAAGGAGCACAAGTGAACATCCTATCAGTGAGATTAGAAGAGATTACATCGTAGACCTAAATTGAAGGAGATTAAGACAAAAAAATTACAGGATACTTAAGAGCAGACATACCAGTGAAAGGGAAGGTATGTTGCAAACGTCACCTACAAAAACATCAGGAACACGCTGTTATTTGGAGAGGTACAAAAAGATATCCCACCAATTTTAGATCTGATGTGAAAAACTCAATCCAGTAAAATGGAATCTCTAAAAAAAAAAGTTCAAAATGACACAAGGTTTGAAATGTAAGAATTTATTTCAAGAATTGTACTGCTTACCAGAGGAACTCTAAATCACAGTTGATAAACAAGTCACCTCATCAGTCTACCCATTTAGAAGTATACTATTTCCATTGTGAGAAAAAGTAAAAATGATGTTTGATGGCATGGAAAGCTTAGAGGTCAGAAAGAAATTAGATGAACCAACAGAATGACTGAGCTCATTGGGAATTGCTGACAGAAGGAATGGCAAGCTACAAATTTGCTTGGACTGCAATTACCTGAAATAGGTTTTTGGAAAGAGAACATTTCAAGATTTGAAAGTTTGAGAAATTTTGGCACAATTTTCAAATGTAAAATATTTTATCATGTTAGATGCATCCTCAGGTTTCTAGTGACTGAAACTGAATGAAATAAGATCCAAGTCATTCAATATTCCTTATGGGAGATACAGATTGTTGTGGCTTCCCTTTGCTATTATTTCAACTCCAGAAGTATATCACAAAATCATATGGTATAAAATCACTGACAGCTCAACATGTTGACAAATTACATAATAACGTGGGGTTTGTCCAAAGGGGAACACAAAATTCAACCTGAAACTTAATCACAATTGTGTATTTGGAGCCATTGAGCTGATTGGTGATCCTCACTAGTGAAGATATTAAACCTGAAAATAGGAAACACTCAGCTGCTGGCCATGGGTCACATCCATCATACAACAAAGGAGTATGGAGACTCCTAGGTATATTTAATGACCTGGGTCAATTCATACAGATGCTTTGGAAAATTATCACTATTAAGACTATTGAGTGGAGCTAGAATCACAGACAAAAACGTAGGAAAACTGAAAGAGGCAGCTCATGCAAGAAGTAATTGTCAACTTCTACAATCCTGAAAGACCAATAAAATTTTCAGCTGATGCATCACAGTTCTGTGATTAGGAACTGTATTGTTCCAAAAGTATGATGGTCAGTAACGAACTGTCACTTAAGTGTCACGTTCATCGATTCATGCAGAGACAAGGTTTGTACAACTTGAGAAAAAGATGTTAAGCATTATATTTGTTTACAAAAGATTCAATCCATTTATGTATGGCCATATCTTTGGTGTTGAGAAATACTGCAAGCCACTATTTTTGAAATTTTTGAATGATTCTTCTTTGTGAATACAAAAGAAGATGGTCGGGCTGCAGAGCTATGACCCGAGGGTACATCATGTACATCAGGCAAACCACAAGCAGTGAACCAGAATGCGAAAGCCAAATTCAAAATCTCATGAGAATATTCAAGCTTAAATTGACATGTTTATTATGGGTGTGCCAGTATCTGGCCAGAAGATTAGGCCAATGTGAACAGAGGCAGAAAAGGTGAGATGTCTGGGATCCTCAAAGAAAGAATAATGGAGGGATGGGCACAAATAATCGATATTGCTGTTCAGAAACTCAAATGCACTGGAAGAGAAGTTAACAGTAACAGAGTAGTATACAAAGGGATTAAGGCAGTAATACCAAAACGTTGTTTATAACAATTGTTGCAAAAGATTCATAACTAGCATATGGCCACAGAGAAAGTTAAATAATGATCATGCGATATATATTTTCCCAAAATAAATCAGGATATTCGTCATAAATTGCCCATCTTGTTTAAAATATAGACCAAACACGCAAATAAAATCCTAACCACACCAGCTGCAGTAAACAGTTGGTACTGATTTCTTGATGTATCAGAGAAAGAGCTGCTTAATATTTACTGAGTACTGTACCATGTAATTTACTCAGAGGTGTGCACAATACAAAACATCCCAGGCAAAAAAAGTGATAAGATACATGAGAGCTTCTCCAGACATTAAATACTTAATGAAGTCATAGTGACAATGGTTCACAGTTTACAAGTACAGGAAACTTTCGTTTATCCGGCATCGACGGGACCGGCGTGGTGCCGGTTTATCGAAAGTACCGGATAACGGAGAGTTATATCTACCGAGGCTATTTTTAACAAAGAGACTCCAGGCAGCGCGGGAGAATCAACTCCTGCTACTGCAGTGTTTCGGACTTCCGACAGCGCCAGGAGGCCGAGTAGTGGCACTTTTGAAAAGTTGCCCTACTGACTAAATCAGCGTTCTCGGACTCGGGATCGGCAACATTGCCGGTTATTTGAGAGGAGTTTTCGGAGCACTCGGCGTTCGCGGAGACTCGACTGCGACTCGGCAACATTGCCGGTTATTTGAGAGGAGTTTTCGGAGGATGATTTTTGCCGGTTAAGCGAGAATTCCGGATATTTGGGTGCCGGATAAACGAAAGTTTCCTGTACTGTGTTCAGATATCTTGCCAATGAATGCAATGTCATTCACACAACTTCAATTTTTAATTAGATGTATTTGGATGAACTCATGGGATAGTCCGAACTGACAGTAAAAGATCTCATGAAGTTGTGGGACAGCAGCAGTGATTTGAATTGGAATTTTGAAGTTTACCGTATTAACCCATTAGAGAGCAGGTTATCACCAGCACAACCCCTTCATGGGAAGAAGAATAAGAACCAATCTACCGATCATGGCAGAATTGCTGATAATTAAGATTTGGTAAGGTACAGAAAGGAGCAACAAACAAAAGTTTCATTTTAGTAATAGAATGTGCAGTTCTTCCAGGACTGAAATCTGCTGATAAAGCGTGTCTTGGAAATGATACCACAAATACATGGACACAGAATGATACCAGCAAGAAGCAAGTGCATCCAAGGTCATACCTGGTGAAAACATAACATCGTACTTCATTTAGCCATTAGAAAAGCCAATGAGGAAAGGAGTCTTAACTTACCAATTGAGGATGTAGCAACCAGCGAGTCTGACCCAACTTTATTATCTTCATAAAATAAAAACAGAAAATGCTGGAAATACTCAGCAGGTCAGGCAGCATCTGTGGAGAGAGAAACAGAGTTAACGTTTCAGGTCGATGACCCTTTGACATGTCAGGCAGTTTACAAGATAGAGATTGTAAGCTGCCAAAATCTGCTGAATGCAAATTTTTCAAAACCTTAATAAATCCAGTTGTGTTTCATTTCTTATTCAATGCTGGATTATTATGAAGCCTAAAAAAATTTAACACAACAACTTAGTGAGGAGCAGGAGGTTCCATTAAAAACATAGTGATTTATATACATTGAAATACATTTGTTGATGGAGCTGTCAGTTGTGTTAAAGCACAGCCACTCAGCTCTCCCACACTCAGAGTTGTTCATCAACAAGGGTTGGGTTTGTTGGGCGTAATGTTTCTTCCGGTTTCAAAAATTCTTATATTCTTATTCCACTCTCCAATAACCAAGAAAGCCCTTAACAAATGTTGTGAAATTGGAATTGAACTAGTGCTTTTCAATATAATGTTTGCTTTGAACTTTCTGCTGATGTATGGTTGTGTAACCCTTCACTATTCCCCAATCCCAATCCAGAATGGAATCACTCCACTACACGTAGCTTCTAAACGGGGAAATACCAATATGGTGAAACTGCTGCTGGATCGAGGAGCTCAGATAGATGCCAAGACGAGGGTGAGTCTTTGTTACTTGATGCTACACTGCTATCCCTTCATATATCATACTTGTTCAGTTAATACACTGCCATTTTTGTAGAATTGTCCATATTGTGAGTTTGGGAAGAGCTATATCTTTTGAACATAAAGGCAGATTCACTGAAGCTAGATTAGAGAGTATGCAGGCACAGGTCAATGCATCTTTATATCAACCAAATGAGTGTGCAGTCAAGCTTGCTGTGCAAAATGAAAGAACACTGAAAAAAGAAATGAAAATCAGATTAAAGCGGCACGTCATTGCTTTAAAGACTGTTCAAGGTCCGCTTTATTAAATGAAAGAGTCTTTCTGATATTGCCCTCACACAACAAAGTTAAGAGAAAATTAAGCTGAAAAATATTTAAATATAATGCACAATATTTGAATTATTTTTCCACTGTGTGAATGAGTATTAAATGACACTTGGGGTAGAAATTGGTAGGCGCCTCATCTGATTTCTGAGGGATGGTGTGACCAATTTCGGGTTACAGTATCCTGTGTCCAAACCCTGCTGGAAGTTTGCCCAATTTGACAGCCAATGACCTCTGAGTGCGTGGAGTGCCCACTTAAAATGGGCGTTAGACACCTTGATTATGCTAATCAGAGGCTTAACGCCTGTTGCAGTTTGCCACTGCTAAATTGGGCGTAAACTGAGTAGTTTTTCCAGGTCTATGCAGCCTGTCCTTAAAGGGGCTGCTGAAGAAGAGGTACGTTTTTCTTATTTATTTACCTGAATGTGGCTCCAGCAGAAGCAGAAGTGCAGCTGGCCCAAATTGGTGACCTCCAACCCGGTGCGCTGTATTGGGACGCCCAATTGGGACGTCTGCATAATTAATTTTATTCCTGTTGTAGAACCTCCTGATTTTCATTCCATTGAATACAAGCAATGGCTTCTTTTACTTCAGAAGTGACTCATGTTAACAATGTACTTAACATGATATGTCAGCACAGCAAAAGACCATGAACTAGCTGCATGTTATAATGAAACCTTTGTGTTTAAAAACATTGTAATAGTAGTGCTGTAGTTACATAACTATAATTTTAACAGACTCCCAAAATAAAGAGACAGCCCTGTGGCGTGATGCCACTTTCCTTATTTTATCGCCTTGATTTGTTTTTGGTACATAAATGTTCATTTTTCACTTGTCTGTACATTATGATTATTTTAACATGATGTGTGGTTTACTTATATCCTTTGTGTGCATGTTGCTGAAGCGATTTTTTTTTGACATTATTGGTGTTTCTTTCTCTTGCTTTAACCGCATTCCATGTGTTTGCTATGGCCATGGGTTTGTAGGGTATTGATGAGGTAGGTTCACTGTTGCATGCCTGTCCTGTGCATTTAAAGGGGAAGACATCTGGCTCTTCCTCCTCCCTTCAAAATTCACACATTTCTCATCTGTGGAGGTGCCAGCTATCCTGTGAGACAGGCTAACAATGGTAAAAAAAACCTCAATGTGAAAATTGCAACAGAGACAGAAGGAAAAAAAACTACTGTTTTTCAGCTTTCACTTGATTCATAGTCATACCATATTCTGTGCCCATTGTACATATTGACCAGTTAGTACATTAGCCTCATTACTTTAATGTGCTATTAACTGTTTACAAAATGTTCTGCCACTGAGGGTACTCAGGGGTATACTGAGTTGGTCTGGTGATCATTACTGCTGCTAGACTCTGCACAGACATTGAGGTGCACTAAGAAAACTAGCTGGCAGGCAGTCCCATAAATCTACATGTTTCTTATTGGAATTGTCTGAAATGCTCTTAAAAGAAAACTGGAATTTTTTAAACCATTTAGTTCCTGAGAATTTTAGGAATATATATTGGGGGTAATTTGACCCTAACTCGCTGGGCAGGAACCCCGCGGGATCGGGTGGAACACTAGTTTTACACCTGCTCAATATTACTCTCCACTGACTTCATTCAATACAGAATAAAATTGGGTGGGTTGGAAAACCAGCATTTCACCCGATCACATCAGTTTCCCAATGGGCGGGTTAGGTTAAAATTGCCCCCATTGTTTTCCATGGGTCAATCTGTGTGATATCAATTCTTTTTTGAAAAGTTGTAAGGAAGAATATTCCAATTAGGCCCTAATTCTCCCCCTGGGAATATTGTATTGCATTCTATTACCATATAAGGCCAAAATGATAAAGTTGTAACTATGTTTGCAGTAATAAATGGGGCAAATTTGCCATCAAACTCAAAATTTGGTATCAAAAGGAACTGGTTCATATTTGACTGCTTCTGTAATGTAAATAGGGTTTAAGATTCTGTTGGTAGGAATCTATTTACACTCCAGTGTTCAATTTTGAGGAAACCAATATTGGATTCAAACTGATTAGGAATAATTTTTGGGGGCACATTGGCCCTGAATTTCCGATCGGAGGCTTCCTGCAGGCGGATGCCTCCGATCGGAAAAAAATCTATGAACTTACCTGCTGGTTCCGTAGATCCCAAGGCTTGCGATCCTGGGCCTCTCCTCTTCGAAATGCGCAGAGGCCCAGGTATCCCAGGGGTGCATGCGGTTCGCAAGCGCCCCTGGGATCACGTGGGCCTGGCGAACCAAGGAAAGAAGGGAATCCCCCTTCATACTTTTGACAGTTCTGTACGGATAGAACTGTCAAAAGTATGAATGGGGATCACATTTAAAAACACACTAAAACATTAAATATATTTTTAAAAAGCATTACATATTTAAAATGCCATTTAATTAAATATTTTAAACAAAAATTTAATTTTTTGAAAAAAATAATTAAATGTTTTTACCGGGCTAAAAATAAACTTACCTTTTTTAAGAGTATTTTTAAATTATAAATTAGTGATCAAATTTTATTTTTCTATTTTTCAAAACTCTTATGCTGGTAAAAGTAGGCCTTATGCCTGCTTTTACCAGGCGTAAGAATTTGACAGGCTTTCAGCAGGCGGAAGTTGTGCAAAAAGTGCAACTCTCCACCCGCGGAGGCACTTTTCTTGGGCATGCGGATGATCTGTCAAGATTCTTGACAGATCGCAAGTGCCGGTTTTCAGCGCATGCGCTTCGCATGCCTAAACCCAGAACTTGCGCAGCCCTTTACGGATGCGTACGCACCTCGTACACACCCGTGGGGGTCGCAAAATGCAGCCATTGTAATGAGTAGGGTATCAGATCTAACAGAATAAGGAAATGATGCAGTAATTGTATGTCACTTGTATGATAATGACGTGTGTTTGAACAGCACCTAATTAGGTTATTGATCCAAGGGTCAGTAGAATATTAGTTTACTGATATGCTACAGGTACTCTGTGTTCAGAAACATGTGTAGAATCTAGCAGTTGTGATGAACTGAAGACAATTCATAAATATCACAAATTATAATAACTTGTTACCTTTCAAATCAAAGCCTCTTCAGTATTATTTTACAGTTGAATGTTTGTTTTACTGTATGCTGTCTATTGTAATTATTTGTTGCTTTCATTGTTATGCCTGTGCCCACAAAGTGCTCGTCATAAGCAGATTATCCCATGGCAACAGTGCCACTATTTCCATCACCACATTTTACATAAACACTGAACTTTCTTTAATTAAAAAAAAATCAACTTCATTGTTTTATGGTTCATCCTGTCCTGAATTCCTGCTTTTAACCAATATTAACAGTATTATAATACAGTCTACCATCTTCCTCTTTAAATGTTAACATTCAGCATACTCCAGCCAGTGCTGCTGTATTGTGTTTCAAACAATCCAGGAGCAAGAGAACGATGGCTGCCGTCCTTCCAGTTATTGTGCAACTTTAGACACAAGTTAGTTTCCAATAGGTTCTCCAGCGCAGCACTTTTAGCAAAGACATGTCTCTTCCTAACGTGCCTGGATTGTTGGCATTTCTTTTGAGAAGAACTAATTTCATTTGTTTGATATGTACAAATAGGTAAAATACAATTCATAGCTGTAATACAATAGAGACCAAGTTAAAAGTAAACTTATGACCTCAAAGCACATTTAAGCTCATATAGATCATCATTCTGAATCTCCTCCTTACATTTTGATTGCCAGTATATTCATGCTCCGTTTTTTTTGAACTGTTCTATTCATTAACGTCATTCGTTAAACTTAATACAGATGCCATGTTGTGATTATTTATTGGCAAGGGAAGCAGCATTAATTTGGCAGTAAAATTAGAGGTGCATATTCAAGATTTTGAAGGTGAATTTTGTATTTCCAATAAGGGTTCTTATCCTAGCCACTTAAAAGTTTTAAGTGGGGTGGGATTTTTAAGGAAACAAATGTTACTGCTTGATTTGACACAATATTTCTTCTGGATTGCAAATGCCTTATAAAGATGTATAGCTTGAGCTAGTTATCCAGAAGTATGTGTTTTACCTGTGTTCTTTTCCATCAGGATGGGTTGACCCCACTTCACTGCGCAGCAAGGAGTGGACATGATGGAGCTGTAGAAATTCTGCTTGAGAGGGGAGCCCCAATGCTTGCTAGGACAAAGGTGGTTAAGTGCTCAGTGTTGCATAGTGTACAATTTAAGAATATGTGTCCCAGAGTAATGCCTAATAGATTTGTTATTTAATTAATAAAATCTGTGAGCAAATTTCATTCCTGCACTTTTGAGGTTGGGAAAAAGTATGGGAGCTTTGGACATGATGTGCTTGACCTGCGAATGCTTGATGCTAACACTGGGTGCAGTGGGAGTCCCACACCATGTTGTTAATCCTCCCTCCTCCATTCCCCCACAACCTGTAAAAGCTAGAATATGGGTGTAGAAGTCTCTTCTCCATATAAATGTTTACATTTATGCTCAGTGTATCAGATGAACATAGGAATGTAGAGAATAGGAGAGTAGCATTGCAGTTCATGTGGCTAGTCCCAATGTCCAGGAAATATTATATCCCATGAATGAACGGCACAGTGGCTTTTAAAGGAGCAGTATTGCTATTTCGAAGTTCTTGTGCATGGAAAAAGATTGTGCCACAGCAAATGCTGTATTATATTGTAGTACAAACTTGCATGTGGCTTTCTGAGTTTCACTTTAGCTTTTTATTAAAAATGATAACACAAGGTCTTACTGGGTAAAAGCACCATGTGGGTTGGTACTAAACAGTACAGACTCGAAATGCTCATGGTTCAGTCCCTAATCTAACCTGAGCATTTCTGGAGTAGGGAGGGCATGAGCCACAAAATCGCGGGGGTCCTCTTTGCCGCGTGTACGGGCAACTGGCCAGCGGCTCTGCCGGTCGACCTTCCAAGGTTCAAAATCCCAGCCGCTTCCCAGTGGGAGGCAACACCCATGGAAGAGATTGGGACATTTTGTTTTAAATGGTAAAAATTATTTCTACTGACAGATGCAATCACCTTGTTGTATTGCAGCTTTTAATACCGTGCCCTTTCTGACGAGCATCAGTAATTTCTGCAGGGTTCTTCAGATCTCCTGCTGTAACTTCAGCAGAAACCCTTGAGAAACAGCTAAACGGCTGCTTTTGCCATTTCTTCGGAGATTCTGCCATCGTTCTGGTGGAAGATTGGGGAACCTTCGTGTAAATTGTACCCCAAGATTTTTACATGGCAGCAGGTCCTTAAATTGATAAATGCTTTTCTGAAAACAAATCAAAAATTCTTTTTCATGTGTGGGAGTATACACCAGCCCCAGTAATTTCTGTGAGGGTTCTGCTGGTCTAACACTGTAACTTAAGCAGAAGGTCAGTGGTAACCCTGGACAAACGATGGCTGTTTACTCCCTTTCTCCGGAATTTCTGCCGTTCTTCCACCTAAGTTATGGCGGATGATCGGGGAACCCCCCCCCCCCCCACAGAAAATCTACCCCTGTTTTGAGTGATTAATAATAGTCTTCCTATTTCTTCTTCCTTTTTGCGTGAACAGAATGGTTTATCACCCCTCCACATGGCTGCACAGGGAGATCACGTGGAATGTGTCAAGCATCTTCTGCAGCACAAGGCGCCTGTTGATGATGTCACGCTTGACTATCTAACTGCGTTGCACGTCGCTGCTCACTGTGGTCACTACAGAGTCACCAAGCTTCTTCTGGACAAGAGAGCCAATCCCAATGCCCGGGCACTGGTAAATACAATTAAGTTTGCAATTGTAGTAAACAATCAATGATAGTGCATAAAAAGGTTGACGATTTATTAATTCAACCATACGCCTGTACTGATTTGTGCTGTGTATGCAGGTATTATGATCAGAAGTTATAATCATCGGTTCTATACCAAATATATAGTTGCACAATATAATAGAAAACAGTGGTGCCAAGAATAGAGTGTTGTTTTTTGTTGAGTTTTTTTCAATCTCCCCTTACCCTCTTTTAGTTCTCCCAGAGAACAACATGTTACCTGTCCCAGGGCTCTGTTAATGCTAACTTATAAATGGCCACGAGGAAGAGCTGCCAGAGCGACTTGCACTTGATTTTCCGCTATATAGGGAAGTGTGCAGTTGCCACGTGGCCCCTCTATTTGATTGCATGTGTCAAATTGAGAACTTTCTGCACACACAAAGTTGGTTTTGTAGCACAGAGCGTCAGGGCACTGACGTACCATGTCACTGACGTACCATGTCACTGACGTACCTTGTCACTGACGTACCATGTCACTGACGTACCTTGTCACTGACGTACCATGTCACTATATCACTTTATCAAGCACAGTGTTTTAACTTGAGGACATTTTCTGCTTTTAATTCTTCTTGCATTTATCACTTCATACATCTTTTTATGTTACAACTAAGGTTGAGATTCTTTCTGTCGATAATTTTCATGGAAAAGGGCAGCGCAAGTGCAAAGCAGATATTAACACCAAATATTTTGCTAAAATTAGCGCAACGGGAGGAATTTTGTAGCAGGTGGTATTGAAAGAATATATTTCGATGGTAATTATATTACATGCATCAATTAACTGCTCTACATCAGATATATTGTGTGTGAGATTAGCATTGAGATTCATGTCTTTTCTACAATGTCGTATTTTGTTACAGGTATGTGTATCCGGCTTTAATTCTGTTTTGTTTGAAATTATCCACTTTCGCAAATAAATGGAGTTATATATTGGTTACTTGTGCTGAACAAGCATCATTGTTGATTGGAATTAATATGCGAAACGTCAGGCTCCTGTTCGGGTGGCTATTAAAGATCCCATGGCATTTTTTCAAAGAAGCAGTTATCCGGGTGTATTGACCGACATCCATCCCTCAAACAAGACCACCAAAGACAAAGTAACTGGTCATTTATCTCACTGCTGTTTGTGGGACATTGCTGTGTGCAATTTGGCTACAAAACAAAAGTGACAGCACATCAAAAGAAGTTTAGGCTGTGAAGATGTCATGAGGATATGAAAGGTGTTACCAGTGTGGAAAATACAATGGAAAATAGCTCAGTCCAAAATAAATTTGCACTTATTGAGGTTGAACCAGGGAAAATTCTCCTAAATCATGGATGGTCTACTGCCAGTGGCTGGATGGACAATATGACCACACAGTAACTCAGACTGTGAGAAATGCTCTAACCCATCTCCTTTTTGAAATTCATAAAGCCATAGCAATGCAACCAAAATGATGCAACAGATATCAATATCACAGCAGCCACAACATTAAAAGCAATGCCACTCACGAGTACCAGCCTCCTAGGCATCTATAAGTTGCTATAAGACTCACTCCCTATCTGTTTTATGTATACTGAACAACATATACTGAATGTTGCACCAACCATGTATGGATGTATGACTGTCTATTGTAACTGGCAACAATTGCAGTTTAAAAAAAAACCAGGATTGGGGTTTTCTATATCCAAGAGGCAGGTTTTAGAGTTATTTGGAATTGAAATAAAGAAAGACTTGCATTTATATAGCGCCTTTCACGACCACCGGACGTCCCAAAGCACGTTACAGCCAATTAAGTAATTTTGAAGTGTAGTTACTGTTGTAATGTAGGAAACGCAGCAGCCAAAGTTGTGCACAGCAAGCTCCCACAAACAGCAATGTGATATTGACCAGATAATCTTTTTAAAGTGATGTTGATTGAGGGACAAATATTGGCCAGGACTCCGGGATAACTCCCTGCTCTTCGAAATAGTGCCATGGGATCTTATACGTCCACCTGAGAGAGGAGACGGGGCTTTGGTTTAACGTCTCATCTGAAAGACGGCACCTCCAACAGTGCAGCACTCCCTCAGCACTGCACTGGAGTGTCAGCCTAGATTTTTGTGCTCGAGTCTCCAGAGTGGGACTTGAATCCACAACCTTCTGACTCAGAGGTGAGAGTACTACCCACTGAGCCACTGGCTGACACTGTCTAAAATGAGTGTTATGGTACCTCCACCACAGTGACATTTTTACAGTTTACAACAGTTTCCTATATTACAACAGTGACTACACTTCAAAAGTACTTAATTGGCTGTAAAGCGCTTTGGTATGTCCTGAGGTCGTGAAAGGCACTATATAAATGAATAAATAAATTTGAAAGAATATACCCTTGTTATAAGGACACAATTATGTGACTGGTAAAGAGGAGAAACGAAAGAATTCCATGAAAACAGATTCCTTTTAGTTGGACTATTCAACAAGATTATTCAGCTGGTGAATTAACTCAAACAATCTAATTGGACCGGGAGCAACATCAAACCCAAAATTACAGAGCACGCACAAGAAGAACGTGCTCAGCAAAAACTAACATTATTACATTTATGCTTTGATGATTCTTTCAAAGCATCGGTATTACATTTACCTGCCAGACAATTCCTTTCTTTAAGAAGTGATCAATTAAAAAATACGTAATAAAGGATTCTAGAAATGAGCAATCTGCTCATGTGTGTGAATATTCCACTATTTAACAGAGCATCATCAATCTGCCAGAATTTTTTTTGATGTAATAATTTTTCGATGACTTTTTAGAATTTGATTTGGTGTGCTATTTTACGTTAGTTTTTTCCTCTTGTAACATGTTATTTGTCTTTATGCTGTGGATTGTGTGCCTGAGCAATGAACTATTGGGTTGTAGGAGCTCCATATTCAAGAACTAGTGATCAGGCTCCAACAGTTAATTGTGATAGAGTGGTTATAAATAAACAGCGTGCATATGGGAGGTCTGTTGGAAGGGGCGTTACATAGGGAGACTTTATTAGAGGTCAGACTTTGCCTTGGGAGGGCAGTCAATCCTAACATGGTCTTAACTGGTAAATAAATTAATAAAACTGATGATGGGTTCCTCTTTACAGTGTCACAAAGGTGACTGTACAATTCTAGACTCAGGTCCCAGTCTGATTCCAAAGGCAAGCAATTTTAGACTCCCTTGAAAAGACTGTTTCACACTACTTGTGCTGACACCACATGGAGTTTAACTCCAATGCAGTGTGAAACCTGGTTTAAAAAGTGCTAAAGGAGGTTTGACAGATTTTGAGAGTGTGGTTGCTCCTGCCTGTGCCATCAATAAATTTAAAATTTACTGGCAAGAACCAGAGGTGACTGCATGTGTACGAGCAGGTGTGTGCAGAACTTTCTCCTGGCTCTGATAGTTCAGTTCGGGCCAGGCAGCATAAACAATTAACTGCTTGACAGGAATCGATTCTGTATCTACCAGCCTCAGACCAGTAGCTGCAGTTTAAACACGGCCTTAGATGACAATCATGGCACCCTGACTGAATTAACATGAGATTTACATGCATGATGTTGGAGTGATTTTTACGCATGTCTGATGTGAATGCTAACCTGGTTGTTTTTTTTGTACAGAATGGCTTTACTCCACTGCATATTGCATGTAAGAAAAACCGTGTTAAAGTGATGGAACTTCTTGTGAAATACGGGGCCTCAATCCAAGCCATAACAGAGGTAGAAAGAAGTTTTAATGCCTAGTCACTGCCTCTGTCGCATCAATTTAAAACAAGTTGCAGCCCCTGCAGAGGAGTAAAATGCTATTGCTTTGTTTCACAGTCTGGCCTTACACCAATACATGTGGCTGCCTTCATGGGCCACTTGAATATAGTCCTCCTTTTGCTGCAGAATGGAGCGTCTCCGGATGTTTCTAACATTGTGAGTATGGCTAGCCTTAACCAAAAGAGCATGTGTTACAGAAGATCTGGGTTTGCATCAATTCCTTTATAATACACCATTTAAAAAAATGTTTTTAATACCCTATTGAAAACAATGAGAGCACGCGTGCCATCTGATAAATCTGTTTGAAAGACATTTCTTTGTGTGCTCTCATTGACAAATAACTAGATTGCAAAAGGGCAGCAAAGATTTATCTTCACATCACGCAGGTTGGTGTTCTCACTTTCCATATAGAAAGTACGAGCCCAAGACTCCACTCACCACGGATTTGCCTTCCAGACAAAATAGTTCTGCTTATTTCAGCACAGAAAGTTTTGTAATACATTAAAGCAAAATTGTGCTCCATGTAAAGAGGAAGTTACATAGAAATATTACTGTTTGGAGCGGTGTGGATATTATGGAAAGACCTCACTGCACCCTGAACCATTAATCTGCTTTCAAACCCCAAAGCACAACACTATCATTCGACTACAGGTAATATGGATTGTAAAAGATGAAAATAGATATATCACTTTGTGTTAGAAATGGATTACAGGCTGTATAATTGCTCTCTGTTAATATTGAATGTGGTGTGATCTGAAGATTTAAAAAAAGCAAATATAACTGATGTGTGATTGGATTAACCAGGACTAACTTACAGAGCATTTTGATCAATAATAATCCGACAACAGACAACTTCTGCCAATGGCTTCTGGTGGCTCCAGTCATTTAAAGGAAGCTGCAAAGGAAAAAAACATTATTGGCTCCGTATGCATCTTTCTAACCACAAAATGGAGGAAGAAACTTGAAATGACGGGTGTCTATGAAGGGGAATAGTTGGACATGAATAAAAGGCCACAAGGAAAAGAATGCATACAGTTTACTTGTTTCCATACTAGTTTTCTTGCTTTGTTGGTACTTGAACATATATACAAGGAGAACAAAAAAAGCAAAATTAATGCAGGAATAAGGTATTTACTGCAGAAGTTGAGGAGTGGCATACCGGGCCAGTATTGTGTTGTCCTATGAAACTCCCATTAAATGAATGGAGCTACCCTGAGATGCAGATGGCTTGTTTGCCATAGAAGAGCTGAGCATCTGAGTAAATTGGCAGAGGAGAGTGGAAAGTTGACGTGCAGGGCTCTATTCCCATTATGGCTGTTGAATGAGAGTGCCATGATCATAGTAAGTGATTTGTTATCACTTAGAACCTGTTATTTTCATTGCCTCTGGGGCTTTTTTCGGCAAAATTGAAGTACTCGGGCAAAAAATCCAATTACCTGTTAGTAAGTATAGAAAGTCACAGGATGTTGTACCAAGTTACTTTCCCTAACCATAATGAATAACCATGATGTTAAAGCACATTGGAAGTATATTCAAATTGAATTTTAATATTCATCTGCTAGTCCATAAGGTCAAGATGTACTGGTGAAAAATATGACTTTTTGCCCTGTGAGGCTATGGCTGCGAATTTCACCAGAACTGTTCCTGCTCCACCGCCGTCACTTCACCGGACGTGTGGCAGAATCCCCGTTTACACGCGAAAATGGACTATCTGACGCACTTCCGGTGAAGTTACGAAGGTGGCGTGGGAGCAGCTCTGAGGAAATTCCAGGCCTATGAGATTCTACTAGAATTGTCATTAGTGCCAAAGCATGAATCACAGATTATTTTTTGTCTTAATTACACTAAATAAGGCTAAATGAAGGTTATATATAAAAAGATTAAATGAGCTTAAAGTCCATAGCTGGAGCTCATTTGGACAATCTGTCTGCGAAGTTCAGTGTCCCAGTTCTGAGCCCTTACCCCTGCTCCTCATTCTACAGAGCAGACACTTAGGGCTGTATTATTCCAACCTCGGTGGGTCCATGGCGGGCGACATCCGTGGCGTGTAGGGACCTCACATCTGTCTCGATCCCAGCCTCCAACAAGATTTTACGTTACTAGTGCTTCTCAAGCCCGCCCAGCGAGGTTCCCGGCCAATTAATAGGAAGTGGGTCTAATGACGTAATTTGATGACGCGTCATCAGCCGGTTTCCTTAAAGGGAGCCACAGCACGCGGGGAGGTTCTCTTCCCTTCCAATGGGTGGAAGAGACTCCCCAGGACACCAATGCAGCCTGGTTGCACATTGCACAGGAGGACACAAGCAGGGATGTCGTCAGGAGGACCAGGCTGCAGTGGCGCAAACCTTTCAATGATCTCAGTAGCTCACGAAACATTACTGCAAAGCCACACTCAACCTCACCCTGCTGTGCCACTCATCACATCCCCATCACTCTGCCTTCCCTACCCTACTCCTGCACATCCTTACTCACACCAACTTACCTTGCACCTCCACCCATCCCTCTCTATCTACATTATCACTTCCCCATCTCCCTAGCCACCCCTCACACTCACCCTCATCCTAGTCCAATCATATCAACTAACAACACACAAGGGTAGGCACTTGGGTGTCTAATGCAATGTTCATGTAAAGTTTCTGTTAATGTGTTGTCAAACATCAAAATCTTTATTTTCAACACTTTGCCTTATTGGACAGATCTGTGCTCACCTTTGGAAGTGTCTTAGTGAGTTGCAGTGAATGGTGAGACATAACGGTATCCCCCGCAATGGTGATGAGTGTGAAAGGAATGGCTTGGTCATTGTAGGAATGAAAATGAGAAGTCGCACAACACCAGGTTATAGTCCAACAGTTTTATTTAAAATTACGAGCTTTCGGAGCTGTTGCCCCTTCGTCAGGTAAAGGTACAATGAGGGAATCTATTACACAGTATATAAACACATTGTAGGAATCTATTACACAGTATATAAAAACATTGTAGGAATGCTTTATGGTGCTGGTGTGGGGTGGTGCCAACCTGACGCATCATGTGGCAGCAAGGGTGTACAGCGTCAAGTGAACTAAATCTGGCCATGGTGATGCCATCGCTGGCCTCCCGGGCAGCAATGTGGTCGGGTGCTGATGCCCTGTGTCCTGTGCAGCATTAGGTGATTGCGGAGAAGGTTGGTGTTGTTGTTGGTGATGTTGGTGTGCCTGGTGATGTTGGTGTTGGGGCTGATCGTGGAGGGATTCCGAGTACCAAGGTGAGATTTTTTCAAGGACACCGATGTTGCTGGAATAGATGGCAACTGAAGTTGAGGTGAGAGAAGCGATCTGTCAGTGGTGAGAGAGGTTGCTCCAAGGAGGTGACAGTGGATAGAGAGTTTACTCCAAACACTTCCAAACTGCATACAGCTCAAAAGTGTCTTCCAAGTCCTGAAGGCTCAAGCTTCTGACATTGGAAAGTGACCAGCTGTGAAATAGTAGCTTTCATACCACTTTTGCAGCTGTCACCTATTCACAGCAATGGGGAGTCATAGAGAACCCGACCTACTTACCTGGCGTGATCTCCGAACGACGTGAACCCCGTTAAAAATGTGGGCTAATAGAAAAAGGCTGGCAAAATAGTAGTTAACAAGCACTTAACAAGCAGTTAGCTATCTTAAATGCCTCCCCCGCCGCTTGGTGTTGGGTCTGTTCTGAATTTGCAGACCCGACACTTTGGAAACTTATATAGAGGCGGGTTCGCAGCGGTTTCCCAACCTGCTGTCAATCATTTCAATTTTGACAGCGGACCCACCTCCAAGCCCGCACTCTGAGCGCCGGCAAAATCATGGCCTTAGGGCTGGATTTTTTTCAACCTCGGCGGGTCCGTGACAGGCGACGTCCGTGGTGTGTGGGGACCTCACATCTGTCTCAATCCCGACCTCCAACAAGATTTTACGTTAATAGGGCTGCTCAAGCACGCCCTGTGAGGTTCCCGGCCAATTAATAGGAAGCGGGTCTGATGACGTCATTTGATGATGCGTCATCAGCCGGTTTCCTTGAAGGGGTCATGTCCAAAATGATTTTGACAGTTCTGCTGTCAGTGTTCTACAGCATTGAGGTGCTGCAAACACTGACAAGCACTGCACAAAGGTGCACGGCTGAACCCAGGCTCTCCCATGACTCCCTCCATATGCTTATGGAGGGAGACACAGCACGCAGGGAGGTTCTCTTCCCTTCCAATGGGCGGAAGACACCTCCCCAGGACACCAATGCAGCCTGGCTGCACATTGCACAGGAGGACACAAGCAGGGATGTCGTCAGGAGGACCAGGCTGCAGTGGCGCCAACCTTTCAATGATCTCAGTAGCTCACGAAACATTACTGCAAAGCCACACTCAATCTCACCCTGCTGTGCCACTCATCACATCCCCATCACTCTGCCTTCCCTACCCTACTCCTGCACATCCATACTCACACCAACTTATCTTGCACCTCCGCCCATCCCTCTCTATCTACATTATCACTTCCTCATCTCACTAGCCACCCCTCACACTCATCCTCATCCTAGTCCAATCATACCAACTAACAACACACAAGGGTAGGCACTTGGGTATTTTATGCAATGTTCATATGAAGTTTCTGTTAATGTGCTGACAAACATTGAAATCTTTAATTTCAACACTTAGCGTTCTTGGACAGATTTGTGTGAACCTTTAGAAGTGTCTTAGTGAGTTGTAGTGAATGGTGAGACCTAAGGGTATATCCCCGCAATGGTGATGAGTGTGAAACGAATGGCTTGGACATTGTAGGGATGCTTTATGGTGCTGGTGTGGGATGGTGCCAACCTGCCGCATCATGTGGCAGCCAGGGTGTACAGCGTCAAGAGAAGTAAATCTGGCCATGGTGATGCCATCGCTGGCGTCCCGGGCAGCAATGTGGTCGGGTGCTGATGCCCTGTGTCCTGTGTAGCATCAGGTTATTGCGGAGAAGGTTGGTGTTGTTGTTGTTGGTGTGCCTGGTGATGTTGGTGTTGGGGCTGATCATGGTGGGATTTGGAGGACCAAGGTGAGATTTTTTCAATGTTGCTGGAATAGATGGCAGGTGAAGTTGAGATGACAGAAACGATCTGTCAATGGTGAGAGAGGTTGCTCCAAGGACGTGACACTTGATAGAGAGTTTGCTCCAAACACTTCAAACCTCCATAAAGCTGAAAAGTGTATTCCAAATCCTGAAAGCTCCAGCCACTAAGATTGGAAATTGAACAGCTGTGAAATGGTAGCTTTTACACCACTTTTGCAGCTGTCAACTATTCACAGCAATGGAGAGTCATTGAGAACCACTTGAGACACACTTACTTGACATGATCCCCGCTTAGTGCCGGGTCTGCAAACCGCAGGCAGAGCCGGCACTTGGGAAATTAACAAGGAGGCGGGTTCAGAGCGGACTTCCGCCCTACTGTCAATCACTGCCATATTGACAGCGGACCCACTTCCGAACCCGCACTCTGAGCGCCGGCAAAATTCAGCCCTTAATCTGTGCTCACAAGGCCAAAAGACACGTGTCATCTGAATTGCCGAGATTTCAGGGACATCTGAGTTTGCCCAGTTGAATTCAAATAAAAATGTTGTTCTTAACACTTAATTACAGAGTAATAAGGAAAGTATGCTGAGGTATTTGAAGTGATTTAAAAAAACAAATCAACTGCTGAATGTTTCTGGTTTTGATAGTTTGTTTTACAGCACAATAGAAACGGAGCTCTCTGTCACACCTACAATGGCAGTGTTTCCCTCTGGCCTGTTTATGAACTATTTTTCTTTCTTCAGCGTGGAGAAACTGCACTGCACATGGCTACACGAGCTGGACAGGTGGAAGTTGTGCGCTGCCTGCTGCGCAATGGGGCACTAGTGGACGCTAAAGCCAGGGTAGGTGTCCTGAAAGAACAGTGCGAGATTATGTTTATTGATGATGCTAGAACAGATATTGATACAGATCAAAGGTATAAAAGTTTTGTGTGGTGCAAGGATATCAAGCTAAAGTTTAATAATGCATATTTTTATATGCTAGAGCCGTGTTATCCGGTAAGCTGGCCTTTGTAACTTTAGCAACAAAGCAATTTACTCCCAACTCGAGTATCTGTATGTTCAGATTCCAGTGATGCTCAGTCCTGTCAATTTTGATTGGGAAAGCTGGATCATGGCACAGCAGTGGGGTGGGAAAGATGTTAAACCGTCAAAACTGATCTTCCTTCCCTCATTTCTGTAACTGTAGCATTGATACTTATTATGGTAAAGTCCATGACTCAGATCATCTCAGCTTATGAACCATGGCAGCAAGGAGCAGCAGCAGGATCTCAACACTGAAAACAAATTGAGGGAAGGCGCAATGTCAGAATTTTCCTTTGACCACGCTTTTCAACGTCACTTATAAATTAGCTCTTAGATATTACAGCAAAAGCTATGATACATGTGCCACATATTCTGTGCAACTTCTATTCATTAAAAAAAGATATTCTGTTGACTAGTGCTATAAAAAGTGAGAGTGCTGAAACAAGCCTTTTGTTGTGCCAGATTTCACAACCAAAGTGGAGCTTAGGTGAAGGAGGATCAAAATCACTTAAAAAGTTGTATATCTGTTATTGATTAGTATTTATTTGTAATTTTCATGAATTGCATTCAGTAAAGGCAAGAGTTCTAATTCGGTGTTGCAAGCCATTACGCTAATTTACTTGCTGGTCAATATGCCATTGAACAGTGGATAAAGATTGTTAAGTAGACATTAGGCTAAAGTAACCAATCCAAACTAAGTGCAATTTCAATAGACAGCTCAGTATGAAATTGGCACTAATAAAGCACACTATGACTGATTCAATAGGTAACATGGAGAAGACATCTTTTGCTCCAATTGAACAAAAGATAGACTCAGTGGTATCAGACAATTACTTGAAAATGATGGTAATTAGTCACATTCAGCTCCAAATTATACCTTTTATTGCAAATGAATTTTGGGTTGTCATACAGAGAAAGAGAAGAGTTGATGTCAATACCAGCAGTCTTCTGAAATTTATATTTCTCCCAATTAGTTTCCATTATTGACTTTCTTCCCTCTACCCTGGTTCACCCTTCACCTGGGAGAGTCTGAGCTGTGAACGTATCCAGTCACTGTTGGTGTTAATCAATAATCATCCAACGAAAGACAACTTCTGGGAATGGGTAAGGGGAAAGGAAACTGCATTTACAGTCCTCCATTCCTGTACAATTCTCTATCTGGCAAGGTTCTTCTGTGGAGAGCAGTGAAGACCGAAGGTTGGATTTTAACCTTACTCACCTGGCAGAAGCCAGGCAGTTAAAATCAGCCGTGAGACTTACCCACCGAGGTCCCGCACCTTTCCCACAGTCTAGAATTTTAATCTGCTCTTCTGAGCGTGCGACAGGGACACCTGCCTGAAACCGGCGGTGTCCTTCTTTAAATGTCCAAATTGGGCTCCAAAGATGTCATTGGGGCCTGACGGATACTTTAAACGGTGGCCTGAGCAGGGAAGGTGTTGTTCCCACCAGGTGAAGACAGTGGGAAGAGGAGCCGGGGCCAGAAGAGGCTTAAAGAGGTAAGTTTTTAAAACTTGTTTTTCACTTTCCTCATGGGGTCAGTGGGGGCAGGCGTTCTCCTCTGGCCCCACAAGGAAAGTTTAGGCCTCCCTTGCAGTAAGCTTCACCCTTCCCGATCACGAGACCCTCCAGAAGCTGCCTCTCCGCAACTTACTTGAGTGCCAAGAACTTTTCCTTGGATCCCGGCCGGAAGTTTCCTGCCGCCCGACATTCCGCTCCCACCCACCAGCCATTTGTCGCTTGCTGCCGGTTTCGGACAGGCAACTGATGTGGGTACGCAGATAAAGCCCGGAAATTAAAATCACCCGAGCCTCACGCTGCCGATGTTGTGGAGGTTTGGTGCTCACCTCGGCCCCCACCCGCCCGATTCCGGCGCTGGGTTAAAATTGGGCCTTGACTATCAACCAAGACGTGCATTTTCCCAGGTCGCATTGTCCATGACATCTTCCTCTGGGCTACATGAAGCAGGATGTCCATATTGACAACTCATGTCTCCATGGAGTGAACAGAAGTTTTTAAGCATTAAATCCTTTTATACGAAACTTCGGTTGCAAATAGCGGTTTGTCTTTCAACACCACAGACTGTAGATGGAGTGCATTCAAAACTGCTGACTCTACATAACAAATTTAGTCATCTCCTTCGAACATATCTATTTAAAATAACCCCAACCTTTTACAAATACTATTTTTCTATTTTGTGATGGCAAAAAATAATTTTTTTTAAATTGGTTTCCGAATTTGCTTAATACAGAAATTTGGAAGTGGTATGGTGCTGCTTAGAATTATGTAGACAAAGCTGCAATGGATAAGAAATGTTTTGTGTTTGTGCCATTTCATTCCCCCAGGAGGACCAGACTCCTTTACACATCGCCTCAAGGCTGGGTAAAACTGAAATTGTGCAGCTGCTGCTACAGCATATGGCTTTTCCAGATGCCTGCACCACTAATGGCTACACCCCACTACATATTTCTGCCAGGGAGGGGCAGGAAGATGTGGCTTCCATTTTGCTTGAAGCAGGTGCTTCACACTCATTAGCCACAAAGGTAAGAGGTCATCTGTTTGATGGAGTGGGAGAAGCATTGAGCTAATATTGAAATGCAACATAATGGGACCAAGCGGCCGTTTAACACAGAGGTAAATCATTGCTTTCATAGCTCTGTGGTCACATGTTCAAACTCCTTCCAGCTTTAAGTTTCTTAGATTTTGTGGAATGATTGTCCTGGTTTGGCAGCGTGAGGATAGCAAGTAGTCTCTAATGTACATATTTTCTGGATATCATAATTAGGTATGTTACTGCCGAGGAATGGAACATTTTTCCACGTTGCATGTAGTCACCTCTCTCTCTCCACACCTATAATAAGTTTCTTCCACAATTAAGGTTGGAAAAATCCCCTCACCGATTTGGCAGTTATGAGCTGTAAAGCAAAGCAACTCACCAGATTTAAGTGACGGCAGTCTGTTTACCTCTCCATCTTTGATTCTTTACTGCTTCTTTTACCGGTTTCCTGCTCCTACCAATCATCTGTGGTCTTTTGCAGCTTTCTTTCCACTTTCAAACCACGGTGTATTCTATTTTATTTCATTTTAGGACAAATGTCTTTCAGTTTAATCTTAGAGAACACTTTATGATAAGTTGAAAGTTAATTTAGGTGATTTAAAAACAAAAAATTCCAACACATCTCCGTCTCAAAAGAACACCTGCAGCCCAGTGTGACTTTTGCTTGCTCCACGCTGAGTATCCGAGAACAATTGCCAATTTCAAGGTAGCTTTCTGCAGCTGGCCTGTGTCCAGCTGTGCGGAAAGTGCCAAAATGATTCTATGTTTGAGTTTTCAACACGATGGGAATGATTGGGCTTTTCATCACTCTGTCTGGTTTAATCAATGGTACCAGAGGTAAAAGCTGGCAAAAAATACTAACAAAATAGCACATATCTTTGGCAGGCCAGACAAAAAAGGGAAATAATCCCACTGCACAAGGACAACTCTATTTTCTTAAGAGGTTGGGTGCATCAAAATTTGAAACAACTAAATTGATCCAGTTCAATATGGAAGTGCGCTTGATGCTTGTCCTGAGAAAATGAATGTGGAATGTATACCAATATATCCGATACAGCACAGGAAAAGCAGAATATGAGAGAGACAGTTCTTCCATTACCGTGATTATTTGTTGAAGACATTTGCTTCTCCAAACTGAGCAGCTCTTAACTTAAAAAAAAACATTTTGGATTCACAGGAAAAATTGTAGAAAGAATATTAATTAGAAAATAACACAATGGGCCAGAATTTGCTGTAGCAGAGCATCTAACAGCATCTGCTGTGAGTTAGACTTGCCCCTGCACCCTTCAGCTGATAACGGCGCAGCGAGGGAAACAAGCCATCTGGGACCCGAGTGAACAGGGCAAGCAACAGGGTTAACCAATGAGGTTTAACAATTGGGGAATAAACACAGGAAGGACTGAGAAGGAGCGTGAATTCAATATCAAATCAGGTACAGAAAGAGAAATAGAGAGGGAAAGAAAGATTGGATTAAGAGAGAGAGAAAAAATGATACAAAGTAAAAGTAAGAAAAATAATTTAAAATGTGGCATTTTAAAAATCTCCCCGAAGAAATGAAAACCTGAAGGAATGCGACTCCACACTTGTAGTAGTTAATTTTCAGTGGCAGAGAGGTTGATTGGCAGTAATTAACACTTATCACGTTGTTAAAAGGATACTTACACTTGAAATGACGAGGCTTAACTTTCTATGGTGAGTTTAATGGACAAATATAGCAAGTTCCTAAAAAACAAAACAGGGAGGCTAAGGGTGAGATGCTGTTTTTGTTAAGCTAATAGCGGAATGGCGCAACTCAGACAACAACTTTTGGATATTCACATTTAACTGCGCATCTGCTTCTCGCCTGAAGTTGCTGCACCGTTTACCGCTAAATAATGGTGAGCGCCATTAGCCTTGCCGTTAATTTGACAACAAATTCTGGCCCCACATTTTTGTTGTATACTTAATGTTCTGTGCTTAGTAGAGTGAAGATAAAACTGGTGTTAAAGTATGTACTGAACTCTGACGTTGTACCGTTTCTGGCCAACGCTGATTTTCTCAAATGTTTACAAATCATAAATAAATGCTGGCACCCTCCCCAAGTCAGGCAGAGATATAAGGCATATGGAACAAGGACATGGTTGCAAGGTGGCCAAGGTTGGGAACTAAATGTTCCAGGGTACTTGATGTTTCGAAAAGACAGGCAGAATGGAAAAGGAGGGGGAGTAGCCCTGATAATAAAGGATGACATAAGGACAGTAATGAGAAAAGATCTCGGCTCTGAAGATCAGGAAGTAGAATCAGTATGGGTGGAGATAAGGAATAACAAGGGGCAGAAAACACTGGTAGGAGTAGTATATAGGTCCCCTAACAGTAGCTATACCATTGGACAGAATATTAATTAAGAAATAGTAGGAGCTTGCAACAAAGGTAATGCAATAATTTGGGGGGACTTTAATCTTCATATAGACTGGACAAATCAAATTGGCACAGGTATTCTGGAGAATGAGTTCAAGGAATGCATTCGGGACAGTTTCCTAGAACAATATGTGATGGAATCAACCAGGGAAAAGGCTATTTTAGATCTTGTATCGTGTAATGAGACAGGGTTAATTAGCAATCTCATAGTAAAGGATCCTCTGGGGCAGAGTGATCATAATATGATAGAATTTCACGTTAATTTTGAGAGTGACTTGTCTAAGTCTGAAACTAGAGTCTTAAACTTAAATAAAACCAATTACATAGGTATGAGGGGCGAGTTGGCTAAGGTAGATTGGAAAAAATAGATTAAAAGGTATGGCGGTAGATAAGCAGTGGCTAGCATTTAAAGAAATATTTCATAAATCTCAACAAAATACATTCCATTGAGAAACAAAAACTCCATGGGAAAAGTGATCCAACCGTGGCTAACTAAAGAAGTTAAGGATAGCATTAGATTGAAAGAAGAAGCTTATAATCTTGCAAAGAATAATAGTAAGCCTGAGGATTGGGAGAGTTTCTGAAACCAGCAAAGGTTGACCAAAAAATTGATAAAAAGGGAAAAAATAGAATATGAGAGAAAACTAGCAAGAAATATAAAAGCAGATTGTAAGAGTTTCTACAAGTATGTAAAAAGGAAAAGAGTAGCAAAAATAAACGTTGGTCCCTTAGAGGCTGAGACAGGAGAAATGATTATGGGGAATAAGGAAATGGCAGAAACGTTAAACAAATATTTTGTATCTGTCTTCACAGTAGAAGACACAAAAAGCATAACAAAAATGGTAGGGAACCAAGGGTCTAATGAGGGTGAGGAACTTAACGTAATGAATATAAGTAGAGAAAAAGTACTAGAGAAACTAATGGGACTAAAAGCCGACAAATCCCCTGGACCTGAGGGCCTACATCCTAGGGTTCTAAAAGAGGTGGCTGCATTGGTTTTGATCTTCCAAAATTCCCTAGATCCTGGAGAGGTCCCAGCGGATTGGAAGGTCGCAAATGTAACACCGCTATTCAAGAAAGTAGGGAGAGAAAAAACAGGGAACTACAGGCCAGTTAGCCGGACATCAGTTGTCAGGAAAATGCTGGAATCCATTGTTAAGGAAGTGGTATCGGAGCACTTAGAAAATCATAACATGATTAGACAGAGTCAACATGGTTTTATGAATGGGAAATCGTGTTTGACAAATTTATTAGAGTTTTTTGAGGATGTAACTAGCAGGGTAGATAAAGGGGAACCAGTGGAGGTAGTATATTTGGATTTCCAAAGGGCATTCGATAAGGTGCCACATAAAAGGTTATTACACAAGATTAGGGTTCATGGGGTTGGGGGTAATATAGCAGCATGGATAGAGGATTGGTTAATGGACAGAAAACAGAGAGTAGGGATAAACGGATCTTTTTCAGGTTGGTAGGCTGTAACTAGTGGGGTGCTGCAAGGATCAGTGTTGGGGCCTCGGCTATTTACAATCTATATTAATGACCTAGATGAAGGGACCGAGTGTAATGTATCCAAGTTTGCTGATGATACAAAGATAGGTGGGACAGAAAGCTGTGAGGAGAACACAGAGTCTGCAAAGGGATACAGATAGACTAAGTGAGTGGGCAGTAAGGTGCAGATGGAGTAAGCAATAAGAAAGGCAAATGGCATGTTGGCCTTTATTGCAAGGGGGTTGGAGTATAAGAGTAAGGAAGTTTTGCTACAATTATACAGGGCCTTGGTGAGACCACACCTGGAGTACTGTGCACAGTTCTGGTCTCCTTATCTCAGGAAGGATATACTTGCTTTGGAGGCGGTGCAACAAAGGTTCACTAGATTGATTCCTGGGATGAGAGGGTTGTTCTATGATGAGAGATTGTGTAGAATGGGCCTATACTCTCTGAAGTTTAGAAGAATGAGAGGTGATCTCATTGAAACATACAAGATTCTGAAGGGGATTGACAGGGTAGCTGAGAGGTTGTTTCCCCCGGCTGGAGTGTCTAGAACTAGGGGGCATAGTCTCAGGATAAGGGGTAGGCCATTTAAGACTGAGATGAGGAGGAATTTCTTCACTCAGAGGGTTGTGAATCTTTGGAATTCTCTGCCCCAGAGGGCTGTGAATGCTGAGTCTTTGAGTATATTCAAGGCTGAGATAGATAGATTTTTGGACTCTAGGGGAATCAAGGGATATGGAGATCGGGCGGGAAAGTGGAGTTGAGGTCGATGATCAGCCATGATCTTATTGAATGGCGGAGCAGACTCGAGGGGCCGTATGGCCTACTCCTGCTCTTACTTCTTATGTTCTTATGACATGTGAGCTATCTATGTATATTTAATAATCATCAAGTAGCAAATTAATCTATGAATTTTCCAGTAGAGAAACATATGTCATGATCAGCAGTAAAATGATACCGTATTAAATTATGTACAAAGTAAACCACACACAAAAAACAGTAAGGCCAGTTTTACACACGGCATTGCTCCTAGCGTGGAGCCTCACTAGACAGGAGTGCAAGTTTCAAAATCATCCCTACCCTATCGCCAACCAGCACCCCGGTGTAGCGAGGCTCCATGCCAGGAGCAGGGCTTCACAAAATTACTCCTCGAGAAACAGGAGGGAATAAAGAGCCAGAAAAGAAAATGAAAGAAAGAGGAAAAAGCAGGTGTATTCATTACAGATGTATATGTACTGAATATTTCAGAAGCACAGTATTGATAGCTTTATATTCCGAACAAGCAGCTCGTCATTTGTCCAATAAAATCAAGGAAATTGAACCAGACATATTGTTAAGCCCGTTTATTTTTTTCAGTCTGTTTGTTTCAGTTAACTCACTCTTATTCAATTGATTCTGAGTAGTACATCACCAAAGGTCCTAGACTTTTGAAACTTAACTTGTTTCAACCTGAATCCGTACGCTCCTCACCATATATTTCAGAACCAGACGCTTCAGTCCAGTTCTTTGTAATGCAAACACCCTTCATACGTAGACAAGTGGCACTGAGACTCAGCCACATGAAAGCTGACAACCCTCCTCACTTGCACAATAATGAATCTTTGGGAAGATATTACAACATTCATTATATGTTGATCTCCTTCTGGCAGACTTTCTATCTATTAATTTTAGTAGTATTGTTTATCTGACAGAAAAACAATGAGATATGATAAATCTCTCCAGAACTGAGGCTGACCAACTAGCTCATAAGGGACAAAATCATGAATGAGTTGTGGTCAGCCTCCTGAGTGGTAATATTTATCATGTCTCGCTGCTGGCTGTGACATTTTCCATTTCTACCGCATATATAAAATATGTCATATTAAAATGAATACATATGTTTTAAAGGCAACCCGTGTAGGGAAGTGAAAAATATCTACTAGTTGCCAGGTCACACACTTAATGTAGAAGTAGTATCCACTATCTTCTGTTTCGGGTAGTTGACGTACCAGGTCTTCCTCACTCAAAGAATTATACTCTGTATTCAAAATTTACCATTACGGGACAAAAGTCATCATTTATGCTAAAACTATTAGTATGTTACCATTGTGCACACCTGCCTATTTTTTCACTGGTGTAATACAGTATAATTGTATCCCTGTTCCTTATTTATACTGTATTCCAAGCATGCCTGTTCACTAAGTAGCAGTTGTGTTTCCTCTGTCCCCTATCGCAGAAGGGATTTACCCCACTACATGTCGCAGCTAAGTACGGGAGCCTAGATGTGGCAAAACTCCTTCTGCAACGCTCTGCTTCTCCAGACTCTGCTGGCAAGGCAAGTTACTAATGAACTTTAAAAGTTCAGTCTGGAAATGTACATAGTTTTATCCACAATCAGAAGATGAAACTAGCACAATTCTGGCCATCTAAAATTTTGGACTATGAAAAGCGATTTGCAGTTTCTGTTTAGAAGATTCATAATCTCATTGGTTTATGCTTTAAACATTACATGTGGACTCCAAAATCTACAAAAACTGTGGCCTCCTCGGTCACTGAATAAAATTTTGATAGCCAACGTATATAAAATACTGAAAATATTGAATGTCATTTCAATTGAGTCTAATTTTCCAGTAGCTTGACCAAACTATCTTTTTGTGCACGTTAGAATGTAACCTGCATGGTCCTTTTCCCTCACCCCTGTGCTCACTCTTAGGATGCTCCTTTCTAAATGTAAAGCACTTTTCTCCTCATAGCACCTTCTTGAATCACTAGAGACAGCGGGCCTGTTTCATGTTTCTTTCTCGGTAATATGCTCCTCTTATATTCTGTCTGCTTCTGTCCACTCCGTATGATTCCCAAACATTTCCAAAATTGTTTCAGGATTCCTGTCAAGACAAGGAACTGTTTTACAGAAGGTTTTTACAAAAAATCTTCTGCTTATACTGTGATAAGATGGGGTTATTCCTACCATCAAGAGAGGGATTGTTGCATGGTAGGAATAAACATCGATACTTGTCCTTGCGGTTGGCCACCCTGACCTCTCTGCATACCTGAAACATCAGCTTCCTGTCTTCAGGGTAGCAGAGGAGGTGATAATACCTCAGCTGCATCACAGTTGTTGGCCCACATTCTGCACAACAGCAGGAGCTAAAATAAGTTTGCTTTGTGGTTCCAGGTTGAAAATATAGTCTTCTGTTTTATAATTTATCCCCTTAAAAACAGAATGAACAATGGCTAACTTCTGTTTTACAATTTATCATCTAACAAACAGAATGGACAATGTCTAGAAATGGAATAATTAGGGCCAAATTATACTCCCTTTGTATTTCTGTTAAGTAGTATTTCCACCTCAGCATGTGCAATGCAGAGCCACAGCAACATCCTCTCATTTGTTGCACTGCGAGATTTCCACACTATCCTACTTAAAGTGAGTGTCGGACAAGAATATTCCTTTAAAGGGCAAGTGCTATTCTGTGTTGCTGACCCTGACTCAGGAGGAGGAGAGGAGGGATGGACCTGAACAGCAGCGATGCCTTTTCTGAAGTATGTCTATTTCTTGCTGTAGGAAATTGGTACTTGGTGCCATGTATAGCCATTCTAGCTCAGTACTAACACGTCAATCAACGTATTTAGCCAGTGCCTCGTAGTTTTAGGTTCTAGCACTGTTGTCTCTACACCAATCTCAGCGTCTGGGTTAGCATAATTTATGCAATGATGAGATTTTGATCTTGCTTTATCCCAATTGTAACGAATACCTTTCCACTTTATTGCATCATCACCTATAAATTATGAAAGCTTCCTGACTTATGGAATACAATCGAAGCTCAGCAGTTCCTCATTGTGTATAGAAGACATCTGTCTCAGACAGTAAACCGTGGGCTGATCACTACGCTGCAGGATCTGCTTTATCTCCTTTCTTTGACACCTATCTTTCTATTTTTAATGTTTTTGTACAGATAAGAACTGCTTACTGCAGCTATTTTCTGTATTTGTGATTTGCTAACATACCTTTCTTTAAGAACAGCACTAGCACTTATTAACAAAGACGAATTCTTACAGAACGGCCTAACCCCACTCCATGTTGCTGCTCACTATGACAACCAGAAGGTGGCACTGCTGTTGCTGGAGAAAGGCGCCTCTCCCCATGCCACTGCCAAGGTATTAATTGCTACAAGATAATAATTCTGTCAGTAACCTCAAAACAAAATGCTATAGATGGTTTGATGTTTTTGTGTTTAACAGTAATGTAACTGACAATTGTATTTTAATGCAGAGCCCCTTGCTAACACAGTAAAATGGATAACCTTTGGCATATAAATTAAAGGGGCACTGCCTTTATGAAAAATTCCTTGAAAACTGAGGACGTGCATCATTTTCACCTTCATGATGTCATGTATAAGGGAAGCTGTGGTGTGTTTTGCAGGACTTGTATATTCAAACTCTATCTTTGTAAAGAAACCGTGCAGTGTTCCTTTACTCTAGACTGTTACAGTACCCCTTCTCAACTGCTGTTTTGAAGTTCATGTTTATTTGAACATGTGATTTTACTGATTGTAACATTTTACAAAATAAGACACAATTAGTTGCTTATTGAAAATGCATTTGAACTATACCTTGATATTTTATTTCTTGAATAAATCGTTAAGTTTTCATATGTGCTGAATGAACATTTCAAGTATTAAGCTTGACTGGAATATGACAAGTTCCGAAAGGTAAGCTCTTATAAGGTAGATATTAATGACGATCCAAAACTTTTAGAGCAACCATGTTACAATTTTATGAATCAACATGTTAAATATTACCCCAAGACACTTGATGCTCCAACCCCCTGTAGAACTTTGATTTGATTTGAAAAAGCTGCATTTCTGTGCTGTTTTAGTTCATGTGATGTTTCACTGCAAGTTTTACTGCACTGATACAAACAGGACAAATAGCCCAAAAATCAGCTCTGTCACACGCAAAATGGACCTGCTCACAAATAACTTTTCCATTAATGTATTCACCAGCTTAATCTTCATTAAATTAAAATCCAAAGATTGAAGAATAAAAACAGAGGAACAGGAGTAGTTATTCTATTTACTTTGATTAAATCATGGCTGATCTGTACCTCAACTCTATTTACCCGCCTTTGATCCATATCCCTTGATGCCCTTACCAGATAAAAGACCTCAGTCTTGAAGATTTCAGTTGGCCCAGCAGCCACAGCCTTTTGGGGGAGAAAATTCCAGATTTCCACTACCCTTTGTGCAGAAAAAATGCTTCCTGATTTCACTCCTGAATGGCCTAGCTCTAATTTTAATATTGTGCCCCCTTGTTCTAGTTCCCCCCCACCCCAGGAAACAGTTTCTCTGTATCCACCCTATCGAATCCCTTTATCATTTTAAACACCTCAATCAGATCACGCCTCAATCTTCTAAACTCAAGGGAATACAAGCCAAGTTTATGTAACCTGTCATCATAATTTAACCCTTTAAGCCCCAGTATCATATCCTCCAAGGACAGTATACCCTTCCTGAGGTGCTGTGCCCAGAACTGAACGCAGTGCTCCAGATGGGGTCTGACCAAGACTCTGTATAACAGAAGCATCACTTCCTCCCCTTTGTATTCCAGCCTCCTTGCGATAAAGGCCAACATTCCATTAGCCTCTGGAAAGATTTCTCCACTTTAGTATCATTGTTCCTTTAAGAGTTTGAATTACTGTAACACATTTGATGTTCTCTAAAAGTGCATAGAAATGAAGCTATTGGTGTAATGTTTCACTGATCTCAATATTGGTGAGAATAGGCATTTTTCCTTCATGTCTGTTTTGCTCTTTAAGTGACATCTGACCATCTCTGCTCATAGTCGAATCTGCATGGGTCAGGGAGAGTGCCAGCTATTCAGATATACTGCTGCAGCATTGCAGTCCTAAACTGTAGAGGAATACCCTTAGCCATACCAGCTGCATACATAATCCTCATCCCTGCTTGGTTAGCACAGCTTTGTTGTGTGCTGTCCAGAAACACGTTGGTTTTTGGAACAGTTATCAGAATTAAGCAACATCTTTGAATCCTGGATCAAAATTTGGCTTGGGTCTCCACAGGTTAAATGTAATACTGAGCCCATCTGGCCTTACTTAGTTCAAATAAAAAACTTCAAATGTTGCAAATCCAGAACAAAAATGGAAAAAGCTAGAAATAAACAGCAGGTCTTTTGTAAAAAGAAAAGATAGGTTAATGTCTTGGGTGCAGACCCTTCATCAGAACTGGGACTGAAACATAAGTGAATCCTTTAATGAAAATGAACGAAGCTCCCTTTTTGAAGGGAGGAAGAAAAATAATTGGTAGAATGTCCAGTGGGTTTTTTGAAAAGGTGAGAGAGTGAAAACTGGTAGAGGTTATCTCTGTGAGGCAATTAAAAGATATTAAAAGAACAAACTGGCCATACCTAATTTCAGCTTATACATGAATATTGTACTTCTTCTAGTTGATAATTACCAGCAAATTATTTTGCGGATCAGGTACTTGTTTAAAAAAAAATTGTAGATGCATAATGTGCCCTTTTGGATTTGAAATCTGGTAGTAAAGAACAGTACCCATGATTTGGTGGTAATATTGGAGACTGTAGTTATTCTCAAGCCATTTGTTCTGTGTTTCTCAAAGTTTTAGGGCATTTAGTTAGGAGGAGAACCAGGAGGAGGGATCAGTTGAAATTGGATAGGCCGACAAGAGGTGGGGCCACATTGGATTTGGTACTGGGTAATGAACCGGGCCAAGTGTTTGATTTGTATGTGGGAGAGCACTTTGGAGATAGTGACCACAATTCAGTGGCTTTCACTATTGCAATGGAGAGGGATAGGGCCATACAGCAGGGCAGGGTTTATAATTGGGGGAGGGGTAATTATGATGCGATTAGGCAAGAATTAGGGAGCATAAGATGGGAACAAAAACTATCAGGGAAAGGCACAAACGAAAAGTGGAGCTTTTTCATGGAGCAATTACTGCGTGTCCTTGATAGGTATGTCCCTGTCAGGCAGGGAGGAAATGGCCGAGTGAGAGAACCATGGTTCACAAAAGAGGTTGAATGTCTAGTCAAGAGGAAAAAGGAAGCGTATGTAAGGATGAGAAAACAAGGTTCAGTTGGGTCGATTGAGGGGTACAAGGTAGCAAGGAATGAGCTAAAAAAAGAGCTTAGGAGAGCTAGGAGGGGGCATGAGAAGTCCTTGGCGGGTCAGATCAAGGAAAACCCCAGGCTTTTTACTCTTATGTGAGAATAAGAATGACCAGGGTGAGGGTAGGGCCGGTCAAGGACAGTAGTGGGAACTTGTGCATGGAGTCAGAAGAGATAGGAGAGGTGATGAATGAATACTTTTCGTCAGTGTTCACCGAGGAGAGGGGCCATGTTTTTGAGGATGAGAGTGTGATAAAGGTGGATAGGCTGGAGGAGGTAGATGTTCTGAGGGAAGATGTTTTAGCAATTTTGAAGAACCTGAGGGTCGATAAGTCCCCTGGGCCAGATGGGATATATCCTAGGATTCTTTGGGAGGCAAGGGAGGAGATTGCAGAGCCTTTGGCTTTGATCTTTGGGTCCTCACTGTCCACGGGGATGGTGCCAGAGGACTGGAGAGTGGCGAATGTTGTTCCTCTCTTCAAGAAAGGAAATAGGAATGACCCTGGTAATTATAGGCTGGTTAGTCTTACTTCGGTGGTTGGTAAGATGATGGAAAAGGTCCTGAGGGATAGGATTTATGACCATTTGGAAAGAGGCAACTTAATCCGGGATAGTCAACACGGATTCGTGAAGGGTAAGTCTTGCCTAACAAATTTGATTGAATTCTTTGAGGAGGTAACTAAGTGTGTAGATGAAGGTAGAGCAGTTGATGTCGTATACATGGATTTTAGTAAGGCGTTTGATAAGGTTCCCCATGGTCAGCTCATGAAGAAAGTAAGGAGTTGTGGGATAGAGGGAAATTTGGCCGATTGGATAAGTAACTGGCTATCTCATAGAAGGCAGAGGGTGGTGGTGGATGGAAAATTTTCGGACTGGAGACCAGTTACCAGCGGTGTGCCACAGGGGTCGGTGCTGGGTCCTCTGCTGTTTGTGATTTTTATCAATGACTTGGAGGAGGGGACTGAAGGGTGGATCAGTAAATTTGCTGATGACACCAAGATTGGTGGAGTAGTGGATGAGGTGGAGGGCTGTTGTAGGCTGCAAAGAGACATTGATAGGATGCAGAGCTGGGCCGAAAAATGGCAGATGGAATTTAACCCTGATAAGTGCGAGGTGATTCATTTTGGTAGGGCAAATTTGAATAAGGATTACAGGGTCAACGGCAGGGTTCTGAGGAGCGTGGAGGAACAGAGGGATCTGGGGGTTCATATCCACAGATCTCTGAAGGTTGCCACTCAAGTGGATAGAGCAGTAAAGAAGGCCTATAGTGTGTTAGCGTTTATTAACAAGAGGTTTGAGTTTAAGAACCGTGAGGTTATGCTACAACTGTACAGGACCTTGGTGAGACCACATTTGGAATATTGTGTGCAGTTCTGGTCACCTCACTATAGGAAGGACGTGGAAGCATTGGAAAGAGTGCAAAGGAGATTTACCAGGATGCTGCCTGGTTTGGGGGGGAGGTCTTATGAGGAAAGATTGAGGGAGCTAGGGCTTTTCTCTTTAGAGCGGAGGAGGATGAGAGGCGACTTAATAGAGGTTTATAAGATGATGAGGGGGATAGATAGAGTGGATGTTCAGAGACTATTTCCTCGGGTGGATGTAGCTGTTACAAGGGGGCATAACTATAAGGTGCATGGGGGGAGATATAGAAGGGATGTCCGAGGTAGATTCTTTACTCAGAGAGTGGTTGGGGTGTGGAATGAACTGCCTGCTGTGATAGTGGAGTCGGACACTTTAGGAACTTTCAAGCGGTTATTGGATAAGCACATGGAGCACACCAGAATGATAGGGAGTGGGATAGCTTGATCTTGGTTTCGGACAATGCTCGGCACAACATCGAGGGCCGAAGGGCCTGTACTGTGCTGTACTGTTCTATGTTCTATGTTCTATGAATTAAGAGCTCTGGTCTGTTTAGAAGTGATATGGAGATTTTGAAGCTCCTATCTGTTTGTATACCCTGTTGCTGTTTGTAGGCATCCCATGATACTACCCTAGCTCTGTACAGTCATGTAAATTACTGTTCCATAACTCAAACCACAACAGCATTCATGTCTGTGTTGTGTGGCCCCATAGCAGGTCTTGTTACCTGAGAAATCTTCCTTAAATGCATCCTCCTGCATAGTAGCTTTATCTTCAAGTAACTTTTCACAAGATGGCTGATCTTCCACTAGTTGTCACACTTCCAAGGCTAGGTTCTGAAACATAATGTGCCTAGATTTTCTGATCAGTAATATTTAATGCTGACATTAACGTGTTTAAAATAAATGGGCTACTGACAACATTAAAATGCCACCAATCAGAAAATCCAGGCTAACATGTCTTCATTAAGCCTCAGCTCCCATCAAACCTTTCCTCTGCTGATGCACTGAAATTAATAAGTAGCAGGAGTGCTAAAAAAAATTCAGAACATTTCTTTTATAAATTTACACAGAAGCTGTTTTTTTCACGGCAGGATGAGGCCTTAGCGTGAAGCAATGTTTTAAAATGTACTTTTGTAGTTGCCATGGATCTCTCCTGTTATTATACACAATTTGTCAGAATGATTATTAGGTGTAATGAGAATGAGAACATTTGTTTACAAGTCAGCCAAATCAAGGCAAGTATAAAACTGAACAGCAAAACAAATGAAATGAAGATGGATAGCTACAAAAGAGATTTTCTATAGGGTCAAAAGAAATACAATGATATGGGCGGTTACACGATTGACTGCTACTGTAGGTTTAATTAGTGGAATGGGAGGTGCTGCACCAAACTCTCATACTATAGTAATGTAATAAGACGTCTACCGTTGTGTTATGTCTTGGGTATAAAGATACTGAAAAGAGTTTGCACTTGGAGCTGGCCAAGGTGTTTTAACTTACAAAATCTGGTTAAAAAAGAATAGGCTATATTTGGATAAATAATATACAAATTAATAAGACATTGTGAGTTAAATCTTAATCAGCAAATTAGGGAACAGATAATTGGTGGGTTTACCTGTAGCTAATATTTTGCAAAGTAAATTTGAACATTGAGCAGAAACTGGTAGAGGCTAACTGCCTCTGGTCTAAAATTCATGCTTTTCCAGAATGGCTATACACCTCTGCATATTGCTGCCAAGAAGAACCAAATGGAAATCGCCACTACCTTACTGGAATATGGAGCTGATACTAATGCGCTAACAAAGCAGGGGGTGACCCCCCTCCATCTCGCTTCACAGGAGGGACATGTGGATATGGTTTCACGTCTGATGGATAAAAATGCCAATGTCAGTGTGACCACAAAGGTAACCGCAAAGCATTATTGTGTCAGAGACATTTACCGTTGTGTTATTATTTATTACTGAGAGTAAAGCAATGTTTGAATGTTGTGTAACTGAGCTGCCTCATGCTTATTGCTTTTAATTTTAGGCTATCTATTTACCCATTGTTCTGGATGCATCTTGTGCGTTTTAATTTTAATTTTATGATACCTCACAGCGTTAAACATTTTAAATTAAATTAAGGAGTCCAATATCAATTAACAGAGAGCCAAATAAGTTCAAGTTGATTTATTTCTTATATTTATTGACCTGGTGCAATAATTGTTTATAGAAATGTCACCTAAGTTCTCCCTTTATTCTTTTGTCCATCCTAGAATTTGACGAAGCATTGAGAAGATGTAATACTTCATTAGTGTTGTGTGTTCATAGGGGCCAATAATGCGATGGCAAGTGCCCGAAACTCTGATGCACATCAGGTGCCTGCTATCTATTATCGGCCATGGAACACAGGGAAATGTAGGAAGAAGTACCTCCTCTGCTGTGAGTCTGTGCACTGGCTGTGCAGAAGGCTCATTACGGCTCCACCTTTCATTTAAAGATGGCAAGTCCCCATAATGCGGGCTGGAGAGTCTAAACAACAGTCCAGATACTTGGGCCCCGATATTTACGGGGAGGGAGCAAGGCTGGCTGAAAGTGGCCGAAGAACCTGGCAATGCCGGGGACAAGGAGGTTCTGCCGAATTTAATGGCGTGACCTCATTATAATTTTTTCTTCTGTTTCCCGCCCAGCAGCCGGCCAAATTGACAGGCTGGCCGGGCAGGAAAATCAGCAGCAGGAGGTCACAGCTGGGGACCCTTGGAAATGGTCCCTGGCAATCAGGAGGTGGGCAGGTGGCAGATCGGGGCTTGGGGGGAGGGGAGGAGGTCGCCAATCGCGGGGCAGGCTGCAGATCGAGGCTTGGGAGGAGGTCGCCGATTGTGGCAGGGGGGAGAGAGAGAGGCCATGATCAGCAGAAGGGAGGCCAAAGGCTTCCTTGAGTGGTCGGGGGAAGCACTCCTGCTCCTCCTGGCCCACAAGGAGTACTGTAAAAGGCACTTGCCTTCTGGAGCCGGCAGCTCCCACGTTGATTGCACTGCCGGGTTTCCCGAGCCTTGGGAAATCCACACGGCAGCAGTTAAATTTAAATCAGGCTCCCAATTGCACTATGGGAGACTGATTTAAATATGTTAATAAAGTGTCTCACCTCTCCAGGATGGGACACTCGCACGCCACGCTACCCTCCCCGCCGTAAAAATGACAGCAAACACACACGTGTCAGATTGGGTTCACTTTTCACGTTTTTGTAGACAAAATTGGTGGCTCTTGCAGTGCGACCGACGACAACAACAACTTGTATTTATATAGCTCCTTTAACATAGTAAAACGCCCCAAGGCACCACACAGGAGTATTTTAAGTCAAAAAATTTGACACTGATCCACGTAAGAATAAATTAGGGCAGGTGACCAAAAACTTGGTCAAAGAAGTAGGTTTTAAGGAGAGTCTTAAAGGAGGAAAGGGAGGTAGCGAGACGGAGAGGTTTAGGCAGGGAATTCCAGAGCGTAGGGCCTAAGCAACAGAAGGCACGGCCACCAATGGTTGAGCGATTATAATCAGGGATGCTCAAGAGGGCAGAATTAGAGGAGCGCAGATATCTCGGGGTTGTGGGGCTGAAGGAGATTACAGAGATAGGGAGGGGCGAGGCCATGGAGGGATTTGAAAACAAGGATGAGAATTTTGAAATCGTGGCGCTGCTTAACCGGGAGCCAATGTAGGTCAGCGAGCACAGGGCTGATGGGCGAATGGGACTTGGTGCGAGTTAGGACACGGGCAGCAGAGTTTTGGATGACCTCAAGTTTACGTAGGGTGGAATGTGGGAGGCCAGCCAGGAGTACATTGGAATAGTCAAGTCTAGAGATTACTAAGGCATGGATGAGAGTTTCAGCAGTGGATGAGCTGAGGCAAGGACAGAGACGGGCGATGTTACGGAGGTGGAAGTAAGCGGTGTTTGTTATGCTGCGGATATGTGGTCGGAAGCTCATTTCAGGATCAAATATGACACCAAGGTTGCGAACAGTGTGGTTCAGCCTCAGACAGATGTTCGGGAGAGGATGGAGTCAGTGGCTAGGGAACGGAGTTTGTGGCGGGGACCAAAAACAATTGCTTTAGTCTTCCCAATATTTAATTGGAGAAAATGTTTGCTCATCCAGAACTGTCGGATAAGCAGTCTGACAATTTAGACACCGTGGCGGGGTCGAGAGAAGAGGTAGTGAGGTAGAGCTGGGTGTCGTCAGCGTACATGTGGAAACTGACGCTGTGTTTTTGGATGATGTCGCCAAGGGGCAACACGTAGATGAGAAATAGGAGGGGCCAAGGATAGATCCTTGGGGGACACCAGAGGTAACGATGTGGGAGTGGGAAGAGAAGCCGTTGCAGGTGATTCTCTGGCTACGATTAGATAGATAAGAATGGAACCAGGCGAGTGCAGACCCACCCAGCTGGACGACGGTGGAGAGGCGTTGGAGGAGGATGGAGTGGTCAACCGTGTCAAAGGCTGCAGAAAAGTCGAGAAGGACGAGGAGGGATAGTTTACCTTTGTCACAGTCACAAAGGATGTCATTTGTGATTTTGATGAGAGCCGTTTCGGTACTGTGGCAGGGGCAGAAACCTGATTGGAGGTATTCAAACATGAAATTGCGGGAAAGATGGGCATGGATTTGGGAGGCAACAACACGTTCAAGGACTTTGGAGAGGAAAGGGAGGTTGGAGATGGGGCGGTAGTTTGCAAGGACGGAGGGATCAAGGTTTGGTTTTTTTCAGGAGAGGGGTGATGACGGCAGATTTGAGGGAGAGGGGGACAGTACCTGAGGAGAGAGAACGTTAACAATATCAGCTAACATGGGAGCCAGAAAAGGAAGTTGGGTGGTCAGCAGTTTGGTGGGAATAGGGTCGAGGGAGCAGGAGGTGGGTCTCATAGACAAGATGAGCGCAGAGAGGTCATGAGGAGATATCGGAGAGAAACTGGAGAAAGATGTGAGTTCAGGGCTAGGGCAGGGGGGAACCTTAGAGGAAGTTTGGCCCAGTGGGCTAGGGGAAGGAAGCGAAGTGGCAGAGGCAGCTGAACGGATGGTCTCAATCTTAGAAACAAAGAAGTCCATGAGCTCCTCACACTTGTTATCAGAGGTGAGGGTGGAGGAGACAGGGGAGAGGGGTTTAAGAAGACGGTTAGCAGTAGAGAATAGGAGCCGGGGTTTATCTTTGCATTCTAGAATGATTCTGGAATAGTGAGCAATTTTGGCAGACGAGAGCAGGGCCCGATAGTGCTTTATGTGGTCCAGCCAGATCTGGCGGTGAATGACTAAACCAGTTGTCCGCCATATCCATTCAAGTCTGCGTCCCTTGGACTTAAGGGAGTGAAGATGAGAGCCGTACCAGGGGGAACAGCCAGGGTGAGAGGGGGTAATTGTTTTAGTAGAGACTAGGGCATCAAAGATAGTGGTGAGGGTGTGGTTGAGCAGATCGGTAGCTGCAGAAATGTCATGATGAATGGAAGCCTTTCATTTGTTGCTGTCGCCCAACATTCAGGCCCCAGCCTTGGTTGTGTTAGGCATCAGGCAGGCCACAGAAATATTAATGTTTGCGGATTTCACGTCACCGTGTATAGTTTGTTCAGTTGGGCACTTTTAGGGGCATTGATGGCATTTTGGCCCAATAATAATGAATGATACAGAAACTAGAGAGGGTAAAAAGACAGCCTGTAGCACTGAATAGTAACTAAGATATGTCATAGCAAGAAATGCAAGCATTTATTACATTTTTGCTACCATCAAATCCTTGGTTGACCTTGTAGGTGGAGTGATTGAGCAAGACCTGCTCTCACCCTCCCCAAGGGCAATTTTTCTCTCCCTTCTGCTGCAAAGGCCATTCACGACTGGTGAAACTAACAGTCTATTAAGTAAAGCCCAAGAGATAATACCAGAAATATACAATTTAAGAGATAATATTCAGCCTTATGTCTCACATTTGGGACTGCAGCACCCCAGATTTATAGCTCTGGGTTTTATTTTAAATTAAAACATTGCTTCATACTACACAGTTATGAAAAACATAACAATTTTAAGAAGATGGAGAGCTGGCATTTAATGGAATGCCTTCAGACAAGTTTATTGGTATCATTTCTCTTACAAGAAAAAAATCAACACAAATGAAACAGTTTGACTTGAGGGCTGCCCTGAATTTCTGGTATGTAGAATCCATTGTAATTTGAAACTCTTAAAGTCAAATCTTCAGAACAGAAATGAAAGCTGATGTGTAGCTTCTTTGTTTTAAGACTCACTTTTTAAAGCTTTTGAATGTGAATAACCAGCAAAGAAGGTTGGTTGTAATCATAAAATCAATTAATTTGTGTCTGCTGGACACTCGATTAAATGATTCCATTCTGACACCAAAACCTTTCAGCTTTTTCTAGTTAGTTTAAGACATTATTAAAATGCAAATTCAATACAAAGCGCACATTCTTCAAGCGACATGTCCAGTAAATCTTAATGGAAATACTGTGACTGGACAATTAAACTTTTGATCTTATGCTAAAGCAACAACTGGATTGTGTGTCTGATTAGAATAGTATATATAGGAATGGGTCATTAAACCATCTGAGGTTACGGTACTCTTCCTGCTCCGGTAGATAAAACCAGAAAATTTGCAACTGTACTTTGCAATCGTAAAAAATAATCCTATGTGCTAGAATTTTGACAATGTTCACTCATTGGTCCCTGCCACTCCTGATTGTGTTGCCATCGTGAAAGTAAGTTTTTGCTTTTTATAATTTTTTTTTGCGCCTGGTAGAGTCGGCCTAGTCATCCCCTCCTGGCGATTGGCTACCTCCCACAATGGGCCCTACCTGCCAGTTTCGGGCGAGAGTGATAGGTGCCAGAGCTGACAGATTTTCTGCCGCACCAAACCGCAAGCTGCAGCAGAGCACCAGTTTGTCACCCGCAGCTCACTACTAAAATTTAAATGAGGCCCAAACCTGAAAATTGTCCCAGGCCTCCCGACCGTGACCTTGGGTAGGCACATCGCCGATATCGTGCCAGTTTTGGGGCCGACTTGAAAATGTCTCACCATATATCCTTAATTTAATTAGCAAACTGCCTGTGCAAAACCTTATCAAATGCCTTTTGAAAATCCATATGCACAACATCCCTGCATCTTCTTTATCAATACTGTCTTATTATTTTCTCAAAAAACTCTTTAAATTTGTTAATCACAATTTATCTTTTACAAAATTACGCTAGCTGTCCTTAATTGACCAACGTTTCATTGAGTAAGTATTAACTTTGTTGTGTATTATGGCCTCTACAAGATTACCGACTGCTGATGTTTCATCCAAAGAACTCCAGCTTTTGCAGCAGCTCTTTACTTCTTGTGTGAATGTGATTAGTTTGTACCCTTATCATCTCCAGTTTGAACTTTTCCCATTATTTATCTGTTACTTTATCTGTCAGTTTTTCTTTCCAATTAATCTGCCCTTTTTGTCTTGTTGAATTTTTTTCCAGTCAAGCACTTGTATCGTTGACTGTTCCCTCTGTATTTTGTTTTTATATTGAATCTAATTATGTTATGGCACTGTTTGCTAAATGTTTCCCGACCCTTAAATTATCTACATGTCCCACTTTATTTCCCAGAACTATATCCAGCACTGGTTCATTGTTGGAATAAAAACATACCGATCTAGAAAGCAGTCTCAGATACATTGTGGAAACCCTTTCCCTTCTTTGCCACAGTGGTCCTCAGGCCTCATTTCAAACTTTTTTTGTGAGCGGCTGGCACCTGGTGCGCCTCCATTGCCAGCATTCCAATTTCGGGCTGCCTGCTTTGCTAGCAGCGACCCTCGAGTGAGTCCCAAGAGGAGGGTTGTTGGACAACGGGAGGGAGGTGATCGAGGGCCGGCAATGGCCCTCAGAAGTGTTGTGAAGCCAGGAGGTGCTTTACTTTTTTATGGCAGTCACTGCTTAGGCCACAGCATTCGTGGAAGAATCTTGGGCGGAGCAGGCCTGGAGTCTGCTCCACTCCTCGCTCACCAGTTTAGTGCAGGGGTCCTGAAACAGACGTCAGGCCCCTCCATACAGGTGCCTAATACCTGTTTTAAGTGTGCGCTGCAAGCGCCAGGGCAACCACCTGTGTCAATATGGTGCGCTCATACCCCTGACATTGAACGGGTGTGGGACAATGCTCCATAAAGTTGGCCTTGTGGCAGGTCACTTATTTAAATATTTTAATGAGGCTGCGTGCCTCAGATCTTTTTCTCTGTTCCAGCTTTAACACTGGCCGGCCGGGTTTCCCGGGCCTCGGGGAACCCAGCAGCTAAAGGGAGGCGAGGTCTGCTGCTTGGAAGAGGTAAGTGCTTTTCCAGCACTGCTTGTGGCAAAGGAGGGGCAGGAGTGCTTCCCCCTGGCCCACCAAGCAAACGTGTTAACCTCCCCAGCAGTCGGATCCACCCCTCCCCCACCCCCTGCCGCGATCACCAACCCCCGCCCCGCCCTGCCCGATATCTCTTTTCAACCCCCCCTTGATCGCCCCCCAACCCTCCAAACCACGCTGCACCCACCCTCCCCCTCACAATCTCTACCCCCGACAGCACTAATGCTCCTCGGCTGCGGCCTCTTCTTAGCGTTCCCCACCTGACAGGGAGCCAAGCCTGTCAATCAGGCTGGCTTCTGGGCGGGGAACCTATTAAAAAAAACATGCACGCCATGGAGTTAAGCCGCCAGGGTGTTCAGGGACCCGACCAGAACTTCCCACCCTCCATCACCTCCCCCACACCCCACCCCGCACCCCCAGCTTGGAAATTACACCCCAGTAAATATCGAGGCCATTATGGTCCTGTTAGTTCTATATTTTTTTCTAATTTGTCTACATATCTCTTCCTGCATCACATTTCCACTGATCAGCAGTCTACAATAAACTCCCAATACAGTAATACATCCAGTATGTTGATTTGAAGGGTCAGGATTCCTATGGTAAGTTAAGCATAAGAAAATGTTGTTTTCCGCAGTACTGGAAGATGGAGTGAATAACCTTGGTTTTGATGAATGCAGCAGTGATTAAAGCTTTGGGGCATCATGCTGATGTTCAGAAAGCAAACAAAATAGCATCAATCATTTTAGAAAGGGGATCAGAAAGGGATTCATAAATACCACACTTATAAAGAAATCATAAAATTCAGAGATTAAAAAAAGAGGTGATTTCATGCTTATCAAATAACCAGTGCATGTGTCATCTCTCTCTGTCTGTCTTTAGAGTGGATTGTCAGCACTGCATCTGGCAGCTCAGGAGGACAAGATTAATGTTGCAGAAATTCTGGTAAAACAAGGTGCAAATCTTGATGCACAGACCAAGGTAATGCAACACTGATTTTTTTCTTAATAGTTTTGTTTTTATCATTGTAATGATTTCAGTTTCACAGCTGTTTATAAGCTAATCTTAGATACAATCATTTCTGTAGTGCATGGTGAACTTGTGAAACTTTATAATGAGTATTTTTTGTAGACTAATATCAAAAGGCAATTTCTCGCTTTCCCTGAATACTGGGGCAAGATTCCATTGGCGCCCCTCACTCTCTGGCACCTCATCCGAATGGCCATTCTTCCCGTGTGAGTCTTGGCAGTGAGTGCCATGGGGGTATCAATGCTTTGCTCCATCCTGTTCATGTCTGAGATCCACAAATGCATGCACAATTTGGAAATTAGACTATAGGTTAGACATTGGCTGAATTGTATCACATGGGAATAATGGTAAGATTTAACACCTACATTTTGACAGCAAACTATTCAATTTTCCTGCTTTTAATTTGTTGTCATTGTTATATTTTTTCAGGATTCCTGCAGTCATATTATTGGCTTTATAGATTCTGACAAAAGTTCCTTTCTTTCAGGTGGGCTATACTCCACTGATTGTGGCTTGTCACTATGGAAACGTTAAGATGGTCAATTTCCTCCTCCAGCACGGCTCCAATGTCAATGCCAAAACCAAGGTAAAAAAAAAGAGTAATTTTTAGTTTACTGAATATTATCTTTTTTATAAAATTTGTTTTTGGGCTGCAGGAGACACTGGCAAGACTCCATTTATTTATTATTACTTATTGACCATCCCAGTTGCCCTGAAAAGGTGATGGTAAGCCTTCACCTTGATTGCTGCAGATCTTGTTCCCATGATGATATTAGATAAGGAATTCCAGGATTTTGATGCAGCCACAGTGAAGGAATAGCGATATATATGCAAGTCGGGATGGTGTGTGACTTGGAGGGAAACTTGGACATGATGCTGTTCCCATGATCTTGTTGCTGTTTCATTTTTTGATGGTTGAGGTCACGGGGCTGGGAGGTACTGTTAAAGTACGCCTGGTGAGTTGCTGCAGTGCATCCTATACAGAACATACTGCAGCCACAGTGTGCCAGTGGTGGAGGGGGTGGATAATGAATCAAGCGGCAGGGACCAGATTCTCTTGCAGGCTGGCATAAGCTGCTTCATTACCAGATGAGTTGTGAATGGAGCTGGACACTGTAGAGTTGTCAGTAATCAACCTGACCTTATGGTTAACCAGTTTGAAATGTTTGGGGCGAGGATACTGCCCTGAGGAACTCCAACAGTAATGTGGTGTTTGGGCTGCAGTGATTGGCTTCCAATAACCACAGCCATCTTCCTGTTTGTCAGGTATGTCTCCAACCACTGCAGTGTAATCCCTTTTAATACCCTCACCCCATCCCAGACTTCAGTATTGTTCGGGCTCATAGTACCATATTTGGTCGATATCATGTGATCCAATATGGCCAGGCACAGAAACAGGAGATGTGAGGATGAGGGGAGATCGGAGGCCGGGAGGATGGGGGAGGGGGGAAATCAGAGGGTGGGGGAGAGATCGGAGGCCTCGGGGGTGAGATCGGAGACCTCGTGGGGCAGGCCGGCGGGGAGATCGGCGAGGTCGGGGGGAGGTTGGTGAGGCAGGAACACGGGATCCAGCAGGTAAGTGGTAAGGCACTTACCTCCTGGATCCAGTAGTCCTCGCCTCCCTTTAGCCAGCTAAATTTGAAATCGTGGATCAATATGGGGCACACAGCCTCATTATAATAATTAAATTGCCAACCCGCCTCCTAGGAACGGGTTGTTTGCCCGCCCCCGTCCCGCTTCCATTAAAACCAGAAATGGGCTGGTTGGAGGGGTTGGGATTTAGATTTTTAACACTTTAACCTCCCACCCGACCTAAACCTGCCCTTTTTTGGGGTTAAAATTCCCCCCAATTACTTTGGTCTTCCTAATGTTGAACTGAAGGAAATTCTGGCTCATCTACTATGTTATGTCAGAAAGGCAGTCAGAGTGCATAGCAGCGGTTGTGGAATTAGGGGGAAGTGGTGGAGAGGGTGGGTCTCATCAGGATACATCTTGAATCCTGTGTTTATGAATTAAATTGAGAGGTCGCACAACACCAGGTTATAGTCCAACAGTTTTATTTGAAATCACAAGCTTTCGGAGCTATCGATTGCTCCTTCCTCAGGTGAAGTAAATTAGATACAGAATCGCCAAAGCATATATAGATAGAGAAGAAAGCATGTGTACCTTACAATTGCAGACCACTAAATTAAATCATCCTGACTATCTGCCGAGGTGTGATAAAGTTAATTAAGTCAGCCAGGAAGGTACCACATCAAAGACATAGCAAGATACAACTGAGACAATGAGGTGTAGTCGCAGGGGTTCTAACGTGTCAAAAGCTGCCGTATGTATGTAAAACGAAAAGCTTTAAAATTTTTACTTTTTTACTGGGAAAATTTTTACTTTTTTACTGGGAATCACATCTGTTTTATGAATTAAGTCATGGAGGGGTAGCAAGCAGGTGAGGAAGGGGAGAGGCCCAAAAATGGATCCTTGGGGAAATGTGGAGGTGACTGCACGGTGGGAGGAGAAGCCATTGTTGGTGGTGCACTGACTGTATTGAGACAGATAGGAATGAAACCAAGCAAAAGTAGTCCCACTTGAACTGGACCAAGGAGGAGATGCAATGGAGGATGGCATGATTGACCATGTTGAATGCCATGGAGAGTCCAAAGAGAGCAAGAAGGGATAATGATCCATGGTCTCAGTCTTGGAGGATATTAATTGTAACTTAGAACAGGGAGGTCCAAGTGATGTGAGCAGGGCAGAAGTTGGACTGAAGGGAGCAGTGGGCATAGAGCTGAAAGGTGACAATGCATTTAAGGACATTAAAGTTTAAAGGGAGATTAGAGATAGTGCAATGGTTGGAGAGTATGGAAGGGTCACAGGAAAGCTTTTTGAGGAGGGACGGTGTGGTAACACCAGTTTTGAAAAGGAGAGGGACAGTGCCTCAGCAAATGGAGCTGTTTGCAATGTCAACAAGCATAGTGACCAGGAAAGGTAACTGTGGAAGCATAATATAGGTGACGTAAGAAAACTACTAGGCACTTGGTCTAAGCGTTAAACAAAGCTTTAATCAACTGTTTTACAACATGGAGGTCTAGTTGTGTCCTTCACTAGTTCCTGTTAAGAATGTCCCGCGCAAGCTGGGCCCGTGCCCGAGTATTTATACTCTCCCTGGACAGCACCACCAGCAGGCCGCCCAGTATTATTTCATAAGTCATTTCACATGAATGACAAGATTCATGTCAATAGGTATGAAGTGGGATCAAGGGAGCAGGCGGTTTCGAACCAATGCAAGATTTCTGGAAGCTGCTATGTCTACAGCAGCAGTAAACTGATCTTTGTTAGGAGTCCAGTGCATTTCTTTTGGGACAGCTGCAGATACGACTTCTGTGTCTGTAGCACTTAAAAGCAAAATGAGTGAGAACGATTCATGATGAGTGGGAAGGGAAGTGTGAGAAAGAAGTCCAGAAGAAACAGAAAGCTTGGAAAGAAGCGTTTGTGTACAACTTCATTTTTGATACCCCTCAAAGTAAATTATTTTTCTGCTTGGGAATGGAACTCCCAGATTAGGTACCATAGTGCACTCAGCCCAAACATGTGCAATAGCCCCATCCCCTATGATATCAGTGGGACATTTCCATTTCCCATGCCAGCCATCATTACACACTAAGTGAGATAGACAATTTTACTAATGGTTAATGCTAAATTAAGAGAAGTTCCGTAATGTGAAATGATGCTCACTAGAAACTGGGTTGTGACTTCCCAAACATATTACACATTACAGTCAGCAAAGAGAAGAAACTATCATCAATCAGTGTGGTCCAAGAGGTAAAGAGACAAGTGTCACATTGTCTGATGCCCCCCCACCCACCGAGTATGATCCCCCCTCCCCCCCACCCTGCGTTTTCGCAGTTTTCTTCCCTTTCGTCGTTTTCTCCTGAAGATGTTGACTTCTTGCTTAGGTATGATTCCAATTGAGTGTTGCTAATTCTTCAATCATGGGGGCATTGCAGCTGGGATCGATCCTGTCCTCACTTGCACATTTCCAGCAAGGATGTTACGGAGCGATCAGGATCACGAACTTGGGCTGATTTGCCCCTCCCTAGCCCAAGGACATAATGACTATTTGAAACAGCCTTACTGTCTTCTCAGCTAAGATGAGCTAAATCAGTACATAAAAAGGACCAAATTCTGGTCCCTTCCTGGGCTGTATGGCTCAGCTAGTTTCTACTGAGAAATGGGAAAAGCCACAGTGTGATTTTTAAAGTTTTTTTGATAACATTACAATTTGAATGTTTTCCATACTATAAAAAAGACACAGAAGCACTTGGGAAAGTGCAAAAAAGATTTACAAGGATGGTACCAGAACTGAAAGATTACAGCTGTCGGGAAAGAGTGAACAGAGAAGACGTGGAGGAGACCTGATAGAGGTCTTTAAAATTATGAATAGGTTGGACGGGGTAGATTTGGAAAAATGATTCCACTTGTGGGAGATTCCAAAACCAGGGTCCATAAATACAAGATAGTTACTAATAAATCCAATAGGGAAATCAAGAGAAGTGTCTTTACTCAGAGCGTGGTTAGTGGGACTCGCTACCACAGGAGGTTGTTGAGGCAAGTAGCTTAAATGCTTTCAAAAGGAAACTAGATGAGTACCTGAGAGAAAAGGGAATAGAAAGGCTGAGATGAGGTAGATGGAATGGGAGGAGTCTCGTGTGGAGTATAAACACCAGCACAGACTAGTTGGGTGTCCTGTTTCTGTGCTGCATATTCTGTGTAATTCCATGTAATCTATTCCAGACATAGCCATTCTCCAATGTTGGTTGGAGGATAGTTCTCTCAACTTAAGAGTTATAACCTTAACTCCCTCATCCATTATAGAACTATTGGCTCACACCTTACAGTTCAAGAAGAAGGCTGTCCGCCACCTTCTCAAGGGCAACTATGGCTGGGCAATAAATGCTGGCCTTGCTAGTGATGGCCACATCCCGAGAATGAATTTTTAAAAATTCTATTGAATGTATTTCATGAGTTCACTCTCAACATTGAGAGAACTTCCTCGATCCACTCTTGCAGTGCTATGCTAATGAAGGGCAATCGATTTCTCATTTGTGCCATTTCTTTTCTTTCATCCTAACTGCTCCTGAATGAACCTGTCTGCATATTCAGAATGGATATACACCTTTGCACCAGGCAGCACAGCAGGGTCACACCCACATCATCAATGTCCTCCTTCAGCATGGAGCCAGAGCCAATGCCATCACTGCTGTAAGTCTATCTCTTTGCTTGGTAGAGATACTGGAAGATTCTGTGTGCGCAGAAGGCACACGCCTCAGTAAGGATCACTGATACTAGTGCTAATTGCTGCTGTCATCCCAAGAGGTCACAATCTATTGATTTCAGCATCCTTTTTAGATTTCAGAGTAAGCTATGTTTAAAAAATTACATCTCGCATCATCTACATTTTTTATCATGCTAATAAGGTCAGCTCTTGTAATAAAAGGACTGCATAAATGATTTTGCTGTTATTTAGCTGTTACTAATAATCATCTCTCCAAGTTAACTGAAGTTTTGTGAAGTGTCAAGTTCTAGTCGGCTGACGGCAGTGAGGTTAGCCTGAACAAGTCAAGTAGATATGATGAATGGAAAGTTTCAAATAGCACCCTTTTAGGATTTAGTGATTACTGTTGGCAAGACATCAGCTCACACAGAGCCCTGGTGAAACTAGTAAATTAACTCAACTCTCTTTCTTGCAGAATGGCAACACTGCCTTAGCAATTGCCAAACGTCTTGGATATATCTCTGTGGTTGATACCCTGAAGGTTGTCACGGAAGAGGTCACCACCACTACAACAGTGAGTACATCCCTGACGACAAAATCTCATCAGTGTTTCAGGGACTGTTCTTTCTCTGCATTTTCAGAATAAATTTGATTTGTATGTTGCAGCATTTTTTTGCAGAATTGGTTGTAAACTAATGTTATAAACCTTTGTTCCGTCACAAATAGGTTTAAATATTAAATTATTTTACAAAATGTGACACTAGATTAGAGACACAAGGTTGTTATTTTTGATATATAAATATTTGGTATTGTTGAAAAGACATCTGAGGTGAGATTCAACCTGCAGTATATGAGGAAGATCAGAATTCTCTTACAGGGCTGATTCGATGGAGGTTTATATATAGATCGAGGCATGTATTATTAATGAAGCAAAACATCATTCTGACTGCTTCACAGTCTAGTGCAGCAGAACTCTGGTTTAAGTTGATGCAATGAGGAAAGAAAGAAGAGCAAATACAAAATCATGTTAATTTACAGCATGTTTAATTAAGCAACAGCAATAATTTGCATATCAATTGGTAGTCAGAGACAATTTGGTGTTGAAATTGCACAATTTTTACTAAACTTTGTCCTAAAGATCGTGGGTAGAAAATCCATTGGGGGGTGGCTTGGGCGGGGGGATGCGAGGGCTGGAGTCATATCCAAGATCTCTGTTTCCAAAGTTCTCATGGGTCAGGCAGATATTTTTAATTTCCGTTCTAATGTCAGGCACCCACACCACTAGGAGCACATCTAGGTTGCCCACTGAAGAGACCACTAGTTGCAGTGAAACAATAACAGTAGCCGGCCACATTGCAGAAAGGTACACAATTAATTACTCTGGATAGATATCTCTACTTAAAAAAATTAGGGGTATGCTACAGACCACCAGGTGAGCATAAAAGGAAGACAGTTTGCTCTATGAAGAGATTGGGTATGTGAGAACAGGAAAGTTATTTTAATAGGTGATTTCAATCAACCAAATATACATTGGGAAAACCCAAATGGTTTAGAGTCGGAGTTGGTTAATGTAATGCATTGTAACTCTGTATGAGGGACTCCTTGTGGCACAACACTCATCTTAACCTGGAGTTTGTAAACGACCTAGGCAACACACAGGAAATTGAATTTGTGGCAGCTTTGGAGGATAGTTACCACAGAATGACTGAGTTCAATATGAACTAGGATTCAGAAAAGCAAAAATACAGGAGCTAGGTATACTTAACTTTAAATGGGCTGAATGAGGGACGAACTTAAGCAAATTGATTGAGTGAGGTTGTTCAACAACACTTTAGTAGAGGGCAAGTGGAATACTTCTAAAGGAATAATGCTGAGCATGTACAATAAATAAATACCCCAGAATCACAGGGGGCGATTTTGCCAGCCCTATGGAGGCGGGACTTCCGGGAAAATGGCAGAATTTGGGGGCAGGTGTATTATTTTAGTACAGTACGAGGTGAGAACCATATAAGATACAAATAGGCTTGAAACTGAGGATAAGTACAAGATAGTAAATATTCTGAATGATTACTTCCTCCAAGTATTCACAAGAGAAGACATGAGCAACATGCTTCCCCCAAACAGATATAACCTGAATAAAATCTATAATTTCCATATAAACAAGATGGAAGTCTTAGACAAACTAAAAAGGCTCAAAACAAACAAATTCCCAGGGATAGATGGTATTTCCAAGAGGACTAAGAGAGACTAGGGAGGAGATTTGTGAGACATTGACAAGGAGTCACTGGATACTGGGGAGGTACCAGTTTATTAGAAACACATTAACATGCCATATTCAAAAAGGAAAATAAAGCAGATACAGGTAACTGCAGACTCACTAATCTTACTTCAGTTCCGTGTAAAATAATGGAATTGACTTTCAGAAGTGAACTTGAAGAATAACTGTACAGCAGTAATCTATCAACATAGATTCAAAAGGGGAAGATACTGCCTGACCAACCTCCTTGACTTCTTTGAGAATGTGACAACCCAATTGGACTGTGGAAAGCCCTACAGCATGATATTCCTAGACTTTCAAAAGGCATTTTACAAAGTTTCACATGAAAGACTATTATTTAAGCTCAAAGCCATGTGGATACCAGGTTAAGAAACTGGCTGAAAAGTACAATACAATGGGTGCTTGTTAGAGGAGTTATATTGGGGTGCAGAAAAGTACTGAGTGGGGTGCCCCAGGGGTTGGTGATGGAACCACGACTGTTTCTAACTTACATCATTGACTTAGATTCAGAAACTCAATGCAAATTGGTCAAATTTGCTTATGATAGCAAACTAGACGAGACAACAACAAAACAGCAACTTGTATTTATATAGCGCCTTTAATGTCGTAAAACGTCCCAAGGGAGCTTCACAGGAACATAATAAAACAAAGTTTGACACCGAGCCACATAAGGAGAAATTAGGGCAGATGAGAGAGGTAGGTTTTAAGGAGCATCTTAAAGGAGGAAAGAGAGGTAGCGAGGCAGAGAGGTTTAGGCAGGAAATTCCAGAGCTTAGGGCCTAGGCACCTGAAGGCACGGCCACCAAAGGTTGAGCTCAAGATACTCAAGAGGCCAGAATTAGAGAGCACAGGTATCTCAGAGGGTGGTGGGGCTGGAGGAGATTACAGAGATAGGGAGGGGCGAGGCCATGAAGGGATTTGAAAACAAAGATGTGAATTTTAAAATCAAGGCGTTTCTTGACTGGAACCAATGTAGGTCAGTGAGCACAGGGGTGATGGGTGAATGTGACTTGGTGTGAGTTAGGACACGGGCAGCTGAGTTTTGGATGACCTCAAGTTTACGTAGGGTAGAATGTGGGAGGCCAGCCAGCAGCGCATTGGAATAGTCAAGTCTAGAGGTAACAAAGGCACGGATGAGGGTTTCCGCAGCGGATGAGCTGAAGCAGGGGCGGAGTCAGGCAATTTTACAGAGGTGGAAATAGGCGGTCTTAGTTATGGCACAGCTATGTGGTCGGAAGCTCATTTCAGGGTCAGTAATGGATTGCAATGTTAGATGAGAAATAGGAGGGGTCCAAGAAATAGGAGGGGGCCAAGAAATAGGAGAGTGGGCCAAGGTCAGAGGTAACGATGTGGAAGTGGGAAGAGAAGCCATTGCAGGTGATTCTCTGGCTACGATTAGATAGGTAAGAATGGAACCAGGCGAGTGCAGTCCCTCCCAGCTGGACGACGGTGGAGAGGCGTTGGATGAGGATGGTGTGGTCAACTGTGTCAAAGGATGCAGACAGGTCGAGAAGGACGAGAGGGATGGTTTACCTTTGTCACAGTCACATAGATGTCATTTATGACTTTGATAAGAGCTGTTTCGGTACTGTGGCAGGGATGGAACCTGATTGGAGGGATTCAAACATGGAGTCCCAAGGAAGATGGGCACAGATTTGGGAGGCGATAACACGTTCAAGGACTTTGGAAAGGAAAGGGAGGCTGGAGATGAGACAACCCAGAAATTACATTGGACAAAATATTTAAGTGGACAGATCAATGGCAGATTAAATTCATGCAGACAGGTTTAAAGTGCTGCACATAGGAAGGAAATATGGTGACACAGATACTCCTTGAAATAACGAAGGATGAAATTGAAAAAGACCTAGGTGTCTTTAGTAAACTTGCTGCTCAACATGTCCAATCAATGCAGAGCTCCAATCAACAAAGCAAATAGAATCTTGAACTATGCAGCCAAAGCAATAAAATATAAGTTTGAGGATGTCATGATCACATTGTATAATGCTCTGGTCAGGCCACGCCTTGAGTATCATGAAATCCAACTGTTAACAGAGATAACTGATCAGAATTAAGTGAAATATATGTCAAGTTTCAATATAACTTTACAATTAACCTTATTAGCTTTCAGAACAGAACAGCAGACCCTAAAGTAATATAAGAGTTCTGGCATATCTTCCAATCCATTCCAGGGTTTGCCATATGGATCAGCAATCACAATCTTAAAAATACTCAGCTCCTTCAATAGTCGATACAACTGATTTGGGAATCTGCATCTAGACACCTAGCAATTTAACAAAATGACATTGTCACTCCTGAGTGTTGCACCATCATGTTGAGAAAATCATTACAGGGAAAAGGGAATCATAGAGAAGCATGACTGCTGTAATTTCCTGCACTTGCTAATGTGCATATGCTGTTTCACCTTATTCCAAGGTAATTAAGAGGGATTATGGATTTAGAGTTAGATATTAAAACACAAGACAAATGTAAGAGATGGACCACTTAGATGCAGTAAATAATCGAAAATACATAACCTCAACTGTCAGTGAATATAGAACTTTTCAATACAATATTCTCTGAAAAGAATATGCAATAAGTAGCTTCACAGTAAGTGAGCAGAATGGCCTCATCTGACTCATCCACTATAACCTTTTTACTGGCCAATTTATATTGGCCTGAAGGTCTCTATGGCACAGTGTTCTGGTGGTTGCGAGATTATCACTGAATGCTGCTTTTTCTCCTGATAATTACTTTATATTTTTCTACTAATGTCCTGGTTAGGTAGCTTCTGATTTATGTGTCTGTCTTGAAATTCAATTAAATAAAACTAATGAAACCAGCAGCGCACAGACATACAGGTTACTGTCATCAGTATTTCAATTTGTTTAAATCTAATTGTAGCTTTGTCCCAGTGAAAGGATTAATAAACATTGAGTACCAACAGTTTTAAGATTATATTTATTATGATAAACATACTGACCCTGAGAGGCCAGTTGGCATAAATCAACTGAGACTGCAGCATGGCTGACCAGGCCTGGATTGGCTGAGTCTCAGCTAGGCCATAAGTTTTTATTGGAGCCTGTTTAGGGCTGAACTTCCACCCACCCCAAATATGTTTTGTGACATCAGACTCCAGAGGGCGCAGGGCCATGGGGAGATAATTCCCCAGGGCTCCTAATGCTCCTAATAGCAATCATGTTTTCACTGTTATGGGGAGTGGGGGAAAGGTGGTTCAAGTTTTGAGCCAAATTTGAAATGTGAAGAAAGTCAATAAACAAAGAAGCAGTGGTCCTCTGAGTATACTGATAAAAAGGGGAATTATTTGCTGATTTATGAGTTGTAGTGCCTGATTGATGTAAGTGTTAGGCTGCACTTTGGCAGAATGACAGAAATTTCAAAACAAACGGATGCAGCAGAAATTAAATTGAGGCTGTTGGGGTCGGTAGTCTGCCATCCAGTGGTTCTTCCTGTGAACAGTTAACATATTCCTGTATTTCTGTTCCTGCTTGTTACAGACTGTAACTGAAAAACACAAGCTGAATGTACCTGAGACAATGACTGAGATCCTGGATGTCTCAGATGAGGAAGGTGAGAAATGCGTTCCTGTATACAATGCTATCAATAATGATATGAATTGTTGCCTTACTAAAAATTATGATTGTCATTCTCATTCCTCGATGTGATGGTTATATTTTTTTAATATAATACACCATTAAAAAAAATTCCAATCTAGAATTTTAGATAATATTAAGTGTTGTTCCGAAACAAATGTTATAATGCTTTGTATCTTATACTCTAGAGTGAAGGTGAGAAATTATAAACTATTATTAGAGTTCATTCATTGGCCTAGCTACTGTGTCCTTTGCTGATCTTTGCCTGTGGTGATTTTGTTACGAAACATTATATTTTGCTAGAAAAGTCATGCTGAGCCAGTTCTCCTGAAGTTCGGTCAATTTTAAAGGATATATAATTTGCACATTGTCTAGCTGGGAAGTAGTGAACAGTTTTCAGAGGATAAATTGGTAACAATGTTAGAAAGTTTCCAGAATCACATTTCATTCTGGTGGAAAAATAAAGTCCAAGCTACAGACCACTGGTTAACGAACTTGTGTAAAATTCTGTTGCATGGTATCGTAAAGTGATGAAAATTAGGTGGATTCTATAAAGGTAGTGTGAAATGTCCAGTGGGTGCGCTGGACCGGAAGGTTGGTGAGAGAGTAGGATGGGGCAGTTGGGGTTGCTGCTCGAAAGGAGGCAGCGACGAGTGGTTCGATCGGCCCTTTGGAGGATGTCAAGAGAGGCACAGAGGGAAGCTGTAGGCTGATCTAAGAGGGAGCCAAGCCTGGGACAGCAACAGGATAATAGGAAGGTCGAGGAGTGCTGAAGGGTTGGGGTAGGGATTTGGGAGGGCAAGGTACCCAAGAGGGGAGAAATGAAAGGAGGCATGATGACAGGAGAAAAGGGTCTAGGAGGGGTAAAGAGAAAATAAATTAAAAAAGGGGAGGAAAAAAGTGGAAATCGAAGTGATGGGCTCGGGTCCAGAACGACAGCCAAAAGGTGCCGCGAATGGGCACAGGGTAAACTCAAGTTACATAGGCTTGGTTATGTAGCAATTATTAGAATATGTATATCCAGGTAGTAAATGGGGAATAGAGAGGAGACACTAGGAGGGAGTTCAGAGTTAAAGTTAGAGGTCCCGTGGTGGGATAATATTGACATAGGTAAGGTGGAGTCGGCATGGAGCATCGCCGAACTGTTGTCCAGGTTCGGAGACAGGTGTGACGGGTGAGTGAAGTCCAGAAACTATTTGAAGGGTAGAGTATCGGAGGACGCACTGATGGACGTATTTCTGTGGGAATGAAGATCCAGGATCAGTTGCGGGGCAGAGAAAAACGGTGGCAAAGTTGGAGGTCACCATAAGATTAGAAGCGGTGGAGAAATGTACTTTGGCCCAGGAGTGTGAAAGTCTAGCCAGGAACCAGACTGTAGCTGAAGCTGAAAAAACAGTCGGCCAGAGACAGGCTGAGCAGGTAACAGCAACGGTGGGGGAAGGGCTGTAAGCTCATAGAGTCATAGAGTTATACAGCACAGAAAGAGGCATTTCGGCCCATTGTGTCCGCGCCGGCCATCAAGCCCTATCTATTCTAATCCCATTTTCCAGCACTTGGTCCGTAGCCTTGTATGCTATGGCGTTTCAAGTGCTCATCTAAATGCTTCTTGAATGTTGTGAGGGTTCCTGCCTCTACCACCCTTTCAGGCAGTGAGTTCCAGATTCCAACCACCCTCTGGATGAAAAAGTTCTTCCTCAAATCCCCTCTAAACCTCCTGCTCCTTACCTTGAAACTATGCCCCCTGGTTATTGACCCTTCTACTAAGGGGAAAAGTTCCTTTCTATCTACCCTATCTATGCCCCTCATAATTTTGTACACCTCAATCAGGTCCCCCCTCAACCTTCTCTGTTCTAAGAAAAACAACCCCAGCCTGTCCAGTCTCTCTTCATAGCTGAAACGCTCCAGCCCAGGTAACATCCTGGTGAATCTCCTCTGCACCCTCTCCAATGCAATCACATCCTTCCTATCGTGTGGCGACCAGAACTGCACACAGTATTCCAGCTGTGGCCTAACTAGCGTTTTGTACAGCTCCACCATAACCTCCCTGCTCTTATATTCTATGCCTCGGCTAATGAAGGCAAGTATCCCATATGCCTTCTTAACCACCTTATCTACCTGTCCTGCTGCCTTCAGGGATCTATGTACATGCACACCAAGGTCCCTCTGATCCTCTGTCCTTCCTAGGGTCCTACCATTCATTGTGTATTCCCTTGCCTTGTTAGTCCTCCCAAAATGCATCACCTCACACTTTTCAGGGTTAAATTCCATTTGCCACTGTTCTGCCCATCTGACCAACCCGTCTATATCGTCCTGTAGCCTGAGGCTTCCCTCCTCGCTATTTACCACTCCACCAATTTTCGTGTCATCTGCGAACTTACTGATCATACCTCCTACATTCATATCTAAATCATTAATGTACACTACAAACTGCAAGGGACCCAGCACCGATCCCTGCAGTACACCACTGGACACAGGCTTCCAGTCACAAAAACAACCTTCGACCATCACCCTCTGCCTCCTGCCACGAAGCCAATTTTGGATCCAATGTGCCAAATTGCCCTGGATCCCATGGGCTCTTACCTTCTTGACCAGTCTCCCATGTGGGACTTTGTCAAAAGCCTTACTGAAGTCCATGTAGACTACATCAACTGCATTACCCTCATCCACACACCTAGTTACCCCCACAAAAAATTCAATCAAATTGGTGAGACATGATCTCCCCCTGACAAAGCCATGCTGACTATCCTTGCCTCTCCAAGTGGAGACTAATTCTGTCCCTCAGAATTTTTTCCAATAATTTCCCTGCCACTGATGTTAGGCTCACTGGCCTGTAATTCCCTGGTTTATCCCTACTACCCTTCTTGAATAATGGTACTACATTAGCTGTCCTCCCCTGTGGCCAGAGAGATTCTGAAAATTTGTGTCAGAGCCCCTGCAATCTCCTCCCTTGCCTCACACAGCAGCCTGGGATACATCTCATCTGGGCCTGGGTATTTATCCACTTTTAAGCCTGCTAAAACCGCTAGTACCTCCTCCCTCTCAATGCTAATTTGTTCAAGTATATCACAATCCCCCTGCCTGATTTCTATGCCTACATCGTCCTTCTCCATAGTGAACACAGATGCAAAATATTCATTTAAAACCTCACCTACATCTTCTGGCTCTACACACAGATTGCCACTTTGGTCCCTAATGGGCCCTACTCTTTCCCTGGTTATCCTCTTGCCCTTAATATACTTATAAAACACCTTGGGATTTTCCTTTATTTTGCCCGCCAGTGTTTTTTCATGCACCCTCTTCGCTCTCCTAATTTGTTTTTAAATCCCCCCCTGCACTTTCTATACTCCTCTAGGGCTTCCACTGTTTCTAGTCCTTTGTATCAAAGTTACTTAACATTTAAGCAACTGAGCGGCAGATCAGAGACACAGCAGCTGAGTCTTACGGTGTAGTCCAGTGTAGTCCAGTGCAGAAGTGTAGTGTTGATATCCAGAGAAGGGCAAGAATTTGGTAGCCAAATTTGAGAAAAGATCCAGTGCTCACTGAGGAAAGCATAGAGCGGGGATGGGCAGTGGCGGTTTAAACTTGTAGTTAGGGCTAAAATGCACCTACTGTTAGAGCCAGGGGAACTTAAACAGTGGAAGAGAGGAGATTGGGGGAGAATGGGCAAAGGATGGCAGCAGATGGCCAAGGATAGAGGTGGAAAGTAAGGAGCTCCCTAAGGATAAAAGCAAAATACTGCGGTTGCTGGAAATCTGAAATAAAAACAGAAAATGCTGGAAATACTCAGCAGGTCAGGCAGCATCTGTGGAGAGAGAAACAGAGTTAACGTTTCAGGTCGATGGCCTTTCGTCGGAACACTAGTGAAATATAAAACACAGAAGTAAATCACTGCAAATTGAAATGTAAATGAGGTTTCAATGCAGGTATTTTTCATATAATGTCCGTATTCAGCACTTTGTTTCAAAATGCCCACGAGACAACCGTAAAATGAAAATATGGTACTTGTGATATTTCTACTCCTGCCAGGTTTTCTTTCAGTCCTGAAATTGACCTCTATAAGCCAGAAAACTTATAAACAGTCTGTCACTGCTGTTCACTCATATAAGTATTTTGTATTGTCAAAAAAATCAACAAATAACATCTGTTACCTTCACATGTATGGGATGGAATTGCCTCTGTATGCTACTATCGCACAGCAGGGTTTCATCGCAATAGTTTTTCTTTCGGTTTGCGGGAAACAGGAAATCACATTGAAATGCCAGGCTCTGCTGTTATTATTGATGGGGGAGACAGGAGACGCAGGGGTAGCTGTTCATCTTCACCACCTGGGTGGTAACTTAGCAGAGCAGATGGCACATGCATTATAGAGCCCAGCTGATTTTCATTGCATTGATTAAAATGGATTGAAAATCCACCACCTTAAACATCACTCCCTCCACCACCGGCGCACCGTGGCTGCAGTGTGTACCATCTGCAAGATGCACTGCAGCAACTCGCCAAGGCTTCTTCGACAGCACCTCCCAAACCCGCGACCTCTTCCACCTAGAAGGACAAGGGCAGCAGGCTCATGGGAACACCACCACCTCCAAGTTCCCCTCCAAATCACACATCATCCTGACTTGAAAATATATCGCCGATCCTTCATAGTTGTTGGGTGAAAATCCTGGAACTCCCTCCCAAACAGCACTGTGGGAGTACCTTCACCACGCGGACTGCAGCGGTTCAAGAAGGCGGCTCACCACCACCTTCTCAAGGGCAATTAGGGATGGGCAATAAATGATGGCCTTGCCAGTGACACCCACATCCCAGGAACGAATAAAAGAAAAAGGTTCTATAAAGAGTGGGAAATCGCTCTGACAGATCACCACTCAGGTGGTAAAGGTGAAAGTCTACCCAGTTATCTTAACTGTTTATAAAATCAGGCTCACTGTTTGGAAATACCTGCAGTACACACTGCAGCCACGGTGCGCCGGTGGTGGAGGGAGTGAATGTTTAAGAAGATCATGTCCATTGTGCCCCTTAGTGGGCGAAATCCGCATTGCGACTCTGGGAGGAGCTCTTCGGCCACTGGGAGAAGGCGATTGAGCAGGATTCTTGCGATGACTTTCCCTGTGGCAGACAGCAGGGAAACTCCTCTGTCACCGCACGTCAATTACAAGAGAAATGCAGGGAACAGCACCAACCGCTGTACATGGCCTTCTTTGATCTAACAAAGGCCTTCGACACTGTCAACCGTGAGGGATTATGGAGTGTCCTCCGCAAATTTGGCTGCCCTCAAAAGTTTGTCACCATCCTCCGCCAGCTTCACGATGACATGCAAGCCGTGATCCTGACCAACGGTTCCACCACAGACCCAATTCACGTACGAACCGGGGTCAAGCAAGGCTGTGTCATCGCACCAACGCTCTTCTCGATCTTCCTTGCTGCAATGCTCCATCTCACCCTCAGTAAGCTGCCCGCTGGAGTGGAGCTAATTTACAGAACAAACGGGAAACTGTTCGACCTCCGTCGCCTCCAGTCCAGATCCAAGGTCGTCCCATCCTCTGTCATCGAATTACAGTATGCAGACGATGCTTGCGTCTGCGCTCACTCGGAGGTCGAACTCCAAACCATCGTCAACACCTTCACCGAAGCGTACGAGAGCATGGGCCTTACACTAAACATCCGTAAGACAAAGGTCCTCTACCAACCTGCCCCCGCCACACAGTACTGCCCCCCGATTATCAAAATCCACGACGAGGCCTTGGACAACATGGACCACTTTCCATACCTCGGGAGCCTACTGTCAACAAGGGCAGACGTCGACGATGAAGTCCAACACCGTCTTCAGTGTGCCAGTGCAGCCTTCGGTCTCCTGAGGAAGAGAGTGTTTGAAGACCAGGACCTCAAACCCGGCACTAAGCTCATGGTCTACAGAGCAGCAGTGATTCCCGCCCTGCTGTATGCCTCAGAGACATGGACCATGTACAGCAGGCACCTCAAAGCACTGGAGAGGTACTACCAACGCTGCCTCCGCAAGATCCTGCAAATCCATTGGCAGGATAGGCGCACCAACGTCAGTGTTCTTGCTCAGGCCAACATCCCCAGCATCGAAGCTTTGACCACACTCGATCAGCTCCGATGGGCGGGTCACATTGTCCGCATGCCCGATACGAGACTCCCAAAACAAGCGCTCTACTCGGAACTCCGGCACGGCAAGAGAGCCCCAGGTGGGCAGAGGAAACGCTTCAAGGACACCCTCAAAGCCTCCTTGAAAAAGTGTAACATCCCCACCGACACCTGGGAATCCCTGGCCCAAGACTGCACAAAGTGGAGGAGAAGCATCCGGGAAGGCGCCGAACACCTCGAGTCTCTTCGCCGGGAGCAAGCGGAAGCCAAGCGCAGGCAGCGCAAGGAGCGCACGTCAACCCAAGCACCCCACCCACTCGCCCCTTCAACCACCGTTTGCCCCACCTGTGACAGAGACTGTAGGTCCCGCATTGGACTCATCAGTCACCTGCGAACTCATTTTTAATGTGGAAGCAAGTCATCCTCAGTTCCGAGGGACTGCCTAAGAGAAGAGAAGAGAAGAGGGGGAATGTTTAAGGTGGTGGATTTTCAATCCATTTAAATCAATGCAATGAAAGATTAATTGTAGAATCTCTCGAAATGCTAAGGTATCAGTCAGAGTTCCATATGAGCTGTTTGTTCAAATACAAGATTTGCAATTTAAATCAGTGCTCTAAATTTTATGTGGTTTCAAGCAGTGGTGGAGGTAGGTTTTGGGTGACTGGGGGGTAGGGGCTGTATGGATCGAATTTAAGATTTGGCCGACATGGCAAGATGGGGTCCGAGCCGGGAACTGGGAAATGCCGACTCACCTAGTTCGAAGGCCAAGCTGGGAACTGGGGATGCCAATTCACCTAGTCTGAAGGTCAAGCAAGGAACTGCACAGTCTTGCAGTGCAAACCTGGATAGCGAACGGGTGACAGAGGTTCCTAGGATCAAAATAAAGCCAACCAGTCCTCCAACGCCGCGCTGGCCGACCTTAAAATAATTGGGGGGTGGGTGGGGGTATCTCTGTCATTGGAATAATTTCTTTTTCATGTCTATGTCAGCATTTTTGCAGAACATGTCGGGCCAATTTTAACTGTTCCCTCCAGGCGGGATGGGGTGGCAGCGGATCAGCTGCCCGTTTTACACCCGCCCGATTATGCCGTCAATAGAAAGGAAAATCTGGCAGGCTGTACAGTGGGTGGCCGACACACTGCCGTCAGTTTCCTGCTCAGCAGGAACAGTCTTTGTAATCTTGGTCCAGGGAAATCCAAACTGACTTCATTGGGAATGTTTTGTGAAGGCCCTATCGGGATGATTCTATGATCCAGCAGTCTCAAATTGCAAAGAGCTATTCATTGTGAACTGTTGGCACCCAACCCATGATTTTCCATCCATTAAAATGAATGACTAGAACATCACAGACTGGATGCCTACTATGTGCTCTCTGTGCACACTGCTCCCTGCCAGGAGCTCTGAATCGCAGAATCATCCTGTAAATCTGACGGGGCAGATGTGAGACTATACTACCTGCGGAAATAAACTACGGTCTGTATGCCAGATAGTTTTCATTTAGTGGAAGGTAAGTATTGTGGTATTTAGGTACTGAGGGCGCGATCTTGCCAGCCCTGGGGAGGCGGGTATGGAAGCGGGACTGCTGGGAAAATGGCAGAATTTGGGTGCGGGTGCCCAACCCGCCTCCATGCCATCTTGCCAGGAGGCGGGTAGCCGTCCCGCGCCGGGTCCCATCTCCTTGGAGGCGGGAAGGGATTAAAGCCTATTAACTGCCTGTTAACAGGTAGTTAACAGGCAGAAAATAGGATTATCCCCTTTTTGCCCTCACAAGTGCGGGCTTCCCGAAGGCTCCGAAACCCGTCAGCTCAGCGAGGCGAGTAGAGGGTGGGGGGGGTGCAAAAGTGTGCTGTGGAGGTAAGTGATGGGTGCAAGTGTGGAGAGGTGAGTATCTGAGGTAAGTGCAAAGTGTTAGTAAAAATGTACTTACCTTTGTTTCTTCCTGCAGGCTTCAGTCAGTTTGTATGTGGAGAGTCTCGGACCTCCGCGTTGGAGATGACAGGTGGCCGTTGCATTCTCCAATGCAACAACCATCTCATTTCTGCAAAAGAAAGAAGTTTGATGAGGTCTTGAATTCAAGACCTCATTAAACTACAGAGAATGTCACTGTTTTGACAGCTTCACAGAGCTGTCAAACGATGACAATTCAGCTGTCAAAAATTTATGACAGATGAAACGTCATACGTTGACGTTCTCTGCAACCGGCTTTCCCTTAATTGGCCTGCTAAGCCCACTGGGCGGGCTTAACAAGGTCAATCAAGGGAAAATAGTGTTGGTTCGCCAGAAGTTGATGATGGCGGGACTGAAACCCAACAAGTGGGAGTCCCGCCGCCAAAAGCTCCCCATTGAGAAAATCACAATCATTTCTGAAAAATACATACCTGCACCTGTTCATTGAGGGATGTCCTGCCTAGGGACAAAGCATGGGCCAGAAATGTTTTGCTTGGAGGAGAAAGAGTTGGAAATGAACTCTTGGATGCTGTTATTTGGTATGATTGGAACCCTGAGCCACTGAGGACAAGACTGCTCCTGATTGTAGTTGAATAATTGTAAGAACATACCTGCAAATTAACATGGCAGAGCAGTGGACCATGTTGAATGAGCCATGTTGAATTGCCCATTTTGCAGCTGTTCACTGCAGATCAGAAAATCAGATGCTGATCACTGCCATCCCATCTCCACTTTATCTGAACTACCTACTGGAATAGTAAGTCTTTAGGGTACTGAGGGCACACATCTGAAAATGGGTCAGTGCTCAAACTACTCCCTGAAAAGGCCCATTGCTAATGTCAATTACTGTGTTAACTAGTTTGAATTGAATTGATAAAATAGAAATGGACTTCTCTGTTTAAATATAGTATCAACTAGATTTGAATCCCTAAGATGCTTGTTGATAAGTCTCAAGATGATGGGCTAGTATTTACTGTCAAAATAAAGGTGAGGCTAACCGCGCTCACCTTTGCTTATGCGCAAATCGGACAGCAACTTGAGGCAAGGGCAGATGCGTGGTTAAGTGCGAAAATTCAGAAGTTGCTGTCCGAGATGAGCCGCTCCGCCGTTAGCTTCCCGAAAACGCCATCTCGCTGTCTGGCTCCCCATTCAAATGCATTGAACCACGTGAAATTCCTGTACACGCACAGTAGATACGGACTAAACTCACCACAGAAAGTTAGGGCTTGTCCATTTCAACATAAGTAGCCTTTTTAAAGCTGTGATAGTTTAAGGCCTAACAACCTCTCTGGCACTGAAAATTAATTTGTGTGTGGAGTCTCTTTCCTTCAGTTTTTAATTGTTGTTGGAGATTTAAAAAATAATTAAATTTAAAAAATGTTTTTACTTTTTCTGTCTCTTTTTTCCCTCTCTTAATCCAATCTTTCTTTCCCTCGCTTTATTTCTCTTTCTGTACCTGATTTGACATTGAATTCACTATTATAGCTGACGCTTCCTGGTTCAAACTCTGCGGTGTTCAATCCTCAATCCTTCAATCTGATTGGTTAAGGAAGTACAATTGCTTATCCTTTTCACACAGGTCCCAGATGCTCTGTAGAGGGTGCCAGGCCGTTTCAATTTCCTACTAACAGCAAGTTGCAGTGCAAAGTCTCATGGAAATTAAATGGGCATGGGCAAGTCTAACGAATGGCAGGCTCTGTTCATTCGCTGGCTACAGTAAATTCTGGCCATTAATTTATATGAAGCCTGAGAAGCAATGACTTCTGCCTGCCACAAGCAACATTTTTCAATTCATTTTACAGAGTAATTTCTATAATTTTTCAACACGACATAAACACCACAAGCTATATTTTGCTGACAAATTTTAACATTCAACAGTTGTTGTTTTTGTATCTTCACACTCAAAACTGTTTTTTGTAACTTGAGGCCTAAGTATCATTGTTATTAATGCTCATTTGACATTGAAGATGCATTGAGACAAGAGAGTGTGTATAAGATGTAAAAAATAATCAATTTATTGTGTTAGCTCTTTTAATTCTGTTTTTCTCTGATCTTATGCTGTTTATGTTTTGGCTGTGATATCCTAACTCAGTTTTCTTTGTTCTTTGTGAATGATTTTCTTCCTAGTAAGCTTTTCACTTTACCTTTTATCTACATGAGGTTGAAAAACTAACTACAGTACTGTACTGATCATTTGTCCAAATTGAAGCTTGTTTCAGTGTTTGAAATTTTAAGCTATATTTTCTACTTTTTATTGCCATGCTTTTTTGGAATTAACTATTGGGGGAGAAATTCAGTATTGCCCTCATTTGGGGCGCTAAATTTTGAAAGCTGGAAAAATTTGCACCAGGCGCTAATCATTCTCAGCTTTTGGTAAATTCAGTGTTAGCGCTCCAGGAAGGAAGTGGAGCGCTAAATCAAGCGCTACCACTTCCCTTCTGGAGCACTAAACCAAGCAGGGGGTGCGGTAGAGGTGCAGTGTTGCACAATGACCACTGCAGCACTGGCAGGATCTGAGGGCTCCTTCCCTCCCTTAAAGGGAAGGGCCATTGTTGCAGGCTCTGCATTTGAACGATCTCCCTTGTTACCAACGGCAGCCAGGATTCTCGACAATCAGCCCCAAGCACTCTTAACAGAGTGCAGGGCTGATCAATCGCGTCATTTAAAAATGTTCAAAATGCACCCTTAAGGAAGGAAACACATTTCTCCTGAAGACCAGCAGTCTTACCTTTAATTAGCGCTGGCGAAGCGCCCGGCCTCCCAAACAACGCCTCCTGCAGCTGTCATCCCCCGGCAATGCTGCAGAGGCGGAACTGAATTCCGGGTCCGGGGCGCTGCGCAGCCGGATGACATCACGATCTCCAGGCGCAAGAGATCGTGGCGCTAGGGATTACCACCACCGCAAACCGCTAGGTGAATTTCGCGGGTGGCGGTAACATCGCCGTGACCGGGCAGTAAGTCGTTAGCGCCCCGTTATCGCTAACGGGAGGCGCTAACCAACCGAATTTCTCCCCCTTTATGTTGTTGGTCAAACAAGGATTTGAATAAACTCAGACAACAGGTGATCTAAATTTAGCCCACTTAAAGAACATATTTTGGTAAACAGGGAAGGAATATAATATCCCGATTTAAAAAAAATCTCATGCAGCCCATCCTGCTTTTCCAATCATTCAGCTCTGTCTCCTGTTTCGGTACCTCATCTGACTGTTTTTCATATTTCAAGCCTGTATTCTACTCCGTGCTCAATCAGGAATCTGTTTCAATTTGCTTTGAATGCCTTAACTGTCACTATTCTGGGTGGGAATCTATTCTATAAGGCAGAAATTCAGATTGGCAAAATTCATGTCCAACTGTTTAATGCACTTTTTACAGTGGCATTAACCTATTTATTTTAGAAAATGATTCATTACTTATCCCTTGCTTCTTCCAGTTGTTTACAACAGAGCTTCGGCTTTGCACTTTGTCAGCTGACCGCAGTCCTTGAAAGGTAAAATATAATCTGTAACCATAACAACAACCATACAAGCTTACATGTTGAATGGGCAGCCTTTTATCAACATCTTTGTCAAAGCTGGCATTCTTTATTCGAGTTTAACCCATTTCGAGCTGGAGAGAAATAAAGTAGCAGTTTGTGCATTTAATGAATGTTTGTAAACCTAAAGCTGTAATTATTTTAGGGTGTATTATGATTAAATGGTATGTTTTCAATGTCCTGGTTAGATGGAGCTTCTAGTTGCTAATGTAGCTGGGTACCATTATTATATTGAGACATAATTCGCTGTGCAGGGCATTTAAGACCCTCTGCCGTTAGTTAGACTTGTCCTTGCCTGTTCAGGTTTTTTTAATTTTTGCGTGGCAAGTTGCTGAATGTGTGAGCTGATAATGTCACAGCAAGGGAAACTGGGACCTGAGTGAACAGGGCAAGCAACTGTGTATCTCCTTAACCAATCAGATTGAAGGATTGTGAAGTTAACAGTGCAAGGACTGAGAAGGAAATAAGTTAGAGTGGGTGAATTTAATATCAAATCAGGTGCAGAAAAAGAAATAAAGAGAGGGAAAGAAAGATTGGATTAAGAGAGAGAGAAAAAAAAGAAACAAAAAGTTGAAAAAGAAAATTTTTATTTAATTAAAAAAAAATCTCCAACAAGTAAAATCTGAAGGAATGAAACTCCACACTTTTAATAGTTAATTTTCAGTGCCAGAGAGGTTGATTGGCAGTAATTAACACTTATCACGTCGTTAAAAGGGTACTTTGACTGAAATGGACAAAACTTCTGTGGTGAGTTTTGTTCGTATCTACCGCGCAAATACAGCAACTTCACGCCATTCAATGCATTTCAATGGTGAGGCAGACAGCGAGATGCCGTTTTCACGAAGCTAACGGCACATCTTGGACAGCAACTTCTGGATTTCCGCGTTTAACCACATATCTGCCCTCGCCTGAAGTTGCTGTAGCATTTGCACATAAATAATGGCGAGCACTGTTAGCCTCACTGTTATTTTGACAGCAAATTCTGAGCCAATATAATGTAGTCATCGTATTGTGCGTCTAATATTGCCTTGAAGTGTCTTAGTTCCATAATCTCATCCTATATTTTCTAACCTTTTAGTTCATTGTATTTATAGTGTTATACAATTTATAGAACTGTTAACCATTGGTACCTCTTTTAAAATTTCAACAGTTACAAAAGTGCTGATTAATTTTGGCATTTCTTTCTAATTCTGATCATTTTTTGAATATCTATGCTTAAACGTATTGATGACATTAGGAGGAGAAATGGTTGAGGTTCAGTGTGCCACTGTTAAGAGGCTGAATCAATGCACACAAAGTGATAAGTTCACACAGCACTATGGCTTAATGGCTGTCTCTCTACTGATAATTTAACACCATCTTAATGTCAGAATCAACTCTGGCAAACTGTTTTCTGCAATGAGGTTATCAACCTTCCCTGTTTACAGAAAAGTGCTAAATCCCCTTCCTCCACAAAAAATGAATTAAAATAAAATAAAAATGATACATTTAATGATGTCTTTGTGACTGTTCCAATTCTAAAAGGATCCTGATAGTGAAACTTCATTTTCTAAAGCTGAAAAGAAAGAATGGACTGGATTCTCATATAGACTTGGTACTTACACAAAGTGGAGCAGGGAAGGTCCTATCTTAGATTCAAGTTCAGAGTGGCAACAAGGCGACATGCACATTTGATGTAAATGCAATTAAGGTCACAACTGCAGCTGTTAAAGCCAGCAGCAGGGAGAAATTGCCATCAAGAGTGGCAAGTAAGCTGGGTTAGCCTCCGCTGCTAATGGTCACATCATAATTCTTTTCAGAGTAGAATGTATCCCCAGATACCACAACATAGCGCCTGGATCTCCTCCAAGACAAAATGCATCAGCATTACACAAGAAATCAAAAAACTGTCCCAAGCACAGTTCATGCGCCCAGGTAGTATGAGCAGTAAATCATTTTGTTTAGGTAACAGCAGGTAGTTTTCAAAACCAGTGTTAAGCCCTTAGTTTAAACATTTCACCAGTGATAACAGTAGATAAAAAGGATACACTTGGGGGTGGGGGGAGAAAGTCTGTCCTAGCAAATGCAAGTTGAATGCAAAAAATCTAAATCATTTTATTTAAAATTCTTTCCCCTTCATTGCCATAAAAGTACACAGCTGGATTTCTAACTAGTTTCAGAGGAGGTGACTCCAGCCATGTTCTTGTGACAGGTACAGATGAGGAGGCCCATTTGGTCCCTCCCAGCTCAACCTTCTAGAAAGAATCTAAAGTCCCCTCATCAAAGCATCCACTTGTGATTTCATGTAAGCTGAGGCTGCTTAAAATGGCACCAAGGTGATAATGGCTACTTCTGTTTGTTCATCATTAAAATATTACAAAACTTTTAACATCATATACAATTATACAGGGCATCGGTGAGGCCACACCTGGAATACTGTGTACAGTTCTGGTCTCCTTACCTAAGGAAAGACATGCTTGCCTTAGAGGGAGTGCAACAAAGATTCACTAGATTCTTTCCTGGTATGAGGGGATTGCCCTATGAGGAGAGATTGCGTAGACTAGGCCTATATTCCCTAGAGTTTAGAAGAATGAGAGGTGATCTCATTGAAACATATAAAATTCTTAAGGGGTTTGACAGGGTTAATGCTGAGAAAATGTTTCCCCTGGCTGGGGAGTCTAGAACACATGGTCACAGTCTCAGAATAAGGGATCGGCCATTTAGGACTGAGATGAGGAGAAATTTCTTCACTCAAAGGGTTGTGAATCTTTGGAATTCTCTACCCCAGAGAGCTGTGGATGCTCAAGACAGAGGTCGATAAATTTTTTGGGAATTAAGGGATATGGGGATAATGCGGGAAGGTGGAGTTGAGGTCGAAGATCAGCCATGATCTTGTTGAATGGCAGAGCTGGCTCGAAGGGCCAAATGGCCTACTCCTGCTCCTATTTCTTATGTTCTTATTAGTGGCAGATCAGTAATTCTGCTTCCCTCCCCTCAATGTCCAATTTCCAGTAAGTAATTTATATTAGTGTAGTTCCATTGGGAAATAGTTTTATCTCGTGGATACCAAAGCAAAATCATTTGCAGTTGCCCACATTTAAGCTCCTTGGGACATTTTTTGTATGTTAAAAGTATCACATAAATGCAAATTGTTGTTGCTGTTATTGTTGTAAGTGTCCAGACTAATTGCAATTTCACCAATTTGACTGGAGATTAAAATTGGGCTCACTGTTTCATGTTTTTAGTACATTTTAAAGTACTGCTCGTATTGCAAGAATTGATTTTGTTTGGTTCTGTATGATTAAATCTTCTCATTTCTTTTACCTAACAATTACAGGAGAACACTTTTATTCACAATCTTCTCCGAAATTAATTCACCTGTACAGTATGTTGCGTTTTTTGTTGTTTCTTGATTTGTTCCCTTCAAAGCTTTCTTAGATCTGGAGTCTATTAATAGTTTGAGCAATAGTTACATTAGTTATGCTGTGCTTTACCACCGCTGTCAGTGCAATCTACTTCAATTTACTCTCCTCTTTAGTTAGATTAAGGTGTTCTGATGGCCTAATAGTGATTAACTGAGACATTTGATAATACAGTACCTGCAAACTAATGATTAGCTCAGAGATGCAGGTTTCTTGTAATAAGCATCATAAGTGTCAGTGAATAGTAATAGAATACTTTAATCTGTGCCACAGATAATAAATTTAAATCCCTGAACTGTGTTTCACTGATGTCACGTATAAGGGCTGATTTTAACTTTCAGCAGTGGTGGAAAATGGGCGGTAGTGCATCAGCCAGCTGTTATACACACAGTATAGAATGTCTCCACACAGTGGGGAAGTTTTAACCTAAAATAATGGGTGGGTTGGGGGCGTGTGGAAAGTTAAATTGTTAAAAATCTGAATCCCGACCTGAACCCGCCCACTTCTGGTTTTAATGGAGGCGGGATGGGGGCAGGCAGCCAATCCTCTGCCAGGAGGCGGGTCATATATTTAAATGTTATAATAAGGCTGGAAGCCTCTGCTTTAACCTGCCTTTACACTAACCTCCTGGATCCAGGGTCCCTACCTAACCTACCCCCTGCGATCAGAGATCCCACATGAGGTCTCCGATTCCCCCCCACCCCAGGCCTCTGATCCCCAACCCCCCGCTCCACCAGCCGCTGTTCTTTGCTGACAGCCCCCCCCCCCCCCTTGCTCCTTTGGCCCTCCCCGTGCTCATCCTGGCTCACGATCTCGACACCACCCCCTCTCTCCACCCCCCCACCCCGGCCTGCGATCTCCAATACACCCCCCTCCCCCATGCTCCTCCCGGCCCCCGATCCTGTTGTGATTCCCCCCCACGCTCCGCTTCTCTGGCCACTGCCCTGCCCCCGATCCTCAGGATCCCCCCTCCACTCCTCTGGCCACTCCCCGGCCCCCACGCGATCACTCCCTCCCTCCTCTGTGCGGCCTAGTGCCGCAGGCCTACCCACCTGGAGCCAGCCAGCCTCTCAATCTGGCTGGCTGCGGGTGGAAACAGAGGCTTCCCATGCAAATTCGGCAGGGCCTGCAGGAAACCTGTTCTCCCGGTTTCCCGACTGCCTCGGAGCCCCCCTGTTCCCAAACCGCCTTCCCCATTAAATTTCAGCCCAGTACGTCACCAATCTCAGCTTTGCCTCCATGAGGTGTCAGTGGGCAGAGGCCAGTTGTTGGATTCATTCACAGCAGTGAGGTGCTACATGCTTGCATTTTATATCCTGTCTGTTTGTTTTTGATTAGCTTTATAAATTTTAGAGGTTCATTATAAGAATATACTGCTCAGTCAACACTTCCCTGTGGTCAGTATTGACACTGTTGCATTTCTTTACAGCAGGTTGCATACACAGAGCGTGTTGATATATGATTATATACATATATGATGTTGGCTCCCATTAAATTGTTGAGTCTTTTGTCAGCCTTAATATGGTAACAAAAATACTTTAATACCTGCCTGTAATTTGTTAAATAGTAATGAAATATCTGAGTGGGAATTAATCAGATAATTAATCGGATAACAATCTCGTTAAATACAATACATTGCCAAATTAAAAACCTGCTTTTTAATTAACATCTGTGCATCATTTGAATCTACAGTATATACAGAATACATGTCAAGGGCACATTGGCCACAGTGTATATCTAGCAGGTGGCTGAATGTTTTCCATCTGGACCAGAGCAATAAACAGCAAACGGTGCTGAAAAATCAAATTAAATTTCAAATATATTGAATGTGGATTGAGCTGATGTGATTTGAAATACCATTATGACTTCAAAGGGGATAATTGGTGCCAGTAAAATTCTACCTGATGAAAGTTATCCAAACAGCACAACTGTATAACAAATAAATGTTTTAGTTTAACAAAGAACATAAACACCTCCTGGTAATACTGCACTTCCACAGGTCAAAGAGTTGAAAGGAAGGGGGACGTTTCCCCAGTCGTGTTTCCTGGATTTTGTCAAAGTATTCCTTCTATTTTATTTTTCACAGCACTACACGGATGTATTTTCTTCTCAGTTCAATGTACTTGCATGTAAAGTTACAGAAATAATTTCGATAAACAAAATCAAGAGAACGTACTTCAGAGCAGTTCCTCTTCTTGGGGATGGATAATTGGTCTGATTAGTATGTGTTGCAACATTGTAAACATGTACAAAAGGAATGTGTTTACGACTTCGTAACTCGTAGCAACAGGAGCCGTTCTTTCCCCCCCGGAAACTAAATGACATATTTTGTGGCTTGAATAAATACACAAAATAAAAACCTGCACAAATAGTTTTGAAGGGATAATGTAATGTTGTATAATGAAAAAGAGTAATGCATGCATGATACAGTAAGCAAACAGTATAAGTCAGTGTGCTGAGTAACTTAAAAGCAGCTTGGTAATATGGCGTAAAGTTGACTCTGTTGCACGTATTTAGTTTCAAAGTGACCGTGCATATCTGAACGATCAGACCAAAACTATGTAAGTTACTTTTTAGCCCTCGTGATTTGTCCATTGAGGGAGGGTTCTCCCCTTCGCCAAGCAAAAAACTTTGAGATTTTTGTAATCTCAAATATACTTGGTCAAATTTATTAAAATATAATACACCAGATATAGAAAACATATTGATTAACTGCAGATTATTACTTGATAAACTGGCAGTAATGATGTATCAATGATTAATCCTTTAGTGCAAAAAGCATCAAATATAACTTGGCATCAATTCAAGATCAGCTGATTGACATTTCAACCTGCTAAATATTTTCTTGACCAAAATTTTTAATTGATAAACTTATCAGTGCATGTAATAAGACTAAACAGAGAGCAAAGTTCACGCTTGTTGACTAGAGGCACTCCAGTTAAGAGTTAGACTGCATGCAAAGAGCCCATTGAGATTTGCTGCTGAAAGTGAATAAAAACTAGCCCATAAATCTTGTAGTAAAGGTTGTGCTGTGCATGGTTTTAAGGCAATCTCTGATTTCCGAAGATAGTTATAAACTACTTGAGCGTCTTGCAGTTTGTGACATGGACTGAATCCCTCAATTAGATTACTGTACTGTAATTGCTCCCGAGTAGTTATTGTTCTCTATTTATACAGTGGGGGTAGGAGCAATGTGATATCACATTGAGAGAATATGGGGTAGATTTTCATCTTCAACTCTTGGCCGGTAATCTTGCGAGGCAGATTGCACGCCCTTTATGCAACCGGACTGATTTTCTTTCCATTGAATTCAATGGAATGGAAATCAAGTGAGTTCGATAAAAGGCATGCAATCCATCCTGCCAGATTCCTGCCCAGGAATTGAAGATGAAAATCTACCATTTTTTGGACTAGTACAAGATATACCACAAGGTGTCACACTGCTGCTCTCAATCCTCTCCATGCAAATCTTGCAAAAAAACAGCCGTGAACATAAAAAGCCCCCTTCTTCTTTAACTCTTTTTATTTAAGCAAATGTTTATAAACCGTAAAAGCACATAATTAACTTTCCCTTTGTACAAATACAACAACACTTGGGCCCTAATGTGATAACACTTTAAAAGAGAGTGGACCTGACAGTGTAACGTAGCGCATAAATGAGAAAGGTTTTATGTCCTCTTAGGTCCATGAATTGTTTAAGCATATTATCACATCAGAATCCACATCTTCTGTATAATATATACAGAAGTATAATTACCTTGCAAAGTGTATTACTTTTTAGTAAAACAATTTCTTCCAAATATTTCCAGCAAAACCTTGGTCTAGAATTGTAATTCTTTGGTAAAAATACAAATAAAAAACATTTCACTTCATGTTGCAAGGCAGAATTTAGCGACCACGATAACTAAAAAATGGGCAGCCATAGCAGAAGGTATGAACTGCAATACTAACAGTTGAACAGGAAGGTTTGGGTAAAAGTAACAACTAAAGATATAGCAGTAAATTTTCATCTTCACTGTATGGGCAATAATCTGGCAGTGTGGATCACACACTCAATATAGAACCCGTCCAATTTTCATTCCATTGATTACCAACCATGCGGTGAAGACAAAAACGTACCCCACCATCTCCTTCTAAAAGATGTGGAGATGCCGGTGTTGGACTGGGGTGGACAAATGTGAGAAGTCGCACAACACCAGGTTATAGTCCAACAGTTTTATTTGAAATCACAAGCTTTCGGAGCGCTGCTCCTTCGTCAGTGTGACTGTTGGACTATAACCTGGTGTTGTGCGACTACTCACTTCTAAAAGATGGCTGGGATTGTAACACAGTCTTGGTTCAAAGCTAGTCCTGCACAATACATGAAATCACTTCAAATCTTAGTCACTGACAAGCTTATAACACACCCCCAGTCATCTGTAGTTCTCAAAGTTATGATTAGAATCTTTGTTAGCTTTATTAATTCCCTACTTTCAGTATTTATTGCCTTTTTGCTCCTCTAGACCCATCAGTCTTAGGTTCTCACCATGCATCACTTAATGAACTAAATGTATACATAGTTCAGTAATTACACAAGTTTAGTGTTAAAATAGAGCCAGACTTTCAATTACTCTACACAATGTTGCCAGCACTGGGTTCACATATCTTAAATTGCAACATGTTCCCTGTGGTACTTGAGGGTTTGTAAATTTTTCCAGAGCTGATATTAAAGAGATTCCAGAGATACTTTCACATGTGTGACAAACTGTTACATTAAGAAGTCCATCAGTCATTCCAATTCTTTTTACTATATACAATTGTAATTTGATTCAAAATTATTGATTGTTTCCCAATGGTATGCAGCGAGTAACGGAGCCATACCCACCAGGAAGGCCCAGGTTTAAGCCGTAGTCTGTGCTGAGTTAGCTGATCTCAGCCAGGACAAATTGCCTTTGGGTTATGGAGGGGAAAATTGGCCAGAGTTCCCAATTCAGATCACTCCCCAACTATTGCTGATGGAAACACCAGTGTGTTGATGTCAGATGAGGAATGGATCAGAGTTGACTGTGGGACAGTCGAGTAGCTTGCAAACAATCACTGTCAAGTGTCACACCTGAAGAATGGTCACCAGTGTGAGGTGCATGGGGGGACCTGTGGAACTGTACCCTAGCAGGGAGTCAACACTTCCAGGAAATGGGGACACAGTGGGAGAAAATTGACCAAAATAAAAAGATACAAACATTATTTATGGTAATATAAGTATGATTTTTTTGGTAGTACTTCGCTAAGTAGACCACAGCTACTAAATTGCACAGCATTGTTTTCATTGCAACACTGCATCAGTGTGGATTTTTTTTCTTCATTCATGGGATGTAGGCGTCGCTGACAAGGCCAACATTTATTCCCCATCCCTAATTGTCCTTGAGAAGGTGGTGGTGAGTCACCTCCTTGAACAGACCGTGTGTTGAAGGTTCTCCTATAGTGCTGTTATGTAAGGAGTGCCAGAAATTTGACCCAGCGACGATGAAGGAACAGCGATATATTTTCAAGTCAGGATGGTGTGTGACTTGGAAGGGAACTTGGAGGCAGTGGTGTTCCCATAAGCCTGCTGCCCTTGTCCTTTTAGGTGGTAGAGGTCGCGAGTTTAGGAGGTGCTGTCGAAGAAGCCTTGGCGAGTTGCTGCAGTGCATCTTGTAGATGGTACACACTGCAGCCACGGTGCTCCGGTGGTGGAGGGGGTGCTGATCAAGCGGGCTGCTTTGTCCTGGATGGTGCTGAGCTTCTTGAGTGTTGTTGGAACTGCACTCATCCATGCAAGTGGAGAGTATTCCATCACACTCATGACTTGTGTCCTGTAGGTGGTTGAAAGACTTTGAGGAGTCAGGAGAGTCACTCACTGCAGAATACCCAGCCTCTGACCGGCTCTTGTAGCCACAGTATTTATGTGGCTGGTCCAGTTTCTGGTCAGTGGTGACCACCCCCAGGATATTGATGGTGGGGGATTCGATGATGGTAATGCCATTGAATGTCAAGGGGTGGTGGTTAGACTCTCTTGTTGGAGATGGTCATTGCCTGGCACTTGTGTGACGCGAATGTTACTTGCCACTTACGAACATACAGAAAATGACAAACAGGAAAAGAGCCGCTGGTCCATCCAGCCTCTTCCATAGAGTTGTGATGCTCTATGCAACGAAATATGTACACTGTCCACTCACCGAGAGCCGTGTAACCCCCTGGGAGAGGCAAAAAACTAGATAAAAGCTCAGGCCAATTAGAGCGAATCAATCTGGTAAATGTCCTCTCCGACCCCCTTAGACAATCAAAGCTAATCCAGGAAACCACCTTGGCCCTAATTAATGTTACAAAGTAACTACCTCTTGTACGAGGTGATCTCCGCCCCAGACAGAGAATGGCCCATAATTTGTGGTCAGCGGTGGTGTGGCGGTGATCGCCGCTGACCTCAAAGAAAGCTGCCACAGAGATCTCGCAATCTCTGGCGAAAACTTTAGGTTTCTCGACATGTAATTGATTGTAGCGCCGTCAATAGGGGATTCCGAGCCCAGTGCAGCAGTGAAGCCGTCAAGCTGTCTAAGCAGCCAATCACATTGAAGAATTCTCACAGACGCCAAACCTAGAAATGAATAGCACTGATTATCTGCACTTTTAAAAAATGTTACAGAGAGCAAAAAAAAGATTGGGACATACAGATGGGGTTAAGGTAGAAGCTGAAAAAATAATCAAACTTTACAAAAAATATATATATATTCCAACAAGGCTTAACATTTAATGGGGTATTTAGCAGTGATATTAGTGCGGAAAAGCTCAAGTTTTCGTCAGTTCCACTGATTTCACGGATTGCCGACTATCGGGATGGGGGGGTCCACAATGCAGCCTGTGTCGGAGCAGTGAATGACTGACCACAACTTCAGGATTTTTGCGTTTAGATGCGCATGCGCTAAATCCTGAAGTTGCGGTCTATTTCAGAGGGGTAATGACGGCAAACGCTGACAGTTCGCCATCATTACCCACTGCAAAATCTGGGCCAATGGGACCCGCTTTCGCTTCATGGAATCCAGCGAATCAGTATTCACCGCACGAGCCGTCAACTTGTTTATTTCAGCCTATTATTTGCTAATAAAGGAAACTCTACCAAGTTCTTGCAGTTGTTGTGCACTGTTCTGTTGTAGTGTATTGCAGCCACTAGGTTCTTTCTGTACATTTTCCTTAAGCCTTTAGTAACAAGCAATTGCTGCGCCAAAGCTGCTGGACTGTGAGTGATTAGTTTCCAGCTTGTGTGTTTTTATTCTGGGATCACACGGCAACTTCAACGCATCTCCTCACTGATCAACTATCTCTTGGTCCCAAGGAGATGATACAATGACAGGTGATGGAGGCGAGTACCTTAGACCAGAGGACCTGAAAGAACTTGGAGATGACTCTCTACCCAGCAGTCGATACCTGGACAACATGATGTACAGAGGAATAGGACGCCTTGGAGAGCGCTCAGACAGGTAGTTTTATGTCTGTTTTTGATGGTTTGATCAAAATGCTGCTAGAATGGATTGATATTCTCATTGGCTAAGAGAAATTCCAGTCTCAAACCATTATGTGTGGAGTGCAAGGTGCTTTACTCCCCAGGAAGTAAATAGTTCATACAAAAGCAAAACGCTGCAGATGCTGGAAATCTGAAATAAAAACAGAAAATGCTGGAAATACTCAGCAGGTCAGGCAGCATCTGTGGAGAGAGAAACAGAGTTAACCTTGCAGGTCGATGACCTTTTGTCAGTTAATAGTTCATGTTCTGATGAAAGGTTCGACCCAAAACGTTGCATCTGTTTCTCTCTCCTCAATGCTGCCTGACCTGCTGAGTGTTTCCAGCACTTTCTGTTGTTATTTCAGATTTCCAGCATCCGCAGTAATTTGCTATTGCAATAATTAGTTGTGTGTGGGCCAGAGCCTCTGTTCTCTCATAAGTTTTGAAAGATTCCATGCAAAGTTTCAGAAGTAGCCAGGCTGTCCAAACAGTGCAAAGCTGCATCTCAGGAGGGCCCCCTAATCCGGTAGCAGTAATGAACTCTAAGATATGTTTTTCATTTGTTCTCATGCTAACTATTGATTTTTTTTGTGATATCTGGAAGGTTCACTAATATGATGTCCATGTTATTCTGTTTTGATGTCATTATATCTCTAATTGAGGCTAATAAGCCATAATATCAAACCTACCATGAGTTCATTAAAAGTTTCCCCACCTAATTATAATCCTTGCCTCAGCATTTTACTTAATTTTGATTTAAAACAAATGAAACCCCAGTGTAGCCCACATCTAATTTTTGTTTACTGATCACCTCAGCAATCAATTTACAGAGAAACAAACTTACGATGCTTCCTTCCCCAATGGCTTAATCGGAAAGTGCTCTGGATGGTGGGGTACTCAGCCACACAGCCAAAAAGAACTAGGATTTGATTTCCAGTCTGTGTTGTGTTGGCCGATCTCAGCTGGGGCGATAGTTGTGGTGTTGCAATTGATCTCAGTACACTTGAGGTAGGGAAAGGAAAAATCAGCCAGTGTTCATACCCTTGATCAATACAACACCAACTTGCATTTATATAGCGCCTTTAACATAGTAAGACGTCCCAAGGCGCTTTACAGGAGCGTTATCAAACAAAATTTGACACCGAGCCAGATAATGAAATATTAGGACAGGTGACCAAAAGCTTGGTCAAAGAAATAGGTTTTAAGGAGCGTCGTCAAGGAGGAGCGATTTAGGGAGGGAATTCCAGAGCTTAGGCCGAGGCAACTGAAAGCACGGCCGCCAATGGTGGAGCGATTAAAATCGGGGATGCTGAAGAGGCCAGAATTGGAGGAGCGCAGATATCTCAGAGGGTTGTAGAGCTGGAGGAGATTACAGAGATAGGGAGGAGCAAGGCCATGGAGGGATTTGAAAACAAGAATGAGAATTCTAAATTCGAGGTGTTACTTAACCCGGGAGCCAATGTAGGTCAGTGAGCATAGGGGTGATAGGTGAACGGGACTTGGTGTGAGTTAGGACATGGGCAGCATAGTTTTGGATGAACTCAAGTTTACGGATGGTAGAACATGGGAGGCCAGCCAGTAATCTGTTGGAATAGTCAAGTCTAGAGGTAACAAAGGCATGGATAAGGGTTTCAGCAGCAGATGAGCTGAGGCAAGGGTGGAGTCGAGCGATGTTACGGAGGTGGAAATAGGTGGTCTGAGTGTTGACGTAAATTTGTGGTCGGAAGCTCATCTTGGGGTCAACTATGACACCAAGGTATCGAACTGTCTGGTTCAGCCTCAGACAGTTGTCAGGGAGAGGGATGGAGTCAGTGGCTAGGGAACGGAGTTTGTGGTGGGGACCGAAGACAATGGCTTCAGTCTTCCCAATATTTAGTTGGAGGAAATTTCTGCTCATCCAGTACTGGATGTCAGACAAGCAATCTGACAATTTAGAGACAGTGGAGGGGTCGAGAGAGGTGGTGGTGAGGTAGAGCTGGGTGTCGTCAGTGTACAACCAGCTATCCAGACAACTAGTTCTTCCTTCATCAGCTGCACCCTAAGATGAATGAAATGAGGGTTTACAGATCTGCCGTTAGATTCAGTGACTCTTGTTATGCAGCTAAATGGGGGAAGCTTCTGCCCTTCTCTGCAATCAGGGCTCCACTTTACATAGTGGAACCCAGTTGGCCAGAAGACACTTGTACCTGACAAATATCCAAGCATGTAAGACAACCATAACCATCTTCCTTTGTGCTAGGTATGACTCCAGCTATTGGAGAGTTTTCCCCCTGATCCCCATTGACTTCAGTTTTACTAGAGCTCCTTTGTGCCACACTCGATTCAATGCTGCCTTGATGTCAAGGGCAGTCATTCTCACCTAATCTCTGGAATTCAGCTCTTTTGTCCATATTTGGGCCAAGGCTGTAATAGGGTCCGGAGCCAATTGTCTTGGCGGAACCCAAACTGGACATCAGTGAGCAGGTTATTGCTGAGTAAGTGCCACTTGATAGCAATGTTGATGACACCTTCCATCACTTTGCTAATTATTGTGAGTAGACTGATAGGTCTGTAATTGGCTGGATTGGATTTGCCTTGCTTTTTGTGGACAGGACATATCTGAACAATTTTCCACATTGTCGGGTAGATGCCAGTGTTGTAGCTGTACTGGAACAACTTGGCTAGTTCTGTGAGCACAAGTCTTCAGCGCTACAGCCGGTATGTTGTCAGAACTTGTAGCCTTTGCTGTGTCACACAGTACTCCACACAGTATTTACAAATTTGCATTTACTCGCGCAGTTATTTAGTGTGGATTCCAGGAGAGTGGCATCTGTGAACTGGCGCTGCCACGTGTGTCATACAGCTCTCTTATCCTGGCGGCAGGATCAAGGAGCCACGGATAATTGTGTCTCTCGAAATCTGAAATAAATAAGTGCCAGTGTAAGCTTTAGTTTGGCTCCATCTGAATACAGAATGAATAGGCAGAGAATTAGTTCCAGTATTTTCCATATCACCCATTTGTATAATATCTCAGCTGAAATATCAAAAGATCCATTGTATAAGCTGATATAACTCAGTAATGAGTTTCATCCCACTTCATATACTTAAAGCAGTAGATCCTTGAATGGATAGATATTGGAAATTAGAGTACATTGAATTTGGTTAGAGCTTCAGCTTGTTCCGGTGCAAACTTCAGGTGCTGTTTGTACTATTCAAAATGCATGTAAATGGCTGTGAATTTAATTGAGAATAATGTTAATTCTGGATGGTGCACTGGCTTCAGTGCACTGTGCCATGGAATGGCTAGCATACAAGTGAAAGGCCTTGATTTCCCACAGAATGATTTATCGATAATGGCTGTGGTTAGTATGTTTAAGCCCCACTCCAGAACTTGAGCACGTAAACTAGTCTGACACTTCAGTGCAGTACTGAGAAAGTACTGCATTATTGGAGATACTTTTGGAGGAGGCCCAATTTGCCTACTCAAGTGGCTATGACAGATTTGAAGAAGAGTAGGGGAGTTTTCTCGGTGTCCTGGCCAATATTTACCTCTCAAACACTAAACCTGAAATAAAGATGGCCAAACTTTTAAAATAAAATTAAAAAATTTTTTTTGAAAAGTTTCTTAGAAAGTTTATTAAACTGTTATTATTAAAATGGACAAATTTCACACTGCACAAAATTAAAATTAGTTTTCCAGGCCCTTAACATTTGTTTAGCAGCCTGTTTCAGAGACCGCAACTTCATGCACCAAATCCCGAAGTTGCTGTCAGCTTCAAAGGCGGAATGACGGCGAACGCTGCCAGTTCACGGTCATCCCAACCGCAAATTCCGGGCCATTATATAAATGCAGGTCCTTTCCTATTGTTGGGGAGAAGTGCAAACTGGAGGCCAAAAGGTTTCTCACAGGAAGATGTGAAAAATTGAAGGGAAAGTCAGTCTTGCCCATTCTGGGCCATTTTTCACAGTGATATTGATAAGCACTGGGAGGAGGTCACCTGCGTGCCCTCTCAACCAGGTGTGTTATAATAGGGAGACATGAAAAAGAACATAGGAGGAGAAAATACTGAACAAAACTCAAAATAATTAATTGCTGAAACTTTTGTTGGGAATAGAATAATGAACACATAGCTAAATCTGACTGTTAGAGATGTACAGCTTGGTATATGGCAAGGAATCAAGCTGCAGGTAAAATTATGAGGCAATGGATGTCACTGTTTCCCGTTACTAACCATGTCTTTACTTAATTTTCCCCATAATGTTGTTTCTTCTTTTCTAAATGAGTACTTACTGCATCAAAATATTGGTAAAAATGTTATTTTCTGGCATGATTCTGTGAGCATCTTTTAAAAAAAATTCAGTCCTTCTAATTGTTCAGGTAAATGTAGAAAATAAGCATGACTTTGATATTAAATTAGCAGTTTTTTGTCTGTCTGTTAACATTGTTGTTCTGTATGCATCTGTGTGTGTGTGTGAGTGTGTGTGTGGAAGTGCATTGTTTTACCATTGTTCTGCCATTCTCCCTTCATTGTTGCTGTTTTCCCTCTCCTTTTCATATGCTTCCACACAGTGCTGTAAACAGGTAGGTGGTCCTTGACACAAGAGTAATGTCACAGTGCTGTGGCTGTGTCTGCAATCCACTTTTGACGATATGGTAATGCTGCTTGGGGTTGGGGTTTGAGGCATTCACCTTGTGCACAGGAGCTATTTTCATGGCTGCATCGCTTTCCTTTGGTGTTTTCCTATGTTCACTGCTAAGCTGCTCACATCAGGCGGGGTCTACGAGACTGTAATAATGCTGAAACAGCTGCCATTACGCCTTCTTTTTTCTTGTGACTGCTGGCCTGAGATTCAGCAGCCTGGATTATTCAGCTGGAACCTACCACTGATTGACTAAATGGGGGTGGGAGAGGGGAGGGGAGTCGAAGCTTGATTATTATTTTATATATTTTTTTCCTCTGCCAGTGGGTTGCTGGGTGTATATTTTTAGGAATACATTCCTGCTGCAGAGACACAATTTGTTTTCCTCTTTCAGGTATTTGTTGTAAAAATTATAAATGTGATTTTTTGGGGGGGATTTTGCTAGCAGTCACATCAATTTACTGTTTACCGTGATCACCTATTTTACTGTTTGTGCTGAGTATTACTGCTGTCTCTGATGTACTGCTTGCCTGTTAAGGATTAGACAAAGCATTATATTGTGATTAATAGAAATTATGAATGTTATTTTATAGATATTGGCATTTTATGTTTTAATTTTTTTATGAAGGCTTTAATAACATCCTATGAAAATAATTATACTATGATTTTTGAATTCATTAATGGCCTTTTGTCATGTCACATAGCCTATGTAACGAATCCATCCACGTAGGTTTTGTTGCGCTGACTTACTTAACTGCCACGTTAAGGACTTGCAGAACTCTGGGAGAACAGCTTCAGTTCTCCCTTACATCTTCATCGCTGAACTTGCTATCTTTAGACTCGTAGGAGCAATGCATACGCTTAACCCTTTAAGAGCACGTTTCTACTTGAGTTACTCAGGATAAATGTAACATGGAAATGTCCCAGGGAATCTCAACCTGAATGTTGAGGCAACAAAAAAATGCATCAAAAAGAGAAACAAAAAAGAATTGCTGTATAATGGCATAAATTATTGATTGCTATTCGATTATTATATATATTTTTGACAACTGCCCTGTGATATATATTTGACTATTGAATCTGGTGTAAGCTGATATCTTGGATACTAGCTTCAAAATTCTTAGCAAGGTACAAGTGCATATTATAAGGAGGAGGACGCCATCTGCTCCACAATGTGATTTTAACAAAGACTTGGGGGGAGCCCCACACAGTGTCAAACCCGCCAGAGAAACCTAGCGGCATGCAGGATAGTAGCCAGAAAGGCCATGGTAGGTTAAAAAGGTTGTTATTTTTCGGGAGGCTTCCTTAGGAGGAGCAGGAGAATCCTTGGGCCTCCACTGGCTCAGTCCTTCCTTCACCAGCATCTTTTTGGAACCCACTTCAATTTAGAAAAGAAATTGTTAGCTATAGTGGAATTTTGATGAGTTTTTTTTATTTTCTTACTGGCAGTCTGTCGCAGTGGTATCACTAATGCAGCGTGGCTCTATTACAAACAGTGGAGAATTTGACTTCAAACTAGCTTGAGAGCTACTCCAGAGCTGCCCAAACCCAGGAAACCATGCTATTGACTGGGAAATCTGCATTCCCCATTACCAGTGTGGTTTCCTGCAGTTGGGAGACTCTGGAGCCAATCTCAGTTGCAGACTCCACGGTTTACTCTTGTGGGATGAATGGGAATGCTCTTGTTGGTAGCCTCACTGGAGTAGCCTAGCACAGAGGGAAATCCAACTGAAGGGTCTCCATGGCAAGAAGAAAATTTATTTCAATAAAAAAACTATGAAGTATAAATCTCCTGAAGCGAATATTTGCTTCTATCAAATTGGAGTGTGCTTTGAATCAAAAATACCCTTTAAACTTCCCCATTAATGCAAATTATTAGATGCAGTCAAGTTTCTTTATGTTTGTAGTAATAGTTCTCTATTAGGTGAGAAAGCATTCTACCCACTGCACTGAAAGTTAGATTTAATAGGAGTATAAGCATAACCTGCCAAAATGAAGTGGCTTAATATGCCAGATCAGACACTGAATGGTGACTATCAAAAGCTGATTGTGTAGCAGCCAGAACAGTCTAATCTGGCTGACCAAAAGTCCCATCAATTTCAAGAAAAAGTATTTTGTAAGTCATTTGTTGCAAAGACATAATGCAGTATTGTAAATTGTGAACCCTTAGAAACATTACTACTGGCCAAATGCAACCCTTTTCCGTACAATTATAATTGAAAACAAGTCAAAACGTAAGGGGGGGTAATTTCCTTCGCTGTGTGGGAGGTAACCTGGCAAAGCAGATTGCCCGCCCTTGTAGAACTTGCCTGATTTTCGTTCCATTGATTTTAGTTACAACCCAGGCAGTAAAAATGAAAATTACCCTCAAGACATTTTTGCATCGCTCTAGAACAGTACAATATTATTACAAGAATATAGAGGCACTGGAGAAGGATGATACCAGAACTGAGAGGTTATAAATATCAGGAAAGACTGAACAGGCTGGTGCTCTTTTCTCTAGAAAATAGAAGGATGAGGGATGACCTGATAGACGTCTTTAAAATTATGAAGGGATTTGATAGGGTAGACATAGAGAAAATGTTTCCGCTTTGGGGAATCCAAAACTATGGGTCATAAATATAAAATAGTCACTAATAAATCCAATAAGAATTCAGAAGAAGCTTCTTTACCCAGAGAGTGGCAAGAATAGGGAACTTGCTATCACAAGGAGTAGTTGAGGAGAATAGCATAGATGCATTTAAGGGGAAGCTGGATAAGCACATGAGGGAGAAAGGAATAGAAAGTTGGCCTCGTTCTGTGCTATACTATTCTATGATTCTATGATTATGCTGATATGGTTAGATGAAATAGGGTGGGTGGAAGCTCATGTGGAGCATAAACACCAGCATAGACCAGTTGGGCAAAATGGCCTGTTTCTGTGCTGGAAATTCTGTGTAATTCTATGTAATATTAATTAGTAATATCTTCACAGAACAGTTAATGACTGTCAGAGCTTCCAAAGCAATTTTCAATATATTTCTATGAACAATTTTTAAATGCAGTTCCCGCATGTCCTATTGGTTGAAGGCATTCCCTGGTAGTACTAAGTCATACAGACATAAGGTCCCAGTTGGATTTCCGCTCTGTGCTGAATTAGCTGATCTCATCAGGGGCAGCACTTGTGGTGTTTCAATTGGCCTCAGTGCCCCAGGCTACGGAGGGGGGAAAAATCAGCTATTGCTCGCACTGTAAATTGTCCAGATGATATCAATACCATGTGTTGGATGTCGGCTGTGAACTGGACTAGGTTCAGCCATGATGCCCTCATGAATTGGACTGCTGACCCTGGCATGCAGCTCACACATGGAAGATACTGACTTGGGTGAGGAACTGGAGAGCTGCCAGCGCCCATGGAATCAGACTCCAGCAAGAATGCAACACCCTGATGGGGTGAGGGGAACAAAAGGGAAGAAAATTGGATTAGAAAAATACATATAGCAAGTGGGTACACTTTTGTCAATAGTTGCAAAGTAAGTGATACAGAGTTTGAAAATGCACTTCAAAGTGAGAATCATGAACAGATATAGTAGTTCAGAGTGGGGAAATAAAGCAAGGTGGCCACCCACCCAAGGTCAAAGGTTATAAGTTAGGCTCTTCAGTATGTGAGTTTTATTTATATATGGTAATGTTACACAGAAGTAAAATTTATTACCAAAATTCTAATCATGTTATCACTGACTGGATCAGGTAACAACTACTTACATTGCTATAGTGCTTTTCATGTACAGAGAGATATCATAGAGTGGGCAATAAGTGGGCACCAAAAGGAAGGTGAAAGGGAAGACATGGATTAAAAAGAGCACAAAAGCATAGTCAAAGAAAAGTGTCTTTAGGAGGCTTTTGAAGGCAGTGAAAGAGATGACAAGGCAGTGATACTGAGGGATATCGATCCAGAGAGCAGGGGTATAGGCACTGGAGGATAAAATAGGGACCCAAGAATCTTTGAGAACTGTGAAAAAGAGTTTTAGGGCCAACAAGCTTGTCCATTTTTGATAAATCTCAAACCCAGCTGCCTGCCTTCTCAAGATATCACACAATTCCTTCTGCCCCCAGAAACACAACTAATTGTTGCTTGAACCCACTATCTGCTGCAGTGGCCTTCCCTGGCACCTTATTACACAAGTCTCCTACCTTTTGGGTGAAACTGTTCTTCCTGACTTCCATTTTTACTCCCGGTTTCATTATTTTTAGCTTGCATCACCCTGGTATTGGAACCCTTTGCCATTGTGAACAATTCGGCTTGATCAACTTTGTCAGTTCCCTACTTTAATATCTCATGTTACTTGACTTCTTTCTGATGTGACTCAAGTAGATCTTTGTGAACTTACAGGGTTGAAGATGATTAGAACTTCACCCATAGAAATCTGCTTACAATTAACACCAGCTTCTGCAGACTTTTTGGTACACAGCATAGTCACATGGTTACTGTAAGATGCATATGACTGACCACCACTTGCCTCAATGTATCTTCCAGGGGTTTCCACAGAATGATCATTGATAAGGTTGCACAAAGCCAAAGGGGAGTTTGCTCATCGCCACATTGGGATTCTTCAGTTGATTTTTAATTCTTCAGATGCATTCTGTTTTCTAAAAATATATCCCCTTTAAAGCCTTTCTGATTCTCTTAGATCAGTCATAGCTTGAATGACTAAAGTGTTAAGTTTTTCAAGTGGAGGAGGTGCTATCTACTACTTTTATTTGATGCACAGTGATTTCTTTGTGTCAGATAATGCAGCACAGAAATATTCTGGTTCTTCAGTCATTTTCCCTCCCATTTTTAGAATAATTTTATACCTTGATTGAAAGAAAAGCAAAATATACCATGATTGTGCAAAACATCTCTTGTGTATAGCTTATTATGCATAGCAGGTCAGAATTTATTATTCATTCTATTTAAATGGTCCATCATTATCAAACTGCTTTGCGGGGAATGTTTTTTTTGGCTGCTCCCAGTAGTAAGGGATTTAGTATTTTGTCCCTTGAATATGATGAATGCTATCAGTAGGCCTACTTTATTTTCCTTTTGTTAATTCCCAGTCCCCTGGAAGTTGCATAATATGCTAATAGCATGCTTTCTTCACTCTCCTGCCCATCCCATCACATCATCACTGTGCTGCTGCATTTCCATGGCAACCGGTCAACCCATCAGCCTGCGATCCTTCAGTTCAGACAGGTCCAACACACCAAGCCATGGCCCATACCAGAGGGACAGTGCCATGATTGAAGAATTAATCACAGCTACAAGTAGCCAGGTATGCAACATTGCGTCTCTGGTACAGTCTGGATAGCTTTTGATGTTTTCATGCATATTTATGATTTGGGTTGCCCCTGGCAATTTTTAAACTACATGCAGTATTATCACCAATTAAAATGAGTCTGTGTTTCTTCTGCATCTGATGAGAGTAATTCCTTTTTAGTTTATTCAAAAATTGTTCTTGGATAATGTGTTCACTACTGTTTTCTATTATAATTGAAAAGCTAATTTAGTAAAGTAGCATTTTGTGTGTTTTGCTGTAAAATGCAACATAAATTTAGTATTGACTGGTTTTCATTGGTAAGAATTCTAATATGTACTTAAAATGAGAAGTTTACTATATGCATCCATTTAAATTTTAATAGCTTTTGAAATTGAGTTGTATCATTAAATGCTGTTATTTTTAAGCATGTGCAGTAAGTAGTTCTAACTTTACTTACATAGACAGTGTTATCGGTAGTTACATAGAAAATGTTTCATTGGCTCTAAAAAGAAGTGTTCCTTTGAAATTACAGATAGCTCTGGCCAAAGGCCCAGACAAGGACTCCTCATATCGCTTAAGTTGGGCAGAGAACTTGGACAATGTGGCTCTTTCCTCCAGCCCAATCCATTCAGGGTGAGACATATAAACATATCTGGGAAGTACAGAGAAGGAAGAGTAGTGCATGTGTTTGTGGGGGAGCTGGGAGATTAGCATGTGATATTCTGCATTCACTGGAAATGTATCACTCTGTCCAAGGATTTTTCAAATACATTTTAATTTTGCATTCTTCACATTCAATTAAGGAAGTGACATTGCTTTTTAAAGAAAGATGTTTCATTCTTAAAATACTAAATTATTTTTGCATATTTCAAGGCCTAAACATTTTTTTATAAAGATTTTGTTCTATAAACTGTAAGCAGCTTATTGGAGAGATGTATAGACTTTGAGGCTGACAATCGGCCAGACTCAGCAGGCAGGATCCTTATTAGCATGGGGCAGGCAGATGGAAAGCACCACTTTGGGCTCACATTTGTCCTTCAGGAGGTCAGTACAGTTCAGTTCACTCTGTGTATTAATACACGACACACCATGCACTGTACCACCCCATTTAGTGTACTCTATAATACTTATTACCTTAACCAATGAAGTTCTCTCTCTTTGGGAAGCGGTTGGTAATACTGAAGACCTGAGACACCAGAAATTTTTCTGAATTATATATAGAATACAAGAGCAGGGGGGTTATGCTTCAACTGTATAAAACACTAGTTAGGCCTCAGCTAGAGTACTGCGTGCAGGTCTGGTCACCACATTACAGGAAAGATGTGATTGCACTAGAGAGGGTACAGAGGAGATTTACAAGGATGTTGCCGGGAGTAGAGAATCTTAGCTATGAGGAAAGACTGGATAGGCTGGGTCTGTTTTCCTTGGAACAGAGGAGGCTGAGGGGAGACCTTATTGAGGTGTATAAAATTATGAAGGGCATAGATAAAGTGGATAGAAAGGACCTATTTCCCTTAGCAGAGGGGTCAAAAACCAGGGGGCACAGATTTAAAGTAATTGGTGGAAGGTTTAGAGGGAATTTGAGGGGAAATATCCTCACCCAGAGGGTTGTGGGAGTCTGGAACTCACTGCCTGAAAGGGTGGTAGAGACAGGAACCCTAACCACATTTAAAAAGTACTTGGATGTGCACTTGGGATGCTCTAACCTGCAGGGCTATGGACCAAGAGCTGGGAAGTGGGATTAGGCTGGATAGCTCGTTGTTGACCGGCGCAGACATGAAGGCCGAAATGGCCTCCTTCCGTGCTGTAACTTTCTATGATTCTATAAACTTATATTTTGAAGTTATGCTCAAATTAATATTTGAAATTTTTAAAAAAGTACACATTTTAAACTGAAACTTTACTGCTACTCATTAAAAATACCTTGATTTGACTTTGAAATGGGTGACTTTAGAATTCATACCCAAGATTTCAACAAGTGATATAGAGCACCCAATAACACTATACCAAATTCCAACTACCCCCATTATTCAACTAGCCCCAAAGATAATCTGCCAGAGAAAGAACCAATTTTTAATAGCAAAGTTAGCAATTCAGAATGTCAAACTAGAGGCTTAAAAGGCAACATTATATTATTTATTAACATTTAAAGGAAGAGTAGATGGCTACTCAATAAGATTTTTTACAACCATCTCTCAGCATGGCTTCAAAGCAGTTGCAATCTCAGCAGAGAAGCTGATGACAGCATGAATCTGAATATAGCTGGGTAATCCTTATTGCAGAAGGATAAAAGATAAATCTTGAAAAATCTAACACAGTAGAAGCTACTTAAGCAGGAAGTCCACTTTACAGAGAAGGCCCATTGGAAACTGATTTGCCCGAATGCATTGCTGTGGATTGACCTGCTGGTTTAGCAAGTCATCCACATTCCATCATCCATTTAGGCAGGACAACAACTGTTGCGTTTTGGTAAAATTTTCAACACAGCACACCAGTAGAATATCTGAATCGCACAGCTGACTAGGATGCCATCTGATTGAAATGCCAATTGGCTGGGTAGGTTGCTGAGCGGGGAGGTGCACAAACTGAGCATCCAGCTATGAGAATCAACTGTTGTACAGGCATGCAAACAGAGCTGAGTCTCATAGCTGACTGATCTGTTAATGTGCCTCACTGACTCCGTGACCTCCTAGATCCCAGCCTACTGGCATTTCAGTCAGCTGTGAAACTCAGCTGTTCTACCAACACACAAACACAGCTGAAAAATCACATTTTACCAAGAATCTACTCTGTGGAGTAGCAGAATTTCAAGGCTGACTAAGATGCAGTAACCTGGGGAGACCACTGAATTGAGGATCCACAAATAGAACAGTCAGTGACTTCTGTTCATTGTGACAATTGGTAATCGAGATGAATTTGTTTCCACTGAGGTATCTTAATTAAATGGCTTTTGCTGTATTTTTAGATGTGTTTAGTGAATGCAGTAATGATTGAGTATCTGTGAAATTGTCATGGTTGCTGCGGTTACATTTATTTCTCAGCATATATTTATTGTTCCCCTCCCCCATTTATTCATCTTTTTTAAATTCCCCATTGCTGCCTCCCACCTTTGTATCTTATCCTTCAGCTACTGGAGCAGGATGGTGCAAGACATAGGAACCTTACAGCCAGCAGGGTGAGAAGACTTTTATCCTATCTGTCTGGACTGGATCTGAACTCGGGGTTGGGTGGGAAGGGATTTTAAGCCCGCCCATCCGGCGGTTACCGAGCAGGTGGGCAGTTAAAATGCTCCAGATTACTTACCCACCAGAAAGAATCCCAGATCCCATCATTTCCAGTTGTAAAAGATGCTTCTAGACAGGCAGCTAAGATGCCCACCCAAAGCTGGCAAGGTCCTAATTTTCATATGGCAATCGGGTTCTAATAATGCCATCAGGCCCCGACAGCAATTTTAACCTTGGCCTGAGTGTGGAAGCCACCACGGTTTTCCCACCAGGTGAAGAGGATTGGGGAGCTGAAGAGGCCCTCCAGGTAAGTTTGGTGCTTTCCTTCGTGGGGCCAGGAAGAGCTGGAGTTCTCCTCCAGGCTGCATAAGGAAAGTTTAGTCCTCCCTTTCACTACCACAAGTCACCCCCAAAAACCCCTTCCCTGAGTGCCCGTGGGCAGCCTTTGGGCGTTCGATTTTCCAGATGCTGGCTGCTGCTTCCCACCCATTTCCCACTAGTTCCAGGCAGGCAGTGGACCGACGACCTGGTAATCCGGTGGTTAAAATTGCCATGGCCTGATACTGCTGGGGCAGGAGGAAAACTAACTGAAACCAGCGGCTTCCTGTCGGAAAACCCATTGGCTGTTTAAAATTCCTCCCAGGTCCGAGAGGTGAAAGGCCAGTGTCTAGCCCACTGCATATCACAGTCCCCTGTTGATGAATTTGATAAAGGCCATTATGCTTAAGGGGATACATATTGTTGAATATTCCAAATGAAAATACTTGATTACATATTACTTTCGACATTTTGCACTAGTAGCAGTAGCTGACATTATAATTTTGAAATGAATCATCGACGTTAAATGGAGGCCTGTATGCAAGGACTGAAATAGCTTTCTGATACCCCCATTCATTATCACAATTTTTTGTAATTAGCAGTTCCAAGCAAGAAATTCTGCCACCACTTACCTTAGTTAGTCCCACAACAGTAATACAGTATCAATGTTAACCCCAGTGGTAAAACCATTTTGTTTCCTCACCACTATAACTGGCATTTCAAAATGATTCCTAAGGTTGAGCAGTGCATGTACTGTCGAGAGGAATGTCTAGCACATCAATCTATTTGGAGCCTTCTGTGAGGCCTGGCTTTTGTAACAAGCAAACTCTCTACAAAGGAGAAAAGACAACAACTTAAGAAATAAAGGCAAGGTTTGGAATAGTGAAGTTATTTACTAGTGCTGATTAAAAGTAGAATCATCTTTCACTGTTGAATACCTGGAAAGAATCTAACTCTGGATTATATATTCAAGGTTTAAATTAGGCTTTGTTCTGATGACCCATTACTGGATCAGTAGTTCTGTTGTCTATGTGGATTGGTATGTTTCTTTTTGAGGGTTTACTATTTCATTGAAAGAAAGAACAGAAAGTTTTACTGGATCAAGGCCCGTTGACCTGCGCACATCTGTAATTGACCATTAGTGATGATAAATATAGACAGTCTCCCAACTAAATAGTCATGGCAACATAATCAACCCCTTCGGACCAATTTTAAACCTCCCCACCCAGCGGAACCCCGCTGGGTGGGCAGTTGAATCACAAGCAGTTTACCTACCCACGTGGAACTTGGCTCTATCCCGCCGTCTTCGATATTAACCTGAAGGGTTTTTCAGGCGGATGAGGCACCCACCTAAAGCATTGATGCAAATCAGGGTCCTATGATGTTAATACGGCCCTGATGGCATTTTGACCGGGGCCTGAGCGGAGAAGCCGCTGCAGCTTTCCTGCCAAGCTTAAGCAGGTCAGCAGCCAGTGGAAATGAAGAAGAGGTCCTCCAGGTAAGTCAGAAAATGTCCTTTGTGTGGCCAGGAAGAGCAGGAGTGCTCCCCTGGACCCCACAAGGAAATTTGCAGCCTCCCCTGCCCTAGACTTCTCCCCTTTCCTCCCGCGGGACCCTTCTTAAACTCCCTTCTTGCCACTTGTCTAGAAGCCGCCGGACAGCCAAGCGCAACCTAATCTTCCCCTGCTCTTCCTGCCCATTGCCATTGCAGCGTCTTGAGATATCATGGTCATATGGCTTCTCTAGTAATTAACCTTCTTCTAGCTTTCTAAAGCCCTGCTTTCCATGCGCTTACATGCATATTCTGTTTCAGCTATTCTTCTCCAGTCTCTGACAGTGAATCAAGGTGAAGATTTGCATCGTGGCTTTCTGTGTGGCTCCATTTGCTTTATTTGGTTTTGCAGCCCTCCTTAACCTAGGATCAAAATGCCTCAGTGCTTTGTCTTACATGGTTGTGTTAACCTGGCCACCAAAAAACGATGCAAGTGTCAGTATCATATATTTAAACTCATATATTGTTTTCCAGACTGGGATTCATTTTTATTGACCAATGGAAACTGGCACCAAAATGCTTGTTCTCTCTTTAAACATCATGGTACAATGAAAGAAACGGAAAATAAAATTGTGAAATACAAGCCTGTCTATTAAGTGACCATTCTGAAGAGATGACTATTCTATAATAAATGTTTTATCTGTTTTCTAATATAAAGGAATTAAATTTGTCTTTTTTACACAGCTGTAGTTGCATTACAAGTGTTGTGTTTAAAAAGGCTATGTCATCCCACAAGAATAATTTCCACCCTAAAGGTTAAGGGCATCAATGATGCAGAGCACTGATGTGATTTTTCTTTTTATACAACTGATGTTGAGATGAATGAAATGAGGATTACAACATTAGCAGTAGTGTGATATGAATTTTTTTCACTAGTTCTCCCTTTGATTGCTGCTGTAAATCTGCTTTATGCAGATAAATTATGAGGCTAAAATCACATTGTATGGAATTCTTTTCAAACAGTGACAACAGAAAATTTATTGGCATATTGAAAGAAATAACTCTTAGTAGAGAGTCATAAAGCTAAATATTCAGATCAGTGCTATGACTCACTTATTTTAAACACTGAATTTATAATAATTCAATTAAAATAGAAAAGAAATAATTTTATTTGAAAGACAATCATCTCCACACCTCTTTTATAAAGTAGCTTCACAATGGGGAACAGTTCTTTGATTGAAATTATACTTAATGAAATAAGATTATTCATCGTTCCCTCTTGTGTATCATTTTAACATCCTCTTAATAACTGTATTAATACCTTAGGGGTATTATTTTCCATCGGTGTGCAACAACTAACAGTAACATAACAAATACCTTGCTGACAAATGTGTTATGTAGTAAAGTTTGACTTTTTTTTTGTTTGCAAGGAAAACCCTCAAAACATATACACCCTGTCTGCTTGGGACTGAAATAATGGGGTAGAGTTTCAGCTTTGGGTGCACTCAGCGATCCGGGCGCAAATTGCGCCCAAAATTGCAAACATTTTGAGAAGTGTTTTTGTTTCCTCGCATTTCCACTCAAACTCATTTGTATATCGCCAAACGCAAAATTTGCCATGAACCAGCACAATCGGGCAGCGTTTTGAACGTAATTTAAAAAAAAAAATTTGCTTTAAAAAATATTCCTCAATATATTTAAGAGTGGTAACTTGTTGCAGTTTGATTAATACAGCTGGAAATAGGTTTTTCACAAAAAAATAAGCATTTTTAATCACACTGTCAATCCACCATCTGTGAGTAACCCAATTTTAACTTACTGAAAATGACTTTTAAAAAATAATACAGAACCATTTGCTAGTTATATTGGGGTACAGTAGTCAGCTTCGTAGTAAATTAAAAAAATATATTCAAAAACTTTTAAAACGCGCCTATTAGTGTCCTCGAAGGCCTGCAAACGAGCACAATTAGTGGACATTCAGCATGGTGATTAATTCATCCTGCGGGCATGGCCAGTTTTGTGGGTGGGGCCGGCTTCTAGTGTGATGTTTGTAAAACTAGCGCAAAAGATCACGGAAACTCAATTTGCGCTGGACGTAATTTGCGCTTAAAATTCCGTGATCTTTTGCGCAAGTTACGCCGATTTCAGGTGAATTGCGCCAAAAAAACCAGCGCAACCTGGCGGAAACTCTACCCAAATGAGACTTAAAGTAAGAAAGGATGCAGTCAAGTGGAAGGAGAGAAAGGAGGAAGTGACAGCATTGATGACATTGTATCTGTATTTCTTTCCTTAACTGTCTTTAGTCATTTCTGAAAGAGTATGCAAATTAAAAGACTAATTATCAAATTGTTTTAAAAAGCAAATGATATACAAGCTATTATGGTAGTGAGAGTGAACAACCCATGGCTCGGAAGAACATGCTAGTCTTTTATTTAAGCGAATGGTTAATACACCATCAATGGAGAAGAACTTTCTTTAATCGATTGCTGATTTCATAGAAGATAGGAGCAGGAGTAGGCAACACGGTGGCATAGTGGTTAGCACTGGTGCCTCACAGCGCCAGGGACCCGGGTTCGAATCTGACCTCGGGTGACTGTCTGTGTGGAGTTTGCACATTCTCCCCGTGTCTGCGTGGGTTTCCTCCGGGTGCTCCGGTTTCCTCCCACAGTCCAAAAATGTGCGGGTTAGGTTGATTTGGCTATGATAAATTGACTCTTAGTGTTAGGGGGGGATTAAATATGTGGGGTTATGGGGATAGGATGGGATATGTTAGGGGGAATTAAATACGTGGGGTTACGGGGGTAGGGTGGGATATGTGTACTGTGGGGATTAAAGCAGGGACAGGGTACTGGATTTGGATGATCAGCCATGATCGTATTGAATGGTGGAGCAGGCTCGACGGGCCGAATGGCCTACTCCTGCTCCTAGATTCTATGTTTCTATTCGGCCCCTCGAGCCTGCTCCGCCATTCAATGCGATTATGGCTGATCATCCAAATTCAGTACCCTGTCCCTGCTTTCTCCCCATATCCCTTGATCCCTTTAGCCTTAAGAAATATATCTAACTAAATATATATAAAACTTCATTTTAAGTTTATAAAATCCTTCTGTAAATAGGCTATAAAATAGTAAATGACTCTGACCATGAAGTTATGCCTTGGATTACTAGCATACAAATGATTAATATGTTTGAAATTCTTCCACTATTTTGGCAGTGTTGTCCAATAGAAATTGCTTACTAGCCACGGGTGTGGCTATAGCGACACCATTTTAGCCACATGTACTAATTTTAGTAAAAAAAACAGGTAAGTGTTTGGAATTCTGGCATGAATTTATCAGACACAGCACATTTTCTAGTGCAGCTTCAAGGTTGTTGTCCAGCAGTTGTGAGCAATACTTCGACTTCATCAGAGAGATTGCTGAGAATGTTGACTCGGTCAACGAGATGCGTCAGACCCGCCCTTGCTCTCTGCCCAGAACGCAGTTGGATGCTGCTTGCTCTTTGTCATGACATGCCCTGCTGGAGCAGCTCATTGGATTAGATTGCTTGCTATCGAAGTTTACTCTTTGGTGTGCATGAACCTAAAGCAGCTTTGTTAAATGTAAAATCTGACAGTGAATTGTCTTTAATTTAATGGGATAAGTGAATTTGAACTTAAGGCAAGTTTTTTCAGCTGGAGAAGGGGTGAGGGGATGTGGATTTGGTACAAATCTGGCTTGCATTTAATAGGAAAGGGCTGTTTGTTGCTCTCTATTACTCTACTCAACTTCCCCCTCCCTTTATCCTGAATTGGGAGGAGCCACAACTCATTCTTTCCACAGCCCAGCGCCTCAGGATCATTACAGTAGCATTAAAACAATGATAATACCACTAGACACTCGTTCAGTTTATCACTTAAATCAAAAGCTTCTGCTTATTGAGACCTCATACAAAGAATGAAGAGTAGAAACGTCACCTGATCTAGCAGAAGGTGGAATCAACTCTAGCGGAGGCTGTACCATCCAGGTGAAGTCTAGGAATCCACCACAGCCTCAGGCTTTACACCACACTAGACCTACAAATGTTCCATGTGGTCACAGGTTGAGTGATTGTCCCTTTCACCATCTATAATCTGCCTCGTGTGAATGAACAGCCACCACGATATCACCCAAACCAAAAGAAGCTCCAGCAACAAGAATGAAGTGGATAATAAAATCTTTGTATTTAATTGCAGTTTCCTGGTTAGTTTCATGGTGGATGCTCGCGGTGGATCCATGCGGGGCTGCCGCCATAATGGGCTTCGTATTATCATTCCTCCTCGGAAGTGCACAGCCCCAACACGTGTGACTTGCCGCCTGGTTAAACGTCACAGACTGGCCACAATGCCCCCTATGGTGGAAGGAGAGGGCCATGCCAGCAGGCTAATTGAAGTTGGGCCATCAGGTGCACAGTTCCTTGGGTAAGTTCCTAAACATGCAAATCCTGTATAACACCAAATTTATTGTTTGCTCTATTTAAAATGTAGTCATTATCAATCCGAAAGCAACATTACATCCTGCTAATTTTTATAAATTTAAAGATACATTCTTGCAAAATAAGCGGTAAGATTACTTTGTCACTACTGTATATATTTATTCGGATAAGGGCCAGCCTGCTAACATGCAATCACTAAAGAACTTATGAATCAACAAACCTGAGTAGTGTGGTACTGTAATAGATGGTGGTGCCTACACCATAAATGACAAAGAAATACAAATTTTAAGTAAGCTTTAATTTAGTGTTAATTACAAAAAGGAAATTATGCATTTCTAATATTCTGCCTTTAGATGTGGCAAAATACTGAAGTGTGGTGTATTCAAGATGCAGTAGAAAGATACTCTGAAAACCTTCTCTTCATTCATCATAAGAGTATAATCACTAATCGTTAGCAAGCCATTGTGGAATGAGAAAAAATGCTAAATTATCCTGCATCAAATTGTAATTTAAATTTTTTTTTAAGTAGTGGTTGATGTTACACAGTTGATGTTATGTATGTACTATATAAGAACATAAGAATTTAGGGAACAGGAAGAGGCCATTATATTCCACAAGCCTTTCTCATTTTGATTAATCAACCCTACCTCCTCATCTTCACACCATATCCTTTAACCCTTTCTCTCTCCACTGCAATGAATGGGATTGGATTGTACATGGATTTTTATCATATCTTGTGTGGGCTTTATTTGTATTGTTAATCTGCGTGGTCAAATTATGATTTTCAGTTAATATAAAATAGATATCCCAAGATCAATAATCAATTTGGCTATGCCCAATCAAGTCAATCAAATACCAGTAAGCAAAGGTGTAGACTCATTGATCTTGCTGTAGCTACTAAGGAATACTACAGGGACAGTAATGACTGCAACGCCCAATCAAGTGTTAACACTACAGATATGTGCACAGATATCTGCACTGGCATCCGGGTGGAAAAAAAGCAGTATGTGTCATTTGCATATTACTTACATACGTGCTTCCTGCCACTTTCCCCTCATTCTTCTGCCCATCAATCTTATGTCCCCTCTCTGGCTTCACTTTGGCAGGTTGACCTTTTAATAGACTCGTGTGAATCATCTTTTGAACTGTCATGTATTTGTGATTACTGAGAAATCCATATCTACTGCAGTGAAGCCGAGGGTTCAGTAAGAAGCTTAGAATGGCGTAGAAGAGAAGGGAGGAAATCAGGAAAATAAGAGAGGAACTGTAAACCTTTCATGAGCAACCATTGTTTTCACTGATTGTCCAGCAGGCAATTACTGAATCAATTGTCAATCAGTTGTTTTAACTCCTAAAGTATAACATCTAAATGATTGAGACATTATAAACAATAACTGATGGTCAATTATTAATATCAGTAATAAAAGTTTTGATTGCATGCTTGTCAAATTCCTAATGTTAATAATTTGTCAAACAAGCCATCCCAGCATATTAAAAGAAAAGGTATTGATTGCATGTTGATAATTTCAAGATTGGCAAGCAATATAGGCTTGAATAGCAAAAAAAATCAGGAAAAAAACTGAATGTTTGTTGGTTTTATACTTTTCATCTTCTCTCTTCCACTGCTGCTTTGGATTTACTCAGTAAACTGCATCTTCCTAACTCTCCTCCCCCTCTAAATGAGGGAGAAAGCTTGGTTAGCCGAATCCTGCAGCTTGGGCCTTCAGGAACCAAATTCCTTGGGTAGGAGAGACAAACAATGTTCAGAGAAGAATTTATTGGATGCCTCTTTGCATATTCCCTGCAACCCTTTCCAACATTCTTTACGTTTTAATTTTATTAAACCCTTCTGAATTTATCCCTTACGTGTTTTAAATATTTATTTTATATATATATTATATATATATAGATCACATTTGCCAGAATTAAACTGTCGTGATGTTCTGTGGCTTTGTGTCGTGAATGTTGTCATAGCTGGGAATGTACGTGTTCAACACAGCAAGGAACTCCCTCTGATGTGCTCCTCCCCCTCCATTCCTTTTGTTAATTCCTCATGTGTTAGTGGACATTATAAATGTTCACTCATATTTTCCTATCCTTGTTAAACTGTGTATTAAATTGTAGTCTGTAACAAAGTGAATTGGAAAATGAAAGAAGTCTTGTTAGAAAGATGTAACACAAGTGTGCTGAAGTTCTCGTGTCTTGTTACCTATTTATAGGCTAGGATCCTGCTAAGATTTAAAATAGTTAAGTCCTGGGTCTTAATAAGACTTAACTTTTTAAATCCCCCAAATGAAGTTCAAACCAGCATCTTGCCTATTTATATATAGTGTGGTTTTAATTGTCTTTTTCTCTTCTTCATTTCTGTCCTGTGATTTTGCCTTTCTTCCCTTCATTTATTTACAACATGAAATCAAAATCATACTTGTTAAGATGAGACAGGTGGGGGAAGGATGGAGGAGGACAATGTAAACTATTTAATATACACATTGATAGTAATACAATCAATCTGATTGTTTTGCCCATTCATTCCTTAATAATTTTTTACTTTCCATTTTTATCTCCTGACATATTTCCCACTATTTTCTTGCTGCTGATTCGTAAAATCATTTGGAATATGTCACATTTTCCTTTGCAATTGTTTTCCTAATTACTGTTACTGCTCATTTTCTTATCCATTCGCTCTCGTGCTGCTGTTTGATTTCTAATTTTTTCCACTTGCCTTTAGTGTCTGAGTTTTCAGCTCTGTTGTTCCATTCCTTTGTGCAGTCATTCCACATCTGATGCCGGGTAGCCCACGTTCTATGTGGTTGTTCTCCATGCAAAAAATCGTGGGACTTAAAGCTCTCTGATTAGCATTTAGTGGAAAATTTTACCTGCACCACTATTTGATGATCAGACCTTTCAGCTCCTTTTGTTTTGGTGGGTAACACTTTCTTGACTAGGAAGCACATTAACAGGACCACTAGACTGAAGTAGAGAACCAGCATCAACACAGTTACTGTTACTGTAAAAGGCAACCAAGACGTACACTTTGCTAGATGTCAATCAGAGGTAAATGATGTTTCAGAGAGTTAATTTACTGAAGAATATTTCTTAACATTTGGTGTTTCACTGTGTAAATGTATTCTAGATTTGGTACACTATTCAAATAAAATTAAGTTCTAGCAGTTTTATTACATAATTAGGAAGCCCTTATTCAATTACAGCGCCCTAGATTTATATTCTTAATCAATGCAAAATGACTCTGAAAATATGGATTCTACATGATACAAAAGACAAAGGGGGGAAAATTCAGTTGCATAGCGCCTCCTGTGGCGCTAATGGGGCGCAAAGCAACTAGCACCCGGACGCAGCGATGTTTGCGCCGCTCGCAAAATTGACCAGACATTTTGCGGCGGCGCTAAACACTACCGCCATGATCTCCTGTGCTCGCAGATTGTGACGTCAGTCGAGTGTGCAACGCCCCGGACCGGATATTGAGTGGCGCCCCTTGCCTTACTGCCTGCCGCTAGCAACGACAGGTTGAGGGGAGTGTTTTGCAGTCAGGAAGGGACTGTGGGAGCACTATTTAAAGGCGACCGCGTCCTGCCTTTTTTTGTCAGTGACATTTTTGCACCACACATTCTGAGAGAGAGAGAGAGAGACACACATCTGGAGAGATTCAACGCTGTGTGAAGAAATTTTGGGTACTGAGCAGCACTTTGCAGGTTCATTTTGATTTGACCTTCCTTGCATCGATTTAGAAGAGACTGTGAGGGCTGCACTCTGAGCTCTTTCCCTGGGCCTCTCCATTGTTCTTTCCAGCAGATTTGATGTACAGGTCTCTCCAGGCCGAGATTCAAGGCTGCAATGAGCAGGGTGTGGATGGAGAGCAAGATCGACCCTCCCCTTTAAGAACTGGCCAGCGCCAGTGTGTCTTTGTTCCATTGCTGACTGACATCACATGAGCTTCGCTCGCGCTCTGAGTTAGCGCCTCGCTCCTCGGCCTTTGCGCCTTAAGACAGGTGTGTAGCGCCTGATTTAGCGCTCCAATCACCTCCAGGGGCGATAAAAGCCAAGTTTGCAGTCGGAGGCGATAATTAGCGCCATGCGCTAAACTTTACGCCCAGCCGATTATTGCGCCCCAAACGGGGCAATACTGAATTTCTCCCCCAAAAAATCAAGTCTCTTAAAAGTTGGTTTTACAAAAAAAGTACAACACAAAAGCATTGTATAAACCATTTAGTCGTGTGCAAGAATGGATAGGTGGGGGAGTTGCAAAACAGTAAGAAAATTAAGTTCAACTCAAGAAGATTGTGTGGTATTTTGACCCTGAATCTGCATTTCTGTAATTTCCTCTCATTCATTTATTGATTTAATTTTGATATTGTATATGATATGATCTGATTCATGGAAGTTTTAAATTTGTGTTAGTTTACCAAAATTCAGAACTGCCTCAAATCCTTGTGGAATGTGGAGTGAAACCAGTAAGTCTATATTACAAGTTTTTGTGATATAAGTTAATCGTGAAGTGGTTGAAGAGCATTGCAAGGTAACTTCTAGGCAGTAAGACATTGGATTTGTTGTAAAACAGTTCAGATTCCCAGTCTGTCATTCAACTTCAGTCCCCCAACGCCTCACTTGTAAGATTTTGAGCACCTCATTAGCTGCAAGTTCAATTAAAGTTCATTCCGGTTTGGGCAATTAAATAACTAGAAACAGTGGCCGGAATTTTAATTTGGAGGCGGATAGGGAGTGGGGGGCTGGAAAACAGCCGGGAAACCCGGGAGAATGGGTTTCCTGCAGGCGCTGCCGAATTTAATGGCAGGGCCTGATTAGCATTTCAAAGCACTGATTCCTGCCCGCAGCCAGCCAGATGGAGAGGCTGTCTGGCTGTCGGGCAGGTAGGCCTGTGGCACCAGGCTGCAGAGAGGAGGGAGGGAGGGATCAGGCGGGGTAGGGGGGTTGGAGGTCGGAGGAGGATTGGGGCCGGAGGGGGGAGGCTGGAGGGGGAATCAGGGGCCGGACAGGGGAGGTCAGAAGGCAGGAGGGGGGATCGGAGGCCGGAGGGGGTTTGAGGGCGGAAGGATAATTAGAATCAGAGGCCTCATGGTGGGGTGTCGGAGGCCTGGGGGGGGGAGGTCGGGGAGAGACCGGAAGGATCGAGGGGTGTCCGATCAGCGGGGGATTGGCGAGTCAGGAACGCTGGATCCAGCAGGTAAGTGAAAAGTCATGTTCCTCCCAGATACAGTAGTCCTCACCTCCCTTTAGCTGGTGGTTCCCCGAGGCCTAGGATACCCGCCCGCCCACAGTTAAATTTAAAATAGTGGATCGCCATGAGGCATGGAGCCTCATTATAATATTTAAATTGGCGACCCTTCTCCTGGGAGCGGCTTGGCCACCTGCCCCCCGTCCCGCCTCCATTAAAACCAGAAGTGGGCGGGTTGGGGTCGGGATTCAGTTTTTTAACTCTTTAACCTCCTACCCGACCCCAACCCACCCATTTTTTGGGGTTAAAATTCCCCCCAGTAAGTCTGGCCTGCTTGAATGATGAGCTCTATCACCTGACCACAAAGCAGTTATGGCAAAACTCTCAAAATGAATGCGCACAGCCTCCTAGTAGGATAGTTTCTATCAGAAAAAGGAGAAAAAAATAAATATTTAAAAGAAAATACATTTTTAGGTACTTCATTTTGAATGATGCAACATATTTCATATACAGCTAGATCAAGGTAACGTGACACTGAGGCAAACCCTGTATTACCTATTCAGTAGTCTCCATCTGATTATCTTGCATCCATGTTGGAAAATGAATGCCTGCTCACTTTGTTACAGACTATATAAAATTGGTAGAGAGTGGCATGAGATGTGCTAGAATTAGGTCTGTTTCCACATTTTACTAATTTCTAACTTCTGGTGTTTCAGGCCTGTGATTGTGGAGATTCCACACTTTGCGGCTGTGCGTGGGAAAGAACGAGAACTGGTGGTATTGCGCAGTGAAACTGGAGAGACCTGGAAGGAACATCAGTGCGAATATACTGAGGAAGAGTTGAATGAAATATTGAATGGGATGGATGAAGGTAACATTCTTTTTGGGGTGGTGGGGGGGGGGAAGAAACAATTAATAAAAAACAAAGGGCTCTTGTAATTATCTCATGACATATTCAGGTCCAACATGCACCCTACCTTGACGATTAAGTCGATCTAAAGTTGTCCTTGTTTGTGTCCTGGTTTAGGCCTCACCTTTGGCTTTTATTGGGAATAGCTGAAGTAGCTTGTACTTTTTGAAGCAAGTGTGGGTGATGTAACAATGCCAATGATGGTGTTGTAGTTAGAATATCCTACATTGGTCAATTATTTGGAAAAACATATGCAGTCACAGTTTGTCTTATTCCATGTAGAATAATTCCATTTATTTGGGCAAGTAATAGTATTGTGCCTTGCACTATAAACAGTTCTCTCTCCTCAATTCAAAAATAAAGAATATTGGAGTATTTATTATAACCATATTAGTTTTGGGTGACAGAAATCCATCATTTTTTACATTCCTCTTTAAAATCTAGATTGATCAAGATTCTGGTTTATGGTTATAATAATATGGATTTATGTATCATTTTTGTGGGGCTAGGGACTGTTGAATAAATTATGATCTCTCAGTTGTATCACACAAACTGCACAATTACTGCTTCTCCCACCATATAGGTTATCAGGCATTGCCAGACATCATTGCACTATCAGCATGTATAATACTACTGCACAACCTGGGGGGCCAGCTAGTGTTGGTGTCTGCAGACATCTCCACCAACCCATGATCAATCATTCTTGCCCTGAACACTTTTACAGGTGAAGGTTAGCACACCTCTTGACGCCTTCTCCAATGTTGCACTCTCAATCATCGTGATCACACCAGCAACTTTGCTTCTTCTCATCTCCAGCCTTCTCTAGAATCACACCATTCATTGTCTCTCGAATCCTCGACACACAACCTCCACCACTCATAGCTTATATGTACACCCTGTGTCTCTGCACTCAGCCACCAACTCTACAGATTTCAGCAGGTTTCTTGTGCTTCCTCTAACCTTGTCTCCAATGGATGTGTCAACTCTACCATGTGCAAGTATGGAGACTGCAGCTACTTTCATCTATTACATTCACTCCTCAGAACTAGTATATTTACCTTTTAACTGTGACACCAGCATTGTTAAAAAGTACAAACTACTTCGGCTATTCCCAATATAAGCCAAAGGTGAGGCCTACACCACGCCATAAAACAAGCACAACTTTACATCGATTTAATGGATCCAAATTAATCCTCAGAAATATGTTCTGAAAATAATGTATTTTAGTAATTTAAAGATTATGGCTCAGAATTTGCAGTGGATAATAACAGCTAATGAACAGCATTTGCTGTTGTTACCCCTTTGAAACTGACCGCAACTTCAGGATATAGTGCATGCGATTCCTAACGCGGAAATCCTGAAGTTGCGGTCAGTCATTCACTACTCCAACACTGGCTGCGCTGTGGGGTCCCCCACCCCAAATAGCTGGCAAACAGTGAAAACAGGGAAATCAGTGAAACTGATGAAAACTTGGGCTTTGCCACGGTAATATCACTGTTAAATACCCCATTACAAGTTGGGCCTTGTTGGATTAGGTGTAACGGGTTTTAACAGTGTATTGACTGCTAAACAAATGTTATGGCCCTGAAAAACAAATCTTAATTTTGTGGTGTCAAATTTCTCCACAATGATGAAAATTGCAATTTTTAAGAAACTTGAAAAGTTTGCTCATATTTATTTCAGGTTCACCTTTTCCCCATGTGAGAGCCACAGTCTTTGTTTTGCTCTCTAAAGCATTTTTAAAAAGTCTTAATAAAAGCAACTTCTTCACTTCTTGGTTCCCTGTCTGTGAGAATTCTGCATTGTGATTGGCTGCTTAGACAGCTTGTTGATGTCACAGCAGCTCGCTCTAGGGATTCCCCACTATTCTACACTGATCTGACTTACGCATCGAGAAAGGCAAACTTCTCGCCACAGAGATCGCGAGATCTTTGTGGGTAGCTTTCTTCGGGGCCAGCGGCGAATGCCTTTGCTTCGCCGCTGACCGCAAATTCCGGGCTAATGAGTCCAATTCAGATTTCTATCTCTACAGCTTTTGGTAATTTGTTTTCTTTTTAAACAGAGATCTCTAATCAGTGGGATGTAAATTTATGATTAAGGTACACATTTTAAATAGAAAAACTGCAATGACTTTGTTTTCTTTACTGTTTACAGTGCTTGACAGTCCAGAGGAACTTGACAGAAAACGTATTTGCCGTATCATCACCAGGGACTTCCCACAGTACTTTGCAGTCGTGTCCAGGGTCAGACAGGACAGTAACTTGATTGGGCCAGAAGGGGGTGTGCTGAGCAGTACTGTGGTACCACAGGTTCAGGCTGTCTTCCCTGAAGGAGCTTTAACCAAGAGGATTAGAGTTGGCCTCCAGGTAACCGGTCTCCCAGAGTTTTAAACAACGTACCATGCCTGGTACCAATTATTAAACATGTTTATTTCTATAGTAATAGGGAATATTAATCCACTGTGTTTTATAGATACTATTCCATAAAAAGAGTATTCATTGTTTTTTATTTATCAATGTCCAGGCCCAACCAATGCATATTGAGCTAGTCAAGAAAATCCTGGGCAACAAGGCAACCTTTAGTCCAATAGTCACCCTGGAGCCTAGAAGAAGGAAATTCCATAAACCTATTACTATGACGATTCCCATTCCTAAATACTCTACCGAAGGGCTGATGAATGGTTATGGTGGAGACACTCCAACTCTCAGGTTACTTTGCAGTATAACAGGTAAGATATCAGTACTTGATTTTAAATGGTGACAAAAAGGCCTAGACTTTTATCTTCACTGCCTGGGTGGTAATCTGGTGGAGCGTATCGTTGGCCTGTTCAGAGAATCCGCCTGATTTTCATTCCATTGAAATGAGAACAACATGAACCTATTATTGACCACTGGGATATACCACTTCCAACCCTTCTCCAATCTGACCAACGCATATTTACCCTAATTCTTTGTTTCCTGTCCATCAACCAACTTTCTATTAATGTTGCTACATTTTCTCTTACACCATATGCCTGCATTTATTGAACACCTTCAGAAAGTTCATATGTACCTCACATACTGCATTCCCTTTATTTAACCAATCAGGCATTTTTTTTAAATCATCTTTTAAATTTGTTGCACGCAACTTGCTTGTAACCCATGCATTTCTCAATGCCCACTAATTTTACCTTGAATTATAGATTTTAAGAGTTGCCCACAACGCATGTTAGCTGAGGTTAACAAATTTACCCTCCTCTCCATTCTTGAACATAGGTGTTACATTAGCTATTCTTCATTCCTATCAGTCAATTGTTCATATTTAAGGAAGATTGAAAAATTGTGGCCGCAGCCTCTGCTATCTCCTATGACTTCTTTCAACAGCTTAGGGTCTATGTCATCAGAGTCCTGTGACTTATCCACCATCAGTTCTATTTTCTTTATAGAATCAATTCCTTTTCTACAGTTATCTTTAATAACTATTCAATATCCTCCTCTAATACATTCTTGCTTCCACCATTATTTGTAAAAACCGATGCAAAATATTTATTTAATATCTCTGCCATGCTATCACCCTGCACAATTAGGCTCTCTTCGTCAGTTGTATATTTTTACTCATCCTTCAGCTCCCAATTATTTTTGCTCTGCAAGTTGCTGGAGTGCGAATTGATAATGGGGCATCTGGTACCTCCTGAATGTCAGGTCCAATGATCTATCTCGTTAACCAATGAAACAAAACAATAGAAGAAACAAGGAAATTCCCTTTCTGGGCCTCCAAGGTTTAGTTTCATGTCAGGACCAAAGATCACGTCATTAACAGGGTCTTATGGTTCAGGAAAGGGAGGGTGTGACTGTTAGCGAGACGGGTAGTGGGATTTAGGAGAGGTTGAGAAGGAGGTCCCGCAGACACTGGTCCTGTCCAACAGGTACGATGTACTCGCTAGCTGTGAGGACAAGGAGAAAGACTGCAGGGAGGACAGCCACAATGCAGACCAAAGCACCGTGGCTCAGAAGGCTGTCCAAGCGGGGGGGAAGAGCAGAATAAAAGTGTGGTAGTGATAGGGATTCTATAATTAGGGGGATAGATAGTGTCCTCTGCAGCCAAGAACGAGAATCCCAAAGGGTGTGTTGCCTACCTGGTGCCAGGGTAAGGGATATCTCACGGCGGCTGGAGAGGAACTTGGAAAGGGAGGGTGGAAATCCAGTTATCGTGATCCATGTTGGAACAAACGACATAGGTAGGAACAGGAAGGAGGTCCTGCTGAAAGAGTATCAGGAGTTAGGATCTAAATTAAAAAGCAGCACCTCGAGGGTAATAATCTCTGAATTATTGCCCAAGCCACGTGCAAATTGGCATAGCAGCAGACAGATCAGGAGAATTAGCACGTGGCTAAAGGGCTGGTGTGGGAAAGAGGGGTTCCTTTTCATGGGACAGTGGCACCAGTTCTGGGACAGGAAGGAGCTATACCGATGGGACAGGCTTCACCTGAACCAGGATGGGACCCGTGTCCTAGCGGAAAGGGTAAATAGGGAAGTGGCAAAGGCTTTAACTAGTAAGATGGGGGGAGGGATCTACAAGAAATGTAACCAGCCTAAATATAAACAAAACAGGAAAAGAAAGCATAGGAAAGAATAAAGTAAAGGAGGACATTCATGGCAAGGGAATAAATAGAGTTATAGAACAGAAGTCTAAAAAGATGGTTAAACATATAGTGAGAGGAAATCCTATTAAAAATGAGTTAAACTGTCTGTACAGCAATACACACAGTGTCCGTAATAAAACAGGGGAGCTGGAGGCAATCATACATTATGAGGAACCAGACATAGTAGGGATTACTGAGACATGGCTACAGCATAATCAGGATTGGGAATTAAACATTGCAGGGTATAACATATTTAGAAAAGATAGGGAGATAAAAGGGGAAGTGGAGTAGCTGTACTTATTAGGGATAACATAATGGCACTAGAAAAAAGTGACGCAGAAATCAGCAAGACAAAAATAGAATCTGTATGGATAGAGATAAAAGATAATAAAGGATCAATCACACTAATAGGCATAGTCTACAGATCACCTAATAGTGGAAGGGAGGTGGAGGAAGAAATATGCAGACAAATTAGGGAAATTAGTAAAAACATAGAATAATAATCATGGGGGATTTCAACTACCCCGATATTAATTGGACAGAAGAGGTAGGTAAAGGTGATAAGGGAATGGAGTTCCTACAATTTGTACAGGACTCCTTTAATCCAATGTGTAAAAAGTCCAACAAGGGAGGATTTGCTATTGGAGCTAGTAATGGGGAATGAACCAGAGCAGATAAGAGAAGTAAAGGTAGGGGAACATATAGGCAATAGTGACCATAATATAATATGCCTTAAGATGATAATTGAGAAGGACATAAGTATGACGAAAACCAAGTTAATAGATTAGAGAAAAGCTGATTTTGAGGGGCTGAGAATAGAACTTAGGGAAAAAAAATGGGCAACAATATTGGCAAGCAACGATGTAGAACAGCAATGAGAAACATTTAAAATGGTGTTCAACAGAGTGCAGGAACAATATATTCCGCTAAAAGGAAAGAACAAACTAAACAATAATGAGACTCCATGGATGAATAAAGCCATACGGGAACAATTGAGGGTAAGAAAGAGGCATCCATTAAGTACATAGACAGCAGGGGCATGCATGATAAGAGAGAATACGAAGAGATTAGGAGAGAAGTCAAAAAAAAATTAGGGAGGCAAAGAGGAACTATGAAATTCAATTATCAAGGAACATAAAATAAAAGAGTAAAATATTTTATAGGCACATCAATAAAAAAAGGAAGGTTGGGATGGGAATAGGGCCATTAAGGGATAGTCAGGATAATACCACAGGTAACGATAGAGAGATGGCAGAAATATTAAATAATTATTTTGCTTCAGTATTTACCAGGGAGATGGAACAGGTGGACATGACATTGGATGATGAGATTAGTAATGAGATAAGTGCATTTAAAATAAAAAAGGGGATATTTTAAATAAATTAATCAAACTCAAAGAGGATAAAACCCCTGGTTCAGATGGATTGCATCCACGCATTTTAAAAGAATCTAGGGAAGAGATAGCAGAGGCATTAGTACGCATATTTAATAATTCATTAGAAAAAGGTATAGTGCCAGAGGACTGGCGGATAGCTAACGTAATACTGATATTTAAGAAGGGGGATAGAACATGTCCAAGGAATTATAGACCAGTTAGCTTAACATCGGTGGTAGGAAAAAATAATGGAATCCCTACTAAAGGAGAAAATAGAAGAACATCTAGAAACCAAAAATGTAATAATGAATAGTCAGCATGGATTTCAAAAGGGAAAGTCTTGCTTGACCAACCTTATTGAATTTTTTGAAGAGGTAACAGCGAGAGGAGACAATGGTATTGCAGTAGATGTAATTTATCTGGATTTTCAAAAGGCCTTCGATAAGGTACTCCATAACAGACTGATGAACAAGGTCAGAGAATGCAGAGTCAGGGGACAAGTAGCAGAATGGATTGCTGGCTGGCTTCAGGACAGAAAGCAGAGAGTAGGAGCAAAGGGTAGCTATACACAGTGGCAGAAGGTGGGTAGTGGTGTTCCACAAGGATTAGTGCTGGGACCACTGCTGTTCACAATTTACATTAACGATTTAGACTTAGGAATCAAAAACACAATTTCTAAATTTGCGATGACACCAAATTGGGGGGATAGTCAATACTGAGGAGGACTGCAACAAGTTACAGGAGGACATTAATAAACTTGCAGAATGGGCATATAATTGGCAAATGAAGTTCAACACAGATAAATGTGAGGTATTACATTTTGGTAGGAAGAATAGGGAGGTCACTTATCACTTGAAGGGTGCAAGTCTAGGTGGGGTAGAGGAACAAAGGGATCTCAGAGTACAAATACACAAATCACTAAAAGTTGCGACACAGGTTAGCAAGGCCATAAAAAAAGCAAACCAAGCACTAGGGTTTATTTCTAGGGGGATAGAATTGAAAAGTAGCGAAGTTATGCTAAACCTGTATCGAACCTTGGTTAGGCTTGGGGCTCATCAGTTTGTTTCTAGTCTCACCCTCAGTCTAAAAGATAATAGAGCCTGATAGAGTATATATTCAATCTGACAATCAAAGAAATCTGTGACATACAGGACATGTTCCAGTAAGTCAGCGTACAATGGCAATGGTTCACTGTTTGATCCCTGAGTCTTGCTATCATTTACAGATATATTGGACAGGCAAAGACATTCTCTGGATCATAGGAGATGCGAGGTTTACTTACAGGAATAATCGGACATTGAACCTGAGTAAAATATCTAGCCTAAGTACCAAAAATGCAACAGTGTTCATGGTCCAGCTGAGCTGCCTCACCATGTGTCTACCTCAGACTTGAAATATATTAAATTCCTCTACTGGCTTGACTGCATCAAGCTCAATGGGCCTCACTCTCCTCTGCCAAAATCACCTACTACTATAGGATCATCCTGGATGGCAAACATTAACCCAGGGTCCTTTACTACCAACTGTCTCCTTAAACCTCTCCACCCTTTCCTCCTACAGCAAATGTGATGATCTCATAATCAAGATAAATATCATCTGTTCAGCTACTTCTGTTGCTTCCCCCATTCCTCTTTCCCTACTAAGCGAAACGCCCCCCCCATCACCTTCCCACTCTAGTCCTTGTTACTCCTTATATTTATACTATCTCCCCTCATGCCCTCTCCAAGCTAATATTATGCATGACACTACCCCCTGCTCCATTGACCCCATTCTCACCCAGCCCCCCTTCCTGGCCCCCATGTTAGCTGATACTGTAAATGGTTCACTCTCCTCAGGCGCTGTCTCCTATACTTTCAAAACCATTGTCATCACCCTCCTTCCCCAAAGAAACTATCCTCAAACCCTCTCTATTCACTAACTACTATCCCATCTCCAACCTTCCTTTCTTCTCCAAGGTCCTTGAACTATGTCGCCTCTCAGATCCGTACCCATGTCTTCCACACCACCCTGGTAGAATCCTTCCAGTCAAGTTTCTACCCACTGCTGCAGCACCAAATCAATATTCTCTGTGACAATGACTGTGGGGCATTTTCCCTCTCATCCTCGTCTTTGCAGCCTTCGATACGTTCGACCACAGCATCCTTCTTATGCGACTCTCCTCTGTTGTCCAGCTTCGTTGATTCCTGGTTCCACTCTTTCCTAACCAGTTATAGCCAAAGTATCTTTAGCAGTAGCTTTTCTTCACATCCCCACACCATCATCTCCAGAGTCCCCAAGGATCCATCTTTGGCACCTTCCTCAGATATAAGATCAGCTTCCACATGTACGCCAATAGCACCCACCTCTACCTCTCCACCACCTCTCTCAGCCCCTCAACTGCCACCATACTATCAGACTTCTTGTCTAACATCCAGTCTCAAATGAGCTGTAACTTCCTCCAAATAAACATTGAGAAGATGGAAGCCATTGTCTTTGGTCCCTACACCACTGACTCTATCCCCTCTGGCTGAAACAGATTGTCTATAACCCCAAGCTGAGCTTCCAACTCCATATCCTCTCCATCACAAACACTACCGACTTCCATCTCCATAACTTAACCTGCATCTGTCCTTACCTCAGTCCATCTGCCATTGAGACCCTCATTACGTGCTTTAGTCATCTCAGGATTCAATTACTCCAATTCTCCATCCTCTATATACTTCAGCTGAAAAACTGTGCTACCCTTATCCTATCCCACACCAAGTCCCACTCGCCCATCACCCCCATCCTCCTTGACCTAGATTGGCTCCTGGCCCCCAAAGCCTCAAATTTAAAATTCTCATTCTTGTGTTTAAATCCTTCACCCGTCCCTAACTCTGAAACCTCCTCCAGCCCTACAACATCTCCCCGCCCCCCCCCCCCCCCCCCCCCCCGAATGCTCCGTTTCTCTGACTCCATACTTTTGTGCATCCCTGTTCCCTTCACCCCATCATAGGCTGCCATGTCTTCAGTCACCTAGGTTTCATTCTCTGGAATTCCCTCCCGAAACCCCTCTGTCTTTCTATCCCTCTCCTCCTTCAAGACCTTCCTTAAAACTCACATCTTTGACCAAGCTTTTGGTCACCCACCCTAATCACTTCTTCTTTGACATGATGTATGTATTTCCTCAAACCTCTTGAAGCACGTTGGGTCATTTTTCTACATTAAAGATGCTATATAAATGCAAATTATTGTAGTAGTAGTAGTAGTAGTAGTACAAATATGCACCATTTGACTGTCAGTGTACCTTCCTGTAAACTTTATGTTGAGAATATACACCATACTATATCTGTGTGCAATCCAATGGATTATTTTTTTTCCTTTTTAAAAGTTTTTGAAATATTTTTATTAATGGAGAGTTAGTTAAAAATTTACTAGATTTCCTGTTTCAATGTGTAATCGGTTTTCTTGTAATGTTTGGATTCTTGAAATAAAATGGAGAGAGAAAAAAGTAAGTTATCAGTGGAAGGCAAGAGTCTTGCCCAGATCAATACAAATCCAGACTGAGAGTAACTCCCCGGTGCTAAAGTGAGCAAAAAAGGTAGATTAGCATTCACATGTTGTAAATAGACAAGGAGAGACCACAATCCCAATCTCGTAAGGGTCTGTAATGAGACTTAAGATACAAAATGCAGATATGCTCATTGAAGAGTTTTACCATTTAATTGTATTTAATTCTACTTGTTTAATAGTTGATAGAAACAGTGCTAATTTAAGTATAAGGAATTTAAAGTCCAATGGATCCGTTAAACATATACTCAATTTTTTGCAGATGTTCAGTACAAAAATGCTATTCAAACTAATTGTTTTTAACCTTTCACTTTAAAGTTCAAATTAGTTGGCAGTTTTATAAACTTCATAAATGTCATTTACATTATGGCTTTAGCCAATTTACTAACATTTAATGTGGGTACACTTATATTTTTAGTTCTCTTGTGACTGAAAGACACATTTTACAGCTTTGGAATAATAGTTTCTGGCTTTGCCTTGCTTTCTAGGTGGAACAACACCAGCCCAGTGGGAAGATATAACCGGAACTACACCATTATCATTTGTCAATGAGTGTGTTTCCTTCACAACAAATGTGTCAGCTAGGTAAGGATTTTCGAGAATTTTAGAGCTGTGTGCCCATAATTTCCCAAGATGCACCAGATTGTAGAACGATTGCAAAAAGGGAGTTGCAATGACACTAAGTTAGGTGGCACAGTAAATAGTGTGGATGGAAGCAGAAAGTTGCAAAGAGGCATTGATAGATTAAGTCAGTGGGCAAAACTGTGGCTGATGGAGTTCAATGTGGGGAAATGTGAGGTCATCCACTTTGGACTTAAGAAAGATAGATCAGAGTATTTTCTAAATGGTGAGAAGCTAGGAACTGTGGTTGAGAATAAAGATTTAGAGGTCCATATACATAAATCACTAAAAGCTAGTGGACAAGTACAAAAAATAATTTTAAAAGGGTATTGGAATAGCAGCCTTTACCTTAAGGGGGCTGGACTGCAAACCAGTGCAAGTTATACTACAGTTATATAAAGCTCTGGTTAGACTGCATCTGGAGCACTGCGTTCAGTTCTGGGCACCGCACCTCAGGAAGGATATATTGGCCTTGGAGGGGGTGCAACTCAGATTCAACAGAACGATAACGGGGCTAAAAGGGTTAAATGATAAAGACAGGTTGCATAGACTAGGCTTATATTCCGCTGAATATAGAAGATTAAGGGCTGATATAATTGAGGTGTATAAGATCATTAAAAGATTTGATAGGGTAGATAGAGAGAAACTATTTCCTCTGGTGGGGTGTCCAGAACAAGGCGTGGCTTTCAAAAGGGAATTGGATAAGTACCTGCAGGAAAAACATTTGCAGGGCTACGGGGAAAGGGCGGAGGAGTGGGACTAGCTGAAGTGCTCTTGCAGAGAGCCAGCACGGGCTCGATGGGCTAAATGGCCTCCTTCTGTGCTGTAACCATTCTATGATTCTGTAACCTTAAAATTAGAGCTAGGCCGTTCAGAGATGATGTCAGGAAGCACTTCTTCAAACAAAGGGTACTGTATATCTGGAACTCTCTTTCTCAAAAAGCTGTTGAGGCTCAGTCAATTGAAAAATCCAAAACTGAAATAGATAGATAGATTTTTGTTAGGTAAGCTTACTAAGGGATATGGAACAAAGGCAGGTAAATGGAGTTGAGGTGCATTTCAGCCATAATCTAATTGAATGGCGGAACTTGCTCCAAGGACTGAATGGCCTACACCTTTTCCTATGAATCGTCACTTGTATTCAGTCCCAACCAATTTGGTACTCTACTCTAATGAATAGCAGCTAGCTGGCTGAGACTGAATTAAATGTTTTTTGTTTTGTTTGTTTGCAGGTTCTGGCTCATAGACTGCCGGCAGATCCAAGAATCTGTCAACTTTGCCACACAAGTGTACAGAGAGATTATTTGTGTGCCATACATGGCCAAATTTGTAGTTTTTGCCAAATCACTTGATCCAATCGAGGCACGATTGAGATGCTTCTGTATGACAGATGACAAGGTGGACAAAACATTGGAACAGCAGGAAAATTTCACAGAGGTTGCAAGGAGCAGGGATGTTGAGGTACCGGAACAAATAGTGAATGAGTTTAATGGGTAGGCAGTCCTCTAGAGTACTGGAGGAGTACACCAAGGCCTGATCTGGGCCTTGCTCCCTCCAATTTTGGCACAAGAGAAACCAAAACAAATGCTGGGTGCAGTGAATAGAGAAAATTAGGCGTCAACGCTTATGGATGTGTAATCCTCTCCATGCAATTTTCCTTTATTCACTGTGCCCAGGTGATTCAATACACCAAAGCACAGTAACAGGAAAATCTGCCCCACAAGCACCACTTTACAAAGTAAAACCTGCGGCATTACTTCACTTTAGCACATATATAATGACCCTCATTCTTGAACTCAACAATTTTTGTAGAAGTTTAATCAGTTCTCTCTGATTCAATACAAATTTGTATTACATTTATTCTAACTATATTATGAATCAAGACAGTTGTTAAAAATTTAGTTTAAAATGACAGTATATCTGTATGACGACTCAGTCTGACTCCCTTCCAAAAATACTTCAATTTCCTAAGTTCATACAGAGCTCATGTTTATTTTAACTGACATCTAATAATACACATTCAGTACTATGGCCCGTATTTTCCGATTGCAGGCCTCCCGCGGGCGGAGGCCTGCGATCTGCAAAACTCTACACCCTTACCTGAGGGCTCCCGGGACGCACACGCTTCCGGTGCTGGGCCTCTCCAAACTGCAAGTGCGCAGGGCCCACGTATCCCAGGGGCGCATGTAGTTCGCAGCATCCCTGGGATCACGTGGGCCATGGGGAGCCAATCAAAGAAGGGAATCTCCTTTCATACACTTGACAGGAAGACCTGTCAAATATATGAATGGAGATCACCCTAAAAACATAGTAAAACTTTAAATACATTTTTTTAAATCACATTTTTAAAATGACTTGAAATTACGATAAATTAAGTGTTTTAAACAAAAATTTAATTTTTTGAAAAAAATAATTAAAGTTTTTTACAGGGGCTAAAAATAAACTTACCTTTTTTTAAAGTATTTTTAAATGATAAATCGGTGAAATTTTTTAAAAAACTTTTTTCAACTCTTATCCTGGTAAAAGCAGACCTTGTTCTTCTCCCCCTCCCATCCTCCTTTACCCCTCCCCTCTCCCCCTTCCTTCCTAACAGAGTAATAAAAGCATACTGGGTGGAGAACAGATGAATCAGAAACACTTTACTAATAGAGGCATGAATATTTTCATCTGAATCATCTGTGTTTTTGTAGGTATTGGAAGGCAAGCCGATTTATGCTGACTGTTTTGGCAACCTTGTGCCTCTCACAAAGAGTGGACAGCATCATCTGTTCAGTTTCTATGCTTTCAAAGAAAATAGACTTGCACTGTTTGTCAAGGTATAGTAAATCAAGCTATTGTTTGTACTAGCACATATAAGGAACATATAACATGTCAAGATATATTTAGACGTCATGCTCATCCATTTCATTCCTCACCTTCCCCCCCAACCTTCTTAAAAGCTCTGAATCATGGTTGGAAACCATTTAGCCTCCAGCATCTTGCCAGAGTTACCACTTAACATGTGTGGCCCCAGACAGTGAGCATCAGCAGGCTATTTGACCACAAGTACATGACAAAAATGATCCTCTGCCCACCCAACATCCACACAAGCACACTTTCCAGCAGATATCACTGGATAGCTGTCTAAGCAGGATCCTTGGCAGATTTTTCCATTCCATAACCCAGGGGCAAAACGTTCAATTGTAACACCTTTATGCCTGCCCTGGCTGAAATAAGCTAACTCTGTAAAGACCGGGAATCCCACCTGGGACCTTTTGGTCTATATAGCACTGCCGCTCATTGGGCAGTGATTTAACATCTAGCCTTTTCATTTTTCAAACAATTAAATTTACTTGTTACTAGAAAATTAAAAATAAAGAAAATTTTGGTTAACTTCTCTGATATTTCTTGTGAAATCTGTGGAAAGTGCCTGCATTTTTGTGGAAGGTTATGAACTAAAATTCCATAACACCATAAGGATTTTGATTCCAGTTCATTAACTACTTGATGTGCAGCAACCAAACTTTTAATTCCATGTTTACATTAGGTAAAAATGATTTAAAAGGTTATTTAATAATTTCTTCATGTTGGCCTTTTTATACAGTGACAGTGAAAATTAATTTGAGCTTAAATTGTAACAAGAATGGATCAAACTGCTCCCTGCCAGTCTTGTTTTTGTGATGGGGCATTCTAGTGTTGCGGTACATTACTCTTGTTCCTGGTCTGGTGAAGGGGAAGCATGTGACCAAGTTGTAATGGGCTGAATTTTAATGGGGAAGGTGGGTTGGGGTGGAGGGGCTCCGAAGCGGTCAGGAAACCCAGGAGAACAGGTTTCTCGCAGGCCCAGCCGAATTTAATGGCAGGGCCTGATTTGCAAAGGAAGCCTCTGTTTCCCACCTGCAGCCAGCCGGAGGAGGATTGGGGTCCAGATTAGGATCAGCGGTGGGGGATGGTGTGATATCCGAAGAGGATCAAGGGCCAGGGCAGGGGTGAGGTTGAGTGAAGATCGGGGGCTAGGAGCAGCACGGGGAGGGGGCAGGGGCCAGCACGGTGAGGGCCAAAGGAGCAGGGGGTTGGCTGTCAGCAAAGATCGGCGGTCGGAGGAGCGGCGGGAAGGGCAGCGGAGGAGCATGGGAGGGTGGAGGCCTGGGGGTGGGGGAGGATCAGAGGCTTTGTGGGGGAGGGTCTCCAATCGCGGGAGGTGGGTTAGGCAGGGATCCTGGATCCAGGAGGTACATGTAAAGGCACGTACCTCCTGGATCCAGCAGTCCTCACCTTGCATTAACTGGCAGATTTCACGAGGTGTGCAAAACCCGACCAGCTAAAATTGAATTCAAAATGGAGGTTCAAGCAGAGGCTTTCGGCCTCATTATAATATTTAAATCGACAACCTACCTCCTGGCAGCGGATTAGCTGCCCGCCCCCAACCCCCCTCCGGTCTCGTCCCGCCTCAGTTAAAACCGGAAATGGGCGGGTTGGACGTGGGATCAGGTTCAAATTTTTAATCCACCCGCTTTTTTAGGTTAAAATTCCCCCCAATGAGTCCGTCCACTCTCTGGTAGTCTAGTAGGAGTGGAAATTATATCCTCATAATAATGGGAAAGGGAAGCATTAGTGGAGGTGATGCATCTACCCAATTCCTGTTGGTATAATAGGGAGCAGAAGAAGTGTTAATAAATCTCATCAATCCCTGGTAATCTTGTTAGGTGGAATATAACTTTATGGTGGTGTTGTATCCATTCAAGTCCAGATGTTAATGGTTATTACCGCTGATTCTTTGAGTTGGTGAAAAGTGATGATACAAAATTGCATAGATTTAAAGTAATTGGTGGAAGGATTAGAAGGGAATTGAGGAGAACTTTTTTCACCCAGAGGGTGGTCGGGGGTCTGGAACTCACTGCTGAGGGTGGTAGAGGCAGAAACCCTCAACACATTTAAAAAGTACTTGGATATGCACTTGAAGTGCTGTAACCTACAAGGCTATGGACCAAGAGCTGGAAGGTGGGATTAGACTGGATAGCTCTTATTCGGCCGTCACAGACACAATGGGCTGAATGGCCTCCTTCTGTGCCGTAAATTTCTATGATTCTATGATTTCTAATTGGCTTCCGGAATGTAGCAACCTGCGGCTCACCTATAGGGCTACCCACTGGGACATCTGCGGAAAGCCACGTTTCTGTGTACTTCAGAGAAGTTAAACAACTGAAGGACCAACCACTTACCCCCGCTACCTATTTTTTAATAGAGACCGTAAGATTACTTCTGCACAGCTCCAGAGCTTTTATCTTACAGCACAATCTCTACCTGGAGGGGCAGAGTTCTGCATTGCTTCTGTCAGTACAAGCAACCTCACACTGAGATCTCTGATGTACGATGGATGCTGTAAATGTCACAATATACGGCGGGAATTTCTTTGGGAAGGGGGTTCCAATCAGCCACTGTAACTTTGGCAGAAGATTGGCGAGAACTACGTTTATGCGTCTAACCAGGATTTAAGCCAAAATGATGGCAGCCAATCGGGAGAACCCACGTGGAAGTCCCCGTGATATTCTTATCAGCTTTATTTTCTATTGATCCCCCACCCCCTGCTGATTACCATTATCAGAAAGGAATATGTTTTCTTCAATTTTTTTTTTTTAAATAATGCACCCGCCCAGCCTATAATGTTCTTTCCTGGGCTTGGGCAGCATGCCCTAATTACGGTTTCACTGTAATCGGTAGAGCTACTCTGGGACGCATAGTGCTGCTCCCTGTCAGGTGCCAGCTCTACTCAGTTGATAGCAATCTTGCTGAGTCAAAAGCTGCTGGTTCAATACCCATTCCAGGATCTGAACAAATAAACTAAGGTGACACTTTAACTCAGTATTGAGGGAGTGCTACAAAGTGGACGGTGCTGTCCTTTGGAAGCGATGTTAAACTGAGGTGTTCCCAATTTAGGTATAGCATTAAAGACCCAGCGACACGAGTTGAGGTAGAAGATTAGCCATGATCTTATTGAAAGGCGAGCAGGCTCGAGGGGCCGTATGGCCTACTCCTGCTCCTATTTTTTTATGTTCTTATGTTGTTTATAACCTGTACTATTATATTTGTTTTTCTGCAGCATTGCTCTCAGTGAGTTGGGGGATACACCGTTTCATAATGATAGGGTGCTATCAACAATGTGATGGGTAAAATGTTACGGGAAATAAGTGTGAAGCTTACAGGAGGTGTCTGCTATATGCAAGAGTTTTCATATATTATAGAGAGTAGGAACATGAATAAGCATCTCTGCCAAGTTGAGTTGCGCACTGTGGTTTTAACATATCCAATTTGACGTTAGAGCTTTCATATCTCAAATGATCATAAGTGGAATCTGAACCCACTGCCCAAATAAACTTGGAATGTATATCTTACCAATTAGAGCATTCCTATATATGCCTTTTGTGTTATGTGTAAATGTTCACACGAAAACATAATTAATGATCTTTTTATATAACATTTTGAATTTTAATTTGTTCAAGTTGTGAGAACTTGCTGGCTTATTATTGCCAATTTTGAAGAGTACTAAATATATGTTTATGGTTACAATTGCATGCTGCTATTTTAACATGACACTGTGTTCATGAAAAAAAGTGATTGACAAACCTTTTCCTTTTGTTTGGGGAAGAAAAAGAGCTGTGTGTCATTTTTAGCATGATGAATTATGAACAAGTGATACATTGACAATGGGATTAACCTAAATGGACAGGTGCTGGCCTGCCAAAGTTTGCCAAACACTTTTTGGTGCGTTTCAACATTAGTTGTATAAACCACCTCAAATTCTGGACTGTGTCACAACAGGTGCGGGATACAACTCAGGAACCCTGTGGACGATTATCCTTCATAAAAGAGCCAAAATCTACAAGAGGTCTTGTACAACATGCTATCTGCAACCTAAATATTACGCTACCCCTTTACAGCAAGGTAAAGAATGGCTACTTTTGTTCTATATCTCACAAAAATATAATAATGGAGACTATTGTCTAATGTTTATCATACATCAAGGAGAGGTGTTTGAAAAGTCCATCACTGGTTGAAAGCAAAAGACCGTACAGGCCTAACTTTAGTTACAGTAGTGGAGAATTAGATGAGCTTGTGTTTATTTCATTTTTAATCTAGCCTAATCTAAACCACGTCTGACTTGTCTTCTTCTAATAGTTTTCTTTCTTTTCTCAGAATGAGACTGTGGGCTGGATTTTTCCCTAGAGCAGACTACGGGCGGCTGGTCAGTGGAATGTGCTGGCTGACAACCTGTTAATCCTGCCGAGAGGCCTGGTCCATTTTGAGGACTGAGCCTGATTTGTATTGGGCCAGCGGGGTACAGTCGGAAGCCTAATGCCCCGGGGCAGCCCGCTGGCTCCAGGCAGCCTCGATATCAGGCGGCATAGCCGGCCTCTGCACTGGAGAATGGTGGGCTCCTGGGAGGGGTGTGGGGGGAGAGCCGTAGCGACAACAGCCCAGACTGGGTTTGTGGAGACTGGAGGAGCATTCCTGCTTAGGCCAGATCGACACCCGATGCTTGTCAGAATGTACACAGTGCAGCTCTGCCTGCAGCTCAGGCCACAGTTGGCTATCGGGGCCCTATATATATCATAGGACCTCGATGGGCCTATTGCTTGACTCGGGGTCGCTCCAGCCATTCAGTGATAGGCTTAGGGAAACATTGCTATGGCCACAATGACAGCGACAATGGGTTGGTAGCCTATTGCCCATCATTTTCGAGTTGCTATTGCCCCATTTCTGCCAGGTGGGAGGCCTGAAAGTTCATACCTATCTGTGACATATTAAACCTTTTATTGCTTAAATGGGGCTATACAGACTCTTGCATTTTGACCAGGGCAGGGCACAACAGACATCTAAGGTATTATGCCTAGCAAAATAACTCAGCTTGGTCTTTCTTTTTGCCAAACAGTAGGCCCCGAAATTCCTATTGACAAGGCTGATGTACGCTGAGGTTCCTCTCTAGAAGTGCCCTGGTACAAATTACGTGGTGTTTTTGGCTGCGCAGAAGCAGCACCTGCAACAGAGTTAATACATTATTTAAAAGGGGCAGTTTGACCAGAACTGTTCATCAAGGCAGAAGTACGTGATTACATAGAATTTACAGTACAGAAACAGGCCATTCGGCCCAACTGGTCTATCCCAGTGTTTATGGTCCACACAAGCCTCCTCCCACCCTACTTCATCTCACCCTATCAACATATCCTTCTATTCCTTTCTCCCTCATGTACTTATCGAGCTTCCCTATAAAGGCATCTATGCTATTCACCTCAAATATTCCATGTGGTAGCAAGTTCCACATTCTAACCACTCTCTGGGTGAAGAAGTTTCTCTTGAATTCTTTACTGGATTTATTATTTATTATTGTTTAAAGGGACGCTCTTCAACTAAGATTGCTTTTGGAAACGTATGGCCCTATCTTGGGATTCACTGTATATATTGCAAAAAAAATCTCACTGTTCTACATAGGAAACTTTCCCTTTCATTCTACATTATCCTTGGAAAGCATTCTATTTCAAGAGAATTACTGAGCTTCTAACTGAAGGTTGTACAATGGAAATCCCACTTTCCATAATATATATGGTGAAGGAAGAGGAGCAGCAAGAGATACCAGATTAATCAGGCAGCGCTAGAGGAGACACAGACCAGTCCATCACTAGCCATATAGCAGGATCTGTAGACCCAGTCACATTTTCTGAGACCTTTCCCAGGAGTTCTGTTTCAGGCAGCTGTGCTTCAGTCATGAAGCTTTGTAAAAGCTCTGTTCATTGCTGCAGCAAGATCTGCAACCAAGGTTCAAAGCTTGCACAGCTCTTACTGGCATAGAAAGTGACCACAGTTCTCAACTTTTATGCTTCAGGCTCATTCCAGGTAGCCAAAGGGGAGTTTTGTCAGATCAGTGAATTTGCTGCACATTCCTCTTTAAGGCAAGTCACCAATGCCCTCTTTGCTAGAGCATCTCAATTTATACAATTACAGAGCTCCTAGACAGATGATTGAGAGGACTATCAATTTTTTTCAGAATTGCTGGATTCTCTAGGGTTGCGGGACTATTGTTTGCAACCATGTGGCATTGTTTGATCCAAATATAAACCCACATATTTATATGAACCACAAAGATTCCATGCCCTAAATGTGAAGCTTACTTGCAATGCCACAGCTACTTGCACATGACTTCATGACATGCTTGGAGCTGTCATGATGCTTTTATACTTCTTCAGTCCAGTGTCTCAGCTCTATTTCAAAAGCAGAGGCAAGGGCCAGGACTGCTGCTGGGTGACGAGGGGTTCCCGTTCCTCCCATGGCTCCTGCTGCTTCTCTGTAGGACAAACCAGTGAAGCACTATAATGAAGCACACATGAAGGCAAGGATAAGGCATTGGGATGCTCAAAGGAAGATTCGAGTGTCTGGATTAGGTCCAGGGTGTGTCTTGCAGAGTGCACCTAGCACCATCTTGCAAATTGTGGTAAGCATTGGACTCATCAGTCACCTGCGAACTCATTTTTAATGTGGAAGCAAGTCATCCTCGGTTCCGAGGGACTGCCTAAGAAGAAGAAGAAGAAGGTAAGCATAGTTGTGTGCTTCAGAACTTTGTGATGAGGGAAGGACTGATAGTAAATGTCCCAGAGGATGCCTGAGAGCCTGATGACACTACTGATGTTGGAGACCCAGCCTATCAAAAGCAAGAAACAGGTGTGGTGACAACTACTGCTACACGCCTGAGGGACAGACTCATTGGCACACCTTCACAGGTGAATAGAGCAACATTATTTGGAAATCTGAGCCCATCTGCCTCCTCTTGCTAACCTCTCTGTGGTCCAAGCAAACTCTTTGCTTCTTACAACTGGCTATCACATCATAATCATGAGCCTCAACATCAGCACGTTACCTGTCCCCCATTGTCATACAAGAAAACCAAACACCAAGTAGTCCTTATATCAAATATTCTAGTGATTTATTACAATTAGTATGAAAATATTGCTTGGTTTTATCACCATGCACACCTTTTAGTGCCATGCAATTTTTTTTCTTTGCTCTACTATAACACTTTTACGTGCCACTTGAGGATCTCGGGTCTGAAATGTAGATGGCTGCTGCAAAACATTATGAGCTTTTTGGGATGCAGACGGTCTTTCCTTTAAGGTCCCCAAGTCCTGGGCTGGACATAGAACAGGCTGATTTTGTAATGGGTTGCAAAGTTGAAGGCTTCTGGAGGAAGCTGTTAGAGTGCTTCTCTGTGCTGCTGCCATGAGGGGAAACAGTCTCTGAGGCACACACACCAGCTACCCCACTAGTACTGGGACCAGGATTCTAGTGGCCAGCGATCAGTGTGGAAATGGACCTAACAAAATCTAAATTATCATTCAATCTTTAGGAGAGAGTCCCTCTGAGATGCTGCCCTGTATACTTTGCAATCTAATTGTTATTGACCACTCGAGGTGGTCACCCCAAGACCTGTAGTTCTTTATTCAAAGCCTCCACGTTGAGTTGACTGACTTGCCCGGATCTCTCATGAAGCACAGGAAGGTTTGCAGATGCTCCTGCAGCTGCTACTTTCTACAGGTTGTCCTGCAATGAGTTGAAACCCTCTCATACTGTCACACAGCAGGGCACCACCGCTATCTCAGTCATCTGCCACACATCTTGGGAGGGGCCACGCAGCACGTGCATATGTGTGTAATGCTGGTATCCTCCTCTTCATGACAGAATCCTTGAGAATATCATCTGCTTGCGCATGCAGCCAGATGCTGACATGTCTGACGCTTCTGCTCAACTACATCAGGCTCCACTTCCACATCTGCAACCTCTGGCTTTGTTATGCTCTGATTCTCACCACATGTCAATTCCTCGACGACACTATCGATATGCCCTCAGGTGGGTGTCTGTGGGCTGCTAAATGCAAGGGAGAGGGTGCATGACAGAGTGGGTGAGTGTTCATGAGTGTTGTCAAAGGTAGAGTGTATTGCTGTTCAGCAATCTTCTCAGCTGTATCCTGGCTCTCCGTCTCTGGAAGGAAAAACAGCACTGTTAACCTTGGTCTGATTAAGTAGCATTCTATCTTAATCAACTACTTTGTGGATATCTTATGAGGAAACTGGTAACTGGTGAAGAGATTGGAGAATATATAAAAACTTTAATTAAGTTTTCATAAATCCACTGAAGGCACAGTAACTCTCATATCTCCATCCCCAACTGCCAGGCCAGAGTTGAAATCAAATATTTCCATTGTTTTCTCTTAAATGTTGGATGTTTAGACTTCTCCCCCAGTAGCCTGACGTTCCCTGGCATTGTGTGCTGTCTTCTGCAGAAGGAATGCGGTGTTAATTAGCCGATGCATTCTCTAAATCCTGCAGTCACAATCAGTCAGGATTCATGGATGGCTGGTACTATTTGTAGGTATAAGGGAGCAAAGACAGAAGATAAGAGTCTTCAATGTGCTAGCATGAATTAGAGGATCTGAGACAACTGACATAAATAGTGCCAGGTGACTTTGCTTCTGGGTCTAGGAACATGCCATTGATGACACACAGGGTATTGCTTGACTATCGTCTTCAGGAATAACAATTTGCTTCTCTGTGATTCAGTTGTCTGTCCTGTTCTTCATCTGAAAACACTCTTACCTTTGCTGACCTAGTGAGGTCATTAAACTTGTTCCAACACTACAATGGAGTCTTTAGGGTTTTGTAGGTTCCACTCAAAGCCACAGCCACTTTCTTCCACATGTCCCATGCTAATGCATGTGATGGCTTCTTCCCTGGAACTCCAACAACTGCAACCTGCTTTCTCTAATTTAGGCCAGCTGCACTTTCACATCAGCCTCCGAGAAGTTAAATCCTCGCCTTTTCCCTTTTGCTGCATTTCACTCCCTCTTCCAAGAACCTGCTCAGCTTTTTAAATGTGTGCAGCCGTTTGAATATAGAAATTGAGTCCTTGCTGCACTCTATTCATGAATTTCGCCCTCTTCTTTACAAGCATTATATAAAATAGCTGACCTCTGATTCCGGCAGGCTTAAGGCCCACCCCACCACACTTATGTCCCGCCTCATGTATCACAGGCCTATGAACTTTTTTTAGTGTGTGTTCCTTTTCCCCATGTTCTTTCCTCACAGCTTCCCTTACCTATCTCCCTCTTTCCCTACACAAGCCACAGACTTCTATGATCAATACAGCAGGAAGGGCAAGCTGCTAACCAGACATTTTAACACTTCAAATTGAACCTCCCACTGGTGGTGAAGATAATCATGGGGTTTTATTCTAAAGGGAAAAAAATGTTGGTCTGTGCAGGTGGTGATTACCCAAGTAAGTGAAGCAGAAAATGACTACTAACTCGATAGCAAAATACTGCGGATGCTGGAAATCCGAAATAACAACAGAAAACGCTGGAAAAACTCAGCAGGCCAGGCAGCATCCGTGGAGAGTGAAACAGAGTTAACGTTTCAGGTCGAAGACCTTTCGTCAGAACAGAATGACTACTAACTGCCTGGCTGAAATACAGATGTACAGTGCCCTGCTGAACATCAATCCTAACATCTTGCAGTATCTGGCAATGTCACCTAAATAGCCTCTTTGATTGCATGTGGGTGGTGTCCAATTAGGTGTGGTAATATTTAAGCATCTTTTGTCAGACACTGCACTAATTCTCCATAGTATTCATCTGAGGGAACAACTGTATCTTGATCTTGTGTAAAATACCACTAAAGGTACCACTTGCACACACAAAGGAAATGTAAACGATTCCGTGGTATTCAGAAAGTCCAATTTAATCTTAATCAGTGATTCAAATTGAGTGTTGTTCCACAATCTACTGCTAATGCTTTTTGCTAACTTGTTGGGAAGATCTGATATATTTTTTTCTTTTTCATTATTCAGAACAAGCCAAGCTATTACTAAACAACCCATTAAAACTAAAAACCTTTCATGTTGTGTTGCACCATATATTGATAACAATCATTCTTATCAATGTAGATGGATCCAATCCTCTTATCCTTTCTTTGTGAACTTTATACTGAACCTTGCCTGCTTTTGTATTGCACAGCATTCCTCTGGAATAATTTGTAATGCTGATGAGCTGTGACTCCTTGATGCTCTTTTTATTTCTGTTTTACCACATGCTTTTCTGATTATTCCATGCTCTGCCTGTTCTTTTTTTTCTGTTATCAACTTTGGATGAAAGGAGTCAGATTCAGATCAGGAGCACGAGGAAGAGGTAATGTTAACAGTAGTAATCCATTCCTGCCTAACTACATCATCACTAATATTCCAACAAGGCCTGGAATTGATTCCAAAATGAAACTACGATGTTTCCAAAAATGATGCAGTTTTATTTCCTATTGATTACTGTCTATTGATTTCCTTGATCTCAGCGTCAGTTCTATTGCAGTTGAATAAGAAGTTTAAAGCTCAGTGAGAAAGAAATAATGTCTTTAGTTTCCTGTGGGGTTTATAGCAGCACACTGCACAAAATGAAGCCGTAAACATTTCACAGACTATGACAAATACTCAGTCTTTTTTTCTCTCACCAATTTCTCCACCATTTTTCTCTCCTCCCCATCTGTTCTAAAGGCATTGACTTTCTCCTGGGGTATAATTCAACAGGCATTAGTCACCCTTCAATATCTTAATCCAGTGGCCATTATTCAGTTGTAATCCTGTTTGCAAGCTATTCAACCTCATCACAGCCAACCCCAATCCTGTCCTTGCCTAACAAGGGTCACTGAATAGCGATCAGGATCTGGAAGCCTTGCCAAATTTTTACTCCCTAGCCCAAGGATACTGAGGTCAATTATAGTGCCCGTATTGCTGCTCTGGCTGAGAATTGGCTAACTCAGCACAGATGTGGAAACCAACCCTGGGACCTTCTTGGTCTGTATAATTCAGCCAATTTTTGGATAGACATATTCAGAATCGGGCGAGCCCAAATGTTCAAACTTAAAGAAGCAACTAAGTCTACTGGTGCATACTATCACTGATAGGTAATACAGCAACAACTTACTGTTCTGTAGCATTCTCCACATACAGAGCACTTTACAAGGTGATAAATAAAGACTGGACACTGAACAGGGGGTGGGAAGGAGGGATTGAGGATCAAAAGCACAGTTGAAAAGAAGGGTCTTTCAGAGGCTTTTACAGGCAGAGAAAGTTATTGAAGGAGGGAGTTCCAGTGGTCTGGAAGCATAATGATGGCCAAAGATGAGCAGGGGAAGTTAGTATGAGGAATATGCCAGTGTGGAGGGAGTGGACGATCCACTCAGAGATGTACGGCTGGAGGGAAATAGTGAGGTGCTGTGACACACTCTGCTATATTTTTCAGCCTCCTGCAGCAGGCGGGTGCCTGAAGTACACCACTAGTGGGTGGGCACCTCCCAGGGATGTATAAATTGGGTGACCTCCCCTGACCCAGCAGGATCAATGTCAGAAATCATAGGCGGGCTTACACCCATTGAGAGAATTTGAAGGCGGGGACGAGGCTCTTAAAGTCATTTCTCCGGGGCACGGGGCACCTATGCAGCTTGGTGTGGACATGGGTGATGTAAATCTTGGTGCAGGTGTGAAAGTGGATGGTGGCATTCTGCAGGAGTTTTTGTAGTAGGAAGTAGTGAGGCCAGCAAGGAGACCATTGGGGAAATCAAGCCTTGAGGTGATAAAGGCATGGATAGGACTTTGGTAACTGAAGGGGAGAGGTAGATACAGGGGTGGATGATGTTTCAGCAATGAAAGAAAGTGATCTTGATACTAATCAGGGGGCCAAATGTCCACAGTACCAGCATCCTGTGTTAGCCGCCCATGATTTCTGGCATTGATCCTGCTGAGTCAGGGGAGGTCATCCAATTTATATATCCCTGGGAGGTGCCCACTCCGCTAGTGATGCATTTCAGTCATCCGCCTGCTCCAGGAGGCTGAAAAATATAGCAGTGTGTGTACGTTCTGGGAGGGGGTGGTGCCACCTTCAGGAAGATACCAGAAGTGCCCCCTTGGTCCCCTTCGTGAAGAGGCTAAAAAGAGTCATCCCCGCCCCCATTCCCCTCCCCCGACCATGTCCTCTCTTATAATCCATGTCCTCTCTTATAATGCTTAGCTTGTTTGGGGTGAGCGGAGGCCCTGCCTTATAAGCCCTCACTAAGCCTCCATGGAAGAGTGGGACTTAGCAGATCCCAACCAAATCTGCCGCCCTTGCTCTGCATTCACAACAGAATTAAGGTAAAATTACACCAGAAGGATTGCCAAATACTGACCCTCAGATTTGGAGAAGGAAGCTGAGCTCAGGTTTGAGCACAATTCTGTGGGCGTTACTTGAAAAGGATTTGTTACTACTAGTTCATTGAAAGAATTGCTATGCCATTTGAATTAAAATATATGTTGCAGGTTTAAATGACGCCCACACACCCAAAAAATACAAAGCATCCTTTGCCATAGTGCAACATGTAGAATGCTTAAATTGCTTCACCTTAATGGCCGGTAGCACTCCGAAAATTGCAGTGCTGAGCTTACCGCCTCAATCCCACTCCCGGTCCACCATCTGCCACTTACAACACGTCGTGGAACTGGGTGGCCAGAGTACCTGCTTGTTTCAAGCAGAAGCCTATTTACAGGAAACTCTTTATTAACTGGCACCGACGGGACCGGCGTGGTGCCGGTTAATCAAAAAGTCCGGATAACGGAGAGTTATATCTCCCAACGTACGAGAGCCCCGTACACACTGACATGCGTCTGCATTCGGAGCTCCGTCTCCCCGGGGACCGCCAGCTGACCATCTGTCGTGTCCGCTGCCTACCCGGGCTGCACATTCCCCTCCCAATCTACACGCTCCGATACAAGGCAAACGCCTCGGGGTGTTTTAAAAAGTTATTTTTAAAGGAGAGATGAAGGAAAACCCCGGTTACCTACTCAAGAATTTTGCCGGTTAAGAGAGATTTCCGGTTATTTGGGTGCCGGTTAAAAGAGAGTTTCCTGTATAATATGCAAATCGGAGTTTAATGCCATTTGCGGGATCCTGATGCAATTTTGAGGTACCAACGGGTGAAGCATGCGCCATGCACACTCAGCCCATTGGTACTAGCTGTAAAGTGACCTAATCAGGGGTCTTCAATCAGACCGCTGAAGGTCACTCAGAAAACATAGGAAAAGACCTGTGGCACTGATTTTGTGGGTCAAAGTGGAGCATGAATGCTCCTATTGACCCCACAACAATCTTCCCACCCACTGCCAGCTCAACCGTGACTCCCCACCTTTTTTTTCTCCTCTCCTATTTAACTCCAAGCTTCCGGCTTGGTTCCACAGATTACCTGCTTCCCCCTCCTCCAAAGGAGAGCTGCCTGTGAGCACTGGTATAGGGCTCACAGCTCACTGATAGTATGCAGATGAGGTATGGCCATCAAAATGGCTCACACCTCTCACCAAGGACAAAAGGCGCGCAGCACAATTGCCATGCCCGCCACCTGCCCGACATGTGCCCCAATAAAACTACACCACACTGCCCATCTAGTGGGCTAAAACATCTACTTTCCTTGGAATGTCTTTTTTCTTTAGAATCTGGCCAGCTATCTAAGCCAGGGCTGGCTTTCTTCTTAAAGGAGATCTGCCTGGACCTTACTGGCCTCCCTGTCAATAGACCTCATCAACTGACCTTCCAACGATGGCCAGAAGAGCTGCCAATCAAGCCTGCTACTATTGCCTTCCTGCTCTTCTCAAATGGAATTGGACTACCTTGACATAAAAGGGTAGAATTTCCGTGGGGTTATCGATCTCCTACTATGACTTCGGTGGAAACTCTAGAAAAATGGCATAAATGGCCATTTCTGCCGTTTCTGCCAATCTTCTGCTGAAGTTACAGCAGGAGATCCGGAGAACCCCCACAGAAATTCCAAGTGCACGAGTCTGGGAGGAGCCAATTGAGTCTTATTTTCTCAGTTCAAAGTGGGATGTGAGGAACAACATTCCACAAACCCTACATCACCCATTTAACCGTGTGAGGAAATATTCTGCGTAAGTACTTTCTGATTATCAAAAGTAGTTAAGCAAAATCTCCAAAATATTCATCCAGCCTCACATCTCTGTTATTCAGCGCTTGACTGTCTGTCCTCCACAGGCAACATTCCTCACTCCCTTGCCCCCCTCCTGGACCAAGCAGTAGAAAATCAGGATATCCTATGGGATGCTTGATCATCTCAGTGTATACTTATCCTTATGACCTCCAATCTTATTCCCAAACAGTTGCCAATGTATCTCCTCTATGAAAGAGTTTATCAATTCCGCCCGAAATGCTTTTGCTGCGAGTGTGTTCTAGATATCCACTCTTCTGACGAGTGAAAAAATTATTTGAAACTTTAATCTTCCTTGAGGCTTGCTAATTTGGAACCTATGGGCTGGATTTTGCAGGGGGTCAGCGGGCGCGATCGGTGGCGGGTCAGAGGGGAAAGTTTTTTTCCCCCAGTGGGTCGGTACCCCGCAGTGAACCTGCCGCCACGCACCTTTACCAAATATCAGGTCTGTCAGTGCTGAACAGACCCGACACGCAGCGGTGGGGGAGGCAATTAAAATGATTAGTGGCTTGTTTACAGCAACTTATAAATGTTTTTTCCCAGCTTTTTGGATTTGACAGGTCGCCCACTGGTTTCCCGCTGTGTCTAGACCTCGTCTGTGAAGCTGAGGCGGGAAGTCAGTGGCCATTGAATCAGCTGATGAGTTGACAGCTTCAAATGTGAAGTCAAAGCTCCCAGCTGATTGAGAAATGTTCCCTTAACCACTCGCTTCTCCAAACTGCATTTCCACTACAGATTCAGGATGCTGCAAGTCTTTACATAAGTCTCCATCCAGTCTGACCTCATTACCTTTCCCACCATTGACAGATCGCTTCTGCCATCTCTATTTCACCTGCCATCTATTCCATCAGCATGGGTGCCCTTGAAACTCTTTCACCTTGGTCCTCAGAATCCCACCACGATCAGCCCCAACACCAGCAGCACCAGGCACACCAGCAGCACCAACAACAACACCAACCTTCTCCGCAATCAACTGATGCTGCACAGGACAGAGGGCATCAGCACCCGACCACATTGCTGCCCGGGAGGGCAGGGATGGCCTCACCATGGCCAGATTTACTTCACTTGACGCTGTACACCCTGGCTGCCACATGATGTGCCAGGTTGGCACCGCCCCACACCAACACCATAAAGCATCCCTACAATGCCCAAGCCATTCCTTTCACAATCATGACCATTGTGGGGGAGTACCGTTATATCTCACCATTCACTGTAACTCACTAAGCCACTTCCAAAGGTGCACACAAATCTGTCCAAGAACGCAAAGTTTTGAGAATAAAGGTTTCAATGTTTGACAGCACATTAACAGAAACTTTATATGAACGTTACATAAAACACCCAAGTGCCTACCCTTGTGTGTTGTTAGTTGGTAAGATTGCACTAGGATGAGGGTGAGTGTGAGGGGTGGCTAGTGAGATGGGGATGTGATAATATAGATAGAGAGGGATGGGTGGAGGTGCAAGGTAAGTTGGTGTGAGTAAGGATGTGCAGGAGTAGGGTAGGGAAGGCAGAGTGATGGGGATGTGATGAGAGGCACAGCAGGATGAGGTTGAGTGTGGCTTTGTAATAATGTTTTGTGATGTACTGAGATCATTGAAACGTTTGCGGCACTGCACCCAGGTCCTCCTGACCACATCCCTGCTTGTGCCTTCCTCTGCAATGTGCAACCAGGCTGTGTTAATCTCCTGGGGAGGTCTCTTCCGCCCATGGGAAGGGAAGCGGACTTCCCTGTGTGCTGTTACTCCCTCCATAAGCATATGGAGGGGGTCATGGGGGAGCCTGGGTGCAGCCCTGCACCTCTGTGCAGTGCTTGCCAGTGATTGCAGCACCTCATTGTGCTGTAGAACACTGACAGCACAAATGTCAAAAGAAATTTGTACATGGTCCCTTTAAGGAAACCGGCTGATGACGTCACCAGACCCACTTCCTCTAATTGGCTGGGAAACGCACTGGGTGGGCTTAACAAGCCCAATCAACGGAAAGTCATTTCAGAGGCCGGGATGGAGCCAGGAGCGGGGTCGGGACCCGCCACCGACATCACCCACCACGGACCCGCCGATGTTCATAAAATCCAACCCTATGTTCTCTGGTCTAAATCAAAGAGTCTGCTTACATTTACACTTCCAACATTTTACCAAGACGTGGTTCATGTTTCACCTCAATCTTCTTTTCTCCAATGAAAACATGTTGAGCTTTGTGAGTTTCCCTTCATAAATTATGTGCTAGAATCACTCTTTTCAATGAAACCTCCCAAATGTTCGAATATCCTTTGTAGGTAGGGTTTCCAAAATTGCACACTATCGGGCAAATTCAGCAAGGTTGCACTTCTGGCATAAAGCCTTGCTCAACATGAGCTTGGATCCGAGAATCAGGGCTTTAGTGTTGTAGATCTATCTCTGACCCACATTCGTGTCTAGTGAGGCAGTGTGCCATGAGTATGGCCTCACTAAATTATTCCATATGTTGCTTCACCCCCACAACACCAACTATCTTGCATTTATAAAGTGCCCTTCATTTAAAATGTCCCAAGGCACTTTGAATGGGGAGAATTGTACAATGTGAGAAAATTAGGGACGATTACAAGGCATGGTCAAAGAACTGTTTTTAACATGATTTTTGAAGGTGAAGAGAGAGATAGCGAAGCAGTAAGTTTTAGAAAATTCCAGAAGACGGGCATGTTAACTGATGGTGGAATGGAGGGAGATGATGTAGAGTTAGGAGAGCAGAGGGTGTATGGTGGGGCTTAGGGTTTCGAAAGTTGCAGCAATAAGAACAAAGCCATGGAGGGATTTGAAAATAAAGATCAGTATTTTAAGGTCAATGTACTGGGATACATGGAGCTAGTGAAGGTTGTCGAGGATAGCGGTGATCAGGACTCTGTAAGGAATAAGGTGCAAGAATAAGCTATAGATTTCTAGATGATTTGGAACTTGTGTAGGGTGCAACTGGGGATGCAGGCAAATACAGCATTGGAGAAATTGAGCTTTGGAGAAGTAGTAGCTGTAAACCACTAGATGAAGTGCACAAAGTAGCCCAGAAATGATACAAGGTAAAAAAGGTATGGGTGAGGTTTTCAGTAGTGGAAGGGGTAGAGGAGGAGGAGGCAAAGGCAAACGTTGCATTCAGAATTCCCAAGTGCTTCATTATCCTATTGTCCTCTTAATCCATTCATTATAAACCAAAGTAAATATAAAATAAGGAGATCACTAGACAGTACCATTGAGATACAAGATAACACAAAATGGAATATTTCCTGGCCTTGTAATAACATTTGCATTTTGTGTATTCTTTGAAAGACAGCTGTTAGTTTACCGTCACTGGCTGCTAGAACTTTAAAAAAAATGTAGTGAATAAGGTACATGTGTTTTTATTCTGCTGTTGCTATTAGATTTTAAAACTGTTATTTTACATGTGCAGATTAAGGTATGATATCTGTAGCTGAAAACATTCTGTTTCTGGGTCAATGATAGTAGCCATGAGCCACATGATGAGGTGCGCAAAGTATCTCAAAGATGACTCTCCCTCCACATTTTTAGATCCCTCCCTCTGGGGAAGCATTTGACCTCCATTCAATGCTTTCCCCTTGCAGTGTGGCTGAGATAGGGAACTCGGAGGTATGTGGAATTCATGTCCTGCCACTCTGTTTCCAGTATGTCATCCTAGCCACCAAAAATAAACTTATAACCAACTCTACTGAATGCAGCACATCATGTACTCATTTTGTACCTTTATTATTTTACAGGTGACTGGAATACAAGATAAATGTAAGAATACTTTCTATCTGTAAAATAAAAGTATTAAGGTCAGCATGAGAGTATGAAATCTTTAAAATAATTTAACAACTTGTTACTAATGCTTGTAGAGATAACAGTAATTATGTATAACAACTGTTTAATTGATTAAAACACAAGTATTACTGTGCTTATTAGAGCATTAATCACTAAATAATCAGTGTATCATCTAAGCATCCACTTTCCTTTGACATCCCTTATAGTCCTGCTGTGCCTGTTGCGCTCATTATGAAACTCTTTCAGTTTTCCATGTTTCTCTTAACTTTCATGCTCTTTGATGAGCAGAGGACATGCCTATTCCATGTCTCACTTGACATTTAGTTCCATTATATTCAAACAAGTGTTCCAACATCAGGATGGCAGCTACTGTGGTGAAGTACAGTTTTGTTTTTTCATATTAAAAACTGAATACAGAAGTGAAACAACAACAACAATACCCAACACCATCTTATGAAATATTCTATTTTGTGGACATTGCTGGGTTTAGTTTTGTAGCATTTCAGAACACTAAATATATTATTGAGAGGGTACAGTTTAACACACTTATGTGCTGGAGTACTTTTAATCTTTCTTCATAAAAACAGTTGCCCCCATTTATTTTGATAGAAGGCTGTTCTGTTAAGTGTATGACAGTAGTAATAGTTTTAAGTTAATAGTGCATTCATATGGCGAACCACATCCACCAAAGTGGTTCCACAATGTAGTGGGCCTGCCAATAGTCTGGAACCTGCCCTGGTCACACTGTAGGATACATTTCAGATACCGGCAGCAATGAGGAAATAACTGCCATGTGCAAGATCACACACATGCAGTTGTTTAAAACTGTGATCATAGTTTCTAGTTGGGAAATGTCTCCAATGTTGGGGAAAGGCTGTCGGTGCCAAACCACAGTACATTAGCTGAGTGGAAAGCTTAGCCCATCTGTGGCCTGAAAAAATAGTCTCCTGAAAAAATAGTCTCCTGAGCCTTCACCAAGAGTTCATGTCTGCTAGTGCGGTATTGTGCTTTTGGCAGTGTAGGGAAAAGCCATTTCATAAGATGCCTGTACTGCTAAAGACACTAGTACCACCTCAACAACAACAACAACGCAACTCACATTTATATAGTACCTTTAATATAGATGCTTCACAGATGCGCTTATCAAACAAAATTTGACACCGAGCCACATAAGGAGATATTAGGACAGGTGACCAAAAGCTTGGTCAAAGAAGTAGGTTTTAAGGAGGAAAGAGAGGTGGAAAGGTTTAGGGAGGGGTCTCAACAGCTTAGGGCCTAGGCAGCTGAAGACATGGCCATCAGTGATGGAGCAATGAAAATCGGGGATGTGCAAGAAGCCAGAATTGGAGGAGCGCAGTGATCTCAGAGGGTTGTAGGGTTGGAGGAGTTACAAAGATAGGGAGGGGCGAGGCCATGGAGGGATTTGAAAACAAGGATGAGAATTTTAAAATCGAAGCTAGCACTAGAGGTAGGGATGCCTTTGGCAATAGCAATGTTGTATAAATATAACATTGGTGTATAGCTTTACTGTGTGTAGACAATGCTCAGACTTAGTGACTAGATCCATTCTCATCTTTGGAAACAATAATCTGTTAACTGTTCTAATTCAACACTTCATGATACACCAACAACTAGCCTCACTGAATGACATTTCTAACCCCTTTAAAGGCCTTAGTATCAGATATAATTTGCATGGAAGCAAAATAATCCTGTACTCAGTTGCTGCTTACAAAGCAGCTCTTATAGTACAGACTGCAACAGCAGATTGAGTTTGAAAGAATTGTTTTTTAAATAAAAATCCTGGCAATGACGTGTAAAGTTTGGTAAATTTAAATAATTAATCATTTTGTGGAAAGTAATCCTTTTTTAATAAACTACAACTTGTATTTACAGAGCACCTTTGAAGTAGCAAAATGTCAGGTGGATGAATTAGCTGCACAAATAGATGTAAACGGATATGATATAATTGGGATTATGGTGACATGGCTCCAGGGTGACCAAGGCTGGGAATTCAACATCCAGGGGTATTCAATATTCAGGAAGGACAGGCAAAAAGGAAAAGGAGGTGGGGTAGCATTGCTGGTTAAAGAGGAGATTAACACATCAGTAAGGAAGGATATTAGCTCTGATGATGTGGAATCTGTATGGGTAGAGCTGAGCAATACCAAGGAGCAGAAAACGTTAGTGGAGTTGTATACAGACCCCCAAACAGTAATGCTAAGGTTGGGGATGGCATTAAACGGGAAATTAGAGACGCGTGCAATAAGGGCACAGCAGTTATCATGGGTGACTTTAATCTACATATAGATTGGGCTAACCAAATTAGTAACAATACTGTGGAGGAGGAATTCCTAGAGTGTATACGGGATGGTTTCCTGGACCAATATGTCGAGGAACCAACTAGAGATCAGGCCATCTTAGACTGGATATTATGTAATGAGAAAGGATTAATTAGCAATCTTGTTGTGCGAGGCCCCTTGGGGAGGAGCAATCATAATATGATAGGATTCTTCATTAAGATGGAGAGTGAAGTAGTTGACTCAGAGACTAGGGTCCTGAATTTAAATAAAGGAAACTACGATGGTATGAGGCGCGAGTTGGCTAGGATGGATTGGGGAGCGTTACTTAAAGGGTTGACGGTGGATAGGGAATGGCAAACATTTAAAGATCGCATGGATGAACTACAGAATTTGTTCATCCCTTTGGCATAAAAATAAAACAAAAAAGGTGACACAACCGTGGCTAACAAGGGAAATTAGGGATAGCATAAGAGCCAAGGAGAGGACATATAAATTGGCCAGAAAAAGCAGCAAACCTGAGGATTGGGAGCAGTTTAGGATTCAGCAAAGGAGGACAAAGGGATTAATTAAGAGGGGGAAAATAGAATATGAGAGTAAGCTTTCAGGGAACATAAAAACTGACTGTAAAAGCTTCTATAGATATGTGAAGAGAAAAAGATTGATGAAGTCAAGTGTAGGTCCCTTGCAGTCAGAATCAGGGGAATTTATAATGGGGAGCAAAGAAATGGCAGACCAATTAAATACATACTTTGGTTTGTCTTCACAAAGGAGGACACAAATAACCTCCCAGAGATGTCGGGGAACATAGGGTCTGATGAGAGGGAGGAATTGAATGAAATCAGTATTTGTAGGGAAATGGTGTTTGGGAAATTGATGGGATTGAAGGCCGATAAATCCCCAGGGCCTGATAATCTACATCCTAGGTTACTTAAGGAAGTGGCCCTAGAAATAGTAGATGCATTGCTGGTCATCTTCCAAAATTCTATAGACTCTGGAACAGTTCCCATGGATTGGCGGGTAGCTAATGTAACCCCACTATTTAAAAAAAGTGGGAGAGAGAAAACGGGGAATTATAGACCGGTAAGCCTGACATCGGTTGTGGGGAAAATGCTAGAGTCCATTATAAAAGATGTAATAGCAGAGCACTTGGAAAACAGTGACAGGATCGGACAAAGTCAACATGGATTTACAAAAGGTAAATCATGCTTGACTAATCTACTGGAATTTTTTGAGAATATAACTGGTAGAATAGAAAAGGGAGAACCAGTGGATGTGGTGTATTTGGACTTTCAGAAGGCTTTCGATAAGGTCCCGCATAAGAGATTAGCATGCAAAGTTAAAGCACATGGGATTGGGGGTAAGGTACTGACTTGGATAGAGAACTGGTTGGCAGACAGGAAACAAAGAATTGGAATAAATGGGTCTTTTTCCGAGTGGCAGGCAGTGACTAGTGGGGTACCGCAGGGATTGGTGCTAGGACCCCAGCTATTCGCAATATATATTAATGATCTAGACGAGGGAACTAGATGTAATATCTCCAAGTTTGCAGATGACACAAAGCTGGGTGGGCGTGTGTGCTGTGAGGAGGATGCAGAGAAACTCCAGTATGATTTGGACAGGTTGGGTGATTGGGCAGATGCATGGCAGATGCAGTATAATGTGGATAAATGCGAGGTTATCCACTTTGGTGGCAAAAACAGGAAGACAGATTATTATCTGAACGGTAATAGATTGGGAAAAGGGGAAATGCAACGAGACCTGGGTGTCCTTGTGCACCAGTCGCTGAAGGTAAGCATGCAGGTGCAGCAGGCGGTTAAGAAGGCAAATGGTATGTTGGCCTTCATAGCGAGAGGATTTGAGTACAGGAGCAAGGATGTCTTGCAGCCTTGGTGAGACCACACCTTGAGTATTGTGTGCCATTTTGGTCGCCTTATCTGAGGAAGGCTGTTCTTGCCATGGAGGGAGTGCAGCGAAGATTCACCAGACTGATACCTGGGATGGCAGGAATGACGTATGAAGAGAGATTGGGTCGATTAGGCTTATATTCGCTAGAGTTTAGAAGAATGAGAGGGGATCTCATTGAAACTTATAAAATTATAAAGGACTAGACAGACTAGATGCAGGAAGGATGTTCCTGATGGCGGGGGAGTCCAGAACCAGGGGTCACAGTCTAAGGATAAGGGGTAAGCCATTTAGGACTGAGATGAGGAGGAATTTCTTCACCCAGAGAGTGGTGAACCTGTGGAATTCTCTACCACAGAAGGCAGTTGAGGCCAATTCATTAAATATATTCAAGAAGGAGTTAGATATATTTCTTAAGGCTAAAGGGATCAAGGGATATGGGGAGAAAGCAGGGACAGGGTACTGAATTTGGATGATCAGCCATGATCTCATTAAATGGCCGAACAGGCTCGAGGGGCCGAATGGCCTACTCCTGCTCCTATCTTCTATGTTTCTTTGTCACAAGGTGCTTCACAGAGACATAATCAGACAAGAATGGACACCAGGTTAAAGAAGGAGATATGTTCGAAGCTTGGTCAAAGAGGTGGCATTTTCAGGAGAGTTTTAAAGGAGAAAAGGGAGGTGTAGAAGCAGAGAGGATTAGGGAAGAAATTCCAGAGCGCAGAGCCTAGAAGCCATGGCTGCCAATGGTGGGCCGAAGGAAGGGGGGATGCACAAGAGGCCAGAGCCAGAGGAATGCGGTTCTGAGGCGGTCGGGGGGTGGGGGGGGGTGGTGGTTGGAAGCCATTTACAATTTCAACTGGCATAGGGGCCAGGGAATGAAGTTGGGTGGTCAGCAGCGTAGTCAGAATGGAATCAAGGGAGCAGGAAGTGGCTCTCGTGAACAAGATGAGCTTCAAGATGGCATAAGGGGAGATTGGAGCAAAACTAGAGCAAGATGTGCCTCTGGGCTAGGGCAGGAGGAAACCTGGGGGGAGGTTTGGTTTGGTGGGCAAGGGGAAGAGGGAGAGCAGCAGTGGCAGCTGAACAGATAGATTTGATCTCAGTAGCAATGAAGTTTATAAGTTCCTATTACTTGTTGGAGGTGAGGGTGTAAAGGAGAGGCATTTAAGGAGATGTTTCATAGTGGAGTAAAGAAGCCGGGGTTTATCTTTGCCCTCCAGGATGATCCTGGAGTAGTGAGCAGTTTTGGCAGAGGATAGTGAGCACCAGTGTCATCCAGCAGATCTGGTGATGGATGGCTAAACCAGTTGTGCGTCAAATACACTCGCCTGTGTCCCTTGGATTTGAGGGAGTTAAGATGGGAGCCATACCAGGGGAAACTACCAGGATGGGAGAGAGTAAAGGTTTTACTGTGGACAAGGGCATCAAAGGGGGTCGAGAGGGAATGGTTGACCAAATCAATAGCTGCAGAAGTATTGTGAATAATGGAAGACCAACGGGTAGGCAGTTAAGAGTTAGAGAGTGCCGCTGTAAGTGACTTGGGGGAGAGTTTATTCTAGTGGTAGATGCAGAATGAAGTGGGGATGGAGGGGGATAGGAAGATTTGGGTGTTGAGGGATACAAGGAAGTGGTCCGTGATCACCGTGTCTGTGAATATGTTGGGAGAGTTTATTGGAGGGAGAGATTTAGGAAGGATAGGAGGGCAGAGAAATTGGAGGAGAGAGAGCAAAGTAAATTGAGATGGAGATGGAAATTATTGAGGATGAGGATTTGCTCAGTGCAGAAGCTGAGGGAGGAAAGAAGGGAAGATATCTCATTAAGAAACCCAAAGTGGGGCTTGGGGGCCGATCGAGATCGAGGATTTTAAAGGAGAGGCAAAAGGGGTGGAACAAGGTGAAGTGCTTGAGTAAGTAAAGAGAAAGTACCAGAGGAGTAGGGGAGAGATCTCGGTGTGATTTGGTGATGAGGGCCACACCGCCACCATGGTGGTTAGGGTGTATCAGGTGGTGGAAAGTATAGCCAGGTGGGGAGGCTTCAGTAAAGGGGCAAGGTGTCACCACCCATGAGCCAAGTTTCTGTCACAGTAACTAATGTAATTCAAAGTGATGACTACCGTGGCTTGCAATTACAATGTATTCTCTATTCGATTAAACTAAATATACAAATTTCACAATGGGTATAAAAGTTAATCCACTTACTTTGATAATTAAAACTTGCACTTACTCATTTATTACCTCATGAGGCATCCGAAGAGCTCTAGACTTGAAATGGCAATCAAAAGCCATTCTCTTCCATAATTTCATTTTATCTACTTGTTTGAATGGAACTCCCACTCAGTCACTTTTTGGGTTGAGTTCATGGCTGCTGCACTGAGCAGTACAAGAGAATGTGGGAGTCCGGATATCAACCAAAGTAACGGTACAGAAGAGCGTGGGGGAAAATGGAATGAGGCTACCGTAGCTGAAGCTGGGGGAGCACCACAACCATGGCCAGTGAGTCAGGAGAGCGAGGGATGGGGTAAAAGATCCACCAGGTCAGCCAAAGCAAGAGCCCTAGGGGCAAAGGTGACAGGGTAGGCATCAACAGATGTAACCCAAGTATGGACACAATTATCATTGAAAACCCCATTGGGAATATTGACATAGGACTCTTGAATAGAAAGATGACAGGACATGCCGATTTTAATAATATATAAATATAAACAGAGTTTTCTACAAACAGAAAAAGAAAGACTTGCATTTATATAGCGCCTTTCACGACCACCAGACGTCCCAAAGCCAATTAAGTACTTTTTGAAGTGTAGTCACTTGTAATGTAGGAAACAGGAATGTTGCACTAAACTATCTCGATACTGTTAGTATATAAAGTAGAATTTTTAAAAGATTTTTTTTGTTCTATAGTGTATACCGCAGATAGATGTATACAAATTGAGTCAGGTTAGATACACAGTTCAGTGGAGTGTGCTATATTGCATAGCGGGTATTTTTTTTGTGTGGTCTAACACTGAGGGAAAGAAACACACTGCCCATAAAATGAAAAGTAATGCAAGATCTTGTCACCTGTAGCTCACTTTTTTTGAACATAGAAGGATAAAGTTATTAGCTTTTATTGAATTATAATTAAATAGTAGAGCAAGTTATTATCTTAATGGCAAGAAACTGGAAAGTACTGAAGTACAAAGGGATCTGGGGGTCCTGGTGCACGAAACTCAAAAGGTTAGTATGCAGGTGCAGCAAGTGATTAAGAAGGCCAATGGAATGTTGGCTTTCATTGCTAGGGGGATAGAATATAAAAATAGGGAGGTATTGCTTCAGTTGTACAAGGTATTGGTGAGACCGCACCTGGAATACTGCATACAGTTTTGGTGTCCATACTTAAGAAAATACATACTTGTTCTTGAGTCAGTACAAAGAAGGTTCACTCAGTTAATCCCGGGGATGAGGGGATGGACATATGAGGAGAGGTTGGGTAGATTGGGACTCTACTCATTGGAGTTCAGAAGAATGAGAGGCGATCTTATTGAAACATATAAGATTGTGAAGGGGTTGGATCGGGTGGATGCGGGGAGGATGTTCCCGATGATGGGTGAAACTAGAACTAGGGGGCATAGTCTTAGAATAAGGGGCTGCTCTTTCAAAACTGAGATGAGAAGGAACTACTTCACTCAGAGGGTGGTAGGTCCATGGAATATGCTGCCCCAAAAAGCTGTAGAAGCTACATCATTACATAAATTTAAAACAGAAATAGACAGTTTCCTAGAAGTAAAGGGAATTAAGGGTTACGGGGAGCGGGCAGGAATTTGGACATGAGTCTAGGTTCGGATCGGTCATGGCCCTGTGGGTAGGGAAGCGGGCCCAGGGACCGTGTAGCCTGATCCTGCTCCTATTTTGTGTGTCCAATTCTGTTAGATGCAGGAGATGGTTCTGTGATAGTAGATTGGCGGTTAGGATCAGATCAGCCATGATCTTATTGAATGGTGGAGCAGGCTCGAGGGGCCAATTGGCCTACTCCTGCTCCTATTTCTTATGTTCTTATAATTCAATAAACTATTAGAGTGCCTTATTCCACAAAACATAATATACACAAAATAAAATTATTCACAAATCATATTTCAACTTTTAAACTAATCAATCTTTCACATTTTCTTTCCCTTAAAAGTGGAGACAATTTTATGCTGGATTTTTTTTTCAAGTTTCAACAAAACTGCATTTCGAGGAAATGTCTGTCCTGCTTTTAAATATCCCGCATCAATAACCACTGTACTTCACCACAATGTCACATAACATTAAAAAATTGTCTTTGTTATTCAATGCTTACATAAGGCTGCATGCCTGGTGCTGTCAGAACTTTAGTTTTGCATGGAAATAACTTGGCTTAAGCGTTCTGTGTGTTTGTGTGAGTGTTGCAAAAGTTTCATTTTGCTATATCCACCATATTTTTTTCTGAATTCACCAAATGGCTACATTTTGATCTGTATTAGTAGATCCTCTTTGGTTTGTCCATTTTTATTAATTTGGTTGTTTATTTGCGAAAGTCTTTGTTTTTTGTTTAGTTGTCAGAACAACTAGGATGTTCCAAGGAAAGGATCTTACTTCATTTAAATAGCTTTTTCTTTACTATGTGCATTTAGGTTTAAGATTCTTCTTGTTGAAATGCCGGTTTGCAGCTGGTTCAGCTAATATGATATACATTGTAGTTTTTTAGTTCTAGTTCCTAAAAAAAATAAGCTTTTACTTAAAAATCTTTAGAAATAGAGGGCTGCAAATGTTGTTCTGACAGTTTGCTAGTACTGGCTTTCTTTAAGAGGAAATCAGCTTTCTGTGGTTTCTGATCTTTTTCTTTAGACATGAATCTGTTACATCTAAACAATCTTGAGATGCCTATCTCTGTGTAAATCCACTGCTCCTATTTATTTCAGTTTGTTGATGTCCTGGTTAATTCTATTTGTTATTGCTTTGGTGTTGTACGTGGTGTGGATGTGTTCTTGTGAAAATAAAGCAAGTTATTTCCTGCCTGTTTCTTTCCAATTTTGAGTTGGCTTTGCTTTGCAATTGTACCCACCCTCAGACCTTGTGGATCCCCGTCTACCATTCAAAAATCCATTTTTTATTTTGACCCACTACTTCAGACTCTGTATTGTGTCACCCCGATTACATTTTCCAATCTCTGTTTTTTGAATCCCATTTTTTTTTAAATTGAAACATTTCTGTCAAAAACGAAGATGAAGAGGAGGAGACCGAATCTGCTGAGATTTCTTCAGCCATAAAATCACATCTGGTCCATGATGTCCCTGTGCTAGCAAGCCCTGACTTGCTTTCAGATGTGTCTGACATGAAACAAGATTTAATCAAGGTGACTAAAATTTTAAAAACAGACTCAACATCAGGAAGTAAAGGAAGTCCTATAGAAGTAAAAGAATTAGCAAAAGAAGCTGAAGAAGAACCAGGTGAACCATTTGAAATTGTAGAGAAAGTGAAAGAAGACTTGGAAAAAGTGAGTGAGATTTTAAGAAGTGGTACATACACAGGCGAAGAACCTCTTCAAGAAGCCATTGGTGCTGGAAGAGATGAAGAACCAGAAGAAGACTGGGTTATTATCAGTGATGAAGAAATTGAAGAAGTCAAGCGAGAAGTACCAGCAGAGGTCTGTGAACCTCTATTTGTAGAGCACAAAATTGATAGAGGATCCATAGAAAAGATTGAGAAAGACATGGGTGGAATGTTGGATTATTTGGAAAATGACCTCGATACATATTTCACACAAGAAGTAATAATACCTTCAGCTGTCTGCCACGCAGATATTGTTCAAGAAAGATTTGATGCAACGTTTGTTGCCAAAGATATTAAAAAGGGAACATATCAGATGATTTCAGAATCTGTATGTTCAGAGGGGGGAGAAGGACATGAACTATCACACAAAACAAAAGGCCAAACTAAATTAGATCCTGGAAAGACAAAACCCGTGTTTCAGAGATTTAAGGAAGAAAATACTACAATGTATTTTAAGGATCCTGCATTTCAAGGCCTAACTGCAGAAACTAGGACAGAGGTTAGAAAAGTGCAGCAGAATATTACAACTGAATCTGGTTTCACTGAGGCAGTGAAGGAAGAAACAACATTAGTGCCTCCAGCTGTTGCAGATGATACCTCACCCGTGGTGGAAGAAACTCCCATTGGTTCAATAAAAGAGAAGGTAAAAGCTCTTCAGAAGCGTGTGGAAGCAGAGGAAGGACAACGGAAACAAACTAAAGCTCCAGTAAAGGAAGAGATTTCCACAACATCCACTAAACGAGTAATAAACAAAGAGGCTCCTGTTTCTTCTATTGTTACAGAAAGGCTTGAAGAAACAATGTCAGTGCGTGAACTGATGAAAGCATTCCAATCGGGACAAGATCCATCCAAGAAAATGTCTCGACTCTTCCAACACGCGTCTGATACTTCGCAAGCAGAAAAGCAAACTTTGGAGGAATTAAAGCAGCCTGAAGTATCTCATGATGGATGTGAAGGAAAAGAAAGTCAACCAGATTTACTTCCCCATACCGTTGGTAAAGAAGCTAAAGCAGATGAGTTAGAACTTTCATCAGAAGAATTTCAGTCACACGTGCTCAGACAGGATATATTACACAGAGGTTACAATGGAAAAGTTGTAATTAATCCAATTCCACATGACACAGGGGAAGTAAGCATAGAAATTACAGAAAAGAAAAAGACACCATCAAGCAAAGATAAGCAGGCAATCACAATATCTATTGAAAGAGATGATGTGAGTTCTGAAACATCGGAGAACTATGAATCTGTTTTTGCTGAAGACCTTGAAAAGCAAACTGAAATACACAGTAGTAGAATAACTGTGACTACTGATTTACAGATCAGTCCGGACAGAAAAACATCCACTGATTTCACTGATGTCATTAAAGAGGAGTTAGAAGATAATGATAAATATCAACAGTTTAGGAAAACTTCAGATACTCCAGAAGCAGAACTTTACCTTGAACAAGTAGTGACAAGCCCAACTCACCATGATCTGGACATTAATTTCCCACAAGAATATGTGAAGGATGGATTTACACCAGACATCGCTTTACAAAATGGTGCCCTTGACGACAGCTCAGAAAGCCTAAAGCACGAAGGTATTGCTGACTCTCCTAGCTTTAGCTTAGGTGATGGTACGCCTCAGATTAGCTCCGAGGAGAGTTACAAACATGAAGGTCTTGCAGAAACTCCGGAAACAAGCCCTGAAAGTCTGTCCCTTTCACCAAAGAAAACCGAACAGAAAACATTAGAAAAACACAGTGCTGGTGATCCTGTCAAAATAGACAGTAAGGACCAAAGTTTACAGAAAAGCACACCTTCTACACAAACTATTGGTTATACTGCTGCCACAGAAAAAGAAGCTGATTCTGTTATTAAGTCATCTGCCATGATTGGGGAGCTTGCAGTGAATGACATTTCAACACAAGAGAAAACACATACATATGAAAATATTGTCACAACTGAAGCAGTTTCTGAAGTAAAGGTAACAAAAGAAATTTTTGATGGTACCGATGCTGAACTAACTGCAGATTCTGGCTGTGTAGAGTATGACGAATTGCAATCAACGGAAGTGACTCAAGCCACATCTCTTTTAGATGAAGTGGATGAGCAGACCACTAGTGAATCCATCTCTGCCCTTAAAGCTGCAGATGATACTAGTGAAAAAGATAGTTTTATACAGGAAGAAACAGAATCTCTGCCCATTCTTGATGTGCGTGATGTTTCATTGGGGAGTGGATTTGAAGACAAAGATGCAAACTTCCCTGTTTCCATGCCAGAAGGAAAAGCAGAGGACCAGGCTTCAGTGGAGTTAACAGCTCCAGATATTTCTTTGAAAGAAAAGGAACAAGAAAGAGTTTCACCAATTATCTCTTCAATTTCACCAGAGTACACAGCAAGAAGTCAACTACTAGACTTGTGTCTAACTGGAGTGTCACTTGATACTGATAGTCTCAGTCCAATGGCAGATGAATCCATTATCAGTCATCAAGATTCTCTAGAGGCTAGTCCCACACAGGATGATATTGACACAATTTCACACAAATCCCCAGATTCACTCGAGCCAAGTCCAATAAAAGAATCACCATGCCCAGATTCTCTTGAAAGTAGCCCTGTGGAACAGAAGTTAAGTGTAGCAATTTCCATGGCACAACAGAATGAGAAGGCAGCTTCCACCACTGAGAAAAGAAGTGAAAGAATGGATATTTCTTTGGATGCTACATCTGCCAGGAGTAGAGTTTTCAGAGACATGCGAGGAGAAGGACCCATAAACAGAGAGACAAGGAAACTTATGTCACCTGAAGGAAGTGCAGAGGAAGATAGTTTGGATCAAATATCGCAGATGGAAAGTTCAGGAAAGAGCCCTCTTTCACCTGAAACCCCAAGCTCTGAGGAGATCAGTTATGAAGTCACGCCCAAAACACCTGACACACATATACTGTCAGTTGCTGAAAAACCAATTGCAATCCCTGAAATCCAAGAGGAAATTGATGATGATTCCCCAGAGAGTGAATCAAAGAAGAGGTTTACTCCAGAAGAGGAAATGTTTAAAATGGCAGCCAAAATTAAAACATTTGATGAACTAGAAGAGGATGCTAGATTAAAGCGTGAAGGTAAAAAGCAACAAAAACAACCTGAAATGTCTCCAACTCCTGCTATAACCAATGTAGATGAAGCAGAAGTGATATTCATATCTCATACTGAACATAGAAAGAGCTCCTCATCTTCAGAAAGTGAACCAGAACTAACTCAGCTAAGCAAAGAGGCTGAATGTGGACTGCTTATGGAGCCAGTTATTCGAGTTGAGCCTCCGTCTCCACTCCCCCCTGGAGTTGAAGGTTCTAGCCCTGAAGATGCAGAGTTTCACCCTAATGTGGGCAAAAAATACACCTTTAGGATAATAGATGATGAAAAGGAATCAAGTGAACAAGTAGCAGAAGATGATAATGGCATAGACTTAGCAATAGAAAACCGAAGTTTGGACACAGATTGTAATGTTCTCGCTGATGCACCGTTTTGTGAAGCCGTGCCTAAAGTTATCATAACTTGTGGAGGTAATGAAATTGATCATTTTTCTGCAGTCTGTTCTTTTACAGCTACTGGTGAGTCTATCGAAGAAATTAATTCTTCAGAAGCATCATGTTTCATGCCTGAAGTACAAGAGGATGATGTTCTAACTGAGGAAGATGTCCAACGTCTTGAGCAAGCTGCAGAAAAGAGAGATGAACTGTGGGTGGATAGCAAACCTGAAGAATGTCAAGTAAAAGCAGATGACAAAAAGCAACTGGGCCAAGAGGCAGCTGTGGAAGCAACAGCATCAACTGCAATTGACTGTGCAGAATACAAAGCAGCTCCTACAGATGAATCTACATTGCGTGACATACTCTCAAGGCAAGAAGCTGAAGAGCAGCTAAGCAAAGTAATAATAACAAAAACAGAGGCTGACCTTGACCCATGGAATACAATGAGAGAAGATGATGAGGCATTTGAAGCCCGTCTTAAAGAGGAAGAGCAGAAAATATTTGGCCTAATGGTTGACAAACAGTCTCGGGGTGCAACTCCAGATACCACACCAGTAAGAACTCCCACTGAGGATGGTACACCAACCAATGAACAAAACCCATTCTTATTTCAAGAGGGAAAATTGTTTGAAATGACCAGAAGTGGTGCTATTGATATGAGCAAAAGGAGCTATGGAGATGAAAACTTCCATTTTTTCCAAATTGGAGAAAATCAAGCTGTTGAGTCTTTAACAGAATCATCAAAAATGGAGGAAACTGAAGATGAGATGAAGTCTCCTAAAACTGAATGCATACCAGATAGATTTGCTACCCAATCTCAGACTGAGTTTCAGTACGGTTCATTACCAGATTCAGTGTCCACTATTGAATCAAGCATTCAATCCCCTACTGAGTTAAATTGCATAGATGAACAAATAGCCACAAAAAATGAGCAAAAATCAAGAATTCCAATCAAAATGGGCATTTCCGCATCAACCAAACCTTCAAAAAAAGATTCTGCTATACCTGAAGTGGCTGAAGTAAAGCCTTTCAACTTTGATGATGAAGTGGATGTTATTACCTCTCCTGAGTCATCTATGACTCACGTACAGTTGGACTTTTCTACAGTGACAAGGACCATTTGTTCGCAGCAGGCTGCAAAGAGTGATGATGACTCTTCAGACTCATCACCTGAAGAACAACGTTCAGTTATTGAAATTCCTACTGCAATTATTCAACAAGCTTATCAGACAGAGGCAAAATCTAAACTCCCTGTCAGACATACTGCTGTTGTAACAGCGATACCTCGAGCACCAACTGCACCTGAGGACAAGGCTCCTTTATCTTCTCGTTCAACCCCTGCAAGTGCACAAGAAGGATCTACAGATGATTCAGTAAAATCAAAATCTAGAATTCCTGTTAAGGCTCTTGCACACAGAATAGACCACCACTCTTCACCTATGATACCAGAAGCAAAAAAGACTTCAGAGTCCATCAAAATGCATGAGGTTAAATCTAGATTGCCAGTAAGACAGGAACCACGAAGCAAGTCTGAGTCCGATGCTGTTAATTCTGCAGAGGTGAAATGTAAACTTCCCAATAAAGGGAAGAGCTATGATGCCGAACCTGATGCAAAAGAGCCAATCAACCACTTTACTGCTGGATCAGAAACATCCGAAAGTACTAAACCAAAAACATTCCAATCAAGACTTCCAGTGAAGACCAAAGCTAGCCAAAGTTCACAAGCTGCAACTGGTTCTGCTAAAGGCAACAAGGATAAGTTTTTTGAACTTTATAAACATTCCATTGAATTTTTTGAAGAGATAAGTGATGAGGCTTCAAAGTTGGTAGACCGTTTGACAGAGGAAGAGCGAGAACGTGAAGTGTTATCAGATGATGATAGCAGTGCTGTAGATAGTTCTATTGTTGAAACTGAACAGCCCAGTGAAATACAGCAACCTCTTCCTGAAGACCTGTTTGACGTGAGGCCTATCTGGGATGAATCTGTTGAAACCCAGATTGAAAGAATTCCTGAAGAAAATGGCCATGACCACTTTGAAGGTACCAGCCATCTACTGGGGTCTTTGTGCTATAGCACACCAGAATTTGTAGTTAGCTTTGCAGTTCATTCAGTTAAAGCTTTTGTGATTGTTCACGTGGTCCTGTGAGAGTCTGTGTTGTGGCTTTGTGATTTTCATGTTTTGTGATGTGCTACTAGACTGATCTCAAGATTGGCAAGCTGGAAAGGCAAAGAGGGGCCATTAGATTTAGAATCATAGACAAGCAATGGCAATTGATCAATAGGAACTAGCATTAGTAACTAGGAAACCTTTGATTATTTTGAATTTGATTTTCCCACTTTCTACTAGAAGCATTATGGAACTGAATAGATAGTCTAAAACCAGCATAACCAATAATCAGGCTGTCAAATTTAAAATGTGCTGATTTGAACTTCATGAGAGGTTCGTGAAAGAAATGGCTGTTAATTTAATAAAGGAATATATCTGATTTTTTCTGGTATACCTATATATGTTGATCAGAATATTTAAATATACTTTATATATTTATACATAATAATGCAAACTTCAGTTTACATAACATTCAACAAACTTCATAAAGCTTGTTTGTTGAGACTGGGAAAATTGAAATTCAAAAAGAGACACCACTGCAAATCCAGCCTCATTGATAATAGGGAGACCAGACATTAATTACATTGACATTACCAGTTTGGAGTGAGATAGAAGAGTAAGCTAAGTTCTTTTTTCAGCCAACTATGTTGTCTAAGGTAAGTTTCTAGACTACTAGGTGCTAAGATTTATAGTAATTTCACTGTATTGTCCATCTCAGACCAGGGTGATTGTTGTTTCTTAACAGTGGCAAAAACAGTAATTTTATTAAAGTTACAACAACATAAAAAAGCACTGGGGAAATTTGGAGGGAACATGCCAATGGGATTTGGGGGAAGACAAATCATAAACCTTACTTGATATATGTTTGAGATTGGTATAGGATCATGTTTTTCCATGGTTTAAGTAAAATGACTCCAAACAATATTTCCTTCAAATAATTATAAAGAACTCTCTTCCTGGTACAAAAATCCTTACATTAACATTTTTTATTTAAATACCAGAAGATCTCCCATAACATTACTCACGGTGAGTTGAAAGATATGGTATTTTATAACAATAGGCGTGTTATCAGTAAAGTGTGATGGGAAATTGTTGTGAAAAGTAAGTATGACATTTTCAAGTAGCATCTATTATATAGAAGGGTATGGCACTGGAGTAGCAACTTAGTGGTTGTGAGTTCAAATTCCACCCTGGCAAGTTGTGAAATTTAATTAAATAAATTTAGTAATTATGGGCTGGCACCAGAAAATGAACGTGAAAGCTGTAGCATTTCTGCAGAAACCCAGGTAGTTCACTAAACTCCATCAGGGAAGGGAACCTGCCATCCCTACTCAGTCTGGCCTACACATGACTCCAGTCCCACACAATGTGGTTGGCTCTTAATACCCTCAGGGAAACTAGAGACGGGCAGGAAATACTGTCTTGCCAGTGTTGCCCACATCCCAAGAATAAGTATAAAAAATGAAAGATGTTTAATATAGATATTTTAGTTTTCCTTAGGAGTTCCTGAGAAAAATATCTTCCACTATGCTGGCAATATATGTGAACATTTTTGCCAAACATAACTGATCACACTGACAACTGTGGCATCTGAGTATATAGAGAGACATAAAACAATTAAATGTTAAGATGCCATTGTTCACTGTGGTGAAACAGCATATAAAATGCTTATTTTACATTTCACAGTAAAGTAGCGCCTTTAGTAAGCTGTTTTATAACATAAAATTGTGTTCTGAGTTTCCTGGCTAGAACTCTGCAGCACATGTAACTATGAGTACCTGCTCATCATGTTGATGCTGAGATTCAGTGCTATAATCCACACTTAGAAGGTGAATTGCCACGGGAGTTCTCCCAGCCGTCTGCTGTAACTTCGGCGGAAGAGCCATGGAAACCCCGGAGTAACGGCATAAATGGCATTTACGCAGTTGTTCCGAGGTTTCTGTGGCTCTTCTACCGAAATTGTGGCGGATGAGTGGGAATTTCCTCACGGAGGTTCACTCCCTGAGTATTCAGATCCACAAAGGTGGGCTGAGTGAAGCTGCACTGTTTATATTTCTGCATCTTAGATTATTGTATTCATTTCTAATATACATACATGCACACTGTGTGTTATGTCTACAGTTTGAATGTGTATGCATGTGCAGGCACAAGCAATATCATTTTCTTAATGGATTCACTGAAACTAAGGAATTAGGAATGGTTCAGCTGGTAGAACAATTAAGAGAGATTCAGTCACAAGTCCACTGATGCCTACTAGTATGTGCCTGAATTAGTAATGAAACGTTTACCACAGGTGTGCCTGGTCTCTGCCAGCACTGGTTTGGCATACAGATGTTTGCTGATTTACAGTACACAAACTGAATTTGGGTTTTGGTCAGTTTAGGGATGACATGAACTTCCATCTGCCTTTATAAAGCAAGCAAGATGCAAACAATAAAAAGCAAAATGCTGCAAATGCTGGAAATCCGAAACAAAAACAGCAAATGCTGGGAACACAGCAGGTCAGCCAGCATCTGTGGAGAAAGTAGTCATTTCAGATGTAGACCTTTCTTCAAAACAGTGTCCTCTTGCCTTACTCCCACAACTTAATTTAAATTAATTTTCCAGATTTTCCTTTTCCATTTTTTTTTAAAGTGAGAAGTCACACAACACCAGGTTATAGTCCAACAGTTTTATTTGAAATCACAAGCTTTCAGAGCAGCTGCTTAAATTTTTTTTTTTTAAGTATCTTATATATCCCTATAAGATCACTTCTCAGATGCCTCCTTTTAAAGTTTCTTCAATCTTTCCTCATAACTCAAGCCTTCAACACTGGAGATCAGCCTCGTAGATCTTCTCCACACTGCCTCCAGAGCACAGGATCTTCCATGTGTTGTTTTATTGGTACATTTTTCATGTGGGAGACTTAATATATTAAAAAGTGATTCACTTTCCTTGAAAGGTTATGTGAAAAATATTTCTAAATATGAATAAGGACACTAATACACAATTCACACCATAAAAGTTATACCAGAATTTTATGCACACCAAATGTCTGATGGCCTTCCAATAGCTTCACGATACAGTGGTGTATATAATGTTACTTGGGTGCTTTGTTCTCGATAGGTATCTGGTGCCATCCAATTTATCAGATTATTTCTGCGGGGGCCAATGTTCCCTGGCTGATCATTTGAATGTTCACATTTCTTTTTAATTTAATGGGCAAATTTAAGTAAAACTAAATTCAAATGTCTTAAGCAAAAGATTCTCGTCTTATGCTTCCAACATGAGTGGAAGGCTGCTGGAATTTGATGTGTATTCTACTGGGGACAGAGCAGCAGAATTAGAACATGACTCAGGAGGGGGTCAGTTATCTTAAAGGACTGGTGCGTTTTTTTTAGAAATTGGAAGTTCCCTCCTAAAATGGAGAGTTGGCATATTCTCAAGGGGTGGGGCAACTCCCCAATCCAAATTGCGAAATCTACTCTGTACTTTCATCCGAACTTTTCTTTTCAAAATTAAGGAATTTGCTCCGAATTCTTCTTTTCAGTCAAGCATGAGTTTTGTAATCCTTCACTCCAAACTGGCTTGTCAATGTTATTCAACTTTCCAACTGTACTTAAGGGGAAAGACTTCATTTGGTATTACACCTTATTAACAATATTAATAGGATTGTCTTCTTTGGCATGGAGTTCCTGTTTTACCATAATTGTTATACACAAGCTGTTGCTGTTTTTTTTTAACTTAAGCTGTGGATGCACAGGAGGACTCTGACAGAGCTGAGCAAAGGCTCTACCTTATTGCTGACCACCTCGGATTCAGCTGGACAGGTAAAACTCATAACTCAGTAACTTTGTGCCCTAATTTCTGAACAGTGCCTTTAATTAAAAGTTTGGACTGGCAGTTGAAGTAAGAACAAATAATAGATTTTTTTATTTTTGCTTGTTTTTGTCTTTTCTTCCCTTCTTGTTTTGGTTTCCCCACTTCACACACCATTATGCAGCTGACAGGGCAGGAGGTTGATTTGATTTGATCCTCAGCCTCTGTCTATGCCGTCTGTTAACGCTCACGAGGAGTTGCAGAAGAATGTGTTCAGCTGGTTGATCCACCCCTCGTGAGAAAATGTCTGGGTTCATCTCTGTGCCGTCGCATATCGGCACAGCTGAGATTGAGAGTTCACTGTATCGGGAATTGTGGTTATCCAAGCAACTTCACTCAGTACACCGTTCAGTGGAGCAGCAACACACTGCATTACCACTCCAAATACAAATGCCAACATCACCATTTTTGACTTGCCTTCTTCTGTGGTTTTAAATTAAAGAGTGGTGTGGGAGGAAGGGGTGTTTTGATTCATGGGGCACTGGCACTAGTACTGGGGAAAGAGGGAGCTGTTCCGTTAGGATAGGCTCCACTTAAAAGGGGCTGGGACCAGTGTCCTTGCGAATCGAATAACTAGGGCTGGAGATAGGGCATTAAACTTAAAAGGGGTGGGAGAAGGGTCAGCTGAGGGGAAGTTTGGAAATCTACAGAGAAATGTCAAGGCAATGGAGCAGTGGAGCGATTTGGGTAAAGATAAGCAGAGTGTGACAGGAAGGGACAGAGAGTTTAACGGTAATAGTGCATCAGCGAATAAGGTCAAAGCAGGGAATAATGGTAAAAAGTTAAAATTAAAGGCTCTTTATCGGAATGCACAAAGCATTCGTAATAAGATAGATGAATTAATGGCACAAATAGAGATAAATGGGTTTGATCTAATAGCCATTACAGAGACGTGGTTGCAAGGTGACCAAGGTTGGGAACTAAATATTCCAGGGTACTTGATGTTTCAAAAAGACAGGCAGAATGGAAAAGGTGAGGTGGTGGTGGGGAGTGGGGCGGGAGGGGGGGGGGGGAGGAGAGGCGGGGTAGCCCTGATAATAAAGGATGACATAAGGACAGTAGTGAGAATGGATCTTGGCTCGGAAGATCAGGAAGTAGAATCAGTATGGGTGGAGCTAAAAAATAACAAGGGGCAGAAAATACTGGTGGGAGTAGTTTACATGCCCCTTAACAGTAGCTATACCATTGTACAGAGTATTAGTCAAGAAATAATAGGAGCTTGTAACAAAGCTAATGCAATAATCATGGGGGACTTTAAACTTCATATAGATTGGGCAAATAAAAGTGGCAAAGGTAGTCTGGAGGACGAGTTCATGCAATGCATTCGAGACAGTTTCCTAGAATAATACGTCGTGGAACCAACCAGGGAACAGGTTATTTTAGATCTTGTATTGTGTAATGAGACAGGGTTAATTAGTAATCTCATAGTAAAGGATCCTCTGGGTAAGAGTGATCATAATATGATAGAATTTCACGTTGAGTTTGAGAGTGAAATACTTAAAATCCAAAACTAGAATCTTAAACTTAAATAAAGTTATGAGGTATGAGGGGCGAGTTTGCTAAGGTAGATTAGGAAATTAGATTAAAAGGTATGACGGTAGAAAGGCAGTGGCAAACATTTAAAGAAATATTCCAAAATTCTCAATGAATATACATTCCATTGAGAAATAAAAACTCCATGGGAAAAGTGATCCACCTATAGCTAACTAAAGAAGTTTAAGGATAATTAAAAGAGGCTTATAATGTTGTGAAGGATAGTAGTAAGCCTGAGGATTGAAAGAGCTTTAGAAACCAGCAAAGGATGACCAAAACATTGATAGAAAGGGAGAAAATAGAATGAGAGTAAACTAGCAATAAATATAAAAACAGAATGTAAGAGTTTCTACAAGTATGTAAAAAGGAAGAGAGTAGCAAAAGTAAGCGTTGGTCCCTTATAGGCTGAGACAGGAGAAATTATAATGGGGAATAAGCAAATGGCAGAGACTTTAAAGAAATATTAAGCATACCTAAAATAGTGGGGAACCAAGGGGCTAATGAGAGTTAGGAACTTAAAGTAACTAAGATCAGTAGAGAAAAAGTACTTGAGAAACTAATGGGACCAAAAGCGGACAAATCCCCTGGACCTGATGGCCTACATCCTAGGGTTCTAAAAGAGGTAGCTATAGAGATAGTGGATGCATTGGTTATGATATTCCAAAATTCCCTAGATTCTAGAACAGTCCCAGCGGATTGGAAGGTAGCACATGTAACCCCGCTATTCAAGAAAGGAGGGAGGGAGAAAACAGGGAACTACAGGCCAGTTAGCCTGACATCAGTCATCGGGAAAATGCTGGAATCCATTATTAAGGAATTGGTAACAGGACACTTAGAAAATCAGAATATGATTAGGCAGAGTCAACATGGTTTTTGGAACGAGGTATCGTGAGGATGTAACTAGCAGGGTAGGTAAAGGGGATTTCCAAAAGGCATTCAATAACGTGCTTTTTAAAAGGTTGCTGTGCAACATAAGGACTCATGGAGTTGGGGGTAATATATTAGCATGGATAGAGGATTGGTTAACGGACAGAAAACAGAGAGTAGGAATAAATGGGTCATTTTCTGGTTGGCAGGCTGTAACTAGTGGGGTGCCGCAAGGATCAGTGCTTGGGCCTCAGATATTTAATGACTTAGATGAAGGGACTGAGTGCAATGTATCCAGTTTTGCTGACGATACAAAGCTAGGTAGGAAAGTAAGCTGTGAGGAGGACACAAAGAGCCTCCAAAGGGATATAGACAGGTTAAGTGAGTGGCAATAAGGTGGCAGATGGAGTATAATGTGGGGAAATCTGAGGTTATTCACTTTGGTAGGAAGAATAGAAAAAAAAGAGGGGGAAAAATTCGGTATCGACCATTTTGGGGCGCTAACATCGCTTGGGTGCTAACTTTAGCGCCCGGTGCTAATTAGCGCCGGTGACCGCAAAATTCAGTTTTAGCGCCCCAAGAGGGAAGTGGAGTGCTAATTCAAGCGGCGGTGCATTCTGCAGCGCTACGCACTGGGCCACGTAGCACTGCCGCATGGAAGTGCTCTTCCCCTCATTAAAGGGGAGGGCCCAAGCACACAACCCTGCGGGGCCCTACCTGGACCACCGGGGAGCAGTGTGCCGTGCCAGCAGCCCAACACTCAAGGAGTGCCGACCTGCCGGATCGCGGCATGGACCCCACGTTCAAAGAGGCAGTCGGCCAATTTTTTTCCCCCCGTCCACCACCTCCCCTTTACTTACCACCCCACAAGCCTCCTGCCACTCCGGTCATACCCGCGAATTGGTCGCTGTCATCGCCCGGCGCAGCTTCTGGGGGCTCGGGCCAATTTTGCAGGCGGGGTGAAAATGGAGCGCTGCATACGGTGATGACGTCGTCATCGCCAGCGGAGCGGGGGCATTACCGCTGCCGCTAAACTCCCACTGAATTTAGCAGGAGTCATTAGCGGCGCCGCGCCCGGGTGAAAAGTCGTTTGCGTTAACAAGAGGCGCAAATGCACCGAATTTCTAGCCCAGAATATTTTTTAATGTTGAAAAACTATTAAATGTTGGTGTTCAGAGAAATTTAGGTGTCCTCATTCAGTAAACACAGAGAGTTAGCATGCAGGTACAGCAAGCAATTAGGAAGTCAAATGGTATGTTGGCCTTTATTGCAAGGGGGTTGGAGTACATGAGTAAGGAACTGTTGCTACAATTATACAGGGCTTTGGTGAGGCCACACCTGGAGTACTGTGCACAGTTTTGGTCCCCTTATCTGAGAAAGGACCTACATGCCTTAGAGGCGGTGCAGCGAAGGCTCACTGGATTGATTTCTGGGATGAGATGGTTGTCCTATGAGGAAAGAGTGAGTAAATTGGGCCTATACTCTCTGGTGTTTAGAAGAATAAGAGGTGATCTCATTGAAACATGTAAGATTCTGAAGGGCATTAACAAGGTAGATGCTGAGAAGTTATTTCCCCTGGCTGGAGAGTCTAGAACTAGGGGACATAGTCTCAGGATAAGGGGTCAGCCATTTAAGACTGAGATGAGGAGGAATTTCTTCACTCAGACGGTTGTGAATCTTTGGAATTCTCTACCCCAAAGGGCTGTGGTGCTGAGTAGTTGAGTATATTCAAGACTGAGATGGATTGATTTTTGGACTCTAGGAGAATCAATGGATATGGAGATCAGGCAGGAAAGTGGAGATGAGTTTGAAGATCAGCCATGATCTTATTGAATGGTGGAGCAGGCTCGAGGGGTCATATGGCCTACTCCTGCTCCTAATTCTTATGTTCGTGTATCAGGTATGCAGTGCTCAATGGCTGTTATTTTCAAAAATGGTGCTGAATGTTACCAGTGGCTTGCAAGGTGCAAAATACAGTTGGTGGTGTGGGGTGGGGGGAAGGGGGAGGAGGGGTGCAGGGTTGAGATACCTACTTGGGCACAAACCACATATACGTGGTTTGTGCCCATCACTTGAGCCCTGAGATTGTGTTATAGCCTGTAACTGTCTTCACCTGTTCTTTAAAGAAGCATGTCATAATCTGTATCCCTTTTTAAATGCAGCTATTACAAAGATTTCTGATTAACACTCCTTTGTTCTGTGTACAGTTTTAGTGATTTGATTTTGGAATATTTCCATATAAACACTGATGACACCATGGGAAGGAGGAGAACTGTCTTAGAAGAAATAGTGAGCCTAGCATAGTGGGAGAATTAGTAAAATATATAGTTGCAATGATCTGAGCATTGACATTTCCTTGATCAATGATGTCTCTTCCAATAATTAATCTCTCATGCCATTGCCCTCAATAATTCCCATTCAAGACAAGATAATTCATGTGAAGGAAGGGCAAGATTAGAACAGGTAGTACTTAAATATTGTTTAAAAACTATCAGTGGCAAATTTAACAAGGGTTTGTTGCATGCCTCTTATTAATCTAATTACCACTGGCAGCTCCAACTCAATGCACCCAATACTTACTATTAGCCCAAGGGTTATTTCTTAGTGTGAGTACTTTTTAAAAAGAACATTTGGTCCTGAATTTCCACAGGGATTCTCCCAATCTTCCATCGTGAATTACTGGGAAATCGGCAGAACCCCTGGAGAAATGACGTAAACAGCAACTTAAGCCATTTTTCTGGGAATTCTGCCGGTCTCCCACTGATGTTACAGTAGGAGATCAAGTGCATCCCAGCGAAATTTCCAGCCCATTAACTTTTATTCATAACTCCTCTAATAAACTATCATGAAATGCTACACTTTAATAGAAAATTAGATTAATTACAATTCAAACCACAATAAATTATATTCAGAACATCAGTTTCTCTCCATCCGATTCCCTAGCTCTGCTCCCATTTGATTCTTTCTCCAGTTTATTGTTCCCCGTTAATCTCTCAATCATCATCATGGTCCATTAGAAACAGGAGCATTAATCCTCATGGTTTACCTTTAGCTTTTCCTTTACAACCACTGGATTAATTCCTCTTTGTGCTCCTCTCTTGTGGGCACTCATTTTGTAAAAAGGGAATGGCCCAGAAATTGATCTCGCTCTGTTCCCGCGGGGGTAAGGCTTCCCCGCGATCTCTCGCTCCGCTTGTGCTTTTTCAGATCCAGCTCGCACGAACTTGATGTTCCAGACATCAGCTGGGCAGTGCTTGCGTATCCCACCGGCGTAGTGAATTCGTGCGAGCTGTGGGATCACGTGACTCAGTTAGAGCCAATGGCAGCACACCATCTTCCATTCATAAGTTTCACATACGTGCTGTGAAATCTATGAATCTTACACCCCCCCAAAATAACAGCTAAACCTCAATTAAATTAAAAAAAACATCACATTAATAAAATAAGTATAGTTAAATAAATTAACCATTTTAAATAAAAAATTAAATTTTTGAAAAAATTTAAAATCTTTTAAAAAGTTATAAAAATAAACTTACCTGTCTTTAAAGTCTCTAAAAAAGATATACCTGTTAAAAAAAATTCAAAAAAATACTTAATTCACTACTTACCTTGTTAAAAGTGGGTCTTACTCCTCCTTTTTCCATTTCTAAAATCTTCCGTACTTACCTGCGCGTCCAAAGCATGAAGTGCACAGCATGCGCGCAGCCTGTAGCGTGCACGCGATGCACTGAGGAACTGCCCCCTTTTCAAAAGACCAAGTGCCGGTTTTCAGCGCATGCGCAGGGCATGCAGAAAACCGGCAATTGGAGAGAGAATACGCGAGAGTACGCAGTGCGTACTCTCGCGTCGCGGGATGAATTTTTGGCCCGTTATGTTTATCACCCATTCATTGTCAATGGGTAGAAAATCTATCTTGAGGTGCTGGAGGATGGATAAGATCGGTGGAGCTGATACCCCAGGAAGAACCAAGATATCCCAAATTGTGAAGGGTTGGAAAGTGATATGTGAAAATGTGAGATGGAATCTTGGTCAAAGTTGGAGCAGCCCCTGAATATGTTTACCTTTACTGATTAGCATTGTACTAACCACAGGTTCCAAGTGCTACCTCTGGATAGTCCCAAAATATTCTTTAAGGAAAGTAAATAATCTTTTAAGGACAGTATATAATAATTTTGTGAAGATTCCTTTCCACCATATTTTTATTTAATAAAGCCTATCTCTAAATACTAAATAAGAAATTAAGTCAAATCTCCTGTGAACCTTTATGATATGCACTGGACAGAGAATTTCCCTGGAATCAACTGGAAATAATATCTTGATAAGCTTACAATTATGTCATAATCTTGAATCATTGAGAACAATTATGACCATGATCAGGAAATTTGGGCCAGGAGGTCAGCAGGCCTCATAGGATTTTCCATGGACTGAAGATCATGGCATGCCTAAATTTTCAATATCAGTTCCTAGCAAGCGAAGCTTTGAGCAAGGAGCGTTAAGCTGCACAATTATTTCTACAGTGTTGAATACCTCATGTTGAACATCTTGTGTTGAATACCTCATGTTCAATATCTCAGATACCTTGACTGATGGAGAAATTATAATGAGTTTTTCTATAAACTGAAACCTGAATTACTTTTGATGTGATTCAGTGCAGAGAAAAGAAGCCCAAGTGCAATCTGTGAATATTATTTGTAAATCCATTTGCTGTTTTTGTCAGAGCTGGCCAGGGAACTGGACTTCAGTGAGGAACAGATCCATCAGATCAGAATTGAAAACCCAAATTCATTGGTGGACCAGAGCCAAGCACTATTAAAATATTGGATGGAAAGAGATGGCAAGTGTGCTTCAGGTAAGACATTCTTTGTTTAAATACATTTATTAATACAAAGCATATATTATATATAAAGTGCAGGTCTGAATTATGTGCACTCCTTACATCATTGGCTTGTATAAGTTTGAATCTCATTCATATCTTGTATCAGTACAAGATACCTCCTGTGTCAATAATACTACCAGAAACACAGCAGTCCACTAACAATGTTGTGTCAATTAACTATATTGGTCATTTAAAAGCATTGCAATCTATTGTACTTGAAAATCTAGTTAATTTTAAAAAAAGGTATCCGGGCTTACCCCAGAATTGGTAAATTGTTCTGTTGTCTGCACATCCCGGACTTTGCTGCTCTTCCCTTCTCACCCAGCCAGACCACCTCTCATCTCTTCCCTGTCAGGTACTTTGTCATCACCAAATTCCTACTCCACCCTTCATTTCTACTCAGCCTTCATTCACCCTGGCCATCATCCCAGGCTTGAGTCTCCCTTGAACAAGCCCACAGCTACTCTCGGTGCCTCTCTTGGCATCCTCCAATGGGTCCAATGTGGCACCCACCACTGGCTTAGGAGCAGTAACATCCACTGTCCCAATTCCTTCTCTTTCACTAACCTTCCCACATTATACACCCATTAGGGGCTAACCTCACCAATCTGCTTCTTGTCCTACGAACCACACCTACCACCACTCTCAACAATCACTGCCCCACTCTGCATTTTCCTCCAGAATGCCAGCTCACTTATGAGCAAGGCCCACGTCATGCTCAACCTTATTATGGATGATCATATTGGCATCCAGGCTTTGATTAAACATGGCTCACGCTCCCTTGCCAAAGCCTCCCAGCCTGGCTATACTGTCCATCACCCACCTCACTGAAACTGCTGCAGTGGCAGCATGGCCCTCATCAGAAAGTCATACCTAGGCCTTTCCCAGTACTCCTCTGGCACCTTTTCCTTCAAGCACCTAACCATGTTCCACACCTTTCGCCTCCTTTAAAATCCTCCCTCCTTTCCTCTCTCAGCCTCTGCACTGATCCTCATCCTTGGTGATTTCAATCTCCATCTCAGCTCCCCTTGCCTTTCTCCTCTGAATTGACTGCCATCCTGTCATTCCTCAATCTCTCCCTCAATAAAAACTCTCCTACCACATTCATGACCACTTCCTCGACCTTACCATCTCCTAAGCTTTGGCCCTCCATTCTCATGATAGCTGTTGATTTGCTCAACCACTCCCTCACTCCACCTTTGATGCCCTTCTCCCCAAACATTGGTGGGGAACCAAGGGTCGAATGAGGGTGAGGAACTTAACGTAATTAATATAAGTAGAGAAAAAGTACTAGAGAAACTAATGGGACTAAAAGCCGACAAATCCCCTGGTCCTGACGGCCTACATCCTAGGGTTCTAAAAGAGGTGGCTGCAGAGATAGTGGATGCATTGGTTTTGATCTTCCAAAATTCCCTAGATGCTAGAATGTTCCCAGCGGATTGGAAGGTCGCAAATGTAACACCGCTATTCAAGAAAGGAAGGAGAGAAAAAACAGGGAACTACAGGCCAGTGAGCCTGACATCAGTCATCGGGAAAATGCTGGAATCCATTGTTAAGGAAGTGGTATCAAGTCACTTAGAAAATCATAACAGGATTAGGCAGAGTCAACATGGTTTTATGAAAGGGAAATCGTGTTTGACAAATTTATTACAGTTTTTTGAGGATGTAACTAGCAGGGTAGATAAAGGGGAACCAGTGCATGTAGTATATTTGGATTTCCAAAAGGCATTCGATAAGGTGCCACATAAAAGGTTATTACACAAGATTAGGGCTCATGGGGTTGGGGATATGGATAGAGGATTGGTTAACGGACAGAAAACAGAGAGTAGGGATAAACGGATCTTTTTCAGGCTGGCAGGCTGTAACTATTGGGGTGCCGCAAGGATCAGTGTTGGGGCCTCAGCTATTTACAATCTATATTAATGACCTAGATGAAGTGACCGAGTGTAATGTATCCAAGTTTGCTGATTATACAAAGCTAGGTGGGACAGTAAGCTTTGAGGAGAACACAAAGGGCTGGATTTTACCAGCCCTGAGGAGGCGGGTTTGGAGGCGGGACTGCTGGGAAAATGGGAAAAATTGGGAGTGGGTCCCAACTCCGCTCCTAACCCGCCTCCGAACCATCTTCCTGGGAGGCGGGTCCCCGACTCACGCAGGGACCCGTCTCCTAGCGGCAGGAAGGGGATTAGAGCCAATTAACTGCCCGTTAACAGGCAGTTAAGAGGCTTTTTCCCATTTTCCACCTGCTGATGCGGGCTTCCCGATGGCGGGAAACCCCGCCAGGGTCAGCAAGGTGAGCTGTGGGTCTGCTGCAGTGTAAGTGTGCAAATGACAGCTGCAGAGGTAGTGTGATGGGTGCAATGGTGCACAGGTAAGTATGACAGGTGAGAGAATGTAGTGAGAAATATTTTTATTCTGTTTATATGTATCTGCAGGTGACAAGATTTGATGTTTCTGTGAAGCCTCATCTGATCGGGAGAATTGACAGATGGCTTCTGCAATCTCACATGCAGCTGCCATCTGTTTTCTCCTAAGGAGAGAGTCATTGGTGAGCCTGGGGGCAAGAGCTCACCTTTGGACAGTGATTGTCAGTGTTTGACAGCACCTCAATGCTGTCAAACACTGACAATTCATCTGTCAAAACATTATGGGGCCTGTCACTTTAACAAAACCTGGCGGATGAAGCGTCATGCTCTGACGTCATCTGACACCAACTTTCCCTTAATTGGCCGGCAAGCCCACAGGGCGGGCTTAACAAGGCCAATCAGGGGAAAATAGCGTCTGTTCGTCAGACATCGCTGGGGGCGGGACTAGAACCCGGAAACCAGCAGTCCCGCCCCCAACACGTCTCGGTGAATAAAATCCAGCCCAAAGAGCCTGCAAAGGGATATAGATAGACTAAGTGAGTGGGCAGTAAGGTGGCAGATGGAGTATAATGTGGGGAAATGTGAGGTTATTCACTTTGGTAGGAAGAATAGAAAAACAATATTTTTTAAATGGTGAGAAACTTTCAAATGTTGGTGTTCAGAGAGATTTGGGTGTCCTCATGCAAGAAACACAGAAAGCTAGCATGCAGGTACAGCAAGCAATAAGGAAGGCAAATGGCATGTTGGCCTTTATTGCAAGGGTTTGGAGTATAAGAGTAAGGAAGTCTTGCTACAATTGTACAGGGTCTTGGTGAGACCACACCTGGAGTACTGTGCACAGTTTTGGTCTCCTTATCTAAGGAAGGCGGTGCAATGAAGGTTCACTAGATTGATTCCTGGGATGAGAGGGCTGTCCTATGATGAGAGATTGTGTAGAATGGGTCTATACTCTCTGGAGTTTAGAAGAATGAGAGGTGATCTCATTGAAACATACAAGATTCTGAAGGGGATTGACAGGGTAGATGCTGAGAGGTTGTTTCCCCTGGCTGGAGTGTCTAGAACTAGGGGGCATAGTCTCAGGATAACTGGTAGGCCATTTAAGACTGAGATGAGGAGGAATTTCTTCACTCAGAGGGATGCGAATCTTTGGAATTCTCTGCCCCAGAGGGCTGTGAATGCTGAGTCTTTGAGTATATTCAAGCCTGAGATAGATAGACTTTTGGACTCTAGGGGAATCAAGGGATATGGAGATCGGGCGGGAAAGTGGAGTTGAGGTCGATGATCAGCCATGATCTTATTGAATGGCGGAGCAGGCTCGAGGGGCTGTATGGCCTACTCCTGCTCTTATTTCTTAAGTTCTTATGTAAACATTCACAGTCTCCCATCCCAATCATTCCCCGGTACAGTCCCTATTTTCACTCCCTCAAATGGAAGAGGTGTAAACTTAAGCATTTCTGGCACATAACTGGCTTAGCCATCCACCACCAGATCTGGCTGGCAACTACTGGAAGCTCCACCAAAACCATCCACTACTTTAAGATCATCCTGGAGGACAACGCTAACCTGTTGGAAGTAGCCTTTTTGCTACTGCCAACTGACTCCTTAAACCTCTCACCCTGAGCACCCGCCCCCACCATCACCGCAAGCAAGTGCTCGGAGCTCATTGATTTCTTTGTCACTAAAATGGAGTTCAGGGCCCCGATATTTACGGGGATGGTGTCGGGGAGGCTGAAAATGGCTGAAGAACCCGGACAGGTCGGGGATGTGGAGGTCATGCCGAATTTAACGACCTCATTGTCGTTTTTTGATGTGTTTCCTGCCCGGCCATTGGCTGGTGACTGGGAGGGATTTAGCAGGGACGAAGGATGGTGATCAGCAGGGGTGAGGCCTAAGTTTCCTTGAGGGGCTAGGGGGAGCACTCCTGTTCCTCCTGTCCCACAAGGAAGCACTCATCTTGGGCAGCTCCCACCTCCCTTTCGCTGTCGGGCCCTGGGAAACCTGTGCAGCAGCAGCAGTGAATTTTAAATCGGGCGCCCAACTGCACTGAGAGCCCAATTCAAATATGTTAATGAAGTGTCCCGCCTCTCCAAGGGGGGTCACTCGGGCGCTACGAATCCCGTCACTGTAAAAACGTCAACGGATGTGTGAATGCCGGGTTAGGGTCGCATTTCGTGCACTTGACAGTTTAACCACACCCCCACCCGTCGTGGGGGGGGTTTAATATCGATGCTGATCTGTTCAGCCTCCTCTGCTGCTTGCTTCCATTCCTCTCCAAGATCCTGGAATATACTGTCACCTTCCAGATCGATGCCCATATCTCCTATTGCCTCCTACTGCAATCCCTCCAGTCAGTTTTCTGCCCCAGTCGCAGCACTGATAGGCCCTAACCAAAGCGAAGAGCAACATTCTTTCTGACTGTGACTGTGCTGCATTGTTCCTCATACTGCTCGACCTATTTGCAGCCTTTGACACATTTGATCACAACATCCTCCTCCAATGCCTCTCTTCTGTTGTCCAGCTCGATGGGACTGTAATCACTTGGTTCCACTCATACTTTCCCAATCATATCCAGAGCAACTCCACCAATCACGTACCTTCCCACTTTTGCACCATCATCTTTCAAGTCCCTCAAGGATCGATCCGTGGTCCCTTCTTCTTCTTCATGTACATGTTGCGCTTGACAGCATCAGCCGCAGACACAGGGTCGGCTTCTGTATGTGTGTTGGCCACACCAAGCTCTACCCCTCCCCCACCTTTCCCAACCCTTCCACTACCTGCTCTATCAACCTGTTCATCTAAAATCTAGTCTTGGATGAATTTCAATTTCCTTTAGCTAAGCACTGGGAATACTGAAGTCATTGGGGTAAAAATTCGGTTGCGCCCCCTTTGGGGTGCTACCTTCGCCAGGGCGCTAATTTTAGCCCCCCGAAAAAGTTAGCGCCCCCGCAGCCGATTTTCCCAGGTAGCGTCCCGAGAGGGAGGAGGGGTGCTACTGGAAACGCCCCGCGTCCCTCTTGGGGTGCTGCGAGCCAAAACCGCGGCGCTACATGTCGCAGTGCCACAGTACTGCGGCACGTCGCGCAGCGGTACTGCAGGCCTTCCTCCCCTTCTTAAAGGGGAGGGGCCTGGTGCAGCGCATCCTGGTGCCCAGCTCTTGAGTGCCAGGCTCACGGAAAGCAGCTGGCACTCCACGGGGGGGGGGGCTTCACGGGGGCCGGAGACAGCAAACGGGGCAGGTGCTGGCAGGCGGCCAGCAATAAAAATGGCCGCCTGCCACCTCCCCTTTAACTAGCGCCACCCCAGCTGCAGGTAGACCCCCCTGACCCCGTCGGACATAGCGTCCGGCGGTAAGTCGGTGAGCGCCACCGAATATTACAGCCGGGGCGCTGCGCACGGTTGAATTTCGCGGGAGGCGTTCGCGCCCAGGCGCTAGTTGATTTGCGCTCCGTTAGCGCCCTCAAATCAACCGAATTTAGCCCCCATTATCTTTAATCGTTGGCACAAATTCTGTAACCCTTGCCATCAACTCTATCCTCTCCTCGCCCACTGTCGGCATAAACCAGACTGTCCGCAACCTCAACATCCTATTCAATCCCAAACTGAGTTTCCCACTCCATATCTTCTTCCTCACAAAAATAGCTTATTTCCACCACCATAATATTTTCAACCTGTGCCCCTATCTCAGCCCATGTGCTGCTGAAACTTGTATTCATGCCTTTGTCGCCTGCAGACTCAATGGCTTAGATTTTCAACTTCACAACATGAACAGTAATTTAGCAGAGCGGATTGCTCACCCATTATAGAACCCATCCAATTTCTATTCTATTGATTTCAATGGATGTGTCAATTTCAATTTGCTTTGCTAATTATATTTATAGTCATTTTCATAGAATAATAGAATAGTACAGCACAGAAGGAGACCATTCAGCCCATCTAGTCTGTGCTGGCTTTTTTGAAGAGCAATCCAGTTAGTCCCACTCCCCTGCTCTTTCCCCATATCCATGCAGTTTTTTCTCCTTCAAGTATTTATCCAATTTCCTTTTGAAGACTACTATTGAATCTGTATCTATCACCCTATCAGGTAGTGCATTCCAAATCCTAACCACTCATTGCGTAGAAAGGTTTTTCCTCATGTCGCCTCTAGTTCTTTTGCCAATCACCTTAAATCTGTGCCCTCTGGTTATTGACCCTTCAGCCATTGGAAACAGTTTCTCTTTATTTACTCTATCTAAACCCTTCGTGATTTTAAACACTTCTATCAAACCTCCTCTGCTCCAAGGAGAACAACCCCAGCTACTCTAGTCTATCCACGTAACTGAAGTCCCTCATCCCTCGAACCATTCTCGGAAATCTATTCTCTTCTGTACCCTCTCCAAAGCCTTCACGTCCTTCCTAAAGTGTTGTGCCTAGAAGTGGGCACAATGCTCCAGCTGGGGCCGAACTAGTGTTTCAGAAAGGTTTAGCATAACTTCCTGGCTTTTGTACTTTATGCCTCTATTTATAAAGCCCAGGATCCCATATGCTTTATTAACTGCTTTGTTAACCAGTCCTGCCACCTTCAAAGAATTGTGCAGAAACACCCCCAGGTCTCACTGTTCTTGCACCCCCTTTAAAATTGTACCATTTAGCTTATATTGCCTCTCCTCATCCTTTCAAAATGTATCACCTCACACTTTTCTGCGTTAAATTTCATCTGCCATGTGTCGGCCATTCCACCAGCCTGTCTATGTCATCTTGAAGTCTATTACTATCATCCTCACTGTTTACTACATTTCCAAGATTTTTGAGAATTTTAGTGAATACTAATATTCCTGTAGCTTTTTTAAATGAATTTACATGAGTTTCTCCTGTGTGTCTTTATCGTACGTTTGCCTGGGTCTTTTTCCCTGATCAAAATATTACTCATTAAACAGCAGTAAGTTATTTTACAATCATAGAATCTGACACCACAGAAGGGGCCATTCGTTCCATTGTCCTTGTGCCGGCTCATCGAAAGAGCAATCCAATTAGTCCCACTCCCCTGCTCTTTCCCCATAGCCCAGCAATTTTTTCCTTTTCAAGTGTTTATCCAATTCCCTTTTGAAAGTTACTATTGAATCTGCTTCCTGCACCCTTTCAGGCAGTGCCCTCATGTCGCCTCTGGTTCTTTTGCAAATTACCTTAAATCTGTGTCCTCTGGTTACTGACCCTTCTGCCACTGGAAACAGTAGCTTCTTATTTACTCTATCAAAATCGTTCATGATTTTGAACACCTCTATCAAATCTCCCCTTAACATTCTCATATCTGAGGAGAACAACCCCAGTTTCTCTTGCCTCTCCACATAACTGAAGCCTTTCATCCCTGGTACTACTCTAGTAAATCTCCTCTGCACCTTCTCTAAGGCCTTGACATCCTTCGCAAAGTGTGGTGCGCAGAGTTGGACACAGTACTCCAGCTGAGGCCTAACCAGTGTTTTAGAAAGGTTTAGCATAACTTCCTTGCCTTTGTACTCTGTGCCTCTGTTTATAAAGGTCATGATGTGGAGATGCCGGCGTTGGACTGGGGTGGACAAAAATGAGAAGTCGCACAACACCAGGTTATAGTCCAACAGATTTATTTAAAATTACAAGCTTTCGGAGCTGTCGCCCCTTCCTCAGGTAGAGTAGCTGTGAGAGAATCTCCCAGAATTCACAATATAAACACAGAAAAAATGTATTCAAATCTTTCCCTACATCAAGGACACACTAAGAGCACAGCCAAGACAATGAGATGTGTCCCAGGGGGTCCAACGTGTCAAAACACCTGCTGGCTGCATATCCTCTGCAGTTGAGTTTGGTTCTTGTGTTAGTTTTTTTTTAAAAAAAAGCTGGAAAGACCGGCCATGATGTCAAGTCACGTTCTGTATCGTGACATGAACCCGATACCGCGATTGAGGCCATCCTCATGAGTCCGGAACTTGGCTATCAGTTTCTGCTCTATGATTTTGCGCTGTCGTGTATCCCGAAGGCCGCCTTGCGGGTAAGCGTTCTCCAAGGCGGCCTTCGGGATACACGACAGCGCAAAATCATAGAGCAGAAACTGATAGCCAAGTTCCGCACTCATGAGGATGGCCTCAATCGCGATATCGGGTTCATGTCACGATACAGAACGTGACTTGACATCATGGCCGGTCTTTCCAGCTTTTAAAAAAAAAAACTAACACAAGAACCAAACTCAACTGCAGAGGATATGCAGCCAGCAGGTGTTTTGACACGTTGGACCCCCTGGGACACATCTCATTGTCTTGGCTGTGCTCTTAGTGTGTCCTTGATGTAGGGAAAGATTTGAATACATTTTTTCTGTGTTTATATTGTGAATTCTGGGAGATTCTCTCACAGCTACTCTACCTGAGGAAGGGGCGACAGCTCCGAAAGCTTGTAATTTTAAATAAATCTGTTGGACTATAACCTGGTGTTGTGCGACTTCTCATTTCTGTTTATAAAGCCAAGGATCCCATATGCCTTTCTAACAGACTTCTCAACTTGTCCTGCCACCTTCAAAGACTTGTGTACGTACTCCCCCAGGTCCCTCTATTCCTGCACCTTTTTAAATTGTAATATTTAGTTTATATTTCCTCTCCTCATTCTTCCTACCAAAATGAATCACTTCACACTTCTCTGCACTAAATTTAATCTGCCATGTGTCTGCCCATTTCACCAGTCCGTCAGTGTCCTCCTGAAGTCTGTTACTATCCTCCTCACTGTTGACTACGTTTGCAAGTTTTGTGTCATCTACAAACTTTGAAATTATGCCCTGTATACCCAAGCCCAGGTCAATAATATATACCAAAAGGAGCAGTGGTCCCAACACCAACCACAGGGGGATGCCACTTCACACTTCCCTCTAATCTGAAAAACAACAGTTCACCACTGCTCTCTGCTTTCTGTCCTTTAGCTAGTTCTGTAGCCATGCAGACACGGCCCCTTGAATCCCATGGGCTTCAATTTTGATACTAAGGGGTAAAAATTCAGTTGGTTGCGCCTCCCGTTAGCGCCTTAAGAGGGCGCTAATGGGGCGCAAAGCCGCTAACGCCCGGGCGCAGCGATGTTTGCGCCGCTCGGGAACTTAACTAGAGATTGTGCGGCAGCGCTAAACTTTACCGCTGCGACCACCTGCGCGCGCAGATTGTGACGTCATTCCATGGTGCAACGCCCTTGTGGCGCCCCGGAGCGGATATTGAGTGGCGCCCCCTGCCTTACCGCCTGGCGCATCCAACGACCAGAAGACTGGAACGCTATCAATCGCTGTGGGGCTGGGGGGGGGCGCTATTTAAAGGGGGCCTCTTCCTGTCTTTTATTGTTGGTGGCATTTTTGAACTACGCATTCTGAGAGAGAGAGGGAGAGACTTCTGGAGAGATTCAACGTTGTGTGAAGGAGTTTTTGGGTACTGAGCAGCACTTTGCAGGTTCATTTTGATTTGCCATTCCTTGTATCGATTTAGCAGAGACTGTGGGAGCTGCACTCTGAGCTCTTTGCCTGGTACTCTCCATTGTTCTTTCCAGCACATTTGATGTGCAAGTCTCTCCAGGCCGAGATTCAAGGCTGCAATGAACAGGATGTGGATGGAAAGCAAGATTAACCATCCCCTTTAAGAACTGGCCCGTGCCATTGTGTGTGTGTTCCATTGCTGACTGACATTACATGAGCTTCGCCAGCGCTCTGAGTTAGCGCCTCACTCCTTGGCCTTTGCGCCTTAAGACAGGTGTGCAGCGCCTGATTTAGCGCTCCACTCACCTCCCGGGGCGGTAAAAGTGAAGTTTCCAGTCAGTGCCGATAATTAGCGCCAGGCGCTAATATTTGCGTCCAGACGATATTTGCGCCCCAAATGGGGCGCGACCTAATTTTTCCCCCTAAGTCTATTATGTGGTACTTTATCAAAACACCTTTTGAAAGTTCCTACACACAACATCAACTGCACTACCCTCATCCACCCTCTCTGTTACTTCATCAAAGAACTCAATCAAGTTAGTTAAACACGATTTGCCTTTAACAAATCCATGCTGGCTTTCATTTATTAACCCATATTTTTCTAATCTGGAAATCTGCTGTCCTTACCTGGTCTGGCCTATATGTGACTCCAGACCCACAGCAATGTGGTTAACTCTTAACTGCCCACTGAAATGGCCTAGCAAGCCACTCCGTTGTACAAAATCGCTACAAAAAACAATAATAAGAATTAAAAAAAACAGACGGACCACCCGTCATCGAACTAGACATCGGCTTCGGACATGACAATGGCACACCCAGCCCAGTCAACCTTGCAAAGTCCTCCTCACTAATATCTGAGACTTGTGCCAAAATTGGGAGAGCTGTCCCACAGACTAGTCAAGCAACAGCCTGACATAGTCATACTCACAGAATCATAATTTTCAGCCAAGGTTTCAGAATCCTCCATCACCATCCCTGGGTATGTCCTGTCCCACCGGCAGGACAGACCCACCAGAGGAGGCGGCACAGTGGTATACAGTCGGGAGGGAGTGACCTTGGGAGTCCTCAACATTGTCTCCAGGCCCCATGAAGTCTCATGGCTTCAGTTCAAGCATGGGCAAGGAAACCTCCTGCTGATTACCACCTACCGCCCTCCCTCAGCTAATCATAGAATGGTTACAGCACAGAAAGAGGCCATTCAGCCCGTCGAGCCCGTGCCGGCTCTCTGCAAGAGCACTTCAGCTAGTCCCACTCCCCACCCTTTCCCCGTAGCCCTGCAAATTTTTTTCCTTCGGGTACTTATCCAATTCCCTTTTGAAAACCACAATTGAGTTTGCCTCCACCACCCTCTCAGGCAGTGCATTCCAGATCCTAACCACTCGCTGCGTAAATATTTTTTCCCTCATGTCGCCCTTGGTTCTTTTGCCAATCACCTTAAATCTGTGTCCTCTTGTTATCAACCCTTCCGCCAATGGGAACAGTTTCTCTCTATCTACTCTGTCTAGACCCCTCATGATTTTGAATACCTCTATCAAATCTCCTCTCAACCTCTCTGCTCTAAGGAGAACAACCCCAGCTTCTCCAGTCTATCCATATAACTGAAGTCCCTCATCCCTGGAATCATTCTCGTAAATCTTTTCTGCACCCTCTCTAAGGCCTTCACATCCTTCCTAAAGTACGGCGCCCGGAATTGGACACAATACTCCAGTTGAGGCCGAATCAGTATTTTATAAAGGTTCATCATAACTTCTTTGCTTTTGTACTCTATGCCTCTATTTATGAAGCCCAGGATCCCTTAGCATTTTTAACCGCTTTCTCAACCTGCCATGCCACCTTCAACAATTTGTCATATAACCCCCCACCCCCCGGTCTCTCTGTTCATGTACCTGCTTTAGGATTGTACCCTTTAGTTTATATTGCCTCTCCTCATTCTTCCTAACAAAATGTATCACTTTGCAATTTTCTGTGTTAAAGTTCTGCCACGTGTCCGCCCATTTCACCAGCCTGTCTGTGTCGTCTTGAAATCTATCACTATCCTCCTCACTGTTCACAATACTTCCAAGTTTTGTGTCATTTGCAAATTTTGAAATTGTGCCTTGTACTCCCAAGTCCAAGTCATTAATATATATCAAGAAAAGCAGTGGTCCTAGTACTGACCCCTGGGGAACACCACTGTGTACCTTCCTACAGTCCAAAAAACAACTGCTCACCACTACTCTCTGCTTCCTGTCACTTAGCCAATTTCGTATCCACTGTCCCTTTTATTCCATCAGCTTCAACTTTGCTGGTAAGCCTATTATGTGGTACTTTATCAAATGCCTTTTGGAAGTCCATATACACCACGTCAACTGCATTGCCATCATCACCCTCTTTGTTACCTCATCAAAAAACTCAATCAAGTTAGTTAAGCATCATTTGCCTTTAACAAATCCATGCTGGCTTTCCTTAATTCCTTAATTAATCCACGCTTGTCCAAGTCCCTGATTATCATTTCTAAAAGCTTCCCCATTACTGAGGTTAAACTGACTGGCCTGTAGATGCTAGGTTTATCCTTACACCCTTTTTTGAACAAGGGTGTAACATTTGCAATTCTCTAGTCCTCTGGCACCACCCCCATATCTAAGGAGGATTGGAAAATTATGGCCAGTACCTCCGCGATTTCCTCAGCATCCTTGGATGCATCCCATCCGGTCCTGGTGACTTAGCAACTTTAAGTACAGCCAGCCTTTCTAGTACCTCCTCTTTATCAATTTTATCTCATTCATTATCTCCACTACCTCCTCTTTCATCTGACTTTGGCAACATCTTCTTCCTTGGTGAAGATAGATGCAAAGTACTCATTTAGTGCCTCAGCCGTGCCCTCTGCCTACATGCGCGAGTCTCCTTTTTGGTCCCTAATTGGCCCCGCCTCTCCTCTTCCCACCCATTTACTATTTATATGCCTATAGAAGACTTTTGAATTCCCTTTTATGTTAGCTGCCAATCTATTCTCATACTCTCTCTTTGCCCCTCTTATTTTCTTTTTAACTTCCCCTCTGATCTTTCTATATTCAGCCTGATTCTCACTTGTATCCTCAACCTGACATCTGTCATACGCACTCTTTTTCTGCTTCATCTTACTCTCGATCTCTTTTGTCATCCAGGGAGCTTGGGCTTTTTTTGCCCTACCTTTTCCCCTCGTGGGAATGTACCTCGACTGTACCTGAACCATCTCCTCTTTAAAGGCAACCCGTTGTTCGATTACAGTTTTGCCTGCCATTCATTGATGAATCAGTACTCCTCCATGTTGAACACCACTTGGAAGAAGCACTGAGGGTAGCAAAGGCCCAGAATGTACTCTGGGTGGGGGACTTCAATGTCCATCACCAAGAGTGGCTCAGTAGCATCACTACAGACCGTGCTGTCCGAGTCCTGAAGGACATAGCTGCCAGACTAGGCCTGCGGCAGGTGGTGAGCAAACCAATACAAGGTAAAAACCTCCTTGACCTCGTCCTCACCAATCTACTTGTCGCAGATGCATCTGTCCATGACAGTATTGGTAGCAGTGACCACCGCACAGTCATTGTGGAGACAAAGTCCCGTCTTCACACTGAGGACACCCTCCATCATGTTGTATGGCACAACCACTGTGCTAAATGGGATAGATTCAGAACAGATCTAGCCCCTCAAAACTGGGCATCCATGAGGCGCTGTGGGCCATCAGCAGCAGCAGAATTGTATTCCACCACAATCTGTAACCTCATAGCCCGGCATATCCCTCACTCTACCATTACCATCAAGTCTGGGGACCAACCCTGGTTCAATCTGGAGTGCAGAAGAGCATGCCAGGAGCAGCACCAGGTGTACCTAAAAATGAGGTGCCAACCTGGGGAAGCTGCAATACAGAACTATCTTCATGCTAAACAGCAGAAGCAGCATGCTGTACACTGAGCTAAGCGATCCCACAACCAACGATCAGATCAAAGCTCTGTATCCTGCCGCATCCAGTCGTGAATGGTGGTGGACAATTAAATAACGAACTGGAGGAGGAGGCTCCATGAATATTCCCATCCTCAATGATGGCGGAGCCCAGCACGCGAGTGCAAAAGGCAAGGCTGAAGCGTTTGCAACCACCTTCAGCCAGAAGTGCCGAGTGGATGATCCATCTTGGCCTCCTCCTGAGGTCCCCACCATCACAGAAGCCAGACTTCAGCCAATTCGATTCACTCCATGTGATATCAAGAAATGGCTGAGCACACTGGATACTGCAAAGGCTATGGGCCCCGACAATATCCCAGCTGTCGTGCTGATGACTTGTGCTTGAAACTAGCCGTGCCTCTAGCCAAGTTGTTCCAGTACAGCTACAACACTGGCATCTTCCCGACAATGTGGAAAAATACCCAGGTATGCTCTGTCCACAAAAACCAGGACAAATCCAATTCAGCCAATTACTGCCCCATCAGGCTACTCTCAATCATCAGCAAAATGATAGAAGGTTTCGTTGACAGTGCTATCAAGCAGCACTTACTCACCAATAACCTGCTCACCGAAGCTCAGTTTGGGTTCTGCCAGGACCACTCGGCTCCAGGCCTCATTACAGCCTTGGTCCAAACATGGACAAAAGAGCTGAATTCCAGAGGTGAGGTGAGAGTGACTGCCTTTGACATCAAGCAAGCATTTGACCAAGTGTGGCATCAAGGAGCCCTAGTAAAATTGAACTCAATGGGAATCAGGTGGAAAATTCTCCACTGGCTGGAGTCATACCTAGCACAAAGGAAGATGGTTGTGTTTGTTGGAGGTCAATCATCTCAGCCCGAGGACATCGCTGCAGGAGTTCCTCAGGGGAGTGTCCTAGCCCCAAATCTTCAGCTGCTTCATCAATGACCTTCCTTCCATCATAAGGTCAGAAGTGGGGATGTTCACTGATGATTCCACAGTGTTCAGTTCCATTCACAACTCCTCAGATGATGAAGCAGTCCATACCCTCATGCAGCAAGACCTGGACGACATTCAGGCTTGGGCTGATAAGTGGCAAGTTACATTTGCTCCCCACGTGCCAGGCAATGACTATCTCCAACAAGCGAGAGTCGAACCACTGCCCCTTGACATTCAACGACATTACCATCGCCGAATCCCCCACCATCAACATCCTGGGGGTCACCATTAACAAGAAACTTAACTGGACCAGCCACATAAATAGTGTGGCTACAAGAGCAGGTCAGAGGCTGGGTATTCTGCGGCGAGTGTCTCACCTCCTGACTCCCCAAAGCCTTTCCACCATCTACAAGGCACAAGTAAGGAGTGTGATGGAATACTCTCCACTTGCCTGGATGAGTGCAACTCCAACAACACTCAAGAAGCTCGACACCATACAGGACAAAGCAGCCCACTTGATTGACACCCCATCCATCACCTTAAACATTCACTCCCCCCAACGTGTCTGTAGCCTGTACCATCTACAAGATGCACTGCAGCAACTCGCCACGGTTTCTTCATCACCAACTCCCAAACCCGCAACCTCTACCACCTAGAAGGACAAGGGCAGCAGGCTCATGGGAACACCATCACCTGTAAGTTGCCCTCCAAGTTACACACCATCCTGACTTGGAAATATATCGCTGTTCCTTCATCGTCATTGGACAATATCCTAGAACTCCCTCCCTAACAGCACTGTGGGAGTACCTTCACCACAGGGACTGCAGGGGTTCAAGAAGGCGGCTCACTACTACCTTCTCAAGGGCAATTAGGGATGGGCAATAAATGCTGGCCTCACCAGCGATGCCCACATCCCAGGAACAAATAAAATAAAAATTAATTTTGCTCCAGATTAATGTCTCTAAAAGTTTCCCCACCACCGCTGTTCGGCTGACTGGCCTGTAATTGCCGGTTTTATCCCTCTTCCCTTTTTGAACAGGGGTGTAACATTTGCTTATCCTCCAGTCCTCTGGCACCACTCCTACATCTAAGGAGGATTGAAAGATTGTGGCCTGAGCCTCTGCAATTTCTACCCTTACTTTCCTCAGCAACCTAGGATGCATCCGGACTGGGTGACTTTTCTACTTTGAGCACTGCCAATCTTTTAAGTACCTCCTCTTTATCTATATTTCTCCTATCGAATTTCTCTACTACCTCCTCCTTTACTGTGACATTGGCAGTATCCTCTTCTCTAGTGAAGAAAGATGCAAAGTACTCATTTAATACTTCAGCTATGTCCTCTGCCTCCATAAGAAGGTCTCCTTTATTGGTCCCACCCTTACTTTAACTACCCTTTTACTATTTATGTTTATAAAAGACTTTTGGGTTTCCTTTTATGTTACCCGCTATTCTATTCTCATATTCTCTCTTTGCCCCTCTTATTTTCTTTTTCAGTTCTCCCCTGTACTTTCAGCCATGATTTAAAAGATTAATTGCACAGGCTCATTATAATAGGTAGTTACAAATAGCTAAGTTTGTCTCATAGGCAAGGCTGTCATTACTTGACAGACTCTTTTACAATATTCGTAAAAACTCTCTTTTGTCTGCTTTTCTAAACACTAAAATTTATGCAGTATTTTATTCAAATGTTTTATTTCTCTTTTTTTCTTCTCCTCCTTGCCAACTTAGTCCTGCTAGATTGGTTGAGAATATATCTGTGAAAACCCACAGCAGTTCCTGAGATACTGGGATGCTTAAAAAACAACTTCATGTTGGTTTGAGTCTTAATGCCTATTAAGTTGAAACTTTCGATTGGAAAAAGGAAATGCAATCCCTCAAACTGTAAATTTTTCTCAGTTCTTTGGCAATTAACTGTAAGGTGGTGATTTGTTAAATATTTTACCTATCAACATTTTTGCTCTTTTCATTCCAAGATGAAAAACTAATGCAGACCTTGACCAAAATTAATCGAATGGATATTATCAGCTTACTGGAAACCACACAGACATCACCTAGTAGAGAGCATGTTTCCCGCACTTACGCAGAGATTGAACAGACAATAGCGCTGGATCACAGTGAAGGTAAATGCATTTCTCAAAATATAAAAGAGTAAATATGTAACACTAAATGAAACTTGTATATAAATCAACTTGGGGGTAATTTTCAGCAGTGGCGGAAAACTGCTGATAGCGGATTAGCCATCCGTTATACACTCTGCCAAATTTTCCTTTCCGTTGACTTCAAACATTGGGTGGGGTGTATAACGGGTGTCCAATCTGCGACCACCAGTTTTTCGCCACTGCCGAAAATGCAAATCACTCCCCATGTGTACTTCCAAAGAAACATTTGAAATTTGTATTCACTATAACTGAAAAACCAGGCCCATTATCCTGATGTAAGTGTCAGGATACACCCTCCCGTGTTCTCTGGTGTTGACCCCACCCAGGTTGGTGGGGTCAAAGAGAGGTCACTTAATTTAAATATTGGCGACAGGCACCCATGCACACTGGGTGCATCCAGAGCACCCCTCTGCCATAGTAGGTCGCAAACTGCGACAGAGTGAACTGGCTCTGGAGGGTCTTGTTCAGAAGCAGCAAAAGATTGCACTCATTAGCTCCCTTTGCAAGTAGACCAAAATAGAACTCAAGAGTTTTTTGCTTCTTCGAGGGTCCAAGCCAAGGCCCCCTCCTATGCCACTGATCTTCTCTGGGCCAGGCACAGGGACTGCCGCCAACGAGACCCAGTGGAAACCCCAAGGGAAGGCTGGAGCCCAGCGTATCTGCAGCCCTTCCACGCACTCCAGCCAGAGTTCCAGCAGGAATGCATTCGAGGAGTCATTCACTTTCGGCCGTTTCTTTTTAGGGATTCTGTGATTTTGTGAGCAGTCATATATTTTATTTAAAAAAAAGTGTGCATGGGATGGTTTGAACCAGATTTCAAGATTTCTATCTTCCATTCATTTTCCTCAACTAGGCAGGACCATCATATACTTCATCACCTCAGCCAATATGAAACATTGGGATAGATTTTCAACTTGTCACCCAGGTGTAAAATTAGCTTTGCGGATGGACCGCGTGTTACAGGAATCGCCCGATTTTCATTTCCATTCATTTCAATGGAAATGAAAAGCAGACAGTTTCTATAATGGGCAGCCGATCCGCAAAGCTAATTTTACGCCCAGGCAGCAAATTGAATATCTACCCCATTATTTCTTCCTCCATCCCGTGGAATATTGGATCGAACCTGAATGTCACCATTTCACGGTGCCACACATTTGTTCTCTAACACTGCACCACAGTGGTGCCCATTTAAAGGATACTCTGGAAACAGTGCACTGTGTCTGTATTCTAGGTGCAGTGTAGGGAGTGTCTACTACTGTATCTAGTGGTTTCTCATGCCATGCCTAGCACTTGTCAGTTTTTAGAAATGTCACAGATGAAGAGCGAGGAAAAAGTATTTACTAAAATTTTAGATGTGGATCTACTGAATCATGTAGTCATGAAAGCCAAATAGAGTAAATGTTCTCGCTTTGAACACATTGCTTTCCCTGGCACTGTCTATAGTAGCAGCTCACTGTAAACACTTTTTTCTTTTTCTACTTCCAGGTTTCTCTGCACTTTCAGACGACCTGTACAGTCCAAAGACCACGCGATTTGGACACCCAGCTTCTCGAGAGCTCTATGGTGATCTAGCCCAAGTAGCACGTGAACACCATGCTGAATGCTTTCAAGCACAACCACCTCTTGTCTCAGAGGAAGATAGTTCCATCAGTTGCTGTAAACCTCAGGAAGCCAGCCCACAGGCCAGAACAAAGCCAAGGGATCAGTTGGAGGAGGAACTGTCCATCTCCGAGCTCTTGAGGCAAGCTCAAAAGGAAAATGAAGCTGAAGCAAAACAGAAGTCACTTCCTGACACTCATGAGGAAAAACCCATGTAAGGTTTCATTTGGCTCAGGTTTAAAAGGCTGATGTGACCAAACTACCTGTTAAATGAGTTTATAGTATTTTTAGTGCAATGAGATGAGGTTATCTCAATTATACATTGGATGCATACATGAGTGCTTTTTTTGCCAATAGACAAGCTAGCTGCAGAGTGCATTATGGAATTTCATAGGAACCTGTTAAACATTCTACAAGATCAATGGCGATCAGAATTTCTATTTTTTAGTAGCTGTGACTTTGAATTTCTAGTGTTTGCCAGTGCATGAAGCTGCCCACATTATGGAGGGAATGAACTGGTCATCCAGCTAACCTTAAATGACCTCCTGTTCTTCAGCACCTAATAAATAAGAGTCAAGTTAGAGAAGGTTACAACATCATATTTCGATACAATATTGTGAGAACTGGACTCAGAAATTTGACATTTTTTACATAAGTCATACATTCTGGTAAGAATGGTTGTTTATCTGTTAAGCTACTCCCTACATTTGTTTTTCACTGGTCCAAAGTTTTCAAAGAGACAGCACAGAACTTTACTTAGACATTTTTATCAGGTGCTCCTCTGTGGCAATGTCAGGCCCACTTAGAAAATAAGAAATATAAACAGAAAATGCTGGAAATACTCAGAAGGTCAGGCAGCATCGGTGGAGAGAGAAACAGAATTAACTTTTCAGGTCGATGACCTTTCGTCAGACCTGCTGAGTATTTCCAGCATTTTCTGTTTTTATTTCAGATTTCCAGCATGCGCAGTATTTTGCTTTTCCAGTTAGGAAATAGTTGTCTTGAAGCCAGTAAAAATAGTTTGAGCTCAGAGTTGTTTTCTGGCCCGCTTCACATGCATTATAGGACTTAAAAAAAAAACAATGGATCACAAACAGTAATATTAATTAAGAAATTAGAAAGTCTGTTTAAACTTCTATTGTGCACTACCAAAACAAGTGCAAATCTAAACCAAAGTGATCTATCATTTGTAGTTATTGTAATTAGGTCTGTACATCAGTTTCTTTTGGACAATTTGTAAAGTAACTCACTTAAATAAAAGTACTGAGAACCTGTCCTGCATGAAAAACTCTTGCACTTAGCAGCAGTCCAGTGAGGTAAACACATGCTGTACGAGAGAGCTCAGACATAGGTTTGTAACAAATTCACAAGCCCCAGTTTTAATCTGGGGCGGGGTTGTGGCGTACAGAGGCTGCAGCAGGAAGGAAGTGGCCACGATGGCACCTCCATGGAGCCTGGGCAATTTTTATTCCCTGCCCTCATGTAAATGTCCCAATGCTGACTCCCACCTGAAGCTGGTGGTGATAGTGTGGAGAGTGGGAGTGGGAAATCTCATGGCTACAGGATGCTACCAGGCCACCAGGGAATCAAGGAAATGATCCCTGGCAATGTAAGCAAGGGAGGGGGTTTCCTGGCGCTCGCTGCGGGGAGGAAGGGAAGCCTGGGGCAGAGGAGGCCTAAGGTTTTCTTGTGCAGCCAGAAGGAGCACACTTGCTCCTCTTGGCCCAGAAGGAAACTTTAAAAAAATGAATTTACCTGGGCCTCTTCTGGCCCTGATCCTGCTTGCTGTCAGCTCTCGCTGGCGGCTCCGGGGCTGTGCGTGCCTCACACATTTCACAGTTAAAATAGCGGCAGGTTTCACATTACAGCATTGGGCACTGCGCGGGTGGCCTTTTGGCTTCCGAAACACCTGGGGTTGCGGGAACATAACGGGTAGCGCATGGCCACTATTTTAACTCCAAGCTCGCATTGTTTTCAATCGGAAGGCAGGGTTAAAATCGGGGCTGTAGTCTCAGCTGGGCTGAAAAGACAGGGTAATAGGGAAGTCAAAATGATTCTCCACTGAAAGAGAAGGAAATAGGAGGACATGTCAACTGTGGCGGTATTGGCGACAGTCTTCTACTGACTAATTCTAGTGTGAGATACCTGGTGGCCAGGATCTGTTTGCCTGCCTGACCTCTTCTCTGACTTAATGAACTTTTAATGAATGTGAGCGTCACCAAAAAAATCCCTTCTAGTGCGAAGAAATGCTATTGTGATGAATGTCAGGCACATTAACACGTAGTGTGTCAAGATGTGAACTATCTGTGTGTTGGATGCCAGAATGAGTCTCATTCAAAGAAGCTTCCAGTTGCTGCACTCCAGAATTGTTTTATTTTAACAATTGTTGCTGAAATTTAAGGTAACCAGAATATACTGAAAGTTGTTGGTTTAAGAGTGATTTAATTTTGATTGTATTTGTGGTTTTACTGATGGTAATTTTGGAAATCATCTGGAGCGCACAGTGATGGTTGATTTTGAAAGATTGAATTGGGCCTGACATTGACCAGCGTATCATTAGAACACTGATTACTGCAGCTTTACACTCTCTGCTGTTATTGGGCAAACTTATACTGCAGAAATTCAGAATAGTGAGGGAGGGAAAAGAGTTTCAAAATTAATCTTTGGCTGTAATTATGTTTGTAATATCCCCATGACATTAAAATTCTTATGGACAGAGTGAAGAATCCAGAGTCTGCAGTGGCTGGTGGAGAACTCACTGATCTCCTTACAGGAAAATGCAAGGAACTAGAAAAGTCTGATGTCCAGGAGGAAGAAGAGGCAAATGAGCAACCTGCAGAGATGGTAACGCTGAGGATAGAGGAACAAAGTCCCATTGTACAGGAGCCTGATGAAGTTCAAGTTTGTGAGGGGCTGCAAGCTCCCCAGGCAGCTGGCCCCACTATAGTGGAAACAACAGAGGAGCAGCCGGAGAACATTAAGAAAACCTTTGAGGAGGAATCACTAGAAAAGGTAAGAATGTAACAGTGAGACTCCAATGTACTGAACAATTTTTTAATAAAAAGAACATGACATGAGAGAAACTACTCACTTTTATACTGACACTTGTTTAATTCGGATTCTGGGAAACCAGTGTCTATGACTAGGTTTTGTGCATTTACACTACTAAATCCCACTCCCTTATCCCAATTACAGAATCATGGATCCATGAAACACTTGGTGTACAAATTCAAAATTATAAACACAGGGAGCCAGCTATGGGCTCCAGAATCTGAAACGAACAAGTAGCAGTATAAAAGTAGCTAATAAATTCAAAATAGTGTGTGATTTTTCTGTCAGCAATACCAAAGAGCAGTTTTATTGCTGTACTAACTTGTTCATTACTACACTAGCTTTCTGATTTTCACCTAACACGGAGATCTTTCAATGCTCTCCTGGCCAGTCTTCCATCTTCCACCCTCCATGAACTTGAGTTCATCCAAAACTCTGCTGCCTGTATCCTATCTCGCACCAAGTCCCTTTCACCCATCACCCCTGTGCTCACTGACCTACATTGGCTCCTGGCCCCCGAATATGTCCATTTTAGTATTCTCATCCTTGTGTACAGATCCCTCCATGGTCTCGTCCCTCCCTATCTCTGTAACCTCCTCCAGCCCTACAACCCTGCAAGAACTCTGCGTTCCTCCAACTCAGTCCTCTTGTCCATCCCCTTCTTCTTTCATACCAACCATTTTACGGTGGTACCTTCGGCTGGCTAGGCCCTAAGCTCCAGAATTCCCTCCCGAAACCTCTTTGCCTCTCCACCTCTCTATTTTCCTTTAAGACCTTGCTTAAAACATACCACTTTCCTGTCCTAATGTCTGCTTTTTTGGCTCAGTGTCAATTTTTGTCTGATTAGGCTTCTGTGAAGCGCCTTGGGATGTACTATTACAATAAAGGCACTATATAAATGCAAGTTGTTGTTGCTGGTAGGAAACTGTTTCCTTGGGTGGTAATAGGGTTCTATTAGAATAGACTCTGATACAGGATGCTAACAATAACCGTACTTTATTCCGAGGTGCTTTTCTCAACAGTTCTATTAACAGACCAGTTTATAATGTAAGAATTAGTAATCTTATGTTTATTGAGGGCAGATCCACTCTTTTTTAGGAGAACAATGCTTGTAAGTTTTTGTGACAGAAAATCATTTTTGCTACAAAATTATTTAAATTTAAAATAGGCTGTCTCTGGACTAACCAAACTTGCCTGTTTAATCTGAATTTAATCTCCATTAAAAACCCAGTGAAAAGTGGGTGACTTGATGCAACAGATTTGAGTAGCAGTATTGGTGGCCACTGATATTGTGCCATTGATTCTCATCTCAACTACATCACTGTAGGGGAAAATTGAGACATTTCCCACTTCCTCACATGGATGAAAGGACAATCAGTCGGTGGAAGCATTTGAGCTGGTCACTTGTGGTAGACACATGCTATGAAGGAGAGCTGGAAAGGGATGAAACATTTAAAAATGTTCCAAAATAATACAAAGGCAAGAAATGTTCGGTCAGTAAAGTAGTTTTCAAATAATAAGGTTCATATTTTACTCCATAGATACTAGTAACAATTTAAAAAAAAATTATATTGCTCTTAAGAAAGAACTTGCATTTATATAAAGTCTTTCATGTCTTCAGAGCACTCCATAGTGCCAATAACGTAATCTGATAGGTGTCAGCTGGGAGAAAGTAAATGCAGATTTTGAAAACTACAACAAGGAATCCAATATTTAAATTGTTAACTCATAGGTTAAATTAAATAATTCCTTATGAAAAGGTGGTAGATTAAATCAAAGGGCAGCCTTGAAAAGGATAAACCTATCTGGTGAATAATAGTGTGGGACTTCAGTCTGTCAGCTTTGCAATCCTGTCTGCTTGACTGCCTTCACCAGGAGATAGTAGAAGAACTGGGGGAACTGGAAAGCAGTTCTGATGAGGAGATAGTAACCACCAGGGTCATCCGCCGACGGGTGATCATTCAGGTACCCAATGCTGGAATGCTGGTCTTTGATCAAGTATAGAATGTGCTAGTTCTCAATTTAGATCAAACTGTTCGTGTGCACGGAATCAGCGTTTCCCGTTTTCTGTACTGATGCATGCTGGGATTTGTGGCATGGTGTGAATAGCTGTAGCTCTTAGCATTTGAGAACTTCTACATAAATTAAAGATAACCCGTTTTAAGACATAGGAAGAGATCTCTTTGCCTGCAATTTCTTTTCTTTTCACTATTGCTTGACCGGTGTGTCTTTGAAGTGTCCACTGCTGTTGATCATTTTTTTTTTCATTTGAAATTTGCTGTGTTTGTGATTACATAAGTTTTCATAAAGTACATCTATTCATGGATTTATGTTTGACTGACCCCAGTTAGTCTTACAAAAATAGCCCATCAACAGAAGGCAAGAACATTGCATTTTCATGTATTAATATCAAATCTGAATATGTATCAACAGCTTTACAAGATTGTCACTCTATTTTTAAAAAGCCTCAAAAATCCCTATACTTTATTTGCACTAAATAGTAATGGTCCATCTTTATTAAGTAAAATTTTACTTTATTATATTTCAGTAGCATGCTGGGGGGAAGATCCTTCTTTACCCATCAGTGTAACACAGATTCATTTGTACCAATTTGTAGAACATTTACAGTTACTAAATTTTACACAGTAAGGCCTACAAATTCGGTTGCTTTGCATCTCCCATTAGCGCCCTAACGCAAAGCAACTAGCGCCCAGGCATGACGCCGCCAGCGCCCCCCGCGAAATTCAGCGGGACGCTGTAACCATTAGCGCCCCGCAGTGCTGCGCCTCCGGTGATGATGTCATTGCCGTGTGCAGCGCTCCGCTCGCGCCCCGGCCGCGATCTTCGGTAGCGCCCCCTGACTTACTGCCGGACGCTATGTCTGACAGGGTCAGGGGGGCCTACCTGTGGCCGGGGCAGCGCCAATTAAAGGGTAGGTGCCGGGCGGCCATTTTTGTTGCTGGCCGCCTGCCAGCACCTTCCCCCTCTGCCGTCCCTGCCTCCTCTTCAGCCCCCCCCACGGAGTGCCGGCTGCGCTCCGTGAGCCCGGCACTTCTCTTGAGTGCCGGGCTCTTTTGCCGGCACTCCGATCCCTGGTGGCCCAGCTGGGCCCCGGGTCATGCTGCGCAAGGCCCCTCCCCTTTAATAAGGGGAGGAAGGCCTGCAGTACCGTGGCACGTCGCGCCGCGATATTCACTCGCAGCGCCCCAAGAGGGAGGCGGGGCGCTTCCAGTAGCACCCCGCTTCCTTCTTGGGCCGCTGCTGATAAATTTCGGCCGCGGGGGTGCTAATTTTTTCGGGTAGCACCCCGGCGAATTTAGCGCCCCAAAGGAGGCGCGACTCAATTTTTCCCTCTAAATGTTTTTACTAATGGTGCTACCTTTTATTTTTGTTAACAAAATGAATTAATGGCCCAGAATTTGCTGGAGCGGGGCGTCTCATGGCATGCCCAGTTAGTTAGACTTGTTGCTGCACCCTTCAGCTCAAATTATTTTTGCTCTGGAAGTGCAAGCTGATAACGGCGCACCAAGGGCAACAGGGCATCTGGGACCTTGGTGAACAACGGGACAAACAGTGTATCTCCTTAACCAATGGATTGAGAAATAAACAGAGGAAGGACTGAGAAGGAGGGTGAATTAGAGTGGGTGAATTCAATGTCAAATCAGGTACAGAAAGAGATTAAAGAGAGGGAAACAAAGATTAGAATAAAAGAGGGGAAAAAGGGATAAAATAAGAAAAAAGATGACATTTTAAAAATCTCCAACAACAATTCACAACCTGAAGGAATTAGACTCCACAAGTTGCTGGCCGATTTGCACATTAATAAACCTGTACGTCATTCACACGCCATTATTTTTTCAGCAAATTCTGGGCCAATGTAAATGGAAGCAAAATGAGACTGCAGGTCCACGATTTTCCTGAGTCCCACTCCACACTGGAAGTGCTTGGCCACAGAATCGGCACATATTTTTCAAAGATTAGCTAGCAAAAATAACATGAACACATTCAGATAATTTCATCCAGATATATTTTCTTCTAATTTTACCACAAAATGTAGATATGAGTGTATAAAGTGCAGAGCACCGTTTTACATTCACATCTAGTTTTTGCTAAAATAAAACAAAGGAAAATATATCACATCATCCTTTATTCTGCCACCTTGTAAGCTGTTGCTATTCCTTGTGCCATTGAAAATCATTTTGTTGTTTGTTTTTGTGGCTTCTACCATTTCAAACCTTTAGTTTGGAGATGGAGAAGAAGTAGAAACATCAGTAAGCAAAAATATGACTTGAGCTTCTAATCCCGCATCCATCCTATAATCAAGACGGCCTATTTCACCTTCACTCACCTCCGTCTCTACTTCACCCTCACTGTCACTGAAACTTTGGGCTGGATTTTGCCAATGGGGAGCTTTTGGAGGCGGGACTCCCACGTGTCGGGTTTCAGTCCCGCCTCCATCAACTTCTGGCCAACCCACGCTATTTTCCCTTGATTGGCCTTGTTAAGCCCGCCAATTAAGGGAAAGCCGGTTACAGAGAACGTTTTTGAAATTTTTTGACAGATGAATTGTCATTATTTGACAGCTCTGTGAAACTGCCAAACACTGACATTCTCTGTAGATTGATGAGTTCTTGAATTCAAGACCTCATTAAACATCTTTCTTTTGTAGAAATTAGATGGTTGCTGCATTGGAGAATGCAACGGCCATCTGTCATCTCTACCGCGGAGGTGCGAGACTCTCCGCATACCCACCGATTGAAGCCTGCAGGAAGAAACAAAGGTAAGTACACTTTTTCTAACACTTTGCACTTACCTCAGATACTCACCTCTCCACACTTGCACCCATCACTCACCTCCACAGCGCACTTTTGGACCCCGCAGACCCCCGCAGACCCACTACTCGCCTCGGTGACCCTGGCGGGTTTCGGAGCCTTCGGGAAGCCCGCCCTTGTGTGGGCAAAATGGGGATAATCCTATTTTCTGCCTGTTAACTACCTGTTAACAGGCAGTTAAGTGGCTTTAATCCCTTCCTGCCTCCAAGCAGACAGGACCCGGCGCGGGACGGCTACCCGCCTCCTGACAAGATGGCACAGAGACGGGTTGGGCACCTGCCCCCAAATTCTACCATTTTCCTGGCAGTCCCGCCTCCAAACCTGCCTCCCCAGGGGTGGCAAAATCCAGCCCTTTCATCCATGTCTTCACCACCTCCAGGCTTGACTTTACCAGTGCTTTCCTCAGCAGCCTCTCTAGCTCCTCCCTGCACAAACCCAAACTTTCCCAAAACTCGGCTGCTTGCAATGTATCACACACTCAGTTCCAAGCACCTGTCAGCTAATTCTTATAACCAGCATCCACTAGCTCTCCTGCACCCAGTGCATTGATTTAAAATCCTCGCCCTCATCTACAATTCACTATAGACTTGCCTCATCCTATCTATGCACCGTCTTCCAGACTTGCATCCAAGCCCACATTCGGCACTCGTACAGTTAAAGTCTGCTGTACTTTACCCTTTGTCTTCTCCACCATCAATGGTAGAGCCTTCAGCCTTCATATTCCTTAACTCTGGAATTCTCTTACTGACCCCCTCTACTTTGCTCTATCTCTCCCCACCTTTCAGAAGTTTCCTCAAAACCTATCTCTTCTACCATGCCCTTGGCCACCTCTCCAAACTGTGTCCTAACACCTCTGTCCACTCCCACAAAGCATCTCGGAATTCTCTGCTACAATAATATTGGTTGTTAGCAAATAAATTACGGGTGCACTAATAGCTGCATTGGTAGGGGATTGAACTCTTAACTGGAAAGAGCAAGTCTGAAAGCTTGTCGTCAGTGACATTTGAGCTTGCCTGCCATGCTCGGGGTGTATTTGCCCAGTTCTAAGTAGGTTGCAAGATGGTGCACATAGTATATTAGATGACTCCCATTTAATGGGGGAAGTATAAATTGCACACAAAGAAATCCATCAGTTTTCTGTTGGGTAGTGTTAAAGCAGCATTGATAATTGCGGAGATTTACAGTTATAATGGAAAAATGGACAAAATTGTGGAATGTATTTTGCAAGACACTAGTAAAATTCCAGAAAATCCAATTGAATAAAAAAGAGAATTTAGCTTACTCAGTCACCAATAAACCAACGGCGGTAGTTAAAAACAGACAGATTCACGGAATACAATCCCCAAAACACCAGTAGAAATCTCAGAATTCGATGTAATAAAAATTGAATTTAACTTATTTTAAACCAGTGGCCCTGATGATATCAGTGGAGGTATCTACCTTCCAATTCTTCAGGAATGGCAGCAGTGAAGGTCTAAAAATTGGAGATGAAATGGATTTTAAAAATGTGACTTTTGAAGGTGTTCAATATTCTACTTCATAGTATTGTTGAATTAAAGGATGAATATTCACAATGTTCTCACAGAAAGGAAGACATTTCCATGTGCTATTAATACTGTTAGAAAATTCCTACATCTAGTTAAGATTGTCTTATGGAACCCTGTATGACAAAGAAAATATCCTGAAGGAGTTTCAATGGCTTCAATGAATTGTCCCCCAAAATCATAACCGGATCTATTGTATTATAGGACATAGTAAAGATATTAACCTGGAGCTTCCACTAGGTTGCGCTAGGTTTTTCCAGCGCAATTCACCCGAAATCGGCCAAACCAGCGCAAGCAAAGATCAGGAAATTTCAAGCACAAATTATATCCAGCGCAAACCGAGTTTCCACGATCTTTTGCGCTAGTTTAAAAAACATCGTGCTGGAAGCCGGCCCCGCCCACAAAACTGGCCACGCGAGTTTCCGCTAACTGCGCCCGTTTGCAGGCGCAAGGGCACTAGTTGACACCTTTTAAAAGCTTTTAAATATTAAAAGATATTTCATTTACTAAGAAACTGACTACTGTACACCAATGAAACTAGTAAATGGTTCTCTATAGTTTTTAAAAGTCATTTTCAGTTATTTAAAATTGTGTTACTGACTGGTGGTGGACTAGACACTTTTATTAAAAATGCTTATTTTGTGATAAATCCATTTTCAGCTATATTAATAAAACTGCACCAGGTTACCACTCTTAAATATATCAAGGAATATTTTTTGATGTGAGAAAGAAAACAATTGCCCTCTAAAACGCTGCCCTATTGCGCTGGTTTGTGGGAGATTTTACATTCAGCGATATGCATGTGACTTTGGGCAGAATCTTGAACAATAAATTCACTTTGGAAAACTAGCACAATTTTGAGCGCAATTTGCGCCCAGATTGCTGACTGCGCCCAAAGCGGAAGCTCTACCCCATTACTTGGTATTAATCGAACATTATTAATTTCCTAGGCTGATGACATGCTTGATGTTCTACCAGAGTCGGTCACAGAAGAACAATACACAGATGAACATGGAAATACCATTGTGAAAAAGGTAATGCAATACCAAGCGTGACTAATCTCCATGTAGCACTTCCTTTTTCCCTCATTTAAACATAGACGGGACATTGACTCATACATACTACTTATTTCATTGCACCTTATTAAATTACTAAGAGTAACAGAGGTGCAATGAAGTGAAATGATAAATTGTATGTGCACGAGTGAGTTATTACGCATTTATTTTTTCGGTTTTTTTTCCTTAAGGTTACCAGGAAGATTATCAGACGCTTAATTTCACCTGATGGCACTGAAAAGGAGGAAGTGATAATGCAAGGAGCAGAGCAAGAACCAATTACAATTGAAGATGGTGATGGATATTCAAAAGTTTTAAAGCGGACTGTACTGAAAAGTGATAGTGAACAGACAGAGGTTAGCTTTAACACCCTTCTCTGGACTGGCAGAATGTTTTCTATTTTCTTAAATCAATTGTTATTTCCCAAAAGTTAAAATAATTACTGAGTTTTATTCAGTTCAAATGAGCCAGGATATGTGGCAGGTATAAATGATTGATTGAAGTCATTGATCATTCTTAATGATATAGTTCATGTATTGTTTGCATCCAACACAGAAAGTGTTTGCGGTAACAAGTGTCTAATGTATAATCAAAAATCCTTCCTTGCATCCAGAACAACTAGCCCAGAACCTAAGATATACCAGCATTAATGATAACAACAGAAAATGTTGGAAACACAAAGTAAGTTCATTAGCATCTAAGAAGAGAAAATATGGGTTAATATTTTGGGTAGAGATCCTTCATCAGAACTGAAAAAAGGAGTGTAGAATCATAGAAATTTACAGCACAGAAGGAGTCCATGCCGGCCAAAAAACAGCTATCCTGCCTAATCCCACTTTCCAGCTCTTGGTCCGTAGCCTTGTAGGTTACGGCACTTCAAATGCATATCCAAGTAATTTTTAAATGTGATGAGGGTTTCTGTCTCTCCCACCCTTTTAGGCAGTGCATTCCAGACCCCCACCACCCTCTGGGTGAAAAAGGTTTTCCTCAACTCCCCTCTAATCCTTCTACCAATTACTTTAAAATATGCCCCGATTATTGACCTCTCTGCTAAGGAAAATAGGTCCTTCCTATCCACTCTATCTAGGCCCCTCATAATTTTATACACCTCAATCAAGTCTCCCCTCAGCCTCCTCTGTTCCAAAGAAAATAACCCCAGCCTATCCAATCTTTCCTCATAGCTAAAAAATTTCCAGTCCTGGCAACATCCTTGTAAATCTCCTCTGTACCCTCTCTCGTGCAATCACATCTTTCCTGTAATGTGGTGACCAGAACTGTACGCAGTACTCTAGCTGTGGCCTAACTAGTGTTTTATACAGTTCAAGCATAACCTCCCTTCTCTTATATTCTATGCCTTGGCTAATAAAGGAAAGTATCCCGTATGCCTTCTTAACCACCTTATCTATCTGTCCTGCTACCTTCAGGGATCTGTGGACATGCATTCCAAGGTCTCGCTGTTCCTCTACACTTCTCAGTATCCCACCATTTATTGTGTATTCCCTTGCCTTGTTAGCCCTCCCCAAATGCATTACTTCACACTTCTCCAGATTGAATACCATTTGCCACTTTCCTGCCCACCTGACCAATCCATTGATATCCTCCTGCAGTCTACAGCTTTCTTCCTCACTATCAACCACACAGCCAATTTTTGTATCATCTGCAAACTTCTTAATCATGCCCCCTACATTGAAGCCTAAATCAATTAAATATACCACAAAAAGCAAGGGACCTAGTACTGAGCCCTGTAGAACCCCACTGGAAACAGCCTTCCAGTCACAAAAAAAACCATCAACCATTACGCTTTGCTTCCTGCCACTGAGCCAATTTTGGATCCAACTTGCCACTTTCCCTTGGATCCCATGAGTTTTTACTTTTCTGACCCGTCTGCTATGTGGGACCTTGTCAAAAGCCTTGCTAAAATCCATGTAAACTACATCAAACAGGCTACCCTTATCAACCTACCGTTACCTCCTCAAAAAATTCAATCAAGTTAGTCAGACATAACCTTCCCTTAACAAATCCATGCTGACTGTCCTTGATTAATCTGTGCCTTTCTAAATGATGATTAATACTATCCCTCAGAAGTTTTCCCAATAATTTGCCCAACACCAAGGTTAGGCTTACTGGCCTGTAATTACTCGGTCTATCCCTTTCGCCCTTTTTAAACAACGGTACAACATTAGCAGTCCTCCGGCACCACACCTGTAGCCAGAGAAGATTGGAAAATGATGGTCAGACCCTCTGCTATTTCCTCCCTTGCTTCTCTGAACAGCCTGGGATACATTTCATCCTGGCCTGGCCATTTATCTACTTTCAAAGATGCTAAACCCCTTAATACTTCCTCTCTCACTATGTTTATCTCATCTAATATTTCACATTCCTCCTTTACTACAATGTCTGCATCGTCCCTTTCTTTTGTGAAGACAGACACAGTGTATTCATTAAGAACCATACCCACGTCCTCCGCCTCCACACACAGGCTACCTTTTTGGTCTCTAATAGGCCCTACTCTGTCCTTAGTTATCCTCTTGCTCTTTATGTATTTATAAAGCATCTTGGGGTTTTCCTTGATGCTACTTCCAATATTTTTTAATGCCCTTTCTTTGCTTTCCTAATTTGCTTTTTAATTTCACCCCTGCACTTTCTATACTCCTCTAGGCTTTCTGCAGTATTTAGCTCTCGGTATCTGACATAAGCTTCTCTTTTTGCCTTATCCTACCCTGCATGCCCCTCGACATCCAGGGGGCTCTAGATTTGGGAGGCCCACCCTTTTTCTTTGTGGGAATGTATTTGCTCTGAACCCTCACTATTTCATCCTTGAATACCTCCCACTGCTCTGACATTGATTTACTTTCAAGTAGCTGTTTCCAGTCCACCTTTGCTAAATCACATCTCAGTTTAGTAAAATTGGCCTTTCCCCAATTGAAAACTTTTACTCCTGGTCCATCTTTGTCCTTTCCCATAATTACGCTAAATCTAACTGAATTATGATCACTACCACCAAAATGGTCTCTCACTGATACCCCTTCCACCTGCCCAGCTTCATTCCCTAAAACTAAGTCCAGAATTGCCCCCTCTCTTGTTGGGCTTGCTACATACTAGCTAAAAAAGTTCTCCTGCATGCATTTTAAGAAATCCGCCCTCCACACCTTTTACACTAATTCTATCCCAGTTAATATTAGGGTAGTTGAAATCCCCTATTATTACTGCCCTATTGTTTTTGCGCTTCTCAGAAATTTGCCTACATATTTGCTCTTCTATCTCCCTCTGACTATTTGGGGGTCTATAGTACACTCCCAGCAGTGTGATTGCCTCTTTTTTGATGATCTTTCTAATATATCAACCCTCCTCACAGCTGTAATTGATTGTTTAACCAATATTGCGAACCCCCTCCTTTTTTATCCCCCTCTCTATCTCATCTGAAAACCCTGTAACCAGGAATGTTGAGCTGTCATTCCTGCCCTTCTTTCAGCCATGTTTCAGTAATAGCTATGATATCATACTTCCACATGCCTATCTGTACCCGCAGCTCATCTGCCTTATTCACTAGACTCCTTGCATTGAAGTATATACCATTAAGCACTGCCAAAACCCTTTGTTGTCTATTTTCTAGCCTTTGTTTCCTCTGCCTTCCAAACTCACTTACTAATTTACTGCCTTCCATTTCCAGCTTGTATTCTCTCCTTTCTGAATCTATGCTCAGGTTCCCATGCCCCTGCCAAGCTAGTTTAAACCCTCTCCAAGAGTGTAGGCGAGCCTCTTTGGAGGACTGACTGAAACAGAGTGGGGGAAGGCGATCCTTGGTCTGTGCTGAGTTAAATGATCTCAGCTAAGGCAGCAGTATGGATGCTACAGTTAGCTGTGGCAACCATGGTTTAGCCAAAGGGATATCAGCCAGCTTTTCTGCTCCACTTCACTTTGTAGTGACTCCTACTGAAAGTGCACACATGCAGATACTGATTCAGGACAGGATCAGGTTTGGCTGTTTTTCTCTGGTTCAGTATCTCAGTCCACTCCCATAGGCGAGCACTTGCTCCCTATCATCCAGAGTGTGCATTTATCTGCTCAATATCTCGGTAATTTGTAATGAGCCTTGAGGTTAAACAGAAAGTGCTCATTACTGTATTTTAGTTTTCTGGTTATATCACATGCCCGCTGGTGATTTTTCTCAACTTTGGAAGGCAATAAAATAAATACTTCAAAAATAAAAACAGAAAATGCTGGAAATACTCAACGTGTCAGGCAGCATCTGTGGAGAGAGAAACAGAGTTAACGTTTCAGGTAGATGACCCTTCATCAGAACTGGAAAAAGCTGGAGATCGAACAGGTTTTTAAGCAAGTGCAGGGCAGGGAAAGGGGGGAGGGGAGGAAAGAACAAAAGGGAAGGTCTGTGATAGGATGGAAGGCAAGAGTGATTAAGAGACATTAAGAGATGGTGCAAGGCAAAAGGAGATGGTAATGGGAGAAGTTAAGAAACAAAAGATGGCTCTAGATGAAGTGTAAATGGCACTGGCAGAATGAAAGACAGCTGCCATGTGGGAGAGAGAAAAAAATACTTCAGTAGATTATGGCTTAGGCTGTAAATGGATGTTCTTTTTTGAATTGCATAGCTCAGATACCTGACCATGCACAATGGCCCTGAAATTCCAAGAGGTGCAGGGGTTCTACTGCTCGCTCGCTCTCTCTCTCTAACTTTGGCAGGAAATTGGCGCAACTCCAGACAAATGTCGCAAATGACGGAAAACTGGCAATAATGTCACTTCTTTGGGGGTTCCACTATATCTCCCAACAAAGTTATGGTGGGAGTGGGAGACCAGGAACCTCCCCCCGCTCCCCCACCCCGCCTCCCTCCTTGTAGAATTTCCAGGCCAGTGTCTAGGCTGGGGTAATGGTATTAAAACAAGCTGGGCCATTTTCTATGAGTAAGGCTGGTTTTCAACTGCATTTGTACTATGACAAAAAGACAGAAGCCAATACTACAAAGCATGATGGACAAAATGCTTGACATTTGATCTTCATTGTCAAGGGTCACACAAATAATGGTTACTTGGACAAGTTACTGGAGAGCAATTGCAACCTCTGGAACTGTACCGAAGTGAAGAAATCAATGCCTTAAGCAGAGAGGAGGCAGAAATTTGGAAAGAAAAGAAAAGGGGATTGGTAATAAAGTCGTGGAAGGCCAGGACCAGAACTAGGACATACCTGCTAAACTCCAGATGCTCCTGAAAGATAACAGGTTACTTGTGGGGGAGGCGGGGTAGGGGATAGGATAATGTAGTTCATGGGCTGCACAAGTACTAAGTGCACCTGCACACCTCTGGTCTGACCTTGCCAGATATTGCATCATTTGCTGGTGCTCTGGGTGCATCTCTTATGAGGTGCCAACAACAGCAGAGCTGCATTGTCAGATGCCAGCAGCCAGTGAATTCGATGACATTCCGGACTGGGAGTTGGGGCCAGAGAAACAGATATGGGAGTTAGTGATGTGGAAAGAATGAGCCAGTTTGAGGTAAGTAAAAGAAATTTGCCTAGATTAACATTAATTTATGGATAATTATAATAACTTTAACTATGATTAAGTGTCACTGTGAAATGTTACAGAGAAGGGTTTCAGAAAGTGGTACATAAGAACATAAGAAATAGGAGCAGGAGTAGGGCATTCAGCCCTTCGAGCCTGCTCCACCATTCAATAAGATCATGGCTGATCTTCTACCTCAACTCCACCTTCCCGCACTATCCCCATATACCTTGGTTCCATTGGTATCCAAAAATCTATTGATCTCTGTCTTGAATATACTCAACGACTGAGCATCCACAGCCCTTTGGGGTAGAGAATTCCAAAGACTCACAACCCTCTGAGTGAAGAAATTTCTCCTCATCTCAGTCCTAAAGGGCTGACCCCATATTCTGAGACTGTGACCCCTGGTTCTAGACTCCCCAGCCAGGGGAAACATCCTCCCTGCATCTACCCTGTCAAACCACTTAGGAATTTTATACGTTTCAAAGAGATCACCTCTTATTCTTCTAAACTCTAGGGAATATAGGCCTAGACTACTCAATCTCTCCTCATAGGACAATCCCCCATCCCAGGAATCAGTCTAGTGAACCTTTATTGCACTCCTTCTAAGGTAAGTATATCCTTCCTTAGGTAAGGAGACCAATACTGCACACAGTACTCAAGTGTGGTCTCACCAAGGCCCTATATAATTGCAGTAAGACTTCTTTACTCTTAAACGCCAATCCTTCTGTAATAAAGGCTAACATACCATTTGCTTTCCTAATTGCGTGCTGTACCTGCATGTTAACTTTCAGTTATTCGTGTACAAGGACACCCAGGTCCCTCTGAATACCAACATTTCCCAATCTCTCACCATTTAAAAAATATTCTGCTTTTCTATTTTTCCTACCAAAGTGGATAACTTCACATTTCACCACATTATATTCCATCTGCCATGTTCTAGCCCACTCAACTAACCTGTCTACATCCCTTTGCAGCCTCTTTGGGTGGGGAACGCGCTGTCAACCTGCCTCCACGCGAGTCTCCCAGGTGTCGGGTCTGTCGGCGCCGAACAGACCAAACACCAAGTAGCGGGGGAGGCAATTCACATCATTAAATAGGTTGTTAACATCCAATTAACTGTTATTTTAAGCCTACATTTCAATTTTACATGCTCCCCCATGGGTTACCCGCTGCTCGGGGAACACGTCAGCTCAGCATGTCATGAGTGGATTCAGCATTGAATTATCTGATGACCTGACAGCTGGCAAAGTTGTACAAAGATCCCATGTTACAGCTGTTCACTTTCAAAGCTCAGAAGCTGTTGGTTACTGCATTTGGAAGACATATTGAGCTTTTTGCAGCTTGCAAGTGTTTGGAGCTAATTCTATCCAGTGCCACCTCATTGGAACAGCCTCTCTCACCATTGACAGATCGCTTCTGTCATCTCAACCTCACCTGCCATCTATTCCATCAGCATTGTTGCCCTTGAAAATATATATACGAACATACAAATTAGGAGCAGGAGTAGGCCACTCGGCCCCTCAACATGGCTGATCTGATTACTCCACATTCCCACCTACCCCCGATAACCTTTCACCCCCTTGCTTATCAAGAATCTATCTACCTCTGCCTTAAAAATATTCAAAGGGCTCAATTTTCACCGGCCCGTGGAGGCGGGTTTGGAGGAGCGAGTGGTGTGAAAATAGCAGATTCGGGGGTCCCGAACCCATCCCGCCCCCAACCCGCCCCCATGCCAGTTTCCCAGGAGGCGGGTACCCGACCTGTGCTGGGACCCACCTCCCCAAGGCAGGAAGGGGATTAGTGCCAATAAACTGCCTGTTAACAGGTAGTTAACAGGCAGTTTTTTGCCTAATCCCTATTTTTAGCCCTGAAGTGTGGGCTTCCCGACAGGTCTGAACCACGCCGATTTAGCGAGGCGGACCGTCGGTTTGGAGGGGTCGAGATGTCTGGTGTGCAGGTGAGTGATGGGTGCATGAGTGCAGAGGTAAGTGTGTTTGGTGTGTGTAAAGTGTTTTAAGAACTTTTACTTACCTTAACTTTGTCCTGCAGGCTAGCTTCCTTAAGGTGTCAGGAGTCCCTCACATCTACGGCACAGAAAGCAGAATGGCCGCGGAGCTGTCAAAAGCTGCAGTCTCTGCTTTCTGTGCTGGATTGATTTCTAACTGAGTGTAAGTACAGGGACTCACATTAGAAATTATATTGTCAGTGTTTGACAGCTTCACAGAGCTGTCAAACGCTGAAATTTCATCTGTCAAAAGCTCTTGACAGATGAAATTTCAATGGCTGACGTCACCTGTATCCAAGGGACCCTTGATTGGCCTGCTAAGCCCGCTGGGCGAGCTTAACAAGGTCAATCAAGGGAAAATACAGTGGGTTGGCCACAAGTTGATGGAGGCGGGACTACAACCCAAAAAGTGGGAGTCCCGCCTCCATCACGTCCCCATTGACAAAATCCAGCCCAAAGACTCTGCTTCTACCACCCTCTGAGGAAAAGAGTTCCAAAGACTCACGACACTCTGTGAGAAAAAATTTCTCCTCATCTCTGTCTTAAATGGTCGACCCAGATGAGGAGAAATTTTATCTCACCTTTGTCCTCAGAATACCACCAAGATCAGCCCCAACACCAGCATCAACGGGCACACCAGCAGCAGCAACAACAACAACACCAGCCTTCTCCGTAATCATATGATGCTGCACAGGACACAGGGCATCAGCACCCGACCACATTGCTGCCTGGGATGCCAGGGATGGCCTCACCATGGCCAGATTTACTTCACTTGATGCTGTACACCCATATGGCTGCCACATAATGCGCCGGGTTGGCACCACCCTACACCAACACCATAAAGCATCTCTACAATGCGCAAGCCATTCCATTCACACTCATCGCCATTGCGGGGGGGGTGGGAATGGGGCGGCTACCCTTATGTCTCACCATTCACTACAACTCACTAAGCTACTTCCAAAGGTGCACACAAATCTGTCCAAGAATGCAAAGTGCTGAAAATAAAGGTTTCAATGTTTGACAGCACCTTACCAGAAATTTCACATGAACACTGGCTAAACCACCCAAGTGCCTACCCTTGTGTGTTGTTAGTTGGTATGATTGCACTAGGATGAGGGTGAGTGTAAGGGGTGGCTAGTGAAATGGGGAAGTGATAATGTAGATAGAGAGGGATGGGTGGAGGTGCAAGGTAAGTTGGTGTGAGTAAGGATGTGCAGGAGTAGGGTAGGGAAGGCAGAGTGATGCGGATGTGATGAGTGGCACAGCAGGATGAGGTTGAGTGTGGCTTTGTACTAACATTTCGTGATCTGCTGAGATCATTGAAAGGCTTGCGCCTGGTCCTCCTGATGACATCCCCGCTTGTGTCCTCCTGTGCAATGTGCAACCAGACTGCGTTGATCTCCTGGGGAGGTCTCTTCCACCCATGGGAAGGGAAGAGGACCTCCCTGCATGCTGCGACTCCCTCCATAAGCATATGGAGGGAGTCATGGGAGAGCCTGGGTGCAGCTGTGCACCTTTGTACAGTGCTGTAGAACACTGACAGTAGAACTGTCAAAATCAATTTGGACATGACCCCTTTAAGGAAACCGGCTGATGACGTGTCATCAAATGACGTCATCAGACCCGCTTCCTTTTAATTGGCTGGGAACCTCGCAGGGCGGGCTTAACAAGCCCTATTAACGTAAAATCACTTGGAGAGTGTGGGCTGCAGTAGGCAGCGGGCTGGGACCGCGACACCGACCTCGGCCGCCCCAGACCCCCCTCGGTCAGTGAAATCGCGGCCTTTGTGTCCTCTTCACAACTTACTTTCCCACTTAGCTTTGTAGCATCAGCATACCTGGATACATTACACTCAGTCCCCTCATCTAAGTCATTGATATAGATTGTAAATAGCTGAGGTCTAAGCACTGATCCTTGCGGTACCCCACCAGTAACAGCCTGCCAACCCAAAAAAAACATTTATTTCTACTCTGTTTTCTGTCCATTAACTACTCTGCAATCCATGCTAATATATTACCCCCAATCCCATGAGCCCTAATTTTGTGTAATAACCTCTTGTATGGCATCTTATCAAATGCTTTTTGAAAATCCAAATATACTACATCCACTGGTTCCCCCTTATCTACCCTGAAAGTTACAACCTCAAAAAAAGGCTAACAGATTTGTCAAACATGATTTCCCTTTCATAATCCGTGTTGACTCTGCCCAATCATATTGGGCCGGATTTCGCGACCCCCACGGGTGTGTATGCACCCATAGGGGCTGTGCAAATGCCAGGTTTAGGTATGCGAAGCGCATGCGCTGAAACCTGACACTTGCGATCTGTCAAGAATTCTCTTAACAGATCCTCCGCATGCCCAAGAAAAGTGCCTCTGCGGGTGGAGAGTTGCGCTATTTGCACAACTTCCGCCCGCTAAAAGCCTGTCAAATTCTTACACCAGCATAAGAGTTTTAAAAAATAGAAAAATAAATTTTTTTCACTCATTTATAAATTAAAAATATTCTTCAAAAAGGTAAGTTTATTTTTAGCCCCATAAAAACATTTAATTTCTTCTTCAAAAAATTTTATTTGTTTAAAATATTTAATTAAATAGCATTTTAATTAATTTTAAAAATGTAATTTATTTTTTTAAATGATTTAATGTGTTGGTGTATTTTTTAAGTGAACCCCATTCATACTTTTGACAGTTCCGTACGTACGGATCTGTCAAAAGAATGAATGGGGATTCTCTTCTTTTATTGTTTGGGCCGGCCCACGTGATCCCAGGAGCGCCTACGAACCGCATGCGCCCTTGGGCTATGTGGGGCTCTGCCCGTGCGGACCCGGAGGCGCCCAGGATCACAAGCCGCCATTCTTCCCGGGCCACCAGATGCTTTCGTAGAAATTTTGCATGTCGGAGGCGTCTATCCGTGGGAAGCCTCCAATTGCAAATGTTGGCCCATTATAATTTTATAAGTGCCTCGTTACCTGCCCCTAATAATAGATTCTAACATTTTCCCTATTACTGATTTCACACTAATTGGCATATAGTTCCCGGTTTTCTCTCTTCCTCCTTTCTTGAATAGCGGGTTTACATTTGCTACCTTCCAATCCGCGGGGCCTATTCTAGAATCTAGGGAATTCTGGAAGATCAAAACCAATGCATCCACTATCTCTTTTGTCACTTCTTTTAGAACCCAAGATGTAGGCCATCAGGTCCAGGGAATTTGTCAGCTTTTAGTCACATTAATTTCTCTAGAACTATTTCTTAACTAATACTAATTTCTTTAAATTCCTCAATCTCACTGGACCCTTGGTTCCCCACTATTTCCGGAATGATTTTTGTGTCTTCTGTGATGACAGATACAAAGGTCTAGAAATTGGAAGGTTTAGCACTGGCCGTTAAGGCCCATTTTGCTGAACAAAATGGCAGCGTCTCACTTCCGCCCGCTTCCAGCGGGTTCTGCCGCGGCCACCATTTTAGACAGCTCGGCAGCGCTGCCATTGCCTACGTTCGCCGCAAGTATTTGTTAAGCTGTCTGCCCCTTCTTGACCCACTCTGCTTATTTTTACCCAAATCGCTACTCTGCTCTACAGCCTTGACATTTCTCTTACTGCTTTTGAATTTACCCCTTCCGAATCCTCCCACCCTCCATTAATTTAAAGCCCTATCTTCCACCCTAGTTATTCGATTTGCCAGGACACTGGTCCCAGCCTGGTTTAAGTGGAAACTATCCCAACGGAACAGTTCCCTCTTTTCCCGGTATTGGTGCCAGTCAGTGTCCCATGAATCGAAACCCCTGGCTCCAACACCAAAGTGTTACAGGAAATGTGTGCTAGTGCACGCTTTATGTAATACTTTCAATTTATATATTATAGAAATGGTACATCTATTGCACATTTCCTGTCTGTCACATTTCAAGCACCACATTCAAATTTTCTGTATCACACTCCAAAAAAGTATGAAAAGAAAAGACAAACTTGCCTTTATATAGCACTTTTCATGACCTCAGGGTGTCCCAAAGCGCTTTACAGCCAATGCAGTACTTTTTGAAGTGTAGTCACTATTGTAATGTAGGAAATGCAGCAGCCAACTCCCACAAACAGCAATGTGGTATTGTCCAGATCATCTGTTTCAGTGATGTTGATTGAGGGATAAATATTGGCCAGGACACCAGGGATAACTCCCCTGCTCTTCTTCGAAATAGTGCCATGGGATCCTTTATGACCACCTGAGAGAGCAGACAGGGCCTCGGTTTAACGTCTCATCCGAAAGACGGCACCTCCGACAGTGCAGAACTCCCTCAGCACTGCACTGGAGTGTCAGCCTAGAATTTTCTGCTCAAGTACCTGGAGTGGGACTTGAACCCACAACCTTCTGACTCAGAGGCAAGAGTGCTACCCACTGAACCACAGCTGACACTATAAACAAGTGGACTCTCCAGCAAACACAAAATATCAGCACTTTAGCAGAAGGATAATACATTGTATACATAGTATAACGTTGCTGCCTTTGTACTGCATCCTCTGCTTTACAGTGAGAAGCACTACAGTAGATTTGCTAACACATATATTAAAGAGTTGCATATAGGATGTCTGTCACTCATAGTGTTACACTTGAAAGTGCTATACTTGCATCTGATTGCCTCGAATGTCATAATCATATTACAGCAACAAATCACAATTGAACAATTTCAAATAAAATATTTAAAAAGACAATTGTTTGCTGCTGGCTTCATCCAAGCTTGATAACGTAGTTGTTCTTCAAGGGAAGGAGGCAGAGATATACGAGCAATTGTGAGTGCTGGGAAACTTCTCTGGGCAACAACACTGAGCCTCTAATTGACCTCATAATGTGCCTATTTAGAACACTATTCCACAAGGAGTAGTTGCACAGTGGTTTATAGGAATAGGCTAGATTCAGCACATTTGCACCTTAGCAGCTTTTCTGAAGGCAATCCATTTAAGCCTTGGGCTTCCCTTGCCCTGGGCACCCCCACTCCCCCCGATCACGTCCAGAGCCCCCCCTCACCTCGGTTGCAGCTTCCTGCCGCCAAATTGCCGCTCCTGCCCACCGTGGATCTGTCTGGGTTTTCAGGGTCAGCGAGAACATTTATGGTAAATAACAGCCGGGCCACCATGTCCCTGGACTCCCCAGTTTGCCGCCCGCTTCGGGGCTCAAGCGCACTGTCCCCGCCTTCTTCCCCATTAAAATCGGGGCCATAGTAACCTCTCTTTCCTCTTCACTGACTGACATGCTGTATATTTCCAGCATTTTCTGTTTTTATACTATTCGAGATCCGCTGGTCTTTGATATTAATGTTTCTAGATGTTATTTTGTTTATAGAAGTATAGAATACTTAATATCACAGAATCCTCTGTGTGTACCCACAGATGACATTCTCAGAACCACAAGTGGCCTCTGGCTCTGAATTCCAGTCACAGCAGGTTGAGGGTCGCAGAGTCAGTAGAGTCATCAAGACGACTGTCGTCCATGGAGACAGAATGGAGAAACACCTCGGAGACCCCAAGCTAGCTTCTGACCTTCCAACAGCCAAAGATGATTTTAATATGGTATGACAGTTGCAAATCCTTACCATTGTCTTTTTATTCAATGTAACTTTTTTTTTGCTTTTCCACAGAATGTAGTTCAGAATAAAAATTCTGTAAAATATGTAGGCAGATAAATTATTTTAAGTATGATCTATTTTGTTTGGGCTGGTCATTTAAAGTAACTGATCAAGTCTTGTAACTATGTACAAAAAGCTCACATTCTGAAATCCTATTTAATCTCGACTTTTCCTTTTTTGAAGCAAAAGAGGATTCAAAACTTAATTTGGTAACTTTCTGGACACAATACTTTCAAACAAATTAATTTTCTTGGACTTTAAATTTTGAGTCACCCTGGTATTAGCCTACTACCAACGCAGCCTTTCTCTGAGGTTTCTGGAACCTGACAGAGAGCCAGGTATGAGTGGTCGTCCATCTCACCTTGACTAAAAATAGAACATTAGGAGCCATGTTACAGTCGGCAACCTGGCTATCCTCTGTCCCTGTTAAAGATTTTCATCTTACAGTTTATGGATAGTTTAACAATTTATTTGATTATTATTTCTTTCCCCATTCTGAATTTATTTTCTTTCCCATCTTAGGGTCTCGCTATATGAGGGGGCATATGCAGCTGATCTGCTTCCAGGTCTCTGCCAATGCTCTTCTCAAGCTGCCCATTAGGAAGTGTGCAAGAGGAACCCATAGAATCATAGCATGGTTACAGCACGGAAGGCGGCCATTCGGCCCGTCGAGCCCATGCCGGCTCTCAGTTAGTCCCACTCCCCTGCCCTTTCCCCGCAGCCCTGCAAATTTTTTTCTGATTGACTGATTCTCTGATTCCTCCCTCTTGTGGGGAATCTCAAGTTTTAATAAACAACTTTCTAAGGTGATTACATGTAGCCGACTCCTGTTCCTATGTTTTTAAGTATCCTCCTCCACTTTCCATCAAAAACTCTGATAAAAACCTATGACTCATGCATGGAACCCTACCAGCATGGCTCCCCAGAGAGCAGGAAATGTGATTTTAATGCAATTGCCTATTCCACGTACTGCCACTGCTCTGCACAGACAGGGAGGGGGAGACTGGAAGCCTAACTGAAGAGAACAGGAGATCGAGATCCTGAGAGAGGTGAGTGGTGTCGGAAGGGCCATAATTGACAGGAGAGCAGGGCAGGGCCAGTAGCAGGTGAGTGTGATCTGCAGAGTAAGATACAATACTATGCCCTACTCTCAATCCCCAAACATTAACCATAATTTATGCTCTTATATGTGATCAATGGAATAGTACTCTGATACACTAGAGTGTCCTCTGACAAACTAGTAACTTAACAAATGAATGTACATAATTCACAGCAGATGTTGATATTAGCTCCCTTGGAAACAAAATCAGTGCAAGGGCAACTACTGGGTGTATTTTGTAATGAGCAGCAGGAAATTTCCAGAAGTATGTACCAGGAACATAATGGGGTTCAATGTATTTACTATCCAGTGGCAAAGCAGTTAAGGGTTCAGATTTCATCTGCCATGTGGAAATTTAATACTGATGACATCCTGGAAATGCCGTAAAGAGGATGAAAGCAGAATAACAGAACAAGTGAAAGTACTAGATTCAGGCTTCGTCCTGAATCATTTCATAAGCTCTACAGCATCCTCTGCTGGGTGTTTCCTGATTTACAAGACAACATGTAAACCTCAGTACACCTTGAAATCTGATATATATTTCAAATAAAAATTTCAATCCCAGTTTTAAACATTGGAGTAATAAGGTTCTTCCTCGGGTAACCCCAAGAATGATAAGGATAATGATTAAGTCAGCAGTAATAAGGTATCTCAAGCAGTTTGAGAACTTTTCTGGGTCAATTTGACACAGATTGCAGTAAAAAAAAATGTCTTCTCAGGAAACGCATGACCATTGTGCCATTTTTTTTGTTTCTTATCCTTTGAGAGATTTATACAGATTGTTAGTGCAGCAATATTTGTGGCTGTTTTATATATTTGTACTGTTTTCCTTCTGCCCAGGCTCTAAGTTTTGCAGGGAACCATGGAAAGGTCCACATCCCAAATGTAGTTCAGAGAGAGATTGTAAAAGAGGATGGATCAGTTATTAAAAGGTTTGGGTTACCCTGCAGTGTTCTTGTTTTTTCTGTAGGTAGTATTACTAACCGGCTAATACATAGTGGGGGTCTGTCTGCACCTTATACCACTAGTGGATGGGTAGTGTTTCGAAAGTAGTCACAGTGATGTCATTTAACACAATGTGATCAGTGTATGCTAACAATTAATCAGAGTAGCTCGAGAGGAATTGCATGGAGCTGTCCGAAACCTGCTGGTGTGTTTTTAAGTTGTTTTGTTCTGAAGTGCTTTTTTACCACAGCTCTAAGCTGTAAAAGCCATATGGAGGGTGCTGGCAGTTGGTGTTGGCCGTGATAGTTTCTGGTAGGACAGACACAAAATGAAATAAAACTATTTCAATTAGGCTCATTTTGTGTGTGTCTGTGTATTCATTTTAAAAAGTACATTGAGAAGCCATTTCATCAAGCAGCTCAGAAAACAACCCTTTTTTGTAAATAATTTTAAGTGAATAATTAGGATAAATTACCAAGTAATAATTGCAGTGTTATACGGCATTAAATAATATTCAGTCAGCGTGGAAACTGATATACAGCATTAAGTATACATGCAGGGCAGCAGACTGCTTCCTTACAATGAGCTCTTAACTTTTTATTGTCCTATATGAACATAGAAACAGGATTTACCGTGTGAATGCCCAAAACTGAACACAATATTCCAACTGATATGCCTTCAGCTGCCTAGGCCCCAAGCTATGAAATTCCCTCCCAAGTCTCGCCACCTCTCTCTCCTCCTTTAAGACACTCCTTAAAACCTACCTCTTTTACCTGTCCTGATATCTCCTTATGTGGCTCGGTGTCAAATTTTGTTTGATAACAGTCCTGTGAAGCCCCTTGGTTACGTTAAAGGTGCTATATAAATGCAAGTAGTTGTTGTTTGTGTGACCAAAGCTTAACTGCAGTAATGCTTCCTTGTACTTATATTATATACCTGTTGTGATGAAGCCCAGCATTCCATTAATCTTTTTGATCACTTTTTGCACTTGTGAGCTAGCTTTTGATGATCTCTGTGACCCCTAACTCCCTTTCGTTCATCTCCCCCATGCTCATGCTTCCCCATTTATTCCCATCAGCCATTCTTAAGTCAGAAAGTGCAGTACCTCACATTTTGTTGTATTAAACGGCATCGGTCACTTGCTTAATCTGCCAGATGGTTAAGTTGCAGACTTGGCAGTGCATTTACCAACAAAGTCACTAGGAAGCTCGACATTTCTCTTTAGTGTTACTGTATCCCAAACTTGAGGACACTTTTTAATCAGTTGATCCCTTTGATGTTGTCGTCCTTTGAAATTCACCATTCATTAATAACATGCTTAACACCAGGAAATGTTTATTAAAAACCCATAATATTCAATTTAAAAAGGTTCAATTTTTGGAGTCAAATTTGATATGAATCAATCATGTCACTAATTTTTTAGATGGTCAGTTGAAATATTCCATCTTTGTTTCTGTTTCCATCAGTTTTTAGTGAAAGGAGTGAGATTATTTTGTAGCTCTACTGGAGCCAGTAGATGCAATTGCTAGTGTTAGATAATTCACACTTCTTCAGTGTGCTGATGTGTGATTGATTGTTTTAATTAAATCGAGATACCATAATCCTAATTTTCACACAGTGTAATCTCACATCTCTGATGCACACTGTAGATCTGAGTGAACCCAATTCTCTGCTGGTTGTAAGGTTCCTACCAAGTTTCGAGTACCATAAATCCACAGCACAAAACTGTCCACAATGGAGCACAGATGCCACTGGAATGATAGTTGCACTCAGTGAAGTTACAATGACAGCTGGTGTGAGAAGTGAAAATACAATACATTGGTACTGTAAGGGATGCTTTTCCAAGTTTGGGATTAAGGCACGTCATTGACGCAATGCAGAGGCAATATACTCTGTATCTAACCATGCTGTATAGATACACCCTAGTCTTTATTTCCATACAGTGTAATTTCAAATCTCTTGTATGTAGATCTGATTAAACCGAACTGTCGGCTGGCTGTAAGGTACCTATGAGTGGCTGATGCTAACACTGGGTGCAGAAATCGGAAAACACTTTAGGGTAGATTTTGATCTGGGCCTGTTGCGTGACCAGGTACGCCCGAACGCCTGCCCCACTGATCGCCAACTCGATGGGGTCCTTCAACAGGTGTTACGCACCCATTTTACATATTTAAGGGGCCTAATGCCTGTTTTAAACATCTGCTTGGGACACCTAAAAAAGAGCCATGTGAATTTAGCAGTAGGAACAATGCCTGTGCAGCTTGGGCGCAGGCTTTCCACTGCTAGGTTGGTATGCTTTGCGACCATTTTACGGCAGAAAAACCGACACAACGCATACCAATTTCTACCCCTTCATTCCTTACCACTGACGTGCTTCACCTTAAGTACAAAATTCATTCCCGCTCAAAAAAAAATTGAGCCAGCACCTGAACATGCATCTGATGATAAGGATGGATTATTGTTCCTTTTAACATACTTACTCCTGTCTATGGGAATTCCTTATTTCCAGGACTTAGTTACCTGCACAATTGTAGCTCTCAGTCAGTACTGCACGTTAAACCAGCATTCTGCTGTGCCTAATAACTGAGTGAAACACAGACATGCGGCTTCAGAATGTGCCAGAAGAACATGTGCAAGCAGAGTGTGAATGCCTTAGTTATTTATTTTACATTGTAAAAAGGTTCTCTTTTCACAGGCATGCTGTTTCCTCAGCAGAGCAGGACTCCAACTGTCTGTTCACACCCTTGGGGTGAATGGTAAAAGATGATTTATAATTTAGGAATCCACTCTACACTTTGCCACTTAAATTAGATGTCCTTTCCAATTTCTAGCAATGGTTTTCCTTTTTTAAGTGCTAAAGCATGAGGGTAAATATTTAGTAATCATTCCTGTTACTTACTGCACTAATCCACTGTACAACTGGGAAGGGTGGTGTCCGTTCTTGGCTGGAATGTTCATGGTCTTTTCTGCTTTTCAAATAATTAGCAAAGTGGCTGTTTGGAAAACATTAATCATATCTATAAGTATTATACTAAACTTTGTTTTTCTGGTCCCTCCCTTTCTCCTTCTCTCCTTCATTGGATTTCCCCTCTCTCTTTCTCTCTCTGTTTTTCATCTGCCCTCTGGTTTTCTCCTTCTGTCCCTTTTTCCAGGGCGACTATGAGTAAAGCTAGCACACAGAAGAGGACTGTGGTGAAGGATCAGGAGGGGAAGCATATACACGAGGAACTGCTGGAGGACGTGCCTGAAGCGTTACAAAAAGATGATCTGAAACACGACCTACAACAACTTCTTGGTCGCTTTTGCAGTGAGGACTGGAAACAGGAGGAAAAATAAACAGCTCAAATCACACATATTTATTCTGTTACTACTGCACAGTTTGCTCACATGAAGACATTGTATATTATTTCCATCTGAAGACGCTGGAGTACCTGGAGAGGTAGATTTGAATTAGCCTTTTCTCTTTACCGTAAGTAAATTTGTGACCAAAGATGGCATCCATATCTTGGATGACTAATACTGTTTGAACACTAGAGCTTCCTCATATGGCTGTATTAGGAACATGCTAACGTTGCTGCCTCCAAACTGCAACAACTATTCTGAAATTCAGAAAATACTTCATCCACAGGCCTCTTCTCATTTTCTGTCGCAGAAGGACTTTACGATACAAACATGTAAATAGCAAAAGTGTTTTGGCTTGTGAAGCTAAGACACAGCCTACCTTGACTACACCAATCACCACCAAACACAAGATCCTTTCTTCATTGCCGAATTGAGTCTGACTAAATGTCGCCATAGTAACCGATTGTGAGTGTGCAGGCCTAGTAGGGAGCACTTAAAAATCTTACAGTCCCTCAAAACTTCTCAAAGCTTAATAAATATGCTAGCACCTGTACTTAATGTATCAGACATTTCTCCATTAATTGCATTAGTATGAATTTAAACCGTGGGTGTGTGGCAGGCTACATTTGGTCGTGTAATTCATGCTGCCATACTTGTTTCCAGAAATTTGCAACATTCACTGCTTCCACCAAACCACATAGTCTTGTATCTGTGGTCTGGTACTTTCTACTGGCACCTGCACTGTAGATAACTGGAATTGAGAAGAACTTTACAAAAAAAGACAGAATCCTTTGGTTATTTCAGCATTACGCAACAAGACTGGCTTCTTTTTGTACATGCATGTAGTATTTATAGCTGTTGTAATCATCTATACGGTTGTTTAACCATCTTTGCACTGGGGAAATGTTTCAGCTCGCTGCCTCAACAAAAAAAAGAGAAACAAAAAAAAACGGAACCGATTATGGTAAATATATAGTATTTTTAATTGTTCAGTTCTCCCCTTCAATGTATTCATAAGATTTTATTGTAGATTTTTTTAAGTTATTATGGTACAGAAAACTTGTTAATATGAGGACAATATTCACTCAGTGCTCAGAAAGTTAAATAAATAAATCTATTGTTAACTCACTCAATCAGTGCAGGCAGAATGTCAGTCATGTTTTGTCAGTGTCGAGGCCTGTACTGACTGACTACAAGAACCAACAGAGAGAGTGTGTAACTGTTCTGGCCATGCCATGTGGTGTTACTTGCAGCGCAGATGATGTCTCTGTAATTACATTTTGGTTTATACCTTTTACTTTTATTTGCTGTGTAATCAAAGAACTTCAGAACTATGAGAAGAAGTGAATTTTAAGTTGACGAATCAGCATCTTGTTCCCATGGTGATAACAAATATTGTATATGATATCTATGAGGGCATGTATTAGAATAAAGATAAATGGAAGCAAAACTAAAACACTAACCAATACATAGCAACTGCAATGTGTAAAATGGCTGATTTAATTAAAATAAAATGTACAAGTGTTACATGTAAAAATGTCTGCGATTATTCTTTTTTCCCCCCAAAGCAATAAGATGCTCATGAATGATTGTGTGATGGTCTTGCAGGTGCCAGGGCATTGAAGGCTTCCAATCAGATTTTGACAGTAAAGTCAAAATGATATTTTTACTTTGTTTTTAATGTCAAAAATTAGCTTTTTTGGAAAGAACTGGAGAAAGCCATTTTCACTGTATCTTTCAAATACTTTGTCAGATTTGTGGTTTTTTTTAATGGGATGTGGGTGTCACTGGCAAGGCCAGCATTTATTGCCCATACCTTGTTGCCCTTGAGAAGGTGGTGGTGAGCCACCTTCTTGAACTGCTGCAGTCCATGTGGTGAAGGTACTCCCACAGTGCTGTTAGGGAGGGAGTTCCAGGATGTTGACCCAGCGACGATGAAGGATCGGCGATATACTTCCAAGTCAGGATGGTGTGTGACTTGGAAGGGAACTTGGAGGTGGTGGTGTTCCCATGCGCCTGCTGCCAGTGTCCTTCTGGGTGGAAGAGGTCGCAGGTTTGGGAGGTACTGCCGAAGAAGCCTTGGCGAGTTGCTGCAGTACATCTTGTAGATGGTACACACTGCAGCCACTGTACGCCGGTGGTGGAGGGAGTGAATGTTTAAGGTGGTGGATGGGGTGCCAATCAAGCGGGCTGCTTTGTCCTGGATGGTGTCGAGCTTCTTGAGTGTTGTTGGAGCATAATATTCTGTATGAAAAAATATGGCAAAGGTCTTGAAATACACTGTTACCACAGTGATGTGTGGTGCTAGTAATTAATTACTTGGATCATTAATAAAATGAGGTAAAATTCAGAAATCTGTATTGCAAAAGCTTGCAGTGCAGCACGAAAAGCAGTTTGCCCAACACAAAGTTTTGCTGTTGACCAGCGTGGTGATTTTGCTGCAGAGCTTTCAGAGCAGGCTGTTCCCAGAGCTAGGACTGTTCTGAAAACTGACCACAATGGCAACACTGCTTCTTTACAGTGTTTAGAATTTGTAAATCAGCTTTATCTTGTTAACATTTAAGATAACTTTTTAATCTTTGATTTAGTATGCTGATATCAAAATAAATTATCGCGTACTTTCTTTCAATCAGATCCTTCTGTAAATTTTGATGTTTTGGAAGTTATTTCAGTTTTTTTCCCCTTCCTTCCCTTTTGCTGTCTTTGTTCACACTGAGAGTGTGGGCAGGAGACCTGCTGCTAAGTCTCTGCTAGTGCTGTAATGTAACCGGCCATCCATTAGTGTTTGAGTGACCCACAGTGACTCATCCTCCTTTCCTGTAGGGAAGCCTCCGGCCTACACTTGGCTCCACTGATGGCATGACTCAGACCGGGAAACTCGCTGTGCAGTCACTCCTGGGGGTGAACTTTCATCATACCACTCTGTACTACACTCTGCTTGATATAAACTAATGAATTTCTCCCAGCCAGATGCAACCTCAAAACGATACCATGTCATATACAAACATTTAGCATTTCTGAAAGTGTACTCAACCAGAGCTATTGAACCCAGTGACACCCACTTCAGCTATAGTTAACAGAAAGCTGTAAGCGTACCATCTTCTGCAGTAACGTACTGCTGACAATAAGTTAATCCATCCAAAAGAGAGTCTGAGAAAATCATATAGGTTAACATACTTAACCCCCCCAAAACTAATAACCTGACGTTTATCAATAAATGTAACTCATTTTGCACTGGCAGAAAAATCGCAAGAAATGGAGTGCAAACTCAAGCTTATTTAAAGGTTTTATTTAGGATTTAAAAAATGGCAAATCAATCTCTAAAAATAAAAGAGGTTATTACAGGTTTTCCCAACAAAATAAATACAATGAGTGGGCATTGAAATGCAATTTCAAAGTGTGCACTACCGCAAAAAAAAGGGTCAAAATTACTTGGGATACTGAGGATTACAGAAAACAGCTCAACAACCTTGAAATGGTAACACGCTTAAAGGTGGTACACGATAACGACCTGAGAAGAAAGACTACAACGAAAGAAAAATACTGAGTGTTGCTTGATTTGCCTAATTTTTATCTTCTCGAGCAAGCAAGAGACCCCATTCGTTGACTCCTTTGGATTCTGGTAAGTTATTTCTGTATCCATATAAATGAAATCATACCAATCATTATACAAATGTCAACTACATGTATTGTAGCATGATGTGCTGTCCATGCCAAAATGTGCATATGCCTTATTTTCTTTTGTTTACTGTATATTTTCCAATCTACATCAAAGCAAAAAGCATAGAAAAACTGGTTCCCTACTTTATTCTTTATGCGGTAAAATTTTGTTTTTACTGAAATGGGCAACAACTTATTGGCAGCTCATGCCCTCTTTTCTGGTATGCGCTCCCAGCATGCAAAGCTCTGTGCTGGAGTACAGAAGACAAAAATTGTCTCCTATCTATTTTACTCCTGTGCAAGCAGGAAGATGCTTTATTCTAAGGTTACTTATAGCTGAGTATTTACTCTCGTGTTGCTTTGCTTTTCTCAGTCTAGGCTTTGCCCTTTTGTTTTTCTTCATTAACAAATTTTATCCCCTTGTGCTTTCTGTAGAGTAGATGTTTGGAGTGTCTGTAGTTTTATTGCTAGGCGCAATATTGTAATCTAGATTTTAAACGCTTTGATCAATATTAATACTATGCTGTGGATTCCAGTATAGGTTTAGCACAGCAGTAAATGATGAACAGCAGTGCACTAAACCATCCATTTAGCCAATTATGAGGATGATGTCATCAACAAAGTAACATAAGAAACATAAGAATTAGGAGCAGGAGTAGGCCATACAGCCCCTCGAGTCTGCTCCGCCATTCAATACGATCATGGCTGAACTTTTACATCATCTCCACTTTCCTGTCCTATCCTCATATCCCTTGATTCCCTTAGTGCCCAAAAATCTATCTATCTCAGTCTTGAATATACTCCTCGACTGAGCCTCCACAGCCCTCTGGGGTAGAGAATTCCAAAGATTCACAACCCCGAGTGAAGAAATTTCTCCTCATCTCGGTCCTAAATGGCCAACCCCTTATCCTGAGACTATGACCCTTAGTTCTAGATTCTCCAGCCAGGGGAAACAGCCTCTCAGCATCTACCCTGCCAAGCTGTCTAAGAATTTAATGGGCCAAAAATTCATCCCGGTGCGCGAGAGTACGCACTGCGTACTCTCGCGTATTCCCACTCCAATTGCCGGTTTTCTGCATGCCCTGCGCATGCGCTGAAAACCGGCAATTGCTCTTTTGAAAAGGGGGCGGTTCCTCGGTGCATCGCGTGCGCGCTACAGGCTGCGCGCACGCTGTGCACTTCATGCTTTGGACGCGCAGGTAAGTACTGAAGATTTTAGAAATGGAAAAAGGAGGAGTAAGACCCACTTTTAACAAGGTAAGTAGTGAATTAAGTATTTTTTTGAATTTTTTTTAAACAGGTATATCTTTTTTAGAGACTTTAAAGACAGGTAAGTTTATTTTTATAACTTTTTAAAAGATTTTAAATTTTTTCAAAAATTTAATTTTTTATTTAAAATGGTTAATTTATTTAACTATACTTATTTTATTAATGTGATGGTTTTTTTAAAAAATTTAATTGAGGTTTAGCTGTTATTTTGGGGGGGTGTAAGATTCATAGATTTCACAGCACGTATGTGAAACTTATGAATGGAAGATGGTGTGCTGCCATTGGCTCTAACTGAGTCACGTGATCCCACAGCTCGCACGAATTCACTACGCCGGTGGGATACGCAAGCACTGCCCGGCTGATGTCTGGAACATCAAGTTCGTGCGAGCTGGATCTGAAAAAGCACAAGCGGAGTGAGAGATCGCGGGGAAGGCTTACCCCCGCGGGAACAGAGCGAGATCAATTTCTGGGCCAATATGTTTCAATGAGATCACCTCTCATTCTTCTAAACTCTTTATGACAATGACTAAGACATTGATAAAGTACAGAAACTGAATGAGACCAAGCACACTTCTCTAAAGAATCCCTTTCACGGGTTTTAACATCCAGTGATCATGACTGAAGCAGAGAGGAGTATCCTGTGAGAGAGTCTTGTATATAGTTCAATATTTCAGCAGATGTGCCACCATAAGCCAATGAAGCTGGGATACCTTACCCTACTAAAGGGCTACTTCTTTGCTTTCGTGCTGAGAAACACTCCAAATCTTGACTATCACAGGTCAACTGATCTTTACTGAAACCAAATTGGTAACCAGGTTGCAGGTAGTTAATGAGTACTGCTATCGTTGCCCGGGAGCTCAGATGTTTCGATATAGACATCGCCGCCCTAAGCGAGACCCGGCGGGCAGGGGAAGGCCAGCTCAAGGAGCAAGGCGGTGGTTACACATTCTTCTGGAAAGGCAAACCTGAAGAAGAACGCCGCCTCCATGGGGTAGGCTTCGCTATAAAAAATGAGCTAGTTGAACGTCTCAGAGACTCCCCTTGCGGAATAAACGAACGCCTCATGACTCTACGGCTCACCCTAGCTCGGAACCAGTGCGCTACGGTCTTCAGTGCGTATGCCCCAACACTGGAAGCCACAGACGAGACCAAAGAGGAGATCTACTCCAGCCTCGAACAATCCCTGTCCCGAGTCCCAATGGGCGACAAGCTGATCCTCCTTGGCGACTTTAACTCCAGAGTTGGAAAGGACACAGACCTCTGGGGAGGTGTGATCGGCAGAGAGGGGGTAGGGAAAGCCAACCTCAACGGTACCCTCCTCCTGACGAAATGCTTAGAAGATGGCCTTGTCATAACCAACACCTTGTTCCGGCAGAGAGACAAGTACAAAGCTTCATGGCAACACCCTCGCTCCAAGCACTGGCATCTGCTGGACTACGTCATCGTCCGAGCAAGGGACCACAAGGACGTCCGCATCACCCGCGCCATGACAGGAGCTGACGACTGCTGGACAGACCACCGCCTAATCCGCTCTGTCATCTCCATCAACGTAGCCCCAAAACAGCGGTGGCAACAGAAGCAATGCCGCAGGAAAATCAACGCTGGAGCACTCAAAGACCCTGCTAAGAAAGCCCTATTCAGCCTGCGCCTCACAACCAACCTGACGACTCCCAGTGATTCAGGGACACAGAGTGCCCACAGCGCCTGGTCTGCACTCAAAGCCTCCATAATCAGCACCTGTGAAGAGACGCTCGGTCACTCGACCAGGAAACACCAAGACTGGTTCGACGAGAACGACCAGGAGATCCAGGAGCTAATAAGCCGCAAGCGCAAGGCATTCCTGATCTGGAAACAGCAACAGAACTCGAGAGCAAGAAAGCAGCTCTTCAGACGCCTGAAGGCCGAGGTCCAACAAAAAAACTCACGACCTAAAGAACAGATGGTGGGTGGAGAAAGTGCAGGAGATCCAGCAGCTAGCCAACAACCACGATGTGCGTGGATTTTTTAGCGCAGTCAAGACCATCTACGGCCCAAGACGTAGCACCCAAGGCCCTACCCCACTGCGGGCCAAGAACAGAGAGATACTCATCAAGGACAGAGAGCCAGTCAATGCCCGCTGGAAGGAGCACTTTGAAGATCTCCTTAACCGAGACTCTGTCTTCGACATGAGTGTCCTCAACTCCATCCCGCAGCATGCTACCCGCCACCACCTCAGCAGAACCCCAGCCCGGCATGAGGTTGAAAAAGCCATCCGACAACTGAAGAACAACAAGGCCTCAGGAGCAGATGGAATCCCCCCGAGGCGCTAAAACATGGCGGAGAAGCATTACTGGCGCGAATACATGAACTCGTTTCTCTTATCTGGAAGGAGGAGAGCATGCCAGGGGATCTCAGAGACGGCGTATTCGTGACCATCTTCAAGAAAGGTGACAAGTCCGATTGTGGTAATTACAGAGGAGTCTCCCTGCTGTCTGCCACAAGGAAAGTCATCGCAAGAATCCTCCTCAATCGCCTTCTCCCAGTGGCTGAAGAGCTCCTCCCAGAGTTGCAATGCGGATTCCGCCTACTAAGCGACACAATGGACATGATCTTCACCGCGCGTCAACTACAAGAGAAATGCAGGGAACAGCACCAACCTCTGTACATGGCCTTCTTTGACCTCACAAAGGCCTTTGACACTGCCAACCGTGCGGGATTATGGAGTGTCCTCCTCAAATTTGGCTGCCCTCAAAAGTTTGTCACCATCCTCCACCTGTTTCATGATGACATGCAAGCCGTGATCCTGACCAATGGATCCACCACAGACCCAATTCACGTACGGACTGGGGTCAAGCAAGGTTGTGTCATCGCACCAACGCTCTTCTCGATCTTCCTGGCTGCAATGCTCCATCTCACCCTCAGTAAGCTCCCCGCTGGAGTGGAGCTAATTTACAGAACAAACGGGAAACTGTTCAACCTCCGTCGCCTCCAGTCCAGATCCAAGGTCATCCCATCCTCTGTCATCGAATTACAGTATGCAGACGACGCTTGCGTCTGTGCACACTCTGAGGTCGAACTCCAAACCATCATCAACACCTTCACTGAAGCGTACGAGCGCATGGGCCTTACACAAAACATCCGTAAGACAAAGGTCCTCTACCAACCTGCCCCCGCCACACAGTACTGCCCCCCGATTATCAAAATCCATGACGAGGCCTTGGACAACATGGACCACTTTCCATACCTCGGGAGCCTACTGTCAACAAAGGCAGATGTCAAAGACAAAGTCCAACACTGCCTTCAGTGTGCCAATGCAGCCTTCAGTCGCCTGAGGAAGAGAGTGTTTGAAGACCAGGACCTCAAACCCAGCATCAAGCTCATGGTCTACAGAGCAGTAGTGATACCCACCCTGCTGTATGCCTCAGAGACATGGACCATGTACAGCAGGCACCTCAAAGCACTGGAGAGGTACCACCAATGCTGCCTCCGCAAGATCCTGCAAATCCATTGGCAGGATAGGCGCGCCAACGTCAGTGTTCTCGCTCAGGCCAACATCCCCAACATCGAAGCTTTGACCATGCTCGATCAGCTCCAATGGATGGGCCACATCGTCCGCATGCCCGATACGAGACTCCCAAAACAAGCGCTCTACTCGGAGCTCCGACACGGCAAGAAAGCCCCAGGTGGGCAGAGGAAACGCTTCAAGGACACCCTGAAAACCTCCCTGAAAAAGTGCAACATCCCCACCGACACCTGGGAATCCCTGGCCCAAGACCGCACAAAGTGGAGGAGAAGCATCCGGGAAGGCGCCGAACACCTCGCGTCTCTTTGCCGGGAGCAAGCGGAAGCCAAGCGCAAACAGCGGAAGGAGTGCACGTCAACCCAAGCACCCCACCCACCCGCCCCTTCAACCACCATCTGCCCCACCTGTGACAGAGACTGTAGGTCCCGCATTGGACTCATCAGTCACCTGAGAACTCATTTTTAGTGTGGAAGCAAGTCATCCTCGGTTCCAAGGGACTGCCTAAGAAGAAGTTGTTAATGAATAGCACCTTCTCATCTATTATAGTTTCCATAAGCTGTAACATGATTAGCAACAGGCACATTGGCCTGTAGTTATTAGGGTTTGACTTTGATCCCTTCATGTGAATTGACATAAATAAAGGGAATTAAGGGTTACGGGGAGCGGGCAGGAATTTGGACATGAGTCTAGGTTCGGATCGGTCATGGCCCTGTGGGTAACGTAGCGGGCCCAGGGGCCGTGTAGCCTGATTCTGCTCCTATTTCGTGTGTCCAATTCTGTTAGGTTCAGGAGATGGTTCTGTGATAGTAGATTGGTGGTTAGGATCAGATCAGCCATGATCTTATTGAATGGTGGAGCAGGCTCAAGGGGCCAATTGGCCTACTCCTGCTTCTATTTCTTATGTTCTTATGTTCTTATAACTGCTGTAAAGTTACGCTGATCTTCTGGTGGGTTAGGGGGAAGAGTAAAAGATTGGGGGTACTTTCCCGCTGCATCTCTGCCCCCTATAGCGATCCTCTGGAGTCAATTCTGATGAATGGCAGGAGAGAGTATAACCATGTAAGGCAGCAATGATGGTGTGATGTTATATGTCACACTTTCTGTCATATTGTCATAGTAACTCTGGAAACTAGGACGCCTGTATACAACACGCGGTCAGAATTGCTAGGCCTGGTGGAGGCCTTCTGAATACAAACGTTTGGCATGTAGTTATACTGAACGTGGTGTGGCATCGGCTGGTCATAACTTAAAGCTGCAGATACCCCACATTCCATTTGTTCTGTAGGAGAAGATTGTGGCAAAAAACATTGGGATTGTCCCTCATTTCTTGTGGAGGAATTGTGGGCTATATTGGATATGTATTGGTTCCTGCTGTTGCTAAAGTTAATTGGTAAATAGTTTTAAAATAGTTTATACAGTTGTCATAGTGACAGGGAGGCATTCTTCCCCTCTCCACCGCAGTTCACAGATGCATTCTTCTTCTGCCCTTTCACCCCCAGTTTATGCTAAGATTCTTCACCCATCCGTAATCAGTTCACCCTGGCACTCTTGTCCACTTCCCTCATATTCAAATGGTACTTTTATCTCCCTCTCCTCAGTTCATATGCCATTCTTCTCTCTCCGTTCATGTTGGCACTCTTCTCCCCCTCCTCCAAGTTCAAGATAATACTGTTTTCTTACTACATCATTTCATGCTGACACTTCTCATCCCCTCCCCCCTCCTGATTGAAGCTCAAAATCTTCTCTCCATCCCCCTCAGTTCATGCTAGCACTTTTCATTTTGAGGCGTAATACTGCATCATTTCTTTAATCAAACCAGGACTGTGATATTTGGTTTTACACTATAGGCCTAGAGATACCTCCTTAGTACTGTGTGGATATACACTGGATTTTAAAATCCAGAATGCAAACATATTAAATTTGATGTACATGTTCCTTAAACATAAATTAAAACTTGTTAAATCAGGAGCAGTATAATCTGTTCCAACTTGTAGTACCACAGAGGGATAGGAGACAGGTTCCCCACACAAAATTAGTCATCTTAGTTGTGTTGCCAAGTTGAGGCACCAAACAGAGGCCAGTCTTTTCATCACAGAGATAGAAAGAACTTATATAGTGCCTTTCACAACCTCAAGATGACTCAAAGTGCTTCACAGTAGTTACTGTTGTAACACAGCAGCCAAATTGTGCACTGCAAGGTCATACAAAACCAGTTACACAAATTACCAGAAAATCTGGCTGGAATTTTCCCGGTGCCGAGCATGCGGGTTTGGGGGCGGGTCGGCAGTTAAATTCGCGGAAATTGACAGCGCGTCGGGCACCCGCTGTCATCCCACCAACTTCCGCATTTAACTCGGGCGTGTTTCGAGGCACGCCACGGATGCGTTCAGGCGAGGCAGGCGTGGCTTTAATTTCTTGCGCATGGGAACCTCACCTGTGAAGGGGAGGCGGAAGCTCAGTGGCCATTGTGCGAGTCCGTTAAGTGACAGCTGGAATAAACACATAAATACTCGAACATTACACCTGCTTCCTTGCCTAGTGGAAAGGCTCTTGCTGACACCATTTTGTGCAGAGATTTAGCTGTCAGGAGTTTGCAGGTCATTTCTGCAACCGCGGAAGCCACTCTCACCATATTGCTAGTCTCTATCACTACATTGAAGGATTGGGCCTCTGATCTCCACTTTACCTGCCATCTATTAGATCAGCATGGATGCCACTTATGCTGTCTCACCCTGGACCTCAGAATCGGACCAAGATGATCTCCAGCACCAACAACACCAGCCACACCAGCAGCAACCACAACACCAGCAGCAGCAGCAACAGCACCAGCAGCCTTCTCCTCAACAACATGATGCTCCACAGGAGAGAGGGGATGAGCACAGGGCTGAATCACGCAGGAGGTGATACCCCCAACACAGGGTATACAGAGGATGAGCTTCCTGGACATGACTGAACAGCAGTGCCTCAGGAGGCTCAGGCTATCACGCCAGGTCGTTGCAGACATTTTTGCTTGCTGGAACAAGACCAGCTGCCCAGAGGACCTGCCTAATCAGTGACTGTCAAAGTCACCACCGCCCTCAACTTCAGGCTCCTTCCAGGGATCTGCAGCAGACATTTCCTGGATCTCGCAGTTGGCCGCCCACAGATGCATCACCGAGGTGACCGATGCCATGTTTCACAAGTCAGCCAATTATGTAAACTTTGCCAATGATGAAGCTAGTGTTACTGAGAGGGCGCTCGGCTTTGCAGCTCTGGCTGACTTTCCACAGGTGCAGGGCGTCATCGACTGCACACATGTGGCCATCAAGGCACCCCCAGATCACCCAGGATTGTTTGGGGGCTTCCACTCCCCCAATGTGCAGCTCCTCTGCAACCATGAAAAGATCATCATGCATGCGTGCGCCAGATACCCTGGCAGTTGTTGTCATGACTATTTTGTGCTGCGCCAGTCCAACCTCCCTCAGTTCTTCGCACCTCCAAACAGAATTATCGGCTGGCTGCTTGGAGACCAGGGCTATCCACTGAAGATGTGGCAGATGACACCCTTGAGGACGCCAAGTAATGAGGCTGAGGAGCATTATAATGAGAGCCACATATCTACCAGATGTGCATAGAGCAAGCAATCGGCATGCTGAAGATACGTTTCAGATGCCTAGACAGATCTGGAGGAGCCCTTCAGTATGCACCAGCCAGGGTCTAGAGAATCATCATCGTTTGCTGTGCACTGCACAACAAAGCGCAGCAGCGGGATTGGAGCTGCAGGAGGAGCAAGGCGCAGAGCGCACAGCCTCTTCAGAGGAGGAACAGGTGGAACACGAGCAGGAGGAGGAGGAGGAACCTGAGGTGGAGATGGCACCAGCAGTGGCGCACATTGCTGCCCAGGAGGGCTGGGATGGCCTCATAATGGCCAGATTTACATAACTTGCACCAGTGCACCCATATAGCTGCCAGATTCTGTACCAACTTCCACCCTCCCCCCGCCGCCCAACAACACCACAAAGGTGGCCAACCTTTCCATGGAACACCACATCGTCACCATCGCCTGCGAGATGGTGGTGCTCATGTTGCCGATGGACTCATCTATTCTCTGTACATTTGTACACATCGCGGCTGCAAAATCTGCCAGAGCCTCACGCAATTGTTGCTGCTCCTCCAAGATCACCCTCTTTCTCGACGGGCCCCTGAGGTTCAGCAATTGCATGCAGCTCAGCAGAGCTTGGAGCGCCCTGCACCCTCCGGCGAGGAGTCTCCACTGCTGTCCCTGTCAACGCCATCTGCTCTTGTTCACTTGTGCAGTGTGAGACACCAGGTGACAACACTACTCTATCTCACACAGGACCCACCGAGGAATGTGTATCTGTGCTGGTGCTGGCTGAGCATGGGTCCACTGACAGTGCACCCTCAGATGCTGGAGCTTCCTCTGAGGAGTCATCTTCCTCCTCTGGCTGGACAGTGGTGGGGGGGGGTAGGGGGCTGGGGGGAACTTGATGGACCTGTGGGAGTAAAGAGATGAATTTGAAGTGTTATATTAAGAATGGGTAACATTACCATTATGCACATGATGACGTTTCACTGGCTGCTGGCATCAGTCACCATATGGGTGACTGCTGTATGCCATGTGGCTGTATGAGATGTAATTCTGTCACCAGGTTGCTGGGAGGTCCCCCTCACTCCATCTCCCACCGCCAGCAGCTCTGCAACTCCAAAGATTTCTAGGGCCTCCTCCTCTGCTGGAGTCAAATTTGTAAAGACTGGAGGGCCACCTCCGGTTCTCTGCCTCTTCCTATTGTTCTGGGCTCTCGTCTCCTGCAAGGAGGGAAAGCAGAGAACTTTGAGTGAGAGTGATGAAATGAGTGTAAGGAATGGATGGGCTACATCTGTAGAGGATAACTATGAGGGAGTGGTGTGACATTGCTAAATGGCCTCCTTCTGTGGTGTTACTTGCTATGATTGCATTAGGATGAGGATGAGTGTCAGTGGTGGTTAGTCAGATGGGGATGTGAGTAGGTACATAGAGAGAGAGGGATGGGTGGACATGTGAGGAGTGATGTGCAGGAGTAGGCCTGGGAAGGCAGAGTGATGGGGTTGGGGGTGACACGCACATCAGGATGTAGGTGAGTGTGGCATTGCACTCACTTTTCCTGACCTCCTGAGATCATTGAATCTTTTGCAGCACTGGATCCACGTTCTTGTCACCACATCCCTGCTGCTGACCTCCTCTGTGATCTCTCGCTATGCCCTCTTTGTTTCTTTTGCTGGTCGTTTTCTGCCATCCGCAGGGAAGAGGACCTCCCTGTGTGCTGTTACTCCCTGGACCAGCACTTCCAGGGAGGCATCTGCCTTTCTGTCTCCATGACCCACAATTTGTCAATGCTACTCAGCAATTTATAGCTCTGGAAATCACCTTCAACACTCCTACAGCAACCTTCAAATGAGATGTATGCAAGGCTGCTTTAAATATCAGCGCTGGAAACGAGTCATCGGTGACTTCATCAGACCCACTCCATTTAACTGGACCAGGAAACCCGCATAACTCTTTTAATTGGAGCCATTGAGTTAAACGCGCAGTGCAAAGCGCGTTGTTCAAATCTTCGGGTTCCCGACCTGCTACGCTACCCGCACGCACCCGACCCAGTAAAGATTCCGGCCTCTGTTTCAGTGATGTTGGTTCAGGGATAAATGCAGGTCAGGACAGCAGGGGAGCTCCCCTGCACTACTTCAAAAAAATGGGACTTTTCACATCCACCCTAAAGAGGTATTCAGGGCTGCAGTCTTATCTGAAAGGCAGATCCTCCAAATGTGCAGTTCTGCACTGAAGTACGAGCCTGGATTATGTCCCTGGAGTAGGGCTATGTGCCCACGATCTTCTGACTCGGAGGCAAGAGTGCTACCACTGCACCAGAGCTAACACTTAGAGAGAACTTGGACGTTGAGTCTCCCCAATCAAACTTTACACATTTATCAGTTGTCTCAAGAGCAGAGTATTTATAAACCTGGGCGTGACTTGTCTGCCCGTTCCTCTACCCAGTGAATGACGACTGTTGTATGGGTTCCAAAGAGGGAACAAAATGGCAGTTAAAATGGGACATGCTTAAAAACAAGTTTGGTGAATCATAAAATATGAATTTCTGTCAATAACTATTATTTGAGGTAATCATTTAGCGATTTAAAAATAAGATTACAAGGAAAATACACAAAGAGGTGAACGTGTTTTATTTTAGTTCCTCCTAAAACAAATTTTGAAAAAAAAGATATAAACCTACAGGGCAACAGTAACAGACTAAGAATTTCAGCACTACAGACAGTACCCTCATGGACATCTGCTTACAGTCACTGCAGCACAATCACATCATATTGACCTGGTAGCATATGATCAGCCAATTGTGTGGAAACTATAATTATCAATTGTTTTAGTGAAAAGTTCTCATGGTCATCACCATCACCATAGATATCAGATAAAATTCGCTCTTCATTATTTTTATTCTGATGTCTATGGTCGTCATCCAGCCACCTTAATTAATTAATGGCGGAGACTTGGAAACAAAATGGTACCTTTGCGTGATGGTACTTGCCACTTGCATCCCTTCCTGCTGCTTTTTGAAATAATTTTAAAGCAAAAGATCTCCATTAAACGAACGATTGTGGTTACAGGATAACTATTAAGAAGAAAATTAATATATATAAGAGCAAATATCAGTGTTATATGCCACATTTAATTATAACAACAAGTGCAGCCAGGCACAGTAACAGAGTAGCAGCTCTGGTTTTACACTGTGCCCAATTTTCTTTTCCATTGAAGTCATTAGAAAAGAAAATCAGGTGGGGTTTAAAATGAACTGCCAATTCACTATCACCTGCTTCACACTACTGCCAAAGACCAATTTCACCCCCAATGAGACCAAGTAAAAGAAAGAGGGGAGGTGAAAGTGATATTAGAGAAAGGGTGGCACCAGAGCGTGGAAGTGAGGACAACTATTATACCAGAAAAATGCTGGTCATGTAAACTTGCTCCAGCTGATTTCAGAATTAATCAATTCCTAGGACTGTCATTTATTTGCTCATTTTAAGGATAATGATTAGTTTCACCTGAGCTTGAAAGAAATAGATTTGAATTCTTGATCTGATATTAGCATTCAAGCTATTGCAGACTGCTCACTGTGAACTCCCAATAAGTATTCATACAGATTTAATTTAAATTCAATCAGGAGAAACCTTACTTTTGCATAATAGTTTCAGCTTCAACATTTTATCATTCAGTATCTGTCACTTTTATTGATAAACCAGGTGAAGGGCCAAGGAGATAACGCAGGACACTAGCGAGCTTCAAAGTGAGAGAGAAGTTATGCTAAATCAGAAAATAATTATTAGATGATACCAAGTCTAGGATTTAAATGCCTGAAGACTGTATAATGAACCTAGGAATGTCTCAACAAAAAAAAGACGAAAGTCCATCTAGTTTGCCTTCTACCATCCTGGTAGTCACATGATGCAATGAAATTGGAATTGTTGACTAATCACGGCAATCAGTCTCTACCCTACAACAGACCAGACATGATATGAGGAAACCCCCAGTGGTGGTAAGATGGGTTTCAGTCAACTGTTCCTCCCGAGCATGCTACACTTACCATATGTCACGCCTCAAATTACTCGTTTACTGGATTCCAAAATATTATTTTCTGGAAGAAATCTATTTAATTTATATACCACCTTCATTAGCTTTGTTTCATCTGCAAATTTAGCCATTGTGCTTGTGAGTCCTAGCTCTAGATCATTTATGAAGATATTAAACAAAAGAAGTCCCAAAACAGACCCCTGTGGGACCCCACTGGTGGCATTCTCCCAGGATGATGACAATCCCTGTAGCACCTGTTCTATTGGTCAACCATTTATATAACTATTGTAAAATATTTCCACTGATTTCTGCTTTCTTTATTTTCAGTACCAGCCATTCCAGAGGAACTGTATCAAAGGACTTCCTGAAATCCAAGTACAAGAATGAAAGATAGAGGAAGGGAATGAGTTCCACAGTTTTGAGGTCATGAGTGAGAATGGGTTGGTATATTTTCTTCCTTCTTCGGGCTTCATCTTGTGCCTAGTCTGCAATTTGTATTGTATATATTGTGATGAAGCATTTCAATGAAGAAAGTTATAATCAAGCTGTTTCCATAGATTTGAAGAACTTCTTCTGCGTGATAGTGCATTTTAATATATGTCAGGTTTGTCGACCGATTTCAGTGAGGTAAAGTCAAAAAGCATTTGTTCACATATTTATTTTGAGGCCAAGTTTCAAAATAACTGAAGTCACCAGGTCATATTTGTCTTACAACCTAGCTGTAGATCGACTTCCTCATGACTGTGCCCAATCCCAGATGCATCTTTAAAGTGAAACAAATTCCCTTTATTTGCAAACATCTCTCAATTTTGTTACAGCTAAATACAAATGGCATCATTTAAAATTATTTAAGGGGCCTGCTCCTCAATTTCTGGCTCCACTTCAGTCTGATGCTCCTGAACTTTGGCCACCTGGTGTGGAGGGTGGGGAGCGGCGGACAAGTTGGAGGACCTTCTTTCTGGGTCTGCTCCTGGGGCTGGCCAAGGTGGCCATTAATAGGTCAGGATAGATGCGGGCTAGGGGGGAGGTCGCTCTGGCTGTCTGCCTCTCTTCAGCAGTCTTGTCCGCGCATGAGTGGTCCTGGAGAGGGAGCATGTGGTGTCTGCCGATACGCTTGAGGCCTTCCACGACCAGGGGGCATCTCGACTACTGGAGTGTTTAGCTGGGAATAATATTGTAATTTAATTTTAGAAGTTTCCCTTTGTTTTGTTCAAAGTTATTAAAGAAAAAGGAAAAAAATCTGAGAACTTTGATTGGGCAGCTCATCTCTGCTGCTTCGTGTCGGGCAGCTGATTGGCTGGTTGTCCTTTTGAGTTTTGACCTTGTCTGATGATGTCATTCACCTTATAAGGCTGAAGACAAAAGAAATATTTAAATACAAATGCCACATTGAGTCCTAAGCAGTTTTCATACACAGACATTGATTAGTTTTTGTTATATTCTATTCATCTGAAGGATGTTAGCTGCCACGGGAAGATTCTCTAGTTGCCTAGCAACATATATCCGAGTGACATTCGTCAGCATGTTTTTCACTCGCCTTTGTACTTTCAACATTACAACCAAAGATGCAGTGCTGTTGTCTTCATGGTTAGAACCTGGAACACCTCACTCACAACAATGTGATCAAAGATACTTGTGGATGAGGAAGACCATTCGGCCCATTTTAATTCATCCATCCAGAATGGCCCCTTGCAGTATCTAATTCTTTGTTTAATGATTCCAGGGTTTTGGCCACCAAAACTTTTCCAGAAGTCCATTCTAAATATTGATCACTCTCTGCTTGATAAAGAACTACCTGATGCCAATCGTAAAATGGAGCTTGCTAATCTTAGCTATGTACTGGAAAACCTTTCCAAAATAATACGTGCACTTGTGAAAAAGTGAAACTTTAACATATGCAACATGAGTTACACCAAAGATTGAACAATACATTTAGAAAACCATAAGTACAAAATACAAAGGGCTATCTCTGGACAGACATAGTGCACTGCATTTGCACTGCCCATTTTAAAAGAAAGCATACTCATCAGAAAATGGCAAGAAAAAGAACACAATGCATATTCAGTAATGCCGTGACATAACTACATTCATCTACTTGTAAAAATAAATCTATATAATCCCCCCCCATTACATTGTGACCATTTGCATCAAAATAGGGTAAGCTTTCCCCGATCGCCAATATTAATATCATGTCATTTACCTTCAAACCTTTAAAGTATTTGCATAGCTGAAACGTTAACTCTCTTTCTCTCTCCACGGATGTTGCCTGGCCTGCTGAGTTTTTCCAGCGTTTTCTGTTGTTATTTTGCATAGCTATAGTTCACACTAGTTCGGAATAAAGTGATGTGAACAAATTTTGACCAGTTTTCAGAGTTAAGTGAATTCTAATTAAAAGAAGACATTCAACTCAACAGTTACAATGTGCAATGGATTATTTTGTATTCAGATGTCAGCTCTGATGCATCATACAGTGGAATAGTGACTTTATTGGAAAAGAAAACTAGACATAGTGTAAAACAGGCTGCCGATTCGCTAGTGCTCGTTTCATGCGATTGCCAAAGACCAATTTCACCCTCGGCCTGTTTAAAACAATAGCCTGGAAACTGCACTGCTGATCCAGAGAAACTCATTTTAGAAAAGGTCAGATTTATATCCATGAAGAAAGGCTTAACTGAGTTATTCAATGACCGAGACACAAAAGGCTAACATATTTGCAACTTCGGTTCTTCAACTGGCAGTATTCCTTAACAACATTTTCTGCTTTGTTCTAACCCTAAATAAACCTGTTTATTATTTTGATGCAATTAGCAAACAGGAGGAAGCTTCCCTATTAATATATTTAGGTTGGGCATAAATTCAGATATCTGGAAATTTAAAAATATCAAAAGCATAATAAATCAAATTAATCAATTAGCAGTTTAAAATATGGTGTTCTTCCAAGTGCTTCATTAATTTAGAATTTACAAGCTGATTAAACATGCATTATTGCAAAGATTTGTGATAAGCTGGATTTATTTGTGCTTCTGTACACACACACCTTTTATTAGAGGTTAGCCGAACGAGACAGAGTCATCTTAGAGTTCTCTTTGTTTAAAGTCAGCACCTACTGGAATGAGGGACTTCTGGGTTCTCACTACCCGCCTTTGGAGGAGTGAGTAGGAATGAGGGGAGGAAGGTTAATGTTCAGGTGAGTGTCATTGGAGCGAGGGAAAAGGGAGAATACAGGGGTTGAGCAAATAGTTCCAAGGGGAAGAGGTAGGGGTAGCATTACGAGTGAGTAGGAATAATAGGAAAGTGAGGAGGTAGTGGGAAGGCAAGGGAATGGAGACACAATGGGAGTGAGGGGATGGGAGGAGGCACAAATGATGGGGGAGTGAAGGGGAAGGGGACCACTAAGGTTTCCCAACAACCCCCACCAGAAACTGCAGCCATAGGTGGCTCCTTTCTCTGCCACAACACAGCATGGAATCCATCACCTCGCACCCGAAAGGTAAGAAGAAATTAAGAAAGAAGCAGAAAAGGATATAGACAGAAACAAAAAGAAAATTAAATAACAGGGTACGCTGTAGTTACCTAAATAGAGTGTCACTCATGCATCGCAATAACATAAATAAATCTGTGCCTAGCTCCATTCCTGCTTCTATCCATCAGCCAGTCACTCCTATCCTTTTTGCCATCCCCTCCTACCTGTTCTCCACCAGTGTCCTCACTGAGCTGGGGAAATGGCTTTTCTCATTTTAAAGTGCTAATAGTGTTATATTTGCCGATTGTAGAAGTAAATGTAGTTTACTTGAATTTTCAAGAGGCTAGTATGGCAGCTTAAGTAGACCAGTTGTCCAGATGGATTCAGAACTGGTTGGGCAACAGCAGACTGAAGATAAATGATAAATTGAAAATGCTGGGGTAAAAATTTGTTGTGATCCGTTTTCAGTGGCATACACAACCACACTCCATGCTCGCCCTGACCAGGAGGTCAGCACCTCACCCAAAATTGAGCCTCGGGACACATTTCAATAATTTGGGCGACCTCCAGAGGCACCTCACCCATTCCCAGCAGTTCACTGGCAACGGTGAGGGGAGGGCGATCACTCGCTGGCAGCAGCCATCAGGAACTTATTTTTTGCCGGTGGTTGCTGCTCAGGCCTAATCAATGACCTCTGAAGAATCTTGCACCCTATGGGGCTTTGGTTTTAATGGGCCGAATTTTACTGTGAAAATAATGTGTAAATCGGACAGCAATTTCCAGCGAGCACACATGCGCAGTTAAACACAAAAGTTGCTGTCCGAGATGTGCCACTCTGTAAGCTGCGCAATAACAGAATCTCGCCGTCTGGCTCCCCATTCAAATATACTGAACGGTATGAAGTTCCTGTATTGAAGTTGTTGATATGGACTAAACTCGCCACAAAGTTAGGGCTTATTCATTCCAGTCTAATTACCCCTTTAACGGTGTGGTAAGTCTTAATTACTGCCAAACAACTTCTCTGACACTAAAAATTAACTTTTACAAATATAGAGTCTCATTCCTTCAGATTTTAATTATTGTTGAGATTTAAAAGTTAATAAAAGATTTAAATACATTTGTTTCATACTTTCTCGTTCTGTCTCTTATATCTCTCGCTAACAAATGGCTGGTGCCGTTAGGGTTCCCAACCCGCTCAGAATGACCGGGATTTTCCCAGAATCGAGAGTTCCGAGATCCCGAGCGCTGCTTCCAGCAGCCCGGTAGATCAGCGATTTACATTTTGAGCTCCAATGCGCCCACACAAACAACAGACGCTTAACATGAGGTACTGTAAATAATGACTAACTGTTAGCCTGGCGTCGGGAGTCAGAAGGAGGGTAAACTGCATTCATTTTAAAGAGTCTTTTCCAGCTTTTTCCACGGAGCGTGTCACCAGTTGCTGCTCAGTGCCGGCACCCGCAGGGAGGCACGACTGGCCGGGGCGTGGGTAGCCTCTGAAATTAGGGGGAGTGGGAAATCGGGGGGAGGATTCGAGAGTGGGGGACGAGAGGAAGACTGGTAAATGGGGGCTCGGAGAGAGAGGGGGCTCGGGAGAGACAGAAACTGGGGAATGGGAATTTGGGGAGAGAGAGGGAGAATGGGGGCTTGGAGAGAGAGGGAGAGTGGGGGCTGAAGGGAATGGGGGATCGGGAGAGACAGAAACTGGGGAATGGGGATTTGGAGAGAGAGGGAGACTGGAGAATGAGGGCTTGGGGAGAGACGGAGACAGGAGACTGGGGGCTGAGGGGCTTGGGGGCTGAGGGGAATGGGGGCTTGGGGAGAGAGGGAGACTGGGGGCTGAGGGGCTTGGGGGCTGAGGGGCTTGGGGGCTGAGGGGAATGGGGGCTTGGGGAGAGAGGGAGACTGGGGGCTGAGGGGAATGGGGGCTTGGGGAGAGAGGGAGACTGGGGGCTGAGGGGAATGGGGGCTTGGGGAGAGAGGGGGGCTTGGGGAGAGAGGGGGGCTTGGGGAGAGAGGGGGGCTTGGGGAGAGAGGGGGGCTTGGGGAGAGAGGGGGGCTTGGGGAGAGAGGGGGGCTTGGGGAGAGAGGGGGGATGGGGGCTTGGGGAGAGAGGGGGGATGGGGGCTTGGGGAGAGAGGGGGGATGGGGGCTTGGGGAGAGAGGGGGGATGGGGGCTTGGGGAGAGAGGGGGGATGGGGGCTTGGGGAGAGAGGGGGGATGGGGGCTTGGGGAGAGAGGGGGGATGGGGGCTTGGGGGGGGATGGGGGCTTGGGGAGAGAGGGGGGATGGGGGCTTGGGGAGAGAGGGGGGATGGGGGCTTGGGGAGAGAGGGGGGATGGGGGAGAGAGGGGGAATGGGGGCATGGGGGAGAGAGGGGGAATGGGGGAGAGAGGGGGAATGGGGGCTTGGGGAGAGAGGGGGAATGGGGGCTTGGGGAGAGAGGGGGAATGGGGGCTTGGGGAGAGAGGGAGAATGGGGGCTTGGGGAGAGAGGGAGACAGGAGACTGGGGGCTGAGGGGAATGGGGGCTTGGGGAGAGAGGGAGACAGGAGACTGGGGGCTGAGGGGAATGGGGGCTTGGGGAGAGAGGGAGACAGGAGACTGGGGGCTGAGGGGAATGGGGGCTTGGGGAGAGAGGGGGAATGGGGGCTTGGGGAGAGAGGGAGACTGGTCAATGGTGTGGGCGTGGAGCCCAGCATTTGCCACAGAGCCGAAGAAGCAGCAGCAGCAATGTGATGAGTGGGAATGAGACTGAGAGAGACGCAGCCAGTAAAGGGGTAAGTGAAACCTGGGGACCTTACTGTGGGTAAACAGTGAAAGATTGTTTCCACTGATGGGCGAATGGAATAGAAACCAAGGATTCTCACTGGGAGAAACAAGGGGGAAGAGAGAAGGCGGGTTCTTGAACTGAAGGCTATTAGCCTGTGGGATACATCACCACAAGTGGCTATTGAAGTAAAGACTAAAACTTAATTTGAAAGGGAATGGGATTTGCATTTTATCAGGTAATCAGATGACACATGGTCAGACATCACATGGTCAGAATGTCACATGATCAAACCTCCAGGAATGCCTTCAACCAGCGATGACAACCCTAGGTGCCATTCATTCGCTGGTCACAGCAAAATCTGGCCCATGGTGTCAGTTGTGGCTCAGTTGGTAGCACACTCAGCTCTGAGTCAGAAGGTTGTGGGTTCAAGTCGCACTTCAGTGACTTGAGCACATAAATTTAGGCTAACACTCCAGTGCAGTGCTGAGGGAGTGCTGCACTGTCAGAGGTGCCATCTTTCAGTTGAGACGTTAAACCGAGGCCCCATCTGTTCTCTCAGGTGGACGTAAAAGATCCCAAGGCACTCTTTCGAAGAAGAGCAGGGGAGTTATCACCGGTGTCCTGGCCAATATTTATCCCTCAATCAACATAACAAAAACAGATTATCTGGTCATTATCACATTGCTGTTTGTGGGACCTTGCTGTGTGCAAATTGGCTGCCGCGTTTCCCACATTACAACAGTGACTGCACTCCATAAACAGTACTTCATTGGCTATAAAACGCTTTGGGACGTCCGGTGGTTGTGAAAGGCGCTATATAAATGCAAGGCTTTCTTCTTGCTTTCATTGTCTCATCCAAAAGATGGCACCCCTGACAATACAAAATTGAAGTGTTAGCCTAGAATATGTGCTCAAATCTGTAATGGAGTTTGAAACCATAACCTTGTGACTCTGAGGCAAGAATGCTGCCAATTGAGCCAAGCTGACTTTGACTCGGCTATTAGTACAAAATTTACAAAGTCAAGCAAGGTTAGAAATTACAAAACACTTTTCTTTCCACAGAATAATGGGTATGTGGAACAAAGTACCAGAAAAGCTAATTGATTTGGGATCAATTGATACCTTTGAAACAGAGTGGAATCAATATCTGTTGAGATGTGGAATTGAGGGTTATAGCAATATTTATTAACACTGTTTGATTCTTAGTGATCTTGGTGTTCCTTAAAGTAGGGGATCAATAGATGATGTGGGAGAGAAGTCCGTGATAGATGAGCACTGGATAAAGCGGACTTGATGGGCTAAATTGCCTTATCTCTAGGCTACAGGACATCACAGGGACGGTATCTGGGATATTAGTGGAAAGCTCACTGAAACCAACAGTGTATTGTGCAGCATCAGGAAGGAAATTTAACCAGCTCTTGGGATGTATTGTCAGATGGTTAGAGTACAAATGCCAGGAGCTGATAATGGCCGGAGGTTTTACTTCTGAGTCGGGTCGGGTGCGTACGGGCCGCCTAGCGGGTTGGTAACTCGATGTCTTGATCAGCCCGCTCTATAGAGTGACTTTAGCGTAATGGCCCCTATTAAACCAGGCATGCGTGTTTCCAGGCCCTATTAAAGGGTGCGGGTCTGATGACGTCATCGATGACTGATTTCCAGCGCCCATATTTAAAGCAGCCTTACACACAACTCATTTGAAGATTGGTAAAGGAGTGTGGAAGGAGCATTGGAAAGGTTGGAGGTATTGTGCAAAGTGAAAAATATGAATACTCAAAGACAGACTGCTTTATAGATGCCTCGCTGCATATTCTGGTGGAGGCAGTAAGAGCACACAAGGAGGCCCTCTTCTCAGCAGATGGACGCAAGAGATCTCCCCAAAAGACCAAAAGGGCCTGGCTGGAAATAGCAGAGGAGGTGAGCAGCAATGCCACACTCACCTTCATCCTGATGTGCCTGTAACCACATCCCCATCACTCTGCCTTCCCAAGCCTACTCCTGCACATCATTCCTCACACCAACATACCTTACATGTCCACCCATCCCTCTCTGTCTATGTACATACTAACATCCCCATCTGACTAACCACCCCTCACACTCACCCTCATCCTAATGCAATCGTAGCAAGTAACACCACAGAAGGCGGCCATTTGGCAATGTCACGCCACTCCTTCATAGTCACCCTCTACGGATGTAACCCATCCATTCCTTACACTCATTCCATCACTCTCACTCAACCTTCTCTTCTTTCCCTCCTTGCAGGAGAAAAGAGCCCAGAACAACAGGGGCAGGGAGCGAACTGGAGGTGGCACTCCAGTCTTCGCACACCTAACAGCAGCAGAGGAAGGGGCTCTGGCGATCTCGGGAGCTTGAGAGACGTTGGCGGTGGAAGATGGAGAGAGACAGACATCTCAGCACCCTGGTGACAGAATCACATCTCATATAGCCACATGGCATACAGCAGTCACTCACATGGTGACTGAAGTCAGCAGCCAGTGAAATGTCATCATGTGCATAATGGTAACGTTACCCATTCTTAATATAACACTTCTAATTCATCTCTTTACTCTCCCACAGGTCCATCAACTGCACACCCACAACCCTCCCCTCCCCGTCACTGTCCAGCCGGAGGAGGAAGATGAGTCCTCAGAGGAGCCACCAGCCTCTGAGTTCACCGTCAGCAGACCCAAGCGCAGCCAGCACCAGTGCAGATACGCACACTTCGGTGGGTCCTTTGCGCCTTGGAGTAGAATTGTCACCTGGTGTCGCACAATCTCAAGTAAGCAAGAGTCAGTGGTGTTGGCAGGGACAGCAGTGGAGACTCCTCGCCAGAGGGCGCAGGATGCTCCAAGCTGTGCTGAGCTGCATGCAGACGCTGAGCCTCGGGGGCCATTGAGAAAGATGGTGATCTTGGAGGGGCAGCAACAATTGGATGAGGCTCTGGCAGCTTTTGCAGCCGCAATGTCTGCAAATATGCAGAGAATGGAGGAGTCCCTCTGTAACATGAGCACCACCATGTTACAGGCGATGGTGATGATGTGGTGTTCCATGGAAAGGATGGCCACCTGCATGGAGCAGCAAATGCGCTGATCACATGAGCACGTACTAGCTGTGGACAAATGGGACTTGTCCATTTTTGAGTCAAACCTTGGAAGAGGCTTTGTCACTTGGAGTGAACCTCGAGCACTGTGGCTTTTGTTGAGAGGAATGGCATGGTCATTGTAGGGATGTTTTATGGTGTTGTTGGGAAGGGGGGCTGGATCTTAGTACAGCATGTGGCACCGATGTGGCTGCATTGGAGCAATTTAAGTAAATCTGGCCATGATGAGGCCATCCCGGGCCTCCTGGGCAGCAATGTGCGCTGCTGCTGGTGCCATCTGCACCTCAGGTTCCTCCTCTGAAGAGGCTGTGTGCTGTGCGCCATACTCCTCCTGCAGCTCCAATCCTTGCTGCTGCGCTATATTGTGCAGCACACAGCAAATGACTATGATTCTGGAGACCCTGGCTGGTGCGTACCGAAGGGCTTCTCCAGATCTGTCAAGGCATCTGAAGCGCATCTTCAGCATGCCTATTGCTTGCTTAGCACTAACATTTTTTGATACACCCATGTGCATACCCTTGTGCATCTACTTTTGTGTCACACATCTGGTAGACATGTGGCTCTCATTATATCTCTCCTTGGTCTCAGTACTTGGCCTCCTCGGGGATGTCATGAGCCACGTCTTCAGTGGATAGCCCTTGTCTCCAAGCAGCTAGCTGGTAAGTCTGTTTGTAGGTGCGAAGAGCTGAGGGAGGGTGGACTGGCGCAACATGAAAGAGTCATGACAGCTGCCAGGGAATCTGACACACACATGAATAATCATTTTTTTATGGTTGCAGACGAGCTGCACATTGAAGGAGTGGAAGCCCTTGCGGTTCACAAACACTCCTGGGTTATGTGGGGTGCCTTCATGGCCACGTGTGCAGTCGATGACGCCCTGCACCTGTGGGAAGCCAACCAGAGTCGCAAAGCTGAGCGCCCGCTCAGTAACACTGGCTTCATCAGTGGCAAAGTTGATATAATTGGCTGACTTGTCAAACATGGCATCGGTGACCTGTGTGATGCATCTGTGGGCGGCTGACTGCGAGATCCTGCAAATGTCTGCTGCAGATCCCTGGAAGAAGCCTGAGGCAAAAAAGTTGAGGGCGCTGGTGACTTTGACAGCCACTGGTAAGGCGTGTCTACCAGGACCTCTGAGCAGCAGGTTCTTGTTCCAGCAAGCAAAAATGTCTGCGACAACCTGGCACGATAACTTGAGCCTCCTGAAGCACTGCTGCTCTGTCATGTTGAGGAAGCTCATCCTCTGCCTGTATACGCTGTGCTGAGGGTATCGCCTCCGGCGCGCTGCAGCCCTGTGGTGCCCCCCTCTCTCCTATGGAGCATCAGGCCATTGAGGAGAAGGCTGCTGTTGTGGTTGCTGCTGCTGCTGGTTTGGCTGGTGTTGTTGGCGGTGGGGCTCATCTTTGTCAGATTCTGAGGAGCAAGCTGAGAGAGTATAGGCGGCACCCATGCTGATGTAGTAGATGGCAGGTAAAGTGGAGATCAGAGGGCCAATCCCTCGCTGTTGTGATAGCGAGCTTCCGAGGTTTCAAAAATGACCTGCAAGCTGCAGACACCGAAATCTGTGAACAAAATGGAGTGAGCAAGAGTAATGAGGTGTAATGTTGGAGTATTTATGTGTTTTTCCCAGCTATCAATGAATGAACTCGCCAATGGCCACTGAACTTCAGCCTCCCCTTCACGGGCGAGGCACCCGACCTCCGTGAATCCCGTGCTCCTGAAGTTAAACTCAAAAGCTGCCGTTAAATTCACTGTTAAGGGTCTCTCAACAAGAAGTTAATGGTTTCAATGAGATCACCTGCCTTTGCCGATTGGGTCTGTGTCGTGACTTCAGAGCTGCCTGATTTAAATGCGCAAGTGGGCGGGATAACAGCGAGTTCCCATTGCGCTCCCTATTTCCGGGATTTTTACTGCCAACCTGTCCCCAAACCCGCACGCTCAGCAAAGGCAAAATTCCGGCCAATGAGTCTGTACAAAACGTTGATATGGCCAGACCTGGAGAGCATTTCACTACAGTACTGTAAGGATATCCAAGCATTAGAGACATTGCTGAAAAAGGCAACCAAACTGATATCAGATTAAGGCATCAGACCTATGAGCTATGTTCAAAATTGTCACAAATTCTGGAACCAGGGAAAATGAATTAAGCTTGGAAGAGGGAAGGTGCACAGACAGATTAGAATTAACTAGTTTAAATAGAGGACTGAGAACATGTGGAACGGCCTGTCCAGGAAGGCAGATATTGTGAAAGAATCTAAGGGAGAATTAGATATATATTTGAGGGAGTGAGCAATTGAATGTTATTATTTATTGCTAACTTACCTGACGAAGGAGCGAACTGCTTCGAAAGCTTGTAAAATTAAATAAATCTGTTGGACTATAACCTGGTGTTGTGCGACTTCTCATTTTTGTCCACCCCAGTCCAACGCCGGCATCTCCACATCATTATTTTTTGGGACTGTCATAGACTTTTTTGATGTCTTTTCTCATCCTGTATTTTCCTACGTTCTCCAACTGGATTTTTTATTTGTTTTATATATCAAATTACAAAATGTTGGGGATAGATGTGCCTTTCCACTGAAAGAATTTGGAAAGTAATTTGTAAGAGATTTCCTTAGACAGTACAATAAGTGCTTTTTGATTGGCTCTTGGAAAATACTCTTTTCCTTACCCACAGAAGGTAGGAAAACAACAGTTACATAAAAACATAGAAAAATCCCTAATCTGGAAAAGACCATACATTTCTTTAATCTATATTCCTGCTGTCCTAGAGGTTGGAACCAATTGTGTTTTACTTCATGATATTTATCCAATAGTAACTTGAAGAAATCTATGTTACCCAACCCATAACTGCCCTTGGTGAGCCTACTAAAAAACATTTATCCTCTTAGTGATTCTTACTAATGTCCTGCCTGAATCTACCACTTTTCAGCTTACACTAATTCTCTATATCTATTTGGAGAGATTTCATAGGTTCATCTTATGCTTCTTGCTATTAGGAACAAGAAGATTAGATTGGTGGATGAAGAAAAAGAGGATAAAGGGATATGGAAACAGGTTGGGTAAATGTGATTAAGACTATTTGCTCACATGGAAGGTAAACACCGACACGGACTGGTTGGACCGAATGGCTTGTTTCCAGGTTGAAACTTCTATCTGTTTCTAATAGATGTTTGTTGATTGCTGATTTTTCAACATACATTTTTTGAAATTACTGATCTGCAGTTTTTGCTCCTGCTTGCTTAGTTGTACATTCAATGTCTGCTTAGTTATGCCACTGGTTGATGATTGCAAAATTTCATCCATTCAAGTGCAAATGTGACACAAAAATCTGAAAAGTTACACAAGGTGATGCTTCTGTGTGACATTGGAAATGTGATGCACAAAACATGTGGTACGCACAAGACTATTATAAAAAATAGGTGTAAATAAAAATACTTCAGGTTGGGGTTTGGGCAGTAGGCCGGGTGAGCTCAGGACAATCCTAGGTTAAGATCGAAGTGCCTTGGATGTTTGTCTGGTGAGATGGAAAGAAAATATCTTGGATTGGTGTGGAAGGTTCAGACTGAGATTTGGCCCTGGGCTGAGGAGAGTATAGCTAGTTGTGGGGGAGACAGCTGGGTTGGAAGTGTAGGCTGGGGCCTGTAATAGGCGTGGGTGCAGAATACCTTGGAGTGGTGGGTCAAGGCAGGTGAGGCCGTAAGTGGTCAAGAAGTGTAAATGGGAAATGATGAGGATACTTTCAGCATCAGGCTGAAAATGGATGGGGAGGGATAACTGCAGAGTCAGGTTGGAACAGAGGCTGGTGTGGGTTCAAATGTGGCCACTTTGTCTTTTTTTTTGGTTGTAAATCTGATTGGTCAATGCTAACCGCATGATATCAGTGAACCAATACACCACCCAATCATTAAGACAGGCTGTGTGAGAGAGATAGCTAGATAACTAAATAATCCTTTTCATCTTAGATTTTTCAGTTTTCTTAAAAGTGGAGAGAACACATTTTACAAAATGTTATGTGCAATGTATATTTTTAGAAGTAACAGCACGGCAGCTGAACTCCTGCTACAATTTCAACAGCTTGCAGTAGCACGAGTTTAACAAACGCCAAGTTAGTTTAAAAATAACAATTGTGAATACTAGATGTGATAACAGTCTCAATATCAGTGCTGTCACTTTATATTTCACAGACAGTGTATCATCACTTGCAGTACAGTGGCTTATCTCTGTGTTTCTACATTTGGAGGATGCAGCATATGTTTTGCTGAGTTAGCAATGATATGTACTTATTACTGGATGCTATCATAGCGATCTAACCTCTCTAACCGTGATTCGTTATATTTAAACAGATAATTTTTGGTCCCCATGTTATCTGACCTGAATAGAAGTCCATTGTTTTGCTTAAGAGTCTCCAAACCAAATTGTTAAGATTGCATCCATTATGGTTGGTCTGTAGGGTTACTTTGAGCTAAGAAACATAGGAACAGGAGTAGCCCATTCAGCCCTCTAGCCTGTTCCGCCATTCAATTATATCATAGCTGATCTGTATCTTAAATCCAGATCTGTACTGGGGTGACAGCTGTTCACTATATTTATAAATGACTTCGGATGAAGGAATATATCCAAGTATCTGAGTTTGCTGACGACACTATGTTTGGTGGTGCATTAACCCTTAATACCCTTGCCTAACAAAAATCTATCAATCTCAGTTTTGAAATTTTCAATTGATCTAGCCTCAACAGCTTTTTGGGGGAGAGAGTTCCAGATTTCCATAGACCTTGTGTGAAGAAGTGCTGTCTGACATTGCCCCTGAATGGCTTGGCTCTAAATGTAAGGTTATGCCCCCTTGTTCTGGACTCTTCCCACCAGAGGATATAGTTTCTCTCTATCTAGCCTATCAAATCTTTAAGCATCTTAAACACTTCAAATAGATCACTCCTCAATCTTCTATATTCAAGGGAATACATGCCTAGTTTATGCAACCTGTCCTCATAACTTAACCCTTTGAGCCCCGGTATAATTCTGGTGAACCTGCGCTGCACCCCCTCCAAGGCCAATATATCCTTCCTGAGGTGCAGTGCCCAGAACTCCAGATGGGGTCTGACCAGAGCTCTGTACAGTTGTAACATAACTCCACCCCTTTGTGTTCCAGCCCTCTTGAGATAAAGGCCAACATTCTATTAGCTTTTTAATTATTTTTTGCACCTGTCCATTAGCTTTTAGTTATTTCTGTACTTGGATCCCTAAATCTCTCTGCTCATCCACAGTTCCCAGCCTCTCGCCATTTAGAAAATATTCAGATCTATCTTTCTTGTGTCCAACATGGATGACCTCACATTTTCCTACATTGAACTCCATCTGCCACAGTTTTGCCCACTCACCTAATCAATTAATGTCCCTTTTGCAACTTTCTGCTCCCATCTACACTATTTACTGCACCACCAAACATAGTGTCGTCAGCAAACTCAGATATACTTGGATATATTCCTTCATCCGAAGTCATTTATAAATATAGTGAACAGCTGTCACCCCAGTACAGATCCCTGGGGGACACCACTAATCATATCCTGCCAATTTGAGTACATATCTATTATCCCTACTCTCTGTTTCCTATCTCTAAACAATTCCCTATCCAAGCCAATAGCTAGCCTCCAATTACATGCATTCTCATTTTTGGTAACAGTGTCTTATGTGAAACTTTATTGAATGCCTTCTGGAAGTCCATATAAATTAAATCCATGGACACTCCTTTATTTACCATGGCAGCTGCCTCCTCAAAAATTTAAATAGGTTCATGAGACAAATCTATGCTGGCTCTCCTTGATAAGCTCATATTTGTCCAAATGCCCAGTTTCTCTGTCCCTAATAACAGATTCTAGTAACTTCCCCACAACTGACGTTAGACTAATAGGTCTATAATTTCCTAATTTATCCCTTACCCTTCTTAAATAATGGAGTGACATTGGCAATTTTCCAATCCAAGGAGACAATTCCTGAATCAAGAGAATTTTGGAACATTATGACTAAGGGGGAAGATCCCAGTTCCAGTAACAGGTCTCTCCCCATCAATAAGCCAGATTGACTAATCAATCATAACAGCTCAGTGGAGAATTGCAGATCTGCTTAACTCAAGTATCAGATTATTGAGTCTACTGCAAAGGATTCATTCATTTCCAATATCCAACTATGTGTCATCTTGGAATCAATAATCTAACAAATATATCGGTAGGAACAGAAGGGAAGTGGCAAATTATTAAGACAGGCAATAAGTCACCCGGCTCATGATATCATCACATCATAAATGTAGACTTAAAAGAAAGAACTTGCATTTAAATAGTGCCTTCCACAACCTCAGGACGTCCCAAAGCACTTTGCAGCCAATTAAGTACTTTTGAAGTATAGTCACTGTTGTAATAAATTGGTGGAGTGTAATAATGTTATAATAGTGAAACATGCCATAAAAAGGTGGTATATGGGCTCTGTCCAGTGAATCCCTACCCAGAAGGTGCTAATCAGAACTAAGATTAACTGGGCTATGCTTGTGCATCCTCTAGTAGTCAAAGAGTACAAGTAGTGGGGAACCTGGGAACTCATAACCTGCCTCCTCTCTCAATGGAGGAACAATTCAGCACCTAAAAGGAACCTTAATAAGAAAGCCCAATACTCAGAATTTAAATCTTCTTATACTGTTCATATGACTATAAACATTATAAACATATCTGTGAGTAGTTCTTCCATTACAAACAATGGGGGTAGGATTCCCTACATGCTGAGTTCCTAATCTTGGCTGGGCTAATAAGTAAATACAGCAGAATATTGGATATCCAGGCATGATTATAAGAATTTTATCTGATCTAGAGATTTAGATAATATCTTAAGTGAAGTGAATTTTGCTCTATTCATTTATACTCATCTGAATCCCAGACAGGATTAGAGCTTTGAAAAATAACCCATGGCATCTGTTTATAATATACATAACATAGGCTTCATGGAGTAGTTTTACTCCATTTTACACCAGACAACTGGCTGGTACACTCTGAAATGTGTGATGATGTACACAATAAAAAAATAGACATGCTAATTGATAAATGCTTATTTCTCAATCGGTTAACTTTTGGGAAATGGACATTAGGGCTGATCTTCCTTTGGCCCCCTGTGGCTGAGCACTAGGTAGGTGGAGGGCACACAAAGTGCATTCTGGCGCAATGACCCAGTGATCGTCCTGCCCCGATGATCGTCCTGCAGGGCCTGAAAAAGGACACCTCCATTTTTGCTTCCTAACCCTCTCCACACTGCAATCGGAGAGCGGCTGTGCACAGCACCACCACTTCTGGCTGTGCCTTAGCAAACAAAGAGGAACACGAGAGAGGAGGGAAGAAAAGGCTCTCTCCCAGTTATGGTTGCCTTTAGGTACTCCACACCCTCCTCCTCCTCCTCCTCCTTCCCCGAGGAAGCCAAAGCAATCCCAGTGCAAGGTAAAGGAGGTGGAGACCCAACATCCTGTGCTTTACAACTGGTAAATAAACACTGCCAGGGTGCAAAGCATCAGTCATATTCTATCATAAACAATGTCACTCGGTGTAGTGTAATATAGGAAGGAAGAAACGAGATGGTGATGACATTTGTTGAATCACTCCTCAGGAGATTAATCGGGGGAACAATCGGGGGCCGGGAGCAGCATGGCAGGGTGGTCGGGAACGATCGGCAACAGAGAGCAGCACGCGGAGGGGGTCAGGAATGATCGGCAGCCGGAGAAGCGCGGGGGGGGGGGGGGAGGGAATGATCAGGGGCCGGAGAAGCGCGGGGGGGGGGGGGGGGGGAGGGAATGATCAGGGGCCGGAGTAGCGCGGGGGAGGGGGGGGGGGGCCAGGAGGAGCGAGGGGGGGACGCCATTGGGGGGCCTGGAGGAGCATGGGCTGGGGCGGCCTCGTGCGGGGGGATCGAAGGCCTGTGGGGGTTATTGGAGGCCTGAGGGGGAATTGGAGGCGGGGTGGGGGGTGGGTGGGGGAGGGTTAGGTAGGGATGCTGGATCCAGGAGGTAAGTGTAAAGCACTTACCTCCTGGATCCAGCAGTCCTCGCCTTACTTTAGCTGGCGGGTTTCACGAGGCCTGTAAAACCCGACCAGCTAAAGATAAATTCAAAATGGAGGTTAAAGCAGAGGCTTCCAGCCTCATTATAATATTTAAATAGACGACCTGCCTCCTAGCAGCGGATTGGCTGCCTGCCCCCTGTCCTACATCTGTTAAAACCGGAAGTGGGCAGGTTGGAGGCGGGTTCAGATCGGGATTCAGATTTTTAATACTTCCCACACGCTCTCAACCCACCCATTTTTTTAGGCTAACATTTCCCCCAATGTCTCGAACATCCTGTTTGTTATACCAAGCATTAACCACATGATGGCACACTGTTCTAACTATTACAGTATCATTGTGATGATAAACATTGAATCAACAGAAGTAAATGATCAAAATACCATGTGCATGTATGAATCAAAGGCACCCCAAATGAAGAATGGTGAAAAACATGGCTCCAGTTTGAATATTCTCTTTATATCCAGTAAATTCACTGAAATAGCATTTAAGATCATATTTGCTTTAAAAACTCGCATCAGTACTGAGTTATACCAACAAGAACAAGCATTTATAATAGCACCTTTAATGTAGGAAAACATCCCAAGGTGCTTCACAGCAGTGTAATAAGACAATAAGTAAAAGGAGATATTAGTACAGGTGACAGAAGCTTGTTGAAAGAGGTAAGTTTTAAGGAGGATCTTAAAGGAGGAGAGGTGGCGAGGATTAAGGAGGAAATTTCAGAGCTTAGGGCCTAGACAGCTGAAGGCATGGCCACCAAAGGTGGGGCAAACGGATTGAGGGATGTACAAAAATCCACAGTTGGAGGAATGTAGAATTTTTGTTGGTTTGGAGGAGGTTACAGAGACAGGGAGGGGTGAGACCATGGAGTGATTTCAACACTAGGATGAGAATTTAAAAATTGAGGCATTGGTGGACCAGGAGCCAATGTAGGCCAGCGAGCACAGGGGCGATAGGTGAACGGGACTTGGTGAGAGTTAGAATACGAGCAGCAGAGTTTTGGCTGAACTCAAGGATGGAAGATGGCTGGCTGACCAGGAGAGCATTGGAATAGTCACGTCTGGAAGTAACAAAAGAATGGATGAGAGTCTCGGCAACAGATAAGCTGAGGTAGGGGTACAGACAGGGAATGTCACAGATTTGGATGTAGGCAGTCTTTGTGATGGCGAGGATGTGGGTTGGAAACTGAGCTCCGGGTCAAAGAGGATGTTGAGGTTGTGAACAGTCTGGTTCAGCCTGAGATAGTGGCCAGGGAGGATATGGTGTTGGTGACTAGGAAGCGGAGTTTGTGGCGGGGCGCAACGACGATGGCTTTGGTCTTCCCAATATTTAATTGGAGGAAATTCCAGCTCATCCAGCACTAGATGTCAAGGCAAGAAGTCTGACAAGACAAAGGCAGTGGAGTGGTCAATAGAGGTGAGGTAGAGCTGGGTGTCGTTGGGCTACGTGTGGAACCAATCATATTCTTTGATGAGAAATGGGAGTGGGTCAAGGATAGATCCTTGAGGGACTCCAACGGTAATGGTGCGGGGGCCATTGCAGGGGATTCTCGGGCTACAACTGGATTGGTAAGAGTAGAACTCGGCCAAGGCAGTCCCACGCAGCTGAACAATGGAGAGGCGTTGGAGGAGGATGGTGTGGTCAACCACATCAAAGGCTGCAGAGAGGTCGCGAAGGATGACGAGGGATAGTGAACCACAGTCACAGTGGATGTTATTTGTGGTCACAGTTACAGAGGATGTCATTTCTATCAAATACAGCTACTGTTCTCAGGTGGCTGTGTTTACTACCAAGTTGGTCTCTAACATCTAAACAAGACTGGGGCAAGGTGATGAAGGCTGTCCAGTTTGCTTACCGAGCTTGTGACTTTGTGAGGCTCATTAAAAATGCCAGACTTATAACAGACAAAATGTAACTTTATGAATGCAACGTCTCAGTTACGGTAGGTGAGTAACCAAATTCGATATAGATTTTGCTGGTTTTGGTTAGGATGTGGGGTAATTAGGGTTCATACATTGCAGAGTTTTGCTGCATGTTTTGCCTGACTGGAAAATTAACTATTTGAAATGGAATATAAAACTGGTTCCTTTTAAAAGAATGTAAGCTGGTGAGGCATTTCTTTTATCACTATCAAGACTTGAATTCCATTCCTCACTCTCTACCGACAATTTGTTAATATTGACCTGAACTAGTGCCAATTAGCTTATGCTTTGAATCAACTAGTTTAACTAGAAGTGAAAAATGGATTTGCTTGTGGCATTAGGACTCATGATGAGAGCAGTACTTTCTTTTGTGTAAGACACCAACAACCGAGTCAGTTAAAAAATAGGGCAGTGGTAAAAATGAGAACAACAATCTAAATTTACAATATTTCTATTCATGTTCTCCTCCCACCCCTTTAGTGCAGTCCAGCTGCGGTGATTTTGTGCCAGTCATTTGGATACATAGCCTTGTTTCAACAGCATCTGTACCGCAACATTTTTTTATGCAGTAGATTATTAGCCCGTTAGCCTCCCAATCCAATCTCCCACAAGATTTTATTGAAGCATTGCTAAATCTTAATAACCCTGAATCCTATTTACTTGTCTAATCCCTTTTTGAACCGCACTATATTGTTCCACCACCCTTGTGGTAGTCTGTTCCATATGTTTATCACCCTTTCACCTAAATTTTGCCTGTCGTTTTTTATTTTTAATGCAAGATTTTCTCAGCTTCACCCTCACTGGCCACTCACATTAGCGGACCTCACATTCCCCATGCCTTTTTCTGCTCAATGGCGAGGTAAACAATAACCAAGCCCATTGATCTTAAGGGAGAACACATGCTCTGTACATCAGTTACTGAAACATATCTTGGGCTATGTGATTCTCCTCTCTTTAAAAGGCACACACTTACCAGGTTGAGGCTTATGCTTTGAATCAACAAATGGTTTATTTAAATAAAACAGTAAATGGACAGTATACGGTGTGTAAAACAGCAAATCATATACTTCACTAACCTCCTCGATACATTAATAACTTGCTTTCTCTATAAACATATATTTTATACAGAAATTTACATGCTAAAGACTCAAACTGGTCTCGGTTCCTTGCTGAGACTGGCACAAATTTAAAATGTTGAAGCTGCAGGGGACGCCCTCCTTGCCTTTAGATACTGACTCTTGCTGGGGTCTGGTTCTACAGGTGACTGTTTTCCACCATTACCTAATCTGAGTGATTTGTTTTGTGAGCCCAGACAGCAAATGCTAGAAAGTTATTGAACTGTGGAGGGCACCACATCAGAGTCCAATTCTATTCTGACCAGACATGCACTTTCCAGAAGTCAGGATCAGGACCCCTGGTTGATTTCTTCCTTCCCTAATGTGGATGCTTAGGTCAATTATAGCATCCCAATTGCTGCCCCAGCTCCGATCAGCTAACAGTGCAGAGACTGCAAATTAATCTTCTGCTCTGTTTGGCTTGGTATTACAGTGGACAGAGCCTTTATCTGATTGGCCAGCAAGAGGGGATGCAAAATAGAAATAAATATTTTATATATACACACACGCACAAAACATAAAATGAATGAGTATTTGGTTAGGAATTAGAGTGAGGGATCTCAGCACAGATGGAGATGCAAGTGATATGTAAAGCAATGGAGGTGTGGATTGGTTTGGAATTCACTGACAACTTTCAGAGATTTGACACATAATCTAGAATATAGTAATTTAAGTGGTAAATATTAAAAAAAACGATTGAAGTAGATCTCAAGTCCAAGATATATTTACATTGCAATAAAACGACTTGTCAATCTCGATCTCCCCCGTCTCTGGCAATAGCCTCTCTTGCAAGTGCAAAATGATTCAGGTAATCTCAGTCGTTAAGATGATTTTCTTGTGTGGGAGTAATTGATGAATATGCCATTTTTACAAATGGGTAAATTAGCTAGCCATAATTCTGCCAGAAACTTTACTGGATGTGGTTATCTTTTATTTAATGCATGGCACATTGGTATATTCTAATTTTACTATTTTTTTAATTCACTCACGGGAGATGGGCGTCGCTGGCAAGGCCAGTATTTATTGCCCATCCCTGATTCCCCTTGAGAAGGTGGCGGTGAACCGCCTTCTTGAACCGCTGCAGTCCCTGTAGTGAAGGTACTCCCACAGTGCTGTTAGGGAGTTCCAGAATTTTGATCCTGCAAAGATGAAGGAACGGTGATATATTTCCAAATCAGGATGGTGTGTGACTTGGAGGGGAACTTGGAGGTGATGGTGTCCCCATGCACCTGCTGCTCTTGTCCTTCTAGGTGGCAGAGGTCGCAGGTTTGGGAGGTGCTGCCGAAGAAGCCTTGGCGAGTTGCTGCAGTGCATCTTGTAGATGGCACACACTGCAGCCACGGTACGCTGGTGGTGGAAGGAGGGAGTGAATGTTTAAGGTAGTGGATGGAGTGCTAATCAAGTGGGCTGGTTTGTCCTGGATGGTATCAAGCTTCTTGAGTGTTTTTGGAGCTGCACTCATCCAGGCAAGTGGAGAGTATGCCATCACACTCCTTACTTGTGTCTTGTAGATGGTGGAAAGGCTTTGGGGAGGCAGGAGACTAATGGAATGTTGGCCTTTATCTCAAGAGGGCTGGAATACAAAGGCGAGAAAGTTACGTTTCAGTTATATAGAGCCTTGGTCAGGTCCCATCTGGAGTACTACACTCAGTTCTGTGCACTGCATCTCAGGAAGGATACGCTGCCCTTGGAGGAGGTGCACTGCAGATTCACCAGAATGATACTGGGGCTTAAAGGGTTAAGTTATAAGGGCAGGTTGCATAAACATGGCTTGTATTGTTTTGAGTATAGAAGATTTGGCTGGGGATGGGGGTGATTTAATCGAGTTGTTTAAAATGATTCAATAGGGCAAAGAGAAACTATTTCCTCTGATGGGGAAATCCAGAACAAGGGGTCATAATCTTAAAATGCAGGAGTGAAATCAGGAAACACTTCCTCACAGAGTAGTAGAAATCTGGAACTCTCCCTAAAAGTGTGTGGATGCTGGGTGAATTGAAGCTTTCAAGACTGAGATTGATAGATAAGGGTATCGAGGGATATGGAACAAAGGCAGTTAAATGGGGTTGAGGTACAGATGAGCTATGATCTAAGTGAATGGCAGAACAGGCTCGAAGGGCTGAATTACCTATTCCTGCTCCTATTACAGTAAATAACTTGCACTGACATACAAAACCATATTTCCTCATGTACCCTGTAGGATAGGAAATGTGGTGGAGAACTTCTGAAGATTTCTCATGGGGGGGGGTGGGGTCCTTGTAGGATTTTTCAGATATATGCAGAGACCGTGGGTCAGAATTTGCTGGAAAAAATAACGGCATGTGAATGATGCGCACAGTTATAAATGTGCAAATTGTCCAGCAACTTGTAGCGAGGAAGAGCTACCCCACGAATTGCAAATCACAAGTTGCTGGATAATTTCTACCGCTCTGCCGTTAGCTTCGCACAAATGGCATCTCACACTTAATCTCCCCATGAGTTTCATGAAGGCATTTACACATTAATTGGCCATTAAACGCACCACAGAAAGTCAAGTCTAGTAATTAACATTGTAAGTGCCCTTTTAACGACATGATAATTGTAAATGACTGTCAATCAACCTCTGGCCCAGCAATGGAACAATTAAAGGTGTGGAGTCTCATTCATTCAGATTGTGAATTGTTGTTGGAGATTTAAAAAGTCAAAATATAAATTTTTATATGATTTTTCTTACTTTCCCTTTATCTCTTTTTTCTCTCTCAATGCAATCTTTTGTTCCTTTTTCTCTTTCTGTACCTGATTTGACATTTAATTCACCCTTTAGCCTTCTCCGCCCTTCCTCAGTTTATTTCTCAATCCTTAAATCTCATTGGTTAAGGAGATACCCAGTTGGTCCCTTTGTTCACCAAGGTCCCAGATGCTTCACTGCCTTCGCTATGCTGTTATCAGTTCATACTTCCAGCAACTTACAGGGCAAAACAATTTTGAGCTGAAGGGTACAGGCTGCAGGAAAAAGTCAAACTAACCAGGCATGCAATGAGAGGCCCCCCTCCAGTAAATTCTGGGTCAAAATATCCTACAAATAGATTTTTGATTCATTCAAGTAAATGTTTCATTATCTTCCATTTACAATTATTTCAATACTTGCATATTTACTGGAGTTAAAGAAAAAGAAATCAAAAGAAATTCTTTTCCATTTATTATAGTACCTTTTACATCCTCAGGATATCCCAAAATGCTCAACAGCTAATTAAGTATTTTTGAAGTGTAGTCACTGTTGCAATGTAGGCAATCATTGCAGCAATTAAATAAATGACCTGTTTTTGGTGCTGTTTTATGAGGGATAAATATTGGCCAGGATACAAGAGACCTCCTCTACTCTTCTCCAAAACGTGTCATAGGATCTTTTTTGTCCTTCTGAGAGCAAATGGAGCCTCGGCTTGACATCTCATCTGAAAGACAGCATCTTCAACAGTGCAGCAATCCTTCAGTACTGCACTGAATTGTCAGCCTACATTATGTGCTCATCCTCGAGTGGGGCTGGAACCCACGACCTTCTGACTCAGATGCGAGAGTGCTACTACTGAGCCAAGACTGACATTAACATTTATTTTAATATTTACTGTAGACCAAGCCTAAATCTTTATCATAAAACATTAAAACTGATGCTTTGCCACCATTTTCTGTGCTCATTAAAATTTATTTTCTCACAGAAAAAAGTAGTGGTGTGTAGTGAAGTACACAAAACATTTCGAAATACCTTGAATACCTGAAACAGAAGCTCAGTTCCAAGGTATGGCAGATTTCGCATTCAAACATTTGGATTTTTGAAATGAAATAAACACATACACACACACACGACAGAGAACAATCAGGAGAAATAATCAGAAATTTATTTTGTTTTAATATATCAATCATTTACCATTATGGCAAAATTCTGTACACTGTGTCCCATGATAAACAGCAGCTTTGCAGAATGACAGAACTTAGTATCATTTCAATTGTGGTGGAAAAACCAATCACCGCTCTGCAGAACTGGGTGTGGAAGACAGACTTGGTCATTAATACTACTTTAACACCACATGCGGTATTAAAATTTCAAGATTACATATATAGATTTTAATACACTTATGTTACTACAGCCAGTCACCAAAAAAGAAAATGAAGATTTTCCCTATTTTTCTTAGATCTTATTGGCAGATTAATATGGCCCATAAATGTACATGCTTATTTAAACACAATTTCTGAATCCATGTAATGGGTACACTTTATTGCCATCTATTTTACTACTAATAGCAGCTAACCGTATTATTTTTTGGGGCGACTAACAAACACACAAGTTGAAATAATGTAAATAAATGAATTCTGCCAGGAATTAACTACTGACTGAGAGTCTGATGGCTGCCAACAATCACTGAAAACACTAATTGAGATACCATGCACTATTCAGCACTGCAGTATAACCCTATAAGTATACAAGCAGCGAAGAAACAAGCATTTTAAAAGAAGGAACCACCCCTCCAAAAAAGGACATATCTGGAACTTGAATCTTTTACGAGAACATCTCACGAATATACAGAAGCAGAAGCAAAAATTATCCAGTTCACAAAGTATCAATAATCAATTTATCACGGATGACATCAAAAGCATTAATCCCCGTGTCCATAGGAGAAAAATAAAAAGTTAAAAATGATCTGAGTTTGTTTGATCAGCTGCCTAGGCAAGGAAGTTCTTATATAAATGATGCACGTACATCACAGAGATCCACTATATTCAGTGTTTAAATTCCAAGGTCTTGTGTTTCTTTATTAAATTTGATACTATGATTAACTACCAACAAGCAGGTTAACATAGTTCACAAAATTCTAAACTCTATTCCCACCAAAGCAATAAGCATTTGACTCAAATCACGATCTGCACATCACCATAATGAAAGCAAGCTTGATTTTCTGAAATGTATTGCACCCAAACTGAATAAAAATTAAGTATCAACTTGAAAATGATCCTAGATGATGACATTGATATGAAATACAACAAATAAAAGAGTAGTACTAGCACTAGCACATCAAAATGTACTCGTTTTATAGATATTGTCTCATATGTTTTAGCTAGAAAAAAACCCAAAATGAATGAAAAAGGCTACTGCAGTTGGTGTTGCTTCTAGGCTGATACAGCCAGCCCTGACTGGATAATTCCAGTTTGTAAAACAAGTTTTGGAACTGCATGTAATAGCGCCCTGCCACCTTAAGGACATCTCCGTCTATATTTATTACAAAAGTATTTCTACAGTCAGAGAATAATGAATGTGTGCCACTTATACTGTTTTCTTATACTGATTAAGGGGGTACAGTAGCTTTTTAAAATATTCGATAATCCAGAATGATTTTTTTTTTATTATAGACGTTTACAATTGTAACAAGTTAAGAAACCTGGCATAAATAAAAGATTAAAAAGTACTTTCAACATTTTCCCTTCCTTTGGTTCTGTTCTCCTTGTAGCATTTCTTCCCATGAAGTGCAAACAAAAATTTATGGATGGAATAAACAAAGGACATGTCACAAGTGCACCGTCAGAGCTTCATGCATTCAGAAACATGCGTTAAAATAGACTGGAAGTGCCTATAATGTGATTGTGATCTTCCAGTCCATAATGAGTGCTGAGAATCCAGCAGTGGCACCACTTCTTTTAGCTAAAACAAAGAACAGAAATTTAATTCAATTTTCTACCACCATGAACATAGCCAAGAACTGAACTAGACATAAAATTATTCAAATCCTAAACTTTAAAAATCATCCCCCACCCCCAATTTAAACATGATTGCAATCAAAAAACAGATTTCAAATATCTCTTGTGACAGTGTACATAAAACAAAGAAAGGAATTAACTCCCGCCATACTCTTCTGTCCCTCATAGTGGATGCTTTTAAACAGACTCTTGGCCATTAAGGTTACTTGTCTTTGGCATGGCAGTTCTCTTCCTTTCATTGCTATTTATCTTCCCCATAAATGTGAGAATTATGTAGTCTTCCCTTCATCCCAGAGTGTTTAAAAGCCTATCGTAGATACTGGCCTTTCATTTTCTTTTAATTGAAGCATCATTTGGTATAGACTTATTATACAGTTAAGTAAATAATTTTTCAAATCATGTGTAAAAAGAACTTGCATTTCTAAAGTGCCTTTCATGTCCTCAGGACATCCAAAAGCATTTCACAGCCAATAAATTACTTTTAAAGTGCAGTCACTGCTGTAACATAGGGAAACACTGCAGCCAATATGTGCACAGCAAGGTCCCAGAAACAGCAAGAAGATAAATGACCAGTTAATCTGTTTTGGATGATGTTGATTGAGGGATAAACCTTGGCCAAGACACCAAGGGAGAACTACGCTGCTCTTCTTCAAATAGGATGTCTTAGATCCACCCGAGGGCAGATGCTGACTTGGCTTAATGTCTCTTCTTGATGACGGCACCACTGATAGTACAGCACTCACTGAAGTGTCAGCATAGATTTATGTGCTGAAGTCTTGTAAAGTCCAAACATCCCAAATGAGTGCTACAAATGGTGGGAAAGGAATGGTAAGCTAAGTTCAAATAATGTGGAAGAATGTATCAAAAGACTTTGTTTCTCACACTTTTAGGAGCAGTCCGTAGTAATGCCAAAAATGGGAAAGGCTTAAACATTATTTAATGTTGTGGCCTGCTTCAAAGATTAAAGGGCCAGAACAGGGATCCTCTTTAGAAGATAATGCCAGACGTGCGTGTGAGAGTATTGTGCGTGACTGTCATTAAAAAAAGAAACAAGCTGAGGATATCATGTGGATGGACCTAGAGTAGTGAGCATTTCTGTTTCAGCTGCAACATGGGTTAGTAACATATCAGGACACCCTGCTTCCGCCCATCCCCCTTTGTTCAGATATTGCATCTTAATTCTCAAATTGAAAAGAATTAAATTACATTTGGTTTTATATACAGATTTTTAAACAGAGTTTTAAGTTACTGAATAAATACTGTGGTTCAATTTATCCTCACTATAAAACAAAAGGCCTAACCTCATAAATCTTTGAGCCATGCTGTAATGGACGCAATGGGAGGCTAACTCCATAAAAAGAAAACCAATTTTCCAGATTGTCCACAACTTTATTAAGAGACCTTTATTTTCTTATTATTCATTTGCTTTATAAATATCATGCAATATGTATCTTACTTTAAAAAAAATGGAAATATATTTCTGTAAATAGGGAATTTCTCATTTTAGTGCTGCAATTATTAAGTATCTAACTCTTTGTGCATTTTGCCAATGTAGAAATTCACCTTACTTGACAGGTGCAGATGGGGCTCCTGAGCGGTGGAAGTGAACATTTTGCCACTTCCCATCACGGCGATGCCAGACTCTGGTTTCCTCGGACTGCATGGTTTTTGGCATGCTACTGCCATCGATGTACTGTGTGAGGCGGATGTATGCTATACAGGCTGCATCATCACCAATCAGATGGACATGAGGGTTCAATATAATGGTGTGAATTGGCTTGTGGTTCTTAGACAAAGCTACAAAAAGAGATGTACATTTATTTAATAATGAAATCATACCAAAATTGAACTCTTTACAAAACTAGAAATAATGCCCAAATTGTGTACCATTTTCAAAGTAAAATCTGTGGAAGTCCATTCCTTCAACCAAGTTGCCCAGTGCTTCAGGTTCAAATGCAGTGAGGCCTGGGTCACAAATCTTCCTGCAAAAAAAATTGAAAAATAAAATTTTCAAATATGAATATTGTTCAAAATTATAAAATGATCCCATTTACCCTCCATTTAATATACTAGGGAGAACACCCAATCTGGAGAGCCAAAAAGTCAAGCAAATAATGGGCATGCTTTTAGCAAATTATCCAAATGTAACAATTACTTTCCCCAAGGTGCAGAGACACAGGCCGCGATTTTGTCAACGGATGCGGCTTGCGAGCGGGTCAGGTGGTTTCCGGCTTCCAGTCCCGCCCCCAACTGCATCCGGCCCACAGATGTGATTTTATGTTGATTGACCTCGTTAAGCCTGCCCTGTGGGCTTACTGGCCAATTAAGAGGAAGCCAGTCAGATGATGTCATTTGATGACGCGTCATCTGCCGGTTTTCTTAAAGGGACCACGCACAATTTTTGTTTGACGGCTGATTTCTCAGTGTTTGACAGCATTGAGGTGCTGCAAACACTGACAATCACTGTACAAAGGTGAGCTCTTGCATCCAGGCTCTCCAATGACTCCCTCCATAGGCTGGAACAGATGGCAGCTGCAGGTGAGGTGACAGAAGTGATCTGTCACTGATGAGAGGGGTTCTCCCAATGAGGTGGCACTGGACATGTATTTCAAAACTTGTTACCTAAAGAAATGTGTAAATGCATTAAAAATGAATTTCCCAACATTTTCTTACCTCTGAGACTCACCAGTGCACCAGTGAATCCTTCACACCACTTCTGCAGCTGTCATCAACCAGAAACACTATAGCAGACTCACAACACACCAAACTTACCTGGCGTGGTGTCCAGACGTCAGGAAACCCGAGGCAGAAGCGGCAAAATTGAAAAAGAGCAACTACCATCAAGTACCTGTTAACAGGCAGGTAAGTGGCTTTAATCCTCTTCCGCCGCTAGGTGTTGGGTCCATGTGCAAATCGGGGACTCGACACTTGGGAAAATTGTTTGGAGGCAGGTTGACGACGGGATCGGAACCCGCCGTCAATCAAAATGATTTTAACCCTTGACCCGCCCTCTCAGTGCCGATAAAATCGCGGCCACAGTGTTAGATACCACCGAGCTGTGTGCAAAACAACCGAGTGAATCAGTAATTTTGGTAACTGTAATTCAAGCTGCTTAACAATTTTCTCTGCTAATCAGGAGGCTCACATGTAGTTCTAGCATTGAAAACATTCAACGATATCCCAATGAAAAATATATCATGACTGTTACGTGCTACCATCACTGTTCAGCTTTCATCCAGTTTATCCTAGAGTGATGTTGATGAGTACATCTTTTCAGGACTATCCTTACCTACACGTGAAGTTGCAAAGTCGCAATTTCGCCTTCCGTGGTGGGCCCGGTGCGGCCGGGGTCAGGGTGAGGAGAATATTACGTTGATTGAGCGTGTTAAGCCCACCCAGCGTGTTTGCCGGCCAATTGAAGGAAGCGGGTCTGATGATGTCACTTGATGACGCGTCATCAGCCGCTTTCCTTAAAGGGACCATGCACAAATTGATTTTGATAGTTCTGCTGTCAGTGTTCTGCAAACACTGACTAGCACTGCACAGAGGTGCACGGCTGCACCCAGGCTCTCCCATGACTCCCTCCATATGCTTATGGAGGAAGTCTCAGCACGCAGGGAGGTTCTCTTCCTTTCCAAATGGGCAGAAGAGACCTCCCCAGGAGATCAATGCAGCCTGGCTGCACATTGCATGGGAGGGCACAAGCAGGGATTTCGACCAGGCTGCAGTGGCGCAAACCTTTCAATGATCTCAGTAGATCACGAAACGTTACTGCAAAGCCACACTCAACCTCATCCTGCTGTGCCACTCATCACATCCCCATCACTCTGCCTTCCCTACCCTACTCTCCTGCACATCCTTACTCACACCAACTTACCTTGCACCTCCACCCATCCCTCTCTATCTACATTATCACATCCCAATCTCACTAGCCACCCCTCACATTCACCCTCATCCTAGTCCAATCATACCAACTAACAGCACACAAGGGTGGGCACTTGAGTGTTTTAGCCAATGTTCATGTGAAGTTTCTGTTAAAGTGCTGTCAAACATGGAAACCTTTATTTTCAACACTTTGCGTTCTTGGACAGATTTGTGTGCACCTTTGGAAGTGGCTTAGTGAGTTGCAGTGAATGGTGAGACATAACGGTAACCCCCCCCAAAATGGTGATGAGTGTGAAAGGAATGGCTGGGGCATTGTAGGGATGCTTTATGGTGTTGGTGACAGGTGGTGCCAACCTGGCGCATCATGTGGCAGCCAGGGTGTACAGTGTTAAGTGAAGTAAATCTGGCTATGGGGGTGAGGCCATCCCTGGCGTCCCAGGCAGCAATGTGGTCGGGTGCTGGTGCCCTGTGTCCTGTGCAGCACCAGCTGATTGCGGAGAAGGTTGGTGTTGTTGTTGGAGCTGCTGGTGTGCCTGGTGCTGCTGGTGTTGGGGCTGATCGTGATGGGATTCTGAGAACCAAGGTGAGATTTTTTCAAGGGCATCGATGTTGATGGAATAGATGGCAGGTGATGTTGAGATGACAGAGGCGATCTGTCAATGGTGAGAGAGATTGTTCCAATGAGGTGACACTGGATAGTGAGTTTGCTCCGAACACTTGCTAGCTGCATAAAGCTCAATCTGTCTTCGAAATGCAGTAACCATGCAAAGTGAAGACCTATGAAATGGGAGCTTTTATAGACCATTTACAGCTGTCAAGTTTAGAAATCATCACATGCTGACACAATACCCGACGACCTTACCTGACGAGATCCCCAAGCAGCGGGGATGCCGTTGGCCAACTCTAAAAATCTAAAGGTAAGCTTAAAATACTACTTAATTGCCTCTTAACAATCCAGCTAATTATCTAAATTGCCTCCCCCGCCGCTTGGTGTCGGGTCTGTTCTGCGATGACAGACCCCAACATCTGGGAGACTAGCGTGGAGGCAGGTTGACAGCGGGTTCCCTACCCGCTGTCAAAATAAAACATTTTCCCAGCCGACCCGCCACCAAAAACGCCCCGAACCCCCGAAAAATTCCGGCCAAAGTGTCTCCATAATTATACTCCAGTTTTACATAATTAGCTCTATTTTGGACCCAGCACTTGGAAGATTCCCCTGCCCCGTTAAGCAAGGATATGTGTTGAGTTTAAAAAATACATGTAAAAATTAACCATTTTAAATTTGGAGAGTTGGTCTTCAGCCAAGGCTTATGTCCCAGAAGAACCCAGCATTTCAGCTCCTTGCTCTATGAAGTATGGACAGCTTCTAAAAATAGCTGCAAACTGGATTCTCTAATCATGCATACTGGAAATCTGATTTATTTTCATAGATAATTTTATTACTTCCCCAGGTGAGGCGCCTGCGTGAGTTACAAATCATCGAGTTACAAGTAGGTGCAATTTGCTGAGATTCAGTAGTAGAAATGATATTTAATTCGATGAACTTCATTAATTATGTTGCTATGTGCTTCATATTCTATTTCAAAATACATGTTTAGGTCAGGAAAGAGTGTGCAAGTCACACAGCAATAATACAACGTCATTATGACCACCTTAAAAACCTTTGGGACAACCTAATCTCAGTTTAGCATCCTCCATGTAGACAGGGTATCCAAAACTCTTGTAATATCCCTTGATTCAAAAAGCAATAAAGGTTGCAAAGGCAGGTAACAATGGTGCCATATAGTCTAGGCCAAAGGAAGATTCTGGCAATGCATGCCCAAAGGAAGGCCTAGCCACCAGTTAATTAAGTGTGGTTTCTCTTTTTCCACTATAAAGCTTTATCATTGTCCAAAACTTAAGCCACAGCTCTATTATAAGGAGAGTCCCAAAAAGTGTCACTTGGCTACAAGCATACTTATTGCCAATAAGCAAGTCACCTCCCCTTCAGGCCACGCAAAGAATGTGTGTTCATAATCAGGTTCTTGGCTATTTGTCATTAGAACAGTATTGTTCTCTTCAAAATCTGTAAATATCACATTTGTTCCCCTTTGCCAACCAAGTTGAAGCACTCTAAATTCAACTCTCTCTGCTCAGAGATTATCTGATTACAGCCTACCCATGACTGAGACATCTTGCTCTAGATGGTTGCTGCTCTAAACCAGGAAGACTGATGCCCTCCAGGCTTGCTAAAAGCTCAAGAACTGATTCACAGAACAATATGATACAATTTACAATGGCATACAACAAATGTGTCATTGAGAAAAATTGAAGAACCAAAAATATAAAGTATGGGAGGCAAATCCACAAACAATTTTACTGCTTATTAATGATCTTTAGAGCAGAGTTTAATAAAATGGATGGTAAGAAAATCTAGAAAATATAATAGGAAGGAACGAAACTTGCTGCGCATGACGTTTCTTGAGAGAGAACAGAATGTTGCATTTTTTTTTACAAACTATAGTGAAGTGAGAACGTAGGTGCACAAGAGGAGCTTATGGAACAATTATTACCGATAACTGTGGAAGAGGAAATTAGCAGAACTCAAGGTGGTTGAGTCACCAAACCCTAATAGAATACACCCTAGGCTGTTGAAAGAAGTCCAATGGAGATAGGAGGGGCTCTGGTCACAATTTTCCAATCCTCCTTACATATGTAAATGGTGCCGTAGGACTGAGAATAAAGACAGACCAGTTACGCTAATGTCAGGGCAAACACAAGACTCTGGGAAGACAGATGGGTTGACAGAATGACCAGAAAGGTGTCAGATACAATTTAATCTGGATGAGTGAGGTAATATATTTTGGGAGGAAAAACAAAGAATGAAAGTATACAATCAATAGACAGATACAAAAGGTTGTGGATAAGCAGACAGACTCAAGAATGGTCTCTAGGGGAGTGAGGGAGGTGGACACACATGATACTCAAAGGAAAGGAGCTCAAAGGTGGCCTACCACAGGTACCATCTTTATCCTATACTCCTCTCTATCCCCTAGCCAAGGTGACCAAGACTACCCCATTCAAACTAGGTCCACCTTAGAGCTTAATGTATTAACAGCCTTAGGAACAGGAGTAGGCCATTCAGCCCCTCGTGCCTGTTCCACCATTCAATTAGATCATGGCTGATCTGTACCTCAACACAATTTACCCATCTTTGTTTCATATCCCTTGATACACTTCCCTAACAAAAATTTATCACTCAATCTTGAAAATTTCAATTGGCCCAACATCCACAACCTTTTGGCAGTGAGTTCCAGATTTACACTATCCTTTGTGTGAAAAAGTGCTTCCTGATTTCACTTCTAACTGACCTAGCTCTAATTTTAAGATTATGCCTTCTTGTTCTAGATTCCCCCCACCAGAGAAAAGAGTTTCTCTGTATCTACCCTATCGAATTCCTTTTATTATTTTAAACACCTCAATTAAATCACCCCTCAATCATTTAAACTTAAGGGAATACAAGCTAAGTTTATGCAACCTGTTCTTATAACATAACCCTTTAAGCACTGGTATATTTCTGGCGAATCTGCACTATACCCTTTCTAAGGCCAATATATCTTTCCTGAGGTTCAGTGCCCACAACTGAATGCAGTACTCGAAATAGGGTCTGACCGAGGCTCTGCACAACTGAAGCACAACTTCCTCTCCTTTGTATTCCAGACCCCTTGAGATAAAGGCTAGGATTCCATTAGCCTTTTTGTACTGTGTACTAGCTTGAAGTGATTTTTGCACATGGGCACCTAAATCCTTTTCATCCTCCACAGCTCCTAGTTTCTCACCATTAAGAAAATATTGATTTGTCTTTCTCAGATCCAAAGTGGATGACCTTGCCTGAGAAGTCATAGGAAATGTATTTTTAGGGACTGTGTCCTCAGGACCTCACCATACTCCTAATTAAGTTTAGTTGTAGAACCTTCTATGATAGATGGCATGTTACTAGTGTCTTTCTTGGAAGTATTTATTAAAGAAGTTATCATTTAGTATATAGGTTGACTATTTTTAATTAATCCTCAGCTTCAATCCCAATTGGAAAGTCAGTTTTTCTTCAATAACCCTTTTTCTGTTATAATACTGTTGCATTTGACTTCTACAGCCATTGTCATTTCTATTTCCCACTATGCCTCTCAATATTTTTCATTTTCTGGAGGTTCCTGTGGTTCCTCTCATCTTTTTCAATACAATTAATTTATTTAGAGAAACGCAATCAACATTTACTAGTCCTTGGTGTGCACCTTCCTGAATGCTTAGTAGTATGTCCTTAAAGTTACTCCAATTGTCCTCAACTGGTGTTTTGAATGCTACTCTAGTCCATCTGTTTAAGCTTTCCCATCATTGCCTTTTTGCGACTTCTGGACTCAACATTGAGTTCAACAATTTCAGACCATAACCTCTGCCCCAATCTTGTTTTTTTCTCTCTCTCTCACATGGCAGCTGTTGATCATTCTGCCATTTACACTTCATCTAGAGTCATCTTTTGTTTCTTAACTTGTCCCATTACCATCTCCTTTTGCCTGTACCATCATCCCTTGTCTCTTAATCTCTCCTGCCTTCCATCCTGCTCCTACACTTGCTTAAAAACCTGTTCCATCTCCAACTTTTTCCAGTTCTGACGAAGGGTCATCGACCTGAAACGTTAACTCTGTCTGACCTGCTGAGTATTTCCAGCATTTTCTGTTTTTATTTCTAAAAATTACATCCAATTCCAAAAGAATTAACAGCAATACTGTGCAACATTCAGACCTTATATTCTATAACCAGTTGCAAATGCAATAAATTGACTCAGTACGGACAAGGGAAACAAATTCATTCTTACGTGTAGGCTTCAAAATCTCCATTGTTAATGGCTTCAATCAGTTGCTCTGTAACTTTGATAATTTCTTGTTTGCGTGCTAAGAATAAATAAGACAAATGGTTATAAAAAAAAATAAAGATATCAAGAACAGCACTAAGATTTTTTCAGTCACGTCATCAAATCGCAAACCAGATTTTTCCTCCCCCCCCACCCCTCTCTTCTGTTCTCTCCCCTAGGCAGTTTCTCCCAAAGTTGGTGATGAACAGCAAATTTTTGATTTTAGAAGCCAGGCATTCAGTAAAACTAAAAGACAGTCCAAGGAGTAATAATATGCTTTCATAATATCTCAAATTTACAGGGGCAATTTATTCATGCAAAAGTGTTTGGGGTAGGAACAGAACCAGAAATGCTATGTATTATCTTAATCATAACATTGTGCATAAAAGACACAATAATGTACTACAAAACAATATCATATGTGCTTGTAAACAAAAAAATAATCTTGCAAAATACTTTTCCATGGCTATAGTACCCCTTACTCCAGAGCACAACTTGCCTAGATTGTGTAAGCATTTTGTCAAAATAAACTGAACAAAAGAATGTTAATAAAATGTGCAATATATCAGAATGAACAAAGTCGAGCCATGAATTTACATAAATGCAGTTATTAAGTATTACTGCTAGCCATCTTCATTTGTAGTTTCTTCCAGTCAGTCTTGCTAGATAATTTCCTACCTTTAAAGGAGCTCATCACTTCCTCAATAATTATCTCAGTAATGCAACAGAATCCTTTTCTCTCAGTCACGTGGATTCAGTAACAAAATTGCATCATACACACCAACAAATGCCTCAAAGATCAGCGATGCAAAATGTCTTTTCGTTCGAACTGCATTAATATCAGGATTACTGCAGAAGTACCATTCACATCTAACTGTCCAGCAAAAGAAAACCTCCTTAAACTCCTGCTGCTATCTGCGCTAATGTACATATTTAGGAATGGCTTGTTATAACCAGCCACTCGTGAAAACAAATGATAAACTACTGCATTCAGCCACACCTGTTCAATGCAAAGTACTGTAATTTGTTAGTGAAATGTCCTGTAACTATATCCATAATTTACATACATGTGGTAGTTGTTGCAACAAGTCTGGTATCAGTGGATGTCTAACTATTAACAAGCACAATAAAAGCTAGAATACAATTTATTTTGTAATGCATTTGTTGATTTGGTTACAGAGGAAGTAATATGCCCAATCAGGGGTTCTCAGAGAGTTCAAATCTCTTTATAAGTTACTCTAAAAGTCAGGTTCGAACTCAGTAATATCAAACTCTCCTAAGAGAATATACTATACCATCCTGACTTTGAAATATCTCACTGTTCCTTCATCGTGGCTGGGTCAGAATACTGGAACTACTCCCTAACAGCACTGTGGGAGTACCTTCACCACACGGACGGCAGCGGTTCAAGGTGGCGGCTCACCACCACCTACTCAAGGGCAATTAGAGATCGGCAATAAATGCTGGCCTTGCCAACGATGCCCACATTCCATGAACAATTTCATTTTTCAGAAGGCAGTTGAGCTGCAAGGGCTAAAAACTATATATTTTTAGATCATTTTAATTTTTTTCATTTCAGAAGGCATTGCCCTTTTAAGAAAAATGACAATGCTTTCTGAAATCACAGCTTCGCTTTCAGATCAGGCTGTTTTAGCAGCAACGACGCCAGATTGGAGACTCCGGCCAGGACCAGTGCTACCAGGACAGCGTTCCATGGTGAGTTAAGTGCTGGGCTAATGATAATTGGTCCCCAGCGCCAATTTTTAGGTCCTGCCAGCGCCACCATTTTCATTGGCCGTTAACCCCGGCTGCAGTGGCATTGGCAGGTTTTGCGGCGGTCATGAATTTCATGGCCAATGTGTCCAAGTTTCAGTCTCCTCACATGGTGGGTGATATTGAGGCTTTGGAAAGGCTGCAGTGGAGGGCCACTGGATGAATTTCCAGTTTAAAACTAAAAGAGATGGGACTCTTAGAGAAGCATAGACTTAGTGGTGATCTGATTGAGGTTTAGAAGATGATGAAGCCAATAGATTGCGTTTGAGTTGACAGTTTGTTTCAACAGGTTAGGGAGCACCAGGGGTCACAATTTTAAGTTATACAAGGTCAGATGTCAGGAGGTGGTTCTTTTCCTAGAGAATAGAGGAACTTTGGAACAGGTTGCCGGCTCGTGTGTTGGACGCTGATTCGCTGAATTCCTTCAAGCAAGAGCTGAGCCGGTTTCTGCCTGTGGTGGAGTTCACCTTTGCAAAAGGTAGGTACAGCAAGGAATTATCAGGGCCAGGGTGATCTCCAGGAATAGTTTCAATCGCTTGGGGGGGGGGGGCGAAAAATTGGCCTGGGTTTTTATCTTTTTCTTGCTTCTCCCAGGAAATCACATGGCTTTGGGTGGGGTGGAGAATGTATATATTGTGTATCACAATTGTGTGGGACAGGCTGGATGGACCAGAGAGACTTTTCCCGTCAGTCATTATTTGTATGTTCATATGTTCCATGTCTGGGTCTGTTGTAGACAAATTGATAGAGATTCATTGCTATGTTTGGTCAACAACTCCATTATCATTGTATCATGTGACTACCAGGATGGTAGAAGGTGAACCAGATGGATCGTTGTCTATTTTTGTCTAGCAATTCCTATGTTCTTAAAATGATCAAAAGGCTAATGGCATGCCGGCCTTCATCTCAAAAGGCATAGGATATAAAAGCAAGGAACTGGTCCTGTAATTATGAAGAACACTAGTCAGACCTAATTAGTAACCTATTGTTAGGCTTGGGAAGGATATACTGGCCTTGGAGAAAGCCCAATGATGATTCACTAAAATTATACCTGGGATGAAGGCACTGAGTTGTGATAAGAGACAGGGCAAACTTAGGTTACGTTTCCTGGCGGTGAGTTTAAGCGGTGATCTGATTAATATAATGAAGGGAACTGACAGGGTAAATACAGAATGTCTCTTCCCTCTATATATTTTCCTTAGGAGGCAACAATGAAAAAGTACTTTCGGATCATACAACTGTATTCTCATCACTTGGATTCAAAACTTTAAATGAAAAGTACGATGAAGCATAAATGCATGGTTAACACTATTATACAAAAGCACACCATCACAAAAAAATATATAAACAAAGGGACAGAAATAAAAAATGGATCCCTAGGGCATGGCTATTGTTACAGCCAAAGTAATGTCAATGCTTTGTAAAATTTTGTTGGTCTTTATTGTTGTCTGATGCCCCAAATTAGTCATCTCCGGGACCACTTGGTCTCTTGACTTACACTGAACAGAGGAAGGTATGGTCTGTGAGGGCTCGGACTCACGCAACTGACTCTTTGGGTGTGCATTTTGGTTAGCGTTTGCATTTTCTGAACACTTGGTCACTGAATTGATGGAAAGAAACACAACATATGAACAAATAAAGGTGAAAAGGTAGAGTGTGACCAGAATCTTCAGGATACAGTGACAGCAGGAGCGACTGCTGGGACATAACGAGGATGGAGACCAGCAAGATGATGTAGTAGAGAAGGAGGAAGAGAGTGATGAATGAATGGAATACAACCTCCCTGTGTTACATTCCTTTATGCAGGCTGTGCTTGGACGTGCAAAGATTGAGAAGGAGAAAAAAGGTCAAAGAATGAAATTATGAAACAAAGCAAAGATCATAAAATCAATTCAGTTAAAGATTAACATTGCTGTTGAGGCATTAATTGAAAGCTTTAATAAGTTGTATTTCCTGTTCAGATGCCAGTACAGAATACTCTTCTGTCCCAATGCTCTTCTGCCCAACTAATCAATACAAAGAAAGATTTACATTTATATAGCGCCTTTTACATCTTCAGGACGTCCCAAAGCACTTTGCAGCCAATCTGCACACAGCGAGGTCCCACAAACAGCAATGTGATAACGACCAGATAATCTGTTTTTGGTGTTGGTTGAGGGCTAAATATTGGCCAGGACACCGGGGAGAACTCCCCTGCTCTTCTTCATAAATAGTGCCATGGGACCTTTTACGTCCACCTAAGAGGGCAAGGGGGGCCTCGGTTTAACATCTCATCCGAAAGACGGCACCTCAGACAGTGCAGCATTCCCTCACTGCTGCACTGAAGTGTCAGCCTAGGTTACGTGCTCAAGTTTCTGGAGTAGTATTTGAACCCACAACCTTCTGACTCAGAGACGAGAGTGCTACCACTGAGCCACGGCTGACAAGAAAGTTTGCTCTGATGTTTAAGATGAATATAGAGAGCAAAATATTTATGCTTCTCCAGAAATATGCCTGTTCATCCATTGCTGCATAAACAAATCAAAGACTGGACTAATTTTCAAGACATTCTAATGACAGAATCAGTACTTGCTATAAAAATAGCAACACCTGAGCTCTTTTTCTGAGACCACAGGAGATGCTAATTTTGGACTAGAACATAGATATCAATTCCCATAGGGAAGCAAGAATTACAGGAAACCTAGCAAGCCAGTAAAGTCACCCACTTAATAGCACTGCAAAGATGTAATTTCATCTGTACACTGGCAGTATAGGTTGAATTTGAATAATAAAGGTTGAATGACAACAACTCCCTGAAGCTGAATAAAAGCATTGTTAAAGACATATACACTAACTCTTTTATTAAATTAAACTGTCTGATTATAGAAAGTAAATGTGACTGACAGTTACCTGCATCGTATTTTAAGGTTTTTCATAAAACTGGAAAAACTCTATTGTTTGGCATTTAAATTGACTGAAATAATTCAACTATCATGATTATTATATAAAATTACAAAATAAAGAAGTTTCTGTCAATCAAGTTTCGCCTGCACCAAATATCATTTATAAAAGAGAATAAGCATGCTGCCTGATTCAAGGTCTCTAATAATGTTGTTGCGAGGAGATTTGGATGAGTAGCCCCTCCCTATCTAGAAGGAAAATACAAAGACTCTGCTCGACAATATCTCCAGATGGTCTAGTTCTGATAAGGAAATCACAAAGGAAAATCTACATCATATTATTACCACTCCAATGTGCCAATCTACCCTTTTAAATGTAATTCTACAAATGTTGCAAACTATTTTTAAGAAAATTGTTTTATTTTTGAAACCACTTTCCTCTTTGTTGAAAGCAAATTGACCCCTTGGGTTTTTATTTGCATTTCTAACACATTGTTACAGTTGAACAGCTGTATGATGAAGTATTTTGGCAGAAAATGATAGAAAATTAAAACAGCAAGATGGATAATGTTCCACAAGATAAATTATAGCTATTAGCCTCAATCAATTATGGTCATAATTATGCAAACATTTCAACATGGTTACTTGAACCTGAAAACCACAAGATGAGAAAGTGATTAAAGTTTGATGTTAACAGGGTCAAATTTGGACAAAAGCTAAGCCTATAAAAAATTCTGAAAAGTATTACTCAAAATGCATGTTTGTGCACAGAGCTGGGAGTATCTGCAAAACAGAGTGGCAATGGAAATTTGATGAGAGTGGGAATTTGGTGCAGAGGGGAAGGAGGTGCTAAGTCATTTAAACCAATTTAAACAGTAAATATATAAATAATCAGAGTAATTAATTAGATCTAAAGGGATAGAATTAAAATTAACTAGTGGAGGATGCCAACATTAAAGGGATACGAATTGCATGAAATAAAAATCTGGTACACATAAATAATTAAATAATAAATAGGAGTAAGGGGATACAAAAATAAAAAAACATAAGTAGATAGACTTTTAAGCAACATGATGGGGCAACTGAGACCCGTTGCCTGAAATTCCTGTGCCCTGTGGGAACTCGAGAATGCTTCATATATCCTGCATAACCACATGTGCAGGAAGCACGTTCAGTTCCTCGAACTCAGGGTTTCTGAGCTTGAGAAGCGACTGGAGTCACTGCAGGTCATACGGGAGGCTGAGAATTTCCAGGAGGTAGTCACCCCGCAGCTACAAAGAGCTCAGGAGAATAATAAGTGGGTGGCCATCGGGCAGGGCAGGAAGAGGCAGGCGGTGATGAAATCCTCCGGGAGTGTCACACACTCAAACCGGTTTTCAGTGCTGAATACCAGTGAGGGTGACGACACCTTAGCAGAGTGCAGTCTAGAGCACTTCCACGGCACTGTGGGGGAAATGACTGCACAGGGGGGCACAGCAAAGTGCAGAAATGCAGTGGTCATAGGGGATTCGATAGTCAGGGGGACAGACAGGCCGATGTGAGTCCCACATGGTGTGTTGCCTCGCTGGTGCTAGGATAAAGGACATCACTTAGAGGGTGCAGAACATTATAGAGGGCGAAGGGGACAGCCAGAAATCGTGGTCCATGTGGGAACCAATGACATAAGAAGGAAAAGAGTTGAGGTCCTGCAGTCAGAGTTTCAGGAGCTCGGGAGGAAATTAAAGGACAGGACCTCAAAAGGTAGTAATCTCTGGATTACACCCAGTGCCACTTACTAGTGATGATGTGGAGATGCCGGCGTTGGACTGGGGTGGACAAAAATGAGAAGTCGCACAACACCAGGTTATAGTCCAACAGATTTATTTAATTTTACTTACTATACTTACTTACTATACTTACTATACTTACTAGTGAGTATAGGAAAAGTAGGATAAAACAGGTTAACACATGGCTGGAGAAATGATGCAGGAGGGAGGACTTCAGATTCCTGGGACATTGTGTCCAGTTCTGGGGCAGGAGGGACCTGTTCAAGGTGGACAGGTTGCACCTCAACAGAGTTGGGACCAATGTCCTTGTGGGAAGGTTAACTAGTGCTGCGGGGAGGGTTTTAATTAATTTGGCAGGGGGCTAGGCACCAGGATGAAACATTAGAGAGGAGAAACAAGGTGCACCATAGGACTGGGAGAGGCAAATAAGGTGAAGAATTGTTCAGAAATAGGGAGGGATCAGACAAGGGCAAATGCGAGACAGTCTAAAATAAAAACAGAAAATGCTGGAGACACTCAGCATTTTCTGTTTTTATTTCAGATTTCCAGCATCTGCAGTATTTTCTTTTTGTATTTGTGCGAGACAGTCTAAGATGGGTTTGGGGTATATGTACATAAATACATTTAGCATGGTGAAAAAGGTTAGTGAGCTGCAGGCACAAGTCGCCACATGGGAACTACGACATAGTAGCAATAATAGAGACCTGGCTCAAAGAAGGGGAGGATTGGGAACTTAGTATTCCTGGCTACAAGGTATTCAGGAAAGATTGGAAAGGAAAAAAAGAGGGGAGTGGCAGTATTGATCAAAAACTATTATAGCACTGGAGAAGGGTGATGTAAACATAGAAACATAAACATAGAATCTAGGAGCAGGAGTAGGCCATTCGGCCCGTCGAGCCTGCTCCACCATTCAATACGATCATGGCTGATCATCCAAATCCAGTACCCTGTCCCCTGCTTTAATCCCCACAGTACACATGTCCCACCCTACCCCGTAACCCCACGTATTTAATTCCCCCTAACATATCCCACCCTATCCCCATAACCCCACATATTTAATCCCCCCCTAACACTAAGGGTCAATTTATCATAGCCAAATCAACCTAACCCGCACATTTTTGGACTGTGGGAGGAAACCGGAGCACCCGGAGGAAACCCACGCAGACACGGGGAGAATGTGCAAACTCCACACAGACAGTCACCCGAGGTCAGATTCGAACCCGGGTCCGATGTAGTTGAGGGGTCAAAGACAGAACCTATTTAGTTAGAATTAAGGAACAATAGAGGAGCTATTACACTGCTGGGTGTATACTACAGGCCACCAAATAGTGGGAAGCAGATAGAGGAGCAAATTTGCAGGCAAATTACAGAAAGATGCAAGAACTACAGAGTAGTGATAATGGGGGACTTCAATTATCCTAATATAGACTGGGATAGCAACAGTGTAAAGGACAAAGAGGGGGAGGATTCCTGAAATGTGCACAAGAGAACCTTCTTGATCAATGTGTTTCCAGCCCAATGAGGAAGGAGGCAGTACTGGATCTAGTTCTGGGGCATGAAGTGGGGCAAGTGGAGCATGTTTCAGTGGGAAAGCATTTGGGGAACAGTGATTATAATATCAGGTTTAGAATAGTTATGGAAAAGGACATGGTACAATCAAGTGTAAAACTAGAAGACGGCTAACTTCAGTGATTTGAAAAGGGATCTGGCCCAGGTGGATTGGAATCAAAAATTGGTAAGCAAACAGTAATTGAACAATGGGAGGTCTTCAAAGAGGAGATGGTTCGGGTACAAAGTAGACACATTTCCATGAGGGGAAAAGGGCATCAAAAGCTTGAGCTCCCTGAATGGCTCAAGATATAGAGGTTAAAATGAGACAGAAATGGAGGCTTACGACACATAATACAGGAGAGACAAGCTGAATATAGAAAGTACAAAGGAGATCTTAAAAAAACCAGAAGAGGGGCAAAGGAAGAGTATGAGAATAGACTAGTGGCTAACATAAAAGGGAACCCAAAAGTCTTTTATGAACACATAAATAGTAAAAGGGTAGTCAAAGGAAAGGTGGGGCTGATTAGGGACCAAAAAGGTCTTGTGGAGGCAGTGGGCTGCGGTACTAAATGAGTACTTTGCATCTGTTTTCACTAGAGAAGAAGATGCTGCCAATGTAGCAGTAAAGGAGGAGGCTGTAGAGATATTGGATAGGATAAAAATAGATAGAAAGATAAATAGGTTGGCAGCCCTCAAAGTAGAAAAGTCACCCGGTCCGGATGAGATGCATCCTACGTTACTGAGGGAAGTAAGGGTGGAAATTGCGGAGGCTCTGGCCACAATCTTCCAATCCTCCTTGGATATCGGAGTGGTGCCAGAGTACTGGAGAATAGCAAGTGTTACACCCCTGTTTAAAAAAGGGGAGAGGGATAAACCCGACAACTACAGGCCAGTCAGCCTCACGTTGGTGCTGGGGAAACGTTTAAAGACAATAATCCAGGATAAAATTAATTGGCATTTGGAAAAGTATTAGCTAATAAATGGATGTCAGCATGGGTTTGTTGAAGGCAGATTGTGTTGACTAACTTAATTGAGTTCTTTGATGAAGTAACGGAGAGGGTTGATTAGGGTAGTGCGGTTGATGTGTATATGGACTTTCAAAAGGCGTTCGACGAGATACTACATAAAAGACTTGTTAGCAAAATTAAAGTCCATGGGATTAAAGGGACAGTGGCAGCATGGATACAAAATTGGCTAAGGGACAGAAAGCAGGGACTAGTGAATGGTTGTTTTTCAGACTGGAGGGAGGTATACAGTGGTTGGTATTAGGACCACTGCTCTTTTTGATATATATTAATGATCAGGATTTTGGTGTACAGGGCATAATTTCAAAGTTTGCAGATGACACGAAACTCAAATGTAGTAAAGAATGAGGAGGATAGTAACAGACTTCAGGAGGATATAGACAGGCTGGTGAAATGGGCAGACACATGGCAGATGAAATTTAACGCAGAGAAGTGTGAATTGACACATTTTGGTCGGAAGAATGAGAGGCAATATGAAATAAATGGCACAATTTTAAAAGGAGTGCAGGAAGAGAGAGATCTGGGGTGTATGTACATAAATCTTTGAAAATAGCAGGACAAGTTGAGAAGGCTGTTAAAAAAAGCATATGGGATCCTTGGCTTTATTAAGAGAGAGAGTACAAAAGCAAGCAAGTGATGCTAAACCTTTATAAAACACTGGTTAGGCCCCAGCTGGAGTATTGTGTTCAATTCTGGGTATCACACATTAGGAAAGATGTAAAGGCCTCAGAGAGGGTGTAGAAGAGATTTAATAGAATGGTGGCATGGATGAGGGACTTCAGCTATGTGAAGAGTCTGGAGAAGCTGGGGTTGTTTTTTTTAAGAGCAGATAAGGTTAAGAGACTTGACAGAGGTGTTCAAAATCATGAATGGTTTTGGTAGAGTAAGTAGGGTGAAACTGTTTCCAGTGGCAGAAGGGTCAGTAACCAGAGGACACAAATTTAAGGTGATTGGCAAAAGAACTAGAGGTGACATGAGTTGTTTTTTTAACACAATGAGTTGTGGTGATCTATAATGTACTGCCTGGGGGGTGGTGGAAGCAGATTCAATAATAACATTCAAAAAAGAATTGTATAAATACTTGAAAGAAAAAGAAATTACAGTGCTTTGGGGAAAGAGCAGGGGAGTGGGACTAATTGGATAGTTCTACCAAAGAGGCAGCACAGGCACGATGGGCTGAATGGCCTCCTTCTGTGTTGTATCATTCTATGACTCTAGTAAGAACAATGATTTTGTTTTCAAATTCATTCAACAATCCAGCAAACCGGTTGTAAGCAGACGCACAGCGAAATTCTATGAAGATCAAATTCTAAGCAAGGTAATTTTCAAAAGTGATAATGCATCTGTTGGACATCCTGGAGAGTTATATGTTGAACATCTTGGGAAGTTAAGGGTTATTAGTCGAACTTCTTTGTATCTTGGAGCAACTAAGTTTCCAAGATAAACAGGATGACTTTGAAACATTGAGACTAAAGCATGGCTTGTCTTATGATTTTAGTGTCTGGGGAAAGGGTGGGGGGGTGGGGGGGGGGCTGGAGAGCCAGTTGTACACAGGAAACCCAGAAGTCAGTGCAGTACGTCTTGCAGTGGCTTTTTAACCCAGCCACTTGGTTCCGGGTTTCCCAACCAATTAGCGAGAGTGGGCGTGATGACGACTTGCATGAGTCGATTTTAACACCATTATTTAAAAGGGACACTGCAAAGGTGACAGTTGAAGGATTGTGGAGGTGTGAGAAACAGAGCAATGATCTGGAGTGATGAAGTCACAACATTCCAAAGCTATGCTGTGCTTTTCAGATGCCTGTCTAGAGCTGATGCTGTGGTGTGTAAGGACCCGCAGGGACATACTGTTCCCTGCTGATGGAAGGAACAAGCCTGCCAGTGAGACCAAGTGACTGGAGATAGCTCAGGAGGTGAGCAGCAGGAGTATGGCACCACGCTCCTGGATATAGTGCTGGAAGCGCTTAAATAACCTAATGAGGGCAGGAAAGGTGAGTACACTGGCATATTCAACTACATCCTGCTGTATGCATCACGCCAACCTTCTCACTCTGCCTTCCCAAGCCTACTCCTGCACATCAGTCCTCACACCAACTTACCTTGCAGGTGCACCCCTACCTGTCCATCCTCATCCTCATCTTAATGCAATATCATGCCTTGCCCTGAGATCATGCTAGATTTTAGAAGAACAAATTGCGAAGACAATGGAAGAGTTCCAAGGGGGATTAGGTTGGAAATCAAACTAGAAAGTGAAGCATTAGAAAATATAAAAATTAAGAACATTTTAATGGTTGTGGAATGGAAATGTATTAGCAGAAGAAATGTAGCAAGACCAAGATCCTCGTGGGTGAATAGGTGGTCAATATTAACCTAAATACTGAACGATTTAAAAGGTACAAGGAAACAAATGGCAGGGAAGACTGGGATTCTTACAAGCGTTCATTGCAGTAACACAAATGAGTATTAGAAGAGGGTAATTAAAAAGGCAGATTACAGGTAGCAGCAAGAAAGATGTAAAGTTATGTATGCAGCAATTAGAGGGTATATGACTAGATAACTCCTTTAAAGGATCAGTGAGATAGAAATATTAGGAATCAGATGTTGATTGAATTCTTCAGATCAATCTTTAAAATGATTACTGTAAATTCCAAATTCAATCATTTTCTTAACCACCTTTCAATTGATAAAGCAAGTTAAAGGCCAACAATGGGAGGTGAAAAAGTGTTACCATTGGGCAGCTTTATAAGAATAGTGTTGGTGTGCGAATTCTAATTTCATCAGTGTCAGACAGATTGATTGTGGAAGAGAGATGTCCTTTTCCAATTCAAGCTTCCTGCTCAGTTGATCATAAAGCAGGGCTGTCCCATTTTTGAGGGTATAGATTGGGTGCAATGGTTTAACTTGAGGTTGGAAAGAAGAGAATAGAAAATTAAATTTTAAACAAAATTTGAGTTCTGAGGCAAAATATGTGGGAATTCCATGAAAGTAAAAGATAGACTCAGACTTGTAATTTCCCACATGCTGAGTTTCCAGTCTGAACTGTGTTGGTCTGAAGAGGTCTAGAGCACAAGTTAAGCTATTTCCATACAAAGAACGAGAAACTGGGACCCCAGCCATAGTAATCCGGTAGATATAGAACATCAGGAGAGATTGGGAGTTGATCTCTGGATCATCCTCGCGACTAAGGAAGACATTTGGAAAGGTGTTGGGGGCAGAGGGAAAATGGTGGTGGGACGAAAAAAAATGCAATGACAAAAAATCTTTCAGGTCTAGTAGCTTACTTCCATTTGAAATGGATATTGTACACTAGATTTTCCAATTGGCATTGTTTTAACCTATTCAAAATAAGGGATTATTGCTGCCATTAAAATAACACTAATATGGAAATCTAGGCTCATAGCTATAGTAAAATAGCTCGTTTTTCAGAGCACATAGCACAATACTAAATTACCACTATATTGACTCTGATAAAGCATATCAACCCCATATTTTGAATGGATTAAAACAGTGCCAATTGGAAAATCTAGGGTACAATGTCCATTGCAAATGGAGATTGAGCTATTAGACCTGTAAGATTTTTTGTAATTTAATTGAGCTAGATGCATTGAGAATTATGACACTTTAAAAAAAATTGTTCTCGGGATATGTGCGATGCTGGCAAGGCTTCATCACTGCCCATCGCTAGTTGCCTTGAGAAGGTGATGGTGGGCATTCTCCTTGAACTGCTACAGTGCTTATGGTGATGGTGCTCCCACAATGGTGTTAGGTAGGGAATTTGAGGTTATTGTTCCAGTGATAATTAAGGAATACTCATTTTAGTTACTGCAATGAACTTTTATAAGAATTTCAAGGGCAACGATTTTATCAGCCTGAGCAATAAATGCTGGCCTTGCTAGCAACACCCATATCCAGAGAATGAATAAAAAAAATATTAACTATGTAACCCACTTAACATCAAGCAGAAGGAATGCTAGCGGAAGCAAAAATTAATATAAAACTATAATACAAGTTATAACACACACAGGGCACACATTGTTAAAATGCAGGAATTAAGCAATGTTCTACCAATATTCGCAACTGATTTGCGAGTGAACTAATATGTGGAGGAAAAGGTTTTAAGAAATGTGTAAAGAAAAAAAAATGTAAAGGAGAGCTCAAATTTAACAAGGAAGACTGGCATCTGAACAGCAAAGAAGTGAATATATAACCAAAAAGAATGGACAGAAATGGCTATGTAAATATAGGCACACTAAATTTAAATTAAAAAGCCACACACATATGAATGTCATTTTTCTGCCTTAATTAATTCATAGCAGATTTGTTAAAACTTCCCAAAGCTTTTTTTTTTGACTGTCCTATTTTTAAATCCAACATTTCAGACTCACTAACAACTTGCCCTAGAATATAATTCAAAGAAACAAAACTTCAATTTTTAATGCCAAAAACATGGATTTTGCAGTGAGTATGATGGCTTACTCCGAGAGTACGCTGTCATACTGCCTTTGAAATATACCGCAAGTTCAGGATTTCCGCAAGCAATTGCGCACGCGCTAAATCTTGAACTTGCGATCTGTCAAAGTACGCCTTGACAGATGATCTGCATCTCCTTGGAAATCCCAATTGCTGGCGCAGAGTTGGGCTATTTGCCGACCAACTGCCCCGCAATTTTGGATGTTTTTCTTACGGTTAGTGAAAGCAGGCGCAGGAGCCTGTTTCACATCTTAAAAGATCAATGCATGTATATTGTGTATGTTTTGGTGGAGGAAACATTTTTGTCGGTCAAGTTTCATTTTAATTACTTGGGAAGTTGAAGAAGAAAGTTAAATAAAGTGAACATCTATCAGATTTCAGTGACCAATTCTGTCCTTTCAACTCAAAAATGAAGATAATAAACAATTTTGTGCATCTATAACAAGGAAAATAGATTTATCTATTACCAGTCTAAATGAGGGCTGAATAATATATTTTAATCCTGAAAATTACCATTGACTATATGGCTGGAAATCTCTTTCTGAAGTTCAATAACATTACTTGTAGGAGATAAAACATTGCTCGACCTTTACTGAGTATCAAGACAGGAAGTTGTATACATAGAGACATTGAGAGTTTGAATGAAAAAAATAAAACAAAATGCTGATATGAAATAAGTCCAAGTACTAGTTTAATTAAAAGTTTTTAAAATGTAATTTCAATGGACGAGACTGAGATGTTTGTGTGGGCGTGGCTTAATTTTGACAGCTTTTGTGGGCGTGGCTTACTTTTGACAGCTTTTATGGGTGTGTCTTCCCTTATGTGTAAGCTGTACGCTGCGCTCCTGGCCTTCGTGATGTAACACACTGCGCACAACTCTGCAGCGCCGAAGAGGAAGTCTCCATTCTGGGCCCCGCAAAAGGTAAGTTCAGTCTTTTCGTAGGTCAGCGGCGTACTCCGTAGCTACGCCGCCGACTGCAATTTTTGGGCCATTATATAGATCTCTAGCACTGAATTAGGTTTTATAAAGTTATCAGATTGGAATAGAGCCAGTCTGCTGATACTGTGTAATGTTATTATAGTTACTTAAATGGCAATAAAACATATATTTGAAGACTAAGCTTAGACTCCTCAATCAGATTAACTACCTTTCTTTATTCAGCTTACCTTTCACATCCTCATCTTCAATGGTGGTGTTGGTACTTTCTGAGGACTCCTAAGAGGAAAACAGGATACCATTTTATGAAGGCACGTTGTGAGTTTATGTGCATGCAGGCATTGAAGAATTAACCCACATCCAATGCAAAACTTGAAGAGGAGAACACAGATGCAACAAGCAAGAATGAGAGGCGGGTAATATTTTACTATTTAAAACTTAGCTTCACTTTTAGAATTCAATGGCTTTACACGCAGCAGATTGTTATTCAAAACAGTTGTATTCTCATTGAGAAGTTTCAATAGGTGTTTGCTACAATGAACAGTCTTTTTTAAATTAAAGAATTTTTTTGAGAGTCTGGTAACTAAAGTTAGTTTGTTTTGAGGCAGACTACAATTTTACTTAAGAAAACCCATTTAAAAGTAAACTTGGTTCATTAACACTCTTATGCTATTACAGACTTTCACAGTACAACGGATAATAAGTTGTTGAAAAATATGAAAGAGATACAGTAATACGTAAAAGTGACCTGGGATCAGTACAGTATACTGAAATAATGTATAGTTGCTTACAATAGATATTGCCACAGACCCAGAGGGCAGTGGTGTTTCCTGAGACAGATTGCACAATGAAACAAAATGAGAGCCGACACACATATTTCATGCATTAACTTAAAAAGATATACACCTAGTTAATAATTGCCAGTGCAGATTACATCAACATACTGACCAAGCAGAAGGGAAGCCACCACAAATAATTTTATCCCCCCCGTTGCACAACAAGCCATCCAGAGGGTGTGTAACAACCATGAAACATGTAGTTACTGACAAAAGAAAACTTCAAATTCTTAATTGTAGTCTGAAAGTAATGAACATGAATTTTCATAACTTCACACCTTAGCCACAGGAGCTCAGATGTAACTGAGAAGTACGAACAAATCAACTATTAACAGGCATTTAGTGGTTATTATAAAAATAAGCGAGATTTTAAAACTTTATCATTTCGTAGATTCAGATGTAGAACAAAAGACACTGCTTATGTGCTGTTAAAGCCATTTATAATTTTCTTGAAGCTAGTTAATCATATTTAGTTGTCAAAACTTTCACAGAAAGAATCAGTTTTGTACTAGAGGTAGATGAGAAAAATGTAGCACTTAGGCAATTGATTCTTGTGCTTGATGCTCTATCCTTTTAAATTATTTTTCTATTTCTTAGAAATTAGTTCAATTCATCGCAAATTTACCAGCATAATGTGAAATGTAAAGTTTGTCCCCTGCATTATTCTCCATCAGCAAAATCCATTAAAATCTTAACTGCGAAGAAAAGCAACTTCAGTTAAGTGTGCAGCTCAGTTCATATTACACTGTGACTCCATTCAAGTGAATAACCACTAAATGACTTCTCAAAAATGGAATTAAAATATAGTTCTAAAATGACAGAATGTATCTTGGGGTAGGACGATGGCAAGGTATTGGTTTCAAGCAGCACATATGATGATACATGTTCTGTGGCTATGGCCATTTCACACAACGGACATTGACTAAATGGACCCATAAACACCCAGGCAAAAAGACCGCAATCTTTCAACAGCCAAGACGTTATCTCCGCTCTATAGCCCATGCAGCTACACAACACCCATGAAGGAGACAACATTGCATGCTAGTGTGCACCCATAGATTCGCCACGATAAAGACATACATAGAATACTAGAAGCTTGCTGAATGGTCCATGCATTCCCCTCCCCGACCAAAAACAGAAAACCAAACCGCAAACGGAAAAAAAGCAGAAGCTAAAGAACTTTGCACAACCCAATATGTTGAAATACTCCAGTTGTATATTCTATATTATCTTCATAGGCTATTCTATGTTTTAAAACCAATACCGCCACAGATTGGATACCTAATATAACAGATCTTTCGCTATGTGTGTTGATGAAACAATTTCTGCAATGCTTAAGCCAGTGAGCAGATCTTGGAATACCTTATTTCCATCAGCGGGATTGTGGATTACAGTAGTTTGGGGCTCCTGAGCAAGATAAAAGAAAACTCTCATTGGTCAAGGTTATCTTCAGTCATCAAAATGTGCAAGAGCCAACTACAAGAATGGTGAGGCTAAAGCAACATTACTACTGCCATGTGGAAAAAAAAGTCTTAAACACATTTAAAAAAAAAATCAAAAACAGGAATGGGGTTTTACTACTACCAGCAACTCCTGCCTGGGCGTCCTGCAGGAAAAGGCCTAATCACCTACAGTAGCGACATGCAATTTCTTAAATTGCGTAGCAGCATTTCTGTTAGCTCCCTGAAGTCAAAGACTTGTGCTGCTAAATTTGGACCAGTGCGTCTTCTGGTACTGTAGCTGACATCAGTAGAGGAGCTAAAAGCAACATGCGGGAAGGCAGTGACCTGCCACTACAGCATGCAAAATAACAGTAACAACCATGTTCAGTGACACGATAAACAACTGTAAATACGCTGCTTCACAATGGATTTTCCCACATAACAGAACAGAGGCACATTTTGATAATCACATGGTACCTCAGACAGCAAAAGAAAAATGGAAAAAACAAATAGAAAGAGGAATCAAGGTATACCAGCGCTGGGGTAGGTATAGGTTCTTTTGGACTGGTTATTGCGTTGGTTTTGTTGTTTATCTGTAGGTAAGTTAAAAATAGAAAATGTGTAAGCCTCGAAAGTAATTTTTCCACTGCATATCGGACCACGTTAAGACCGACCTCAAATGAACATCTGTTGGAAAGTAATATGGGCTGTTTACAGTCTTCCTAAGATGTTACTTCTAATTTCCAGTGACTGTATGAAGTTGTATAAAATTACAGAAGAAAAAACGTATTGGTTACACATTTGATTCAGTTGAACCAGCAGTACAAGAATTAGGAAAGAATATTACATTAAGTTTGTAACACATTGTACACACAAAAAAGTAGTCAGCAGCACAAATGTACAAAGTAATCAAAGATTCCAATCACATCACATGTATACATGCAGTTCCAATTCAGCTAGGGTAATTTTTGTAGAACATTAAAGAATATTTATATTTATGCTAGATCACATCAACGGCATTCTTTTTCCCCTTTTAACCCACTGGTGCTGCATGGCATGAAGCTATGATACAGAGAAGAGAACAGTGACATTTTACAAGCTTTCAAATTAATATCACCTCTTAACAGTTAAGTTTTGGACAACACAGATCATTTACACAAATACCAAGTATCTAACTCCAGACATTAGATGTGAGAAATAACATTACTTAAAAAAAGAGGGAAAAGGAGTAACTAAGCACCCACACCTTATATGGAAGTCCAGGCAATTTCTTCCTTCCGGGGGGGGGGGGGGGGGGGTTCACTGTGCCACTCATTCCCTTCCCAAAAATCCATTACTTATCCAACTTTTCTTAATCTGGTTGGGATTCTACTTCCCCACTTCTATCCTCATCAGCTCATTTTTGTTCATTAACTCTCTAGCAATTCTTTCTGGTACATCCAGGTCTCAGTAAGGATAGATTCCTCAACAGAGGTCAGTTGAAATGGTGTACATTTGCACAGAACAGAGCAGTACAGTATCATTAAAAAAATCTATTTGTACTGATGGTAGTTCATAGAAGGGCCAAATGCTCAATATTTGTATTTTAATCCATCCATAACAACAGAAACAAAAATCACACTGAAAGGGTGGGGGTTGGAGAAGGGTGAAATGGTAAGGAAAGCTGCCAATGTAAGAACTGAAGAAACTCAAAAAATATAAAAATGGACCCAACATGTGGATAAAGGTTTAAAAAATCTGTCTGACTAATCGATAATTTGGCCTCAGTTAGTCATTAGTGAATAGAATATAAGGCATACTGAAAAATTTGCATTAGATTTAAACACGCATTGCTCAATCTCCAAATAATGCTCTAAAGAGATGGATGAAAAACTACACATTTTCTCTCGTGTTTTTCAGAAAAGAGACTCTGCATCAAATACAACAGATTTTTTTTTTTAAATGGGCTTTTACAAATCAGGCTAAATGAATAAACCTGTTTCAATAACATGACATTATTTTGAAACTTTGAAAACATATGCTGGTGTCAGTATGGTTCACCCAGTAATGTTATCAGCTCAATATATGTTTGAATAAACCTATTGAGTTCACAAAAATAACTTTGATACATCCACCCATATAATCAGGACCAATTGTATAGTTTATTTCTGAAGAAAAATCACAAATGTGATCATCAGGTTGTGCAATCTGTTTTCTAGATATGCTTACCTAATTCATTTGATTAAATGGTTTTCAGGAAACTACACTTAACAGTGAGAATCATTGAAGTAAAAAGTTAAAGATTTCAGCAGTAAGCAGCAGCAAGAATATATTTTTTTATATTTAAAAAAGGCAGTGTCAAACTGGTATTGCAGAAAAACAGCTTAAATTCTTGGTGTAGCCCAGGGTACAACGTGGCCGACAAAACCAATCTATCAACACATTAAAAAAAATCAAGTCTTTATTTTTAACCTTACTTGGTATGATTATGAACTACAATCAATTACAATACATATACATTGGAAACCTAGGAGAACTATACATTTAATTGCTATGCAAGGAACAGAATTAGAACTCAGTAATCACATACTTGTTTTAGTACATCGTCAGCAATTGCCTGTAAGCAGTGGAATTCTTAGATATAATTTTTTCATCTAGCTTACTGCAACTTTTTAAATATTAATGGGGCAGTTTGGAATATATTCTTGTGTTTTGACCTCTGGGTAAATGTGTTGAATAAATTAAATATTAACTTGTACCTACAAACTTCCAAATATTCTCAGAAAATACCTGATCTGCTCGTAATTGGTCTAATTGGCAATACCTACAACCACTCAATTTAATTAATAGGAGATGCAGTATAATAACTGTGTAATTTTCAAATTATAAAAAGCACTGGTTTATTATTTTGCTTCTTTGAATTATTTTACTTTGAAGGTCCTCAGTTGTGGAGGCAAAGTCTCTCATAAATCACTTTAAATTGTATATAGAATGGTGCACATCATTAAGGACAGATTGCAAGTATTCTTAGGCCTTCTATAAATTGATAACAGTTTAAAACACATATTTCACACTGTGTTATGCAGTACAAGCACAAATATGGAATGCAAAAAGGACATTTGGCAATTAAGCCTACTTTTTCCAAAAGACCATGCACAATCTACATGGTTGTGGACCTTTCCCAAATTCAGTCTCCTGAGAGATGTGTACTGCCACAAATAAAACTTCCATGGTAAAGCAATTAAATATTTCCTCTTGTTAATGTATTGGAAGGAAACTCCAGGATCACAGTTTTATCAACATTACAAACTTAAACTATTCAGCCTAACCTACTGCATTCCATAAATGAGATTGCCATAGTCCTAGCAGGATCAGAACCACAGTACTCTATGGAATTTTTGACCATCTATTTCTTTCCTTATCTTCAATTCTACAAAAGGAGATGCTGTTCTGGCCTTTTAAAAATGGCACAAAGCCTGAAGAAATACCCATTTGGCCATCAAGCCCACTCCACTCACACAGCACGTACAATCTACCCTACAGTGGACTCTAACTAATTACTCTTCAGAAACAAAGCTCTGCACTTACATTCCCTGACTTCCAAAACAAAGCTTCAGAATGTTCATCCACGCGTGAGCAGATTACACAGGATGTTAACACTGCCCATCACTATTTCATGAATATTCTGCATGACTGCTCTGGTTTTGTATTTAGTTTGCCAGTTGTGTACTTGTGTTTTCTAGTTCTGTAGAATTTAAGTTAAATAAGATGCTTGTAACAACAGTCTGCATATTTCTGAAATTTTAAAAAGCTGAATGGTATCCCCTCTCAATAGCGGCACAGACAAGAATTAAAATGCCACAAAAATATATCTATTACAAAAAAAGACAAATTGGAAGGAATTTAGGACAGAAATTGCCAAAAACATTTGCAGTGCAGGTTAAATCATACAGCACAGGAGACCACCATTTGGTCCATCGTGCCTGTGCTGGCACTTTGGTAGAGCTGTCCAATTAGTCCCACTCCCCTGCTCTTTCCTCATAGCCCTGCAAATTTTATCCCTTCAAGTATTTATCCAATTCCCTTTTGAAAGTTACTACTGAATCTGCTTCCACCACCCTTTCAGGCAGTGCATTCCAGATCATAAATACTCGCTGCGTAAATTTTATTTCCCTCACGTCCCCTCTGGTTCTTTTGCCAATTACCTTAAATCTGTGTCCTCTGATTACCAACCCTTCTGCCACTAGAAACAGTTTCTATTTATTTACTCTATCAAAACCATTCATACTTTTCTGCTCTAAGGAGAATAACCCCAGTTTCTCTAGTCTCTTCACATAACTGAAGTCCTTCATCCCTGATACTATTCTAGTTAGTCTCCTCTGCACCCTCTCCAAGGCCTTGACATCCTTCCTAATGTATGCTGCCCAGAACTGGCCACAATACTCTAGCTGGAATGCTTTCAGACCTCTGCAAAAGAGAGTAGTGGATCAAAACTGACATCAGAGAATTATTTAAGGTGAGCTTTAAACATTTTTACAAGCGGAGGTGGGAAAGACAAGAACATTTCCAATAGAACAAGAACCGCTTTGAGGTTATAAAAGCAAGTGCACCCTTAGAAGGCAATGAGAGTTAAGATAGTACAGGAAACTCTTTATTAACCGGCACCGACGGGACCGGCGTGGTGCCGGTTAATCAAAAAGTCCGGATAACGGAGAGTTATATCTCCCAACGTACGAGAGCCCCGTACACATTGACATGCGCCTGCATTCGGAGCTCCGTCTCCCCGGGGACCGCCAGCTGACCATCTGTCGTGTCCGCTGCCTACCCGGGCTGCACATTCCCCTCCCAATCTACACGCTCCGATACAAGGCAAACGCCTCGGGGTGTTTTTTAAAGTTAATTTTAAACGAGAGATGAAGGAAAACCCCAGTTACCTACTCAAGAATTTTGCCGGTTAAGAGAGATTTCCGGATATTTGGGTGCCGGTTAATAAAGAGTTTCCTGTAAATGGATTGATACTTATATAAGGAGGAAGAAGTGAACAAAGCAAATGAAGTGATGGCAATTGGCAGAAATGGTTGAGACTATGAAAGAACAGTAAACAGCAAAGCAAATACTGTTATAAGGACATTAATCATTACTAAGCTTCAGAAAAGAATACTCAACTATGTGTGACACGATATGAAGTTTACTGTCACATTTTGATACACTTAAGCATCAGATGGACGTGATTGTCAATCTACAGTCTTATGGATTTCAACTGGCTGGAAAGATGGCCTGGGATACAATTTTTAGTCAATTAAAATGCAAGTTTTTACAATTTTGTCTCACCTTTAAAATGAAGGTTGGAAGCCAGAAGATTTAAAAGGTAGATTTAAGAAAAAGGTAAAACTGGGTAAAAACAAAATATGAGGAGATTAGCTAAAATAGAAACAAGAGGATAAAAATCAGGAAAGGAAAGATGGGGAAGCAGAAATATTAAAATTACTAGACAATCTTGTGACATTGCACACAGGGAGTCAAGACTAAGTGTGGGTCAAAGAGGGTTAGGAGAGGAGACAGATGGGAAAGAGGAAGATAAGGTAGAGGAAGGGAGAGCAGACAGGGAAAGAGGGGGGTACAATCAAAAAAGGGGGGTTACTGGCTGACCTTTTTAACACTGGGCAGGCCTGGAGTTGGTTTGCGGCGGGGGGGCGGGGGGTTGTGGAGTGCCAAACTGTGCATCCTTAATTGGTCCTCAATGGGAGGGGAATGGTGGTCCTCTAGGTATTGTGTTCCCCTACAGATCCAAAGTGGGGGTGGGGAGGGGGGTAGTGGAAAGGGAGGGGGAAGAGACGTGGAAGTTTCCAATCAACTCTAGATAACCCTGCAAGCAAGCCTTTAACAGATAGCTAGGTTGAGTAGCAACAGGTACTGCTAAGCAGTTAAACTTCATCTGGGGGTCTCGAAGTTCACAGGGTTTAGGTAAGTGGGATGTGTTCCTATGGGGAGAAATTGTGCACACTACATTATGCAAATGGAACTCTGTTTATGTAGAATTTGCTGTACTTTGGTTGGAGATTTGTGTATGTCACACAAATAGCCAATAAAAAGAATTAGAGAAATATCTGCAAGAATGGGAGTGGAAGATTTAAAGGATATGTACAGATAGGTAGATCAAATCGTTTGTAAAGCGTGTTGATTCATAGGGAGTTAGGATCATGGAAATGTCATGCTGAAGAGTTGGAGAGAGGTGAGCTGAATGCTTCAGATGGGCCTTCCAAGATTTTCTCCATTATTTTAACTTAACCTTTACTTTATTTCTAATCAATCCTATTCAGTACCATTTAGCTATAAGCTCAAAATAAACATACGTTCCTTATATTTAATCAACTATCTCCCTTGTCCCACCATTCATTTTGGAGGTGAACTTGTCTCTGCTCTGAGTGACTGAACATCACATCCATAACATGACCAGTTCAACTTTCAGAATGTTTACAACATCAAACTAAGATTGCTACTATAGGACCAATTCTCATTTGTGATGCCAGCCCAATTGTGATTGGACAAGATAACCTTAAATATGCTGCAGGAGGTTAATACCTACATTATCACAATCTTTACTTACCTATAAACTAAACACTCTTGTGCCATTACATTTTAGTTTGCTTAGTTTTGTTTTAAAAAAAATCTGGTTGGTTAATCTCTCAAATAACCATTTAAAAAGAAATCTACTCAAAAATGAAAATCCAAACACTTAAGTAACCAAAGTGAATTGCTGCATTAGCTTAAAAAAAAAAGCAGGCAGAGAAATGGTTAATGACGATACCGAGAGGCTATGCATGCAAAACAATTACCTGCTGTGGTTGCATAGGAAAGGAGAAAGAAGACCCTAGGAACAGTAATATAAAGTACTGCATTTCAATAAAATCCAACATTTTATTAAGATTTAAATAGGTCAGCTATAGTGCAGTCATGTTTCTCATCATTTTGAAGTGCCATCTTTGCATAAAGGTAAATTTTGAGGCTGCAAATCCCTGTACACTCTTTTCCAGACCACCCACTGACTACAGCTAAGAGGGCAGTCATGTGATCTGTACTGGTTCCTCCATTCTTCAGCCTGCTACCAGAAAGCCTGGAACCTAGGGTTGACTTTTCTTCCAATTTCCTCTCACCTTTAGAAATGTGACTCGCCCTCACTTCATGCCTCCTCACAACAGCGGGTGTAGTAGACTGGACCCCTGACCTACCACTCCATTGCACGGCATGTGATACTCCAACACACTGTGCCAAAACAGTACCCATTACACTTAATCATGCAGTCAGTTCTTGAAGACTGCAGGCATGTTCTGACCTATTTATAAATCCTCACAGCATTTGATGGATGTGCTGCTTTGCAGCAATTTATTATGGCCTGCCTCAAAGTTATTGACATTGATACAAGTGTAAGCTTCAAAAACCTGAGAGCAAAATATATTATTTTTATTTTTAAAATAGTGTATAAATATATTGCAGTCAGACTGAATCCTTTATGAATTTATGCTTCTTTGAGGCATATAGTTATTTTCTATTAAAATTTTAATGAACAATTAGACAGAATTTTCTTTACATGAAATTATATGCAACTTGTTACTTTTTATTAAATTAGTTTTAGGGCATCACTGTCTCCTTATGCCACCTGCAGATTAGTAATTCCTTTATTAGGAATCAACAATGTGGCTAATTCTACCATACAAATAAAAAATCATATTGTATTTTCTGGGCCACAAAAAAAATGCAGAAACTTTAACAGTGATCTGCGCATGGTAGCTGATTGTTGAAAACATGAGTTGAAGTTCAGCCTCTCTCATCTTCATACATTTTAAATATTGGTGCTTAATGCCCAGGTTTTCAGTTCCCAAGACTTACATGACGATGTGACACATGAACCAAATTTTAGTGAGCTACTGTAACATCTAACACCACATGAATATCCTTGTAATTAAGTGCTATAGGCAAAGAGTAGAGTTAATAACTTTATTAAAATATTACTAATAATTTAGCAGTAAAACCCAATACAGAATTGACAGGTTTGTTCACAATTGTTTTGTAACAAATAGTCTCAATCAAAATAGAAATCCTCTTTTGGTTTAACTGCAAGGGTTAAACTGGTTTTATAAAAACACAATTATAAAAAACATGGTAGGTGTTTCAAAGCATTGAGTAACTCTTGATATCTCAATATTTGTCATAGGAAGGGGTGGGTTAGAAAAGAAAAGAGAGAAATATCAACAATTCCTTTTAAACCCTTTCCGGCCTCAAATTCTTTCACAATTAGAAAATCAATTTGTTTTCAGATCTGGGATGATTTAAGGAAACAGTATTTTACTGACCTATACATATCTCAAATCATATGCGCTTTGATTTGTAGTATTAGCCAAGTAGAACAAATTCAGGTAAGACACAATGCCAAGCACAATTGTGTCTTAAAAATGCAATTGGAAATGAAAAATATAAAATGCACTATTTTCACACAGTATTACAAAAAATCCCAAGAAAAACACATCGGTCAGACAAAAATCCTCACCATCATCTGAACACTCGAACTGGACTTCCTTTTCTGACCAATCAAAGAGAAAGAAAAAGAAGATAATTTTGATAGTTTAAAGAAAGGATTTCTTCAGAAGCTGTCTTGTGCTGCAGTAAAAATATCTGGAAACAAATAAAAAAGAACAGTTCCACATATGGAAGGCAAAAATAAAGTGCGAAGCAAAGAAAGAATATAGTTTCTCACCAAAATTAGTAGTGGGGAAGAAAAAGAAGCTGAACTAACTTGGCAGAAACCAGAATAGTTAAAAAGGCAACACAAACAAGATACAAAAGGTTATAGTAGCTGTCAAATAATGCAAAATTCTCTATAAAAATATATATTTGAGGACGTCAATGGGATGGGATTACATATGGCACAACGGGATGATAGAGTTGGAAAGTGAAACACTAAACATTAATTTGTTTATTTTGAATGCTGGGATATAGATCTATTTCTTATGGTCATAACCACGTAAACCTAAGCATAGAGATATAAACGTAATTTTGTAGACAGATAACGAAGAATCAAGCCACTGATGTTAATTTTCTGAAAAAAGGTTTTGTAGCATAAGACACACTAACTAAATGAATGCACCAAGTCATAGACAAAGCACAGATTTAGCACCTAATCTGATTACAGAAGGTTTGGTCATCATTATATTAACTTTGTATCAGGTTGATCTCACCGATCACAATGCAATTAACGGAACAAGTTATGATGTTGCTGTGACTACCTTCGTAAGACATGATGGTCTAATCCACAGATACAGCAAGGCCACTCTTTGGTCAACCCAATAGAAAATGCACTTCATTGGTGAAAGAAAGGGCCCACACACTAGTCTGTCCTCCTTCCTTCCAGTAAACATTGCTGAATAAATCTTGCCCTTTACAGGAAAGGTTGGGTGCAAATACCAGTTAGGACCTGGGAACCCAAGTTGTGAGTCCACTGATCAGGCACTGGACTATTCAAGGCAACATTTTGATAGAAATCACTTAAAACGCTTTTAGGAAAATATAATCAACTGCCAATTTCTTTCTTAGCAACTGAAATAGCTAATGGACAAAATAAGGTTTTAATCAACAAATTACACATTTCACATTGTGATTAAATTCATCCATTGAATATTCTTGTGTTTAATACTTGTTGTAAAACTGAAGAAGAATCAGAGGAAACATTTCAAATGCTTTATTTTGGAAAGTTTTAAATTGTGTGTGTTTTAAAAAAAGAGAAACCATGAGTGTGTACAAGCAGGAGAGAGCGAGGGTAATGAATGAACAGAGATCCACTTCAAATACGACAGGCTGCATGCTGCAGCTTTTGCTATATGCTTGAATTATTAACTGTCTATTTTTCTCAGTGGAAAGGCTGAATTGTACCTGTTGATAATAGTATTACAAATGATATGTATTTGAAAAATACTTAAATATAAACTAGATGATCAATTGGAGTAGGTTTTCAAACTAGTATAAACAGAAGCTATTCATTTTTATAAGAACATAAGAAATAGGAGCAGGAGTAGGCCATTTCGCCCTTCGAGCCCATTCAATAAGATTGTGGCTGATCTTCTACCTCATCTCCACTTTCCTGCACTATCCCCATATCCCTTGATTCCCTTAATATCCAAAAATCTATCGAGCTCTGTCTTGAATATACACAACGACTAAGCCTCCACAGCCCTCTGGGGTAGAGAATTCCAAAGATTCACCACCATATGAGAAGAAATTTCTCCTCATCTCAGTCCTAAATGGCCGACCCATTATTCTGAGACTGTGACCCCTGGTTCTAGACGCCCCAGCCAGGGGAAACATCCTCCCTGCATCTACCCTGTCAAGCCCCTTAAGAATTTTGTATATTTCAATGAGATCACCTCGCATTCTTCTAAACTCTAGAGAATATAGGCCTAGTCTATTCAATCTCTCCTCATAGGACAATCCCCCCATCCCAGGAACCAGTCTAGTGAACTTGCTCTATGGCAAGTATATCCTTCCTTAGGTAAGGAGACCAAAACTGTACACACTATTCCAGGTGTGGTCTCACCAGGGCCCTATATAATTGCAGTAAGATGTCTTTACTCTTATACTCAAATCCTCTTGTTATAAAGGCCAACATACCATTTGCTTGCTGTACCTGCATGTTAACTTTCAGTGATTCGTGTACAAGGACACCCAGGTCCCTCTGAACACCAACATTTCTCAATCTCTCACCATTTAAAAAAATACACTGCTTTTCTATTTTTCCTACCAAAGTGGATAACTTCACATTTCTCCACATTATATTCCATTTGCCATGTTCTTGCCCATTCACTTAGCCTGTCTATATCCCCTTGAAGCCTTAAAAAGCAAGTCAGGTTGAGAAAGAGGCAGAGACAAAGACAAAATTGGGATTTGGGCTTGGGACAGTTGTATCAAAGCAAGGGGGTGCTGGAATTTGGGGTATGAATCAGTTTGCTGCTTTCTCCCCACAAGTCAAAATTCCAGTTGGGGGTGGAGGGGGGGGCGGATCTTCTTGCAACTTTTAACCTTCTATCCTGACATCATAGAGCTGAGACTGGTGCAATGACCAATGACATCCACAGCCAGAAACTCCGTAAGTTATGTCTCTTTTCGCAACCAGTGGAAAGTACTTGCTAACAGTAACAAATACACTGACATTTAAAAAAACAATCCCCTCTTTGGCGAGAGCAGTCAGGCCATTGCTACCCTTCCTCCCTCCCCTGCAATGCCAGGATGGTGCTGTTCTGATATTCCCAGCCCCCTGTAGGGCAGATGTCCAACGAGTGCTGCAAACTGAACCAGCGCTCTCCCCCTTAACATAAATGATATGCATGCCCGGGATTTGGGATGGGTCAACTCCAGGGTAGACTGCTGGCCAGAAGTCCTTCCATGCCTCACTTCTAGTGGCAGAGCGGGTCATCTGGAATTTCTCGACCAGTCTCTTTCCTCATTCAATTTGAGTTCTCTTACCCCAAAATAATCTGAACGCTTCAAACAAACAAAGATTTGGATTAGCATCAGTCGTGCTTTGTTGCCAATTAGAAAATGTAACTTATCCTATTTGTGACCGATGGGGGGGGGGGGGGGGGAAGAGAGAGAGAAGAGCAGGAGAGAGAGAGAGAGAGAGAGAACAGGAAAGTGACAGAGAACAAGAGAGAGAGACAGAGTTCAAGACACACACACACACACACACACACCAAACACAAAACATTGAATTCAATGTTTGCATTGACCTCTTAGAAACTTACAAATGACTGTCATGCTCTCTTTCCCCCACCTCTATCCATGCTGTCAGGCCCATGTCCTCCCCTCACTGCTGACAGACCATAGGAATCCTCCAATGTTCCAAATCCAACAATCCACCCCCCAGTTCTAACAAACCTCCAGTTCTCCTTCTCCAGACTACATGAACTGTCCTTACCTTACTTCTAAACCCCACCCCCATTCTACCCTATACCTACCTCAAGCTGGTACATCCAAGCTTTAAAAATGGTAAAATATAAAAATTAAATACATAGTTAAAGGAACATAAAGAAGGTATTTACAGTTATTCAAATAATGGACAGACTTGTGATATGCAATGTCCAAAGTACAGGTAATAATCTGTTTTAATAAGAACCGAATTTCACTCATCAGTGGCTCTGATGCTATGCCCTATATGGCATAATACCCCTATTGTTATAAAATGGCTAACTATGAGCAACACTAGAGAAGATCCGATGGTAATATATCAAAAGTTTCTGGCCACACCCCTACCGTTTATAAAACAGCATATCCTTCAATCAAATGTGAGTAATGCCATCGGAGATGTACTATCTATGATTGTAAAATACAGAACCAACACTGCTACTGTATTATTGAATCTATGGAAATGTAACAGCTACTTGGTTCCTATCCCTATACAACTAGATACCAGTTTACTGGATAAGTGGAATTCAGTACGTTATACATTTAGATTTTTAGCTAAACTGGACACAATGGGCTCGGTTTTAATAGCCGAGGCAGCGGGTCGGCAGCAAAAATCGAAAAAAATGGCTTCAGACACCCAATCCGCCTCCATCCCGCCCCCACGCGATTTTCATGAGTGTTGGGTCAGCCGCTCCCAAACTGACCCAACGGGAAATGGTGGGACAGGTAGTTAAAGCAGTTAACAGCTTGTTAACTGCCTTGCTAATCCTATTTTTTTTTATAGTGGTTTCCCATTTTCGTGCTTCTGGCTCCCGTCACATCAGAAACAAGCCAGCTGCAAGGAGACGAGTTTCTCGAGGACATGATTTGTTGTCATTGGTGCAGCAGTTTAAAAGCGCTCCTGTAACATGGCCGACATTCAAATGCAACAACTTTGTTGTTGGAGGTTTGGGATACGATTTTGCAAATCTACTGACCTTGTGACTGTTCAAGCTGACACCCATCTGCAGTGTTACCTGATGGGAATAATTTCAGGCCACTTTGAGTGTGCACTTGCAAGCTTCTTGCCTCAACTGAAATCTATAGCAACGGGATGGGAACTATTTACATCCTCTCATCCTGGTCGTCAGGTTCGGAGGAAGAGCAGCCGTGATAGCACCACAACCAGCCACAACAGCAGCACCAACACTAGGAGCGCCAACCTCCTGCTCACCCACCTGATGATGCACAGGGCGGAGGGCCTCAGTGCCGGCTGCACCTCGCTGCAGAAGATACCCCTAACACAGGGTTTACAGGCAGAGGATCAGCTTCCTCAGCATGAATAAGCAGCAGTGCCAAAAGGAGGCTGAAACTTTCGAGAGAGGTAGTCGCTGACATCTGCGCATTGCTGCACCAACACCTGGAGCCCAGAGGAGCATGTGGACACTCCTTACCAGTTGCTGTCAAAGTCACCACCACACTCAACTTCTTTGCTTCGGGCTCCTGCTAGGGATCAGCAGCAGACATCAGCGGCATCTCCCCGTCGGCCACACACACCTGCATCATGCAGGTCACCGACGCCCTCTTTGAAAAGGCGCACAATTACATCCACTTCTCCACGGATGGCCCAAGTGTGACCGCGCATAAGAACATAAGAAACAGGAGCAGGAGTAGGCCACTCGGCCCTTCGAGCCTGCTCCGCCATTCAATGAGATCATGGCTGATCTTCTGCCTCAACTCCATTCACCGGCCCTACCGCCATATCCCTTGATGCCCTTACTAGTCAGAAATCTATTGACTTGCTTTGAATATACCCAATGACTGAGCCTCCACAGCCCTCTGGGGTAGAGAATTCCAAAGATTCACCACCCTCTGTGTGAAGACATTTCTTCTCATCTCAGTCCTGAATGGCCTACCCTTTATCCTGAGGCTGTGGCCCCTGGTTCTAGACTCCCCAGCCAAGGGAAACATTCTCCCAGCATCCGCCCTATCAAGCCCTGTAATCATTTTGTATGCTTCAATGAGATCCCCTCTCATTCTTCTGAATTCAAGAGAATACAGGCCTAGTTTACTCAATGGCCCGAAAATTAGACCTAATGCGAGAGAGTACGCACTGTGTACTCTCGCGTATTAGATCCCGAAGTGCCGGTTTCCTGCATGCACTGCGCATGCGCGGGAAACCGGCACTTCGGGTATTGCGAAGGGGGCGGTTCCTAAGTGAACCGCGTGCGCGCTACAGGTTGTGCACACGCAGCGCACTTAGTTTTTTTTTCAGGTTTCAACGCGCAGGTAAGTGTTGAAGATTTTACACAAAGAAAGCAGGCGTAAGACCCCCTTTTAACAAGGTAAGTAGTTAATTAAGTATTATTTAAAAAATTTTTCAACAGGTTTATCTTTTTTAGAGACTTTAAAGAAAGGTAAGTTTATTTTTATAACTTTTAAAAAGAATTTACATTTTTTCAAAAATTTAAATTTTTGTTTAAAGTGGTTAATTTATTTAACTATAGTTATTTTATTAATGTGATGGCTTTTTTTTTTAAATTTAATTGAGGTTTAGCTGTTCTTTTGGGGGCTTGTTGTATTCATAGTTTTGACAGCCCTTGCTGTCAAAACTATGAATGAAAGATGGTGTGCTGCCATTGGCTCTAACTGGCCCACGTGATCCCAGAGGTCGCATCGAATTAACTGCGCCTCTGGGACACGCACACACTGCGCGCCGGCACCAGGGAGAGGCCCAGGAACTGAAGTTCGTGTGGGCCAAAACCATAAAGGTAGGCGCGGAGTGCGATATCGCGGGGGATGCTTACCCCCGCGGCAACCATCGAACTCCAATTTCTGGGCCAATCTCTTCTCATACGACAGTCCCGCCATCCCAGGAATCAATCTCGTGAACCTTTGTTGCACTCCCTCTATGGCAAGTATATCCTTCCTTAGGTAAGGAGACCAAAATTGTACACAGTACTCCAGGTGTGGTCTCACCAAGGCCCTATATAATTGGAGTAAGACTTCTTTACTCCTGTACTCAAATCCTCTTGTAATGAAGGCCAACATACCATTTGCCTTCCTAATGGCTTGCTGCACCTGCACATTCACTTTCAGTGACTCATGTACAAGGACACCCAGGTCTCTTTGAGCATCTGCATTCCCCAATCTTTCACCATTTAAGAAATACTCTGCCTTTCTGTTTTTTCCACCAAAGTGGATAACTTCACATTTATCCACATTATATTCCATCTGCCATGTTCTCGCCCACTCACTGAGCCTGTCGAGATCCCCTTGAAGCCTCTTCACATCCTCTTCGCAACTGACCCTGCCACCTAGCTTTGTATGATCAGCAATTTTGGAAATGTTACATTTAGTCCCCTCATCCAAATCATTGATATAGATTGTGAATAGCTGGGGCCCAAGCACTGATCCTTGCGGTACCCCACTAGTCACAGCCTGCCATCCTGAAAAAGACCGTTTATCCCTACTCTTTGTTTTCTGTCTGTTAACCAATTCTCAATCCATGCTAGTATATTACCCCCAATTCCATGTGCCCTAATTTTGTTCACCAACCTCTTGTGTGGGACCTTATGCAGTTGGCTTTGCCAGTATGGCAGGCTTGCCAATGGTGCAGGGCGTCATAGACTGCACACATGTAGCCATAAGGGCCCCCTATCACAACCTAGCTGTATTTGTCAACCGCAAGGGATTCCACTCCCTGAATGTCCAGCTGGTGTGTAACCACATGTTTGCGCAAAGTACCCTGGCAGTTGCCATGACTCCTTCATCCTGCGCCAGTCTCTATGCCTCAGCTCTTCCATCCACCAACCCAACATTCCGGATGGCTTCTTGGCGACAAGGGCTATCACCTGAAAAAGTGGCTTATGACACTGATGAGGAGGCCATCAAATGATGCTGACGAGCGGTACAATGCGAGTCACATATCCACCAGAAGCATCACTGAGCAAACCATTGGCTTTCTCAAAATGCGCTTCCGATGCCTAGACAGATCTGGTGGAGCCTTGCAGTATGCACCAGCCAGGGTGTCCAGAATCGTCGTGGTCTGCTGTGCCCTGCACAACATCGCACAGCAGCGTAGCTTAGTGCTGCCGGACGAACAAGTGGCTCAGTGCACAGCCTCCTCGGAAGAGGACGAGGAGGAAGATGGGGAGCGATGCCTTGCGGGGCCAGATGTTGCCAATCCAGCAGCAGGGGACCACATTGCTGGCCGTCAGGCAAGGGATGCACTCATCCATGCCAGATTTGCGTAAGCTTACGCTTCAACCACAGGTGGCTGGCACATGGAGATGAATATAAGTCTGACATTCTCAAAACCCCAGGCATCATCTGCCTAATAAACGGTGGTTTGCGCTCTGTCACCATCAACATTCTAAATGGAATTCTCCCTGAGCCCTCACTCTTGAACTTCCATTTCCCAGAACACAGAGGCCACACTTTAGGTGATCTCAGCAGATCATTAAACCTTTTTCGACACTGAACCCATGTGCGTCTGTACACAGACCTCGAGCTCACCTCCTCAGCAACTTGCAGCCAAGCTGCCTTGGTTTGCGGAGGAGGCCTCCTCCTTCCGTTTTCAGGAAAGAGGAGCTCCTGACGTCCTATAACTCCCTCCACAAAAGCATGGAGGGAGCCCTCATTTGAACCTGGGTGCAGCCTTAGTTTTTGGGGCTGCCGTTCCTGCAGCAGCCAGCACTTAACAGAAAAAAGCTAATGCTTCTGCAAAGGGGACATGGCCTCTTTAAATCTTTCCTGAAACAACGCGTCATCAGAGGCGAGAACCTGACACTCTGCAAGCAATTGCTGGAGGGACCAGCACGTCGGCCGTAACGAGGCCAATCAAGATAAAATCTTAACTGCAGGGTGGCGGCATCTGGGAGCGGGTCCGAAAGACGACGAGCCCTCAACCCTCCTCCTTTATTGAAATCGCGGCCAATGCCTCACAGGAGCTTGGTTTATAATGTTAGAAGGCACAAAATGGGTTGAGAAAAGCTTCTGGAGTGGATCAGAAAATTGTTTCAATCAGAGAGTAGGCATGATGGGTAGGTACTCAAATTGGCAGGATATGACTAGTGGTATCCCGCAGGGATCTGTGGTGGAGCCTCAGCTATTCACAGTATTTATTAAAGACTTAGATGATGGCACAGAAAGTCATATATCCAAATTTGCTGATGACACATTGATAGGCAGCATTGTAGATGAAAGCATAAAATTACATTGGGATATCGATAGATTAACTGAATGAGCAAAACTGTGGCAAATGGATTTCAATGTAGGCAAGTGTGAGGTCATCCGCTTTGGACCTAAAAAGGATCGAACGGAGTACTTTCTAAATGATGAAGAGCTAAAAACAGTGGATGTCCAAAGAGACTTGGGGGGTCCAGGTACACAGATCATTAAAATGTCATGAACAGGTACAGAAAATAATCAAAAAGGCTAATGGAATGCTGGCCTTTATAGCTAGAGGACTAGAATATAAGGGGGCAGAAGTTGTGCTGCAGCTAAACAAAACCCTGGTTAGACCACACCTGGAGTACTGTGAGCAGTTCTGGGCACCACACCTTAGGAAGGATATATTGGCCTTGGAGGGAATGCAGCGTAGGTTTACCAGAATGATACCTGGACTCCAAAGGTTAAATTACGAGGAGAGATTACACAAACTAGGGTTGTATTCCCTAGAATTTAGAGGGTTAAGGGGTGATCGGACTGAAGTTTTCAAGATATTAAGGGGAACTGATAGGTCAGATAGAGAGAAACTATTTCTGTTGGTTGGGGATTCTAGGACTAGGGGGCATAGTTAAAAAATTAGAGCCAGACAATTCAGGAGTGAAATTAGGAAGTACTTCTAAACACAAAGGGTGGCGGAAGTTTGGAACTCTCTTCCACAAACGGCAATTAATGCTAGATCAATTGTTAATTTTAAATCTGAGATTGATAGCTTTTGGTTAACCAAAGGTATTAAGGGATATGGGCCAAAGGCGGATATATGGAGTTATGTCGTAGGTCAGCCATGATCTCATTGAATGGCGGAACATGCTCAAGGGGCTCAATGGCCTATTCCTGTTCCTAAGGCAGCTCACCACCACTTGCTTGAGGGCAATGAGGGATGGGCAATAAATGCTGGCCTTGCCAGTAACGCCCACATCCCGTGAATTAATAAATAATTTTTAAAAAGAAACAATAAAAAGTCATACCACCAAGAACATGTCACTATCGGCCACTGTGTCAAAGCTCATAAAATACAGTAAATGAGAAATTGTAGCAACAGCTGACTAACAGTTGTCAACTTTTGGTCAACTCATGACTCATTGGCAGTCAATTTAATGAACCAGAAATTAAAGTTCTGGCAGTTCTCATTACCAATTTTAAGTCCTACAGTCTTTGCTAAAGTATGGCTTATGACCTTGTTGAGAAGCTAACCTCGTGACCACTGAACTGGATATGCAACTTTCTCAAAAGACGTAAAGACTGACTCATGCATGTCCATCTCATCGAATACCTACGCAGAGGTGGCATAGGAAATGATGTTTGCCCTACTCGTATTCTATCAGTTAACTGGTGGATGCCATCAAAAGTAATGTTCCTCTTTGCTAAGGAATAGTTAACTCTACATTTGGGAGGCAATTATTACCCGAGTCATCACAGGTGGAAAAAGAGACCATATGCAGACAATTATTTTAATCCTTACTCTCAAAGGGGTTAAGTCAATTCCTCTAAGAAATGTTGTAAAGAAATCTATCTCTTATTCCTGTCCAAAGCAGGTGGAAAATGTTGCAGGGCTCTCAGACAAAATTCACTGCAATAGCCCACAATTCATCACCACTCAAGACAGACCTCCACATTTGTGTAAAAAAAAATGAACTGCTGCCGCTGCACCTTGATGTTCTATATAAATTCAGAGGCTCAACAAAACACCAGTGACAAAGCTGCATGCACCATTTCCCTGCAGACAGAACTCTCTGATAAAGAACTATGTCTATTTTACGCAGAAAGTTTAAAATAGACCTAATCACCAGAAGCATACATTGGTATCCCAGTACAATTTGTTCTAAATTTCTTTGCTCTCAAGGGTCAATTGACGTGTCTCTAGTTGTACCCTGATATGCCACCTAATGCTAAAACAGTGAAATAATTAACTAAGAAATTATTCATTTGAATACAGGTTTATGACCAAGGATTTGCGACTTGCAGAACACCACTTTTTTCTGTGTCTCAAATCTAAGCACACAATAGAAACACAATTTATTAAAAAATACAAGTATGTAAGCTACCATCTTGTACATGGTTAATATCAATGGACCATCAGCTGGCTTAAACATTCATCTTCAAACAAAAATTAAATTGAACTAACAAAAACACAACAGTCCTTCCAATCACCACTACTCTTTACACTATTTTTGCAGTTGGTTTCTCCATCACATGATTAGGACACATTGCAATTTTCTGTGTAGGCCTGATATATTTGCCATCTAAACCAAAATGACACTTATATGAAAAGAAATGGCAATTTGGTTTCCCATAGATAACCATTTAAACCTGCTGTTGGGTTTAGAGTACAAAATGCCAACTGGATTTAAAATCCATATTTGATTTGAAACCAGCATGGTTTGGTCTTGTGCCCATCTTACTTCCTATGTACTATTATTCTATTAGCCTTAATTTTGCTGGCTGCGTGCACTAAACATACTGCCTTCTTCTGGAATGCCTGCGTTCACACATGCAAAGAGTTAGACTGGAGTTGCTAACTATGGCATTGATGTGTACAATAGTTCCTGGAATGTTGTGTCACATCCTCATATCAGATTGGAGCAGACACACCACCACTCCACTGTCAGAGTCTCAATGAAGGTGGCAAAGCTAGAAATGGTACAGAATCAGCAGATTTATAAGATGATTTTCATATAAGAGGAAAGGGGTGTCATATCTGTTTAAATTCATCCAGTCCAACTTCCATCCTCAATGCAGCACCAAAACCACTCAATCAAAAGTCACAAATCACATCCTGCGTGATGGTAGCCATGTTGTATTATCCTTCCTCATTCTCCCAGTGTTCAATTGGCCATGCCATCCTCCTCTACCGTCTCTCCTCTGTCCAACTCTGTAGAACTATCCTTGCATGATTCCATCCATACCTATCATAATGCAGCCAGTACATCTTCAACAATGGCATCTGTTAGCTACCGCACACTCACCTCCAGAGTTCCATAAAGATCTCTCCTCAGCCCTTCTTCTTCCTTATCCACATGCTGCCCCTTGGTGACTTCATCCACAAGCACCGGGTAAGCTTTCTCTGTCGCCCCAACACTTGGCTCAACTCCTCGACTTGCTCTGTGCTATCAGAATCCTTGTCCATCATTAAGTCCTGCATGAGTCACAACTTCCTCCAGCTCAACATTGGGAAGACTGAAGCCATCATTTACACTGCCTCCACAAGCTCTGCTCCCCAGTCATTTCTCATGCTGAACCGGACCATTTGCAACCTTGGGCCGGAATCTTTACCTTGGAGTCGGGTTGCGTGCGTACGGGCCGCGTCGCGGGTCGGGAACTCGATGTTTTGAATAGCGCGTTCTTCAGGGCGACTTTTACTTAATGGCCCCAATTAAACCAGTCATGTGCATTTCCCAGCCCAATTAAATGGAGCGGGCTGATGACATCATCGATGACTCGTTTCCAGCGCCGATATTTAAAGCAGCCTTGTACATCTCATTTGAAGGTTGATGTAGGAGTGAATAAGTTGGTATCCAGAGATCTGATTAGCATTATAAAGCTGATAAAAGTGTCGGTCATGGAGACACAAAGGCAGAGGGCTGCACCAAGATTTAACAATGCCTTCCTCGAGGTTCTGGTGCAGGCAGTAAGAGCGCGCAGGGAGGTCCTCTTCCCTGGGAATAGGTGCAAAAGCCCAACCAAAGAGACAAAAAGGGCCTGGTTGGAGATCGTAGAGGTCAGCAGCAGGGATGTTGTCAGGAGAACATGGATTAAGTGCAGGAAAAGATTCAATGATCTCATGAGGTCAGGAAAGGTGAGTGCAATGCCACATTCACCTACATACTGATGTGCCTGTCACCACAACCCCATCACTCTGCCTTCCCAAGCCTACTCCTGCACATCATTCCTCACACCAACGTACCTTGCAGGTCCACCCATCCCTCTCTGTCTATGCACATACTCGCATCCCCATCTGACTAACCACCCCTGACACTCACCCTCATCCTAATGCAATCATAGCAAGTAACACCACAGAAGGAGGCCATTTGGCAATATCACACCACTCCCTCATATTCATCCTCTACAGATGTAGCCCATCCATTCCTTACACTCATTCCATCACTCTCATTCAAAGTTCTCTTCTTTCCCTCCTTGCAGGAGAAGAGAGCCCACAACAATAGGAAGAGGCCAAGAACCGTAGGTGGCCGTCCAATCTTCACTCAATTGACTCCAGCAGAGGAAGAGGCTCTGGAGTTGCAGAGCTGCTGGCAGTGGGAGATGGAGAGAGGGGGACATCTCAGGAACTTGGTGACAGAATTACATCTCAAAAAGCCACATGGCATACAGCAGTTACTCATATGGTGACTGATGTCAGCAGCCAGTGAAATGTCATCATGTGCATAATGGTAACGTTACCCATTCTTAATATAATACTTCTAATTCATCTCTTTACTCTCCCACAGGTCCATCAAGTTCCCCCCTCCCCCAACTGTCCAGCCGAAGGAGGAAGACGACTCCTCAGAGGAAGCTCTAGCCTCTGAGGGTGCACCGTCAGCAGACCCAAGCGCAGCCAGCATCAGCGCAGATACACACACCTCAGTGGGTCCTGTGCGAGATAGAGTAGTGTTGTCACCTGGTGTCTCACACATCACAAGTGAACAAGAGCAGATGGTGTTGATAGGGACAGCAGTGGAGACTCCTCGCTGGAGGGCGCAGGACGCTCCAAGCTCTGCTGAGCTGCATGCAGACGCTGAGCCTCAGGGGCCATCGAGAAAGGTGATCTTGGAGGGGCAGCAACAAATGGATGAGGCTCTGGCAGCTTTTGCAGCCGTGATGTCTGCACATGTGCAGGGAACGGAGGAGTTCATCTCCAACATGAGCACCACCATCTCGCAGGCGATGGTGACGATGTGCTGTTCCACGGAAAGGATGGCCACCTGCACGGAGCAGCAAATGCGCCACTCACATGAGAACATGCTTGCTATGGACAACAGATGGCAGACGCTCATGGACCTCATCTCGAGGAGGGATATAAACGTAGACTTGGGCCTTCATCGCCCCAGTGGTGTGCAGCAAGATGCTCTCCAGCTCCTTGCTAGCAGAGAAGTACTGGTGGCCCATGAGAGGGATGATGGTGAGAGGGGACATGGAAGTGGGGGCTCTTCTCAAAGCACTCACACTTCTCCACTGTTGCCTCCCCCTCAATCAGAGCCCCACATGCTTCCTTGGATCCCGATGGACAAGTCTGCCCCATCACAGTTGCAGGAGGAACAGTCTTTTTCGGGGCCCTCACAGGCTCCAAACCCCAGAGGACGTCCTCCAAAAGTGTCTAAGCAGTCACAGCAGGGAAGTGAGCAGCCTGCCTCTACCTCTGCTGAAGCCACAGGGGTTGCACCTCAGAGAAGCACTCAGAAAAGAAAAAAGACACAATCCTAGATGCACAAGGGTATGCACATGGGTGTATGAACAAATGTTAGTGATAAGTTTCAGTTATATTTATGACACAGATAAATGCATTTCTTTGCACCACTTTCCGGTCTTGTCCATTTTTGCCTGCTACCTGGGAAGTGGCCTTGTCACTTAGAGTGAATGGTGAGACATTACTTAACCTCGAGCAATGGGAGTTTGGGTGAGAAGAATGGCTTGGTCATTGTAGGGATGCTTTATGGTGTTGTTGGGTGGTGGGGGGAAGTTAGTCCAGCCATATAGTGCTTTGGAGCAAGTTAAGTAAATCTGGCCATTATGAGGCCATCCCGGGCAGCAATGTGCACCACTGCTGATGCCATTTCCACCTCAGGTTCCTCCTCCTCTTGCTCCTCCTGCAACTCCAATCCTCGTTGCTGCACTATGTTGTGCAGCGCGCAGCAAACAACGATGATTCTGGGGACCCTGGCTGGTGCGTTCTGAAGGGCTCCTCCAGATCTGCCAATGCATCTGAAGTGTATCTTCAGCCTGCCTACTGCTTGCTCTATGACACATCTGGTGGACATGTAGCTCTCATTGTAACGCTTCTGGGCCTCAGTACTTGGCCTCCTCAAGGGTGTCATGAGCCACGTCTTCAGTGGATAGCCCTCGTCTCCAAGCAGCCAGCAAGTCTGTTCGGAGGTGCGAAGAGCTGAGGGAGGGTGGACTGGCGCAGGATGAAAGAGTCATGACAACTGCCAGGGAATCTGGCGCACACATGCATCATGATCATTTGATGATTGCAGACAAGTTGCACATTGAGGGAGTGGAAGCCCTTGCGGTTCACAAAAACACCTGGGTGATGTGGGGGTGCCTTGATGGCCACATGTTTGCAGTCGATGACGCCCTGCACCTGTGAGAAGCCAGCCAGAGCCGCAAAGCCGAGCACCCACTCAGTAGCACTGGCTTCATCAGTAGCAAAGTTGACATAATTGGCTGACTTGTCAAACATGGCATTGGTCACCTGGGTGATGCATCTGAGGGCGGCCGACTGATAGATCCTGCAAATGTCTGCTGCAGATCTCTGGAAGGAGCCTGAGATGAAGAGGTTAAGGGTGGTGGTGACTTGGACAGCTACTGGTAAGGCATGTCCACCAGGTCTTCTTCCAGCAAGCTACAATTGTCTGCAATGACCTGACTGTTAGCCGGAGCCTCCTGAAGCACTGCTGCTCAGTCATATCCAGGAAGCTCTTCCTCTGCCTGTATACCCTGTGTTGGGGGTATCGCCTCCGGCGCAGTGCAACCCTGTGCTGACCCCCCTCTCTCCTGTGGAGCATCAATTAGTTGAGGAGAAAGCTGCTGTTGTGATTGCTGCTGGTGTCGCTGGTGCTGGGGCTCAACTTGGTCCAATTCTGAGGTCCAAGGTGAGACAGCATAAGCAGCACCCATGCTGATGTAATAGATGGCAGGTAAAGTGGAGATCAGAGACCCAATCCCTCAATGTTGTGATAGTGACTAGCAATGTGGTGAGAGTGGCTTCTGAGGTGGCAGAAATGACCTGAAAACTGCTGACAGCTAAACCTGGAGTCAGCAAGAGCCTTTCCATTAGCCAAGTAATCAGGTGTAATATGGGAGTATTTGTGTGTTTTTCCCAGCTCTCAATTAATGCCCTCGCACAATGGCCACTGAGCTTCCGCCTCCCCTTCACAGGTAAGGCTCCAGAGGTGCGTGAATCCCGTGCTCCTGCAGTTAAAGCTAAAACCTGCTCTTAAAAACCCTCTTAAGGGTCCCTCAACAAACATTTAAGTACTTGAATGAGGTCACCCGCCTCTCCTGAGCGAGTCCGTGGTGCGCCTCCAAACGCGCCAGCGTTAATGTGGAAGTCGGTGCGATAATGCCGGGTTTCCGACGCGCTGTCCATTTCGCGAATTTAACTGCCGACCCACTCCCAAACCCACACGTTCGGTACCGGGAAAATTCCGGCCTCGGTGTCTCTTTCCAACCCTCAACTGAGTTTTAATTTCCACAACGGACGACTCCCTACTTCCATGTCCGTAACATTGCCCACCTATCTCAATCCCTTTAAACACCATTTTCACTTCCTGCCTACTCTAACACTATCCTTGCTGGCCTCCCTTCTTCTACTTACAATAAAACTTGTCCAGAACTCTATTGTTTCCTATCCTGCAATGCAGATCTTTAGCGATGAGTACAGACATAAATTGAGCAAATTAGAACTTAGTTCTGCTCACAGCTTAATATAAAAATGATGTAATGGTGATACCTCTGAATATAATTCATTATTTTGTTTGCTTCAAATGCAAAAATATTTTTTTAACTTGATACTATCATCCCATTGTGTATAAGTAACGTATAACCTTAAAAACCTTTCCCAGTTAGATGTTTAAATGCAAATAAACTTAAATCTCTAGTACAGATAACGGGAACCAAAAGCAGGATTAAGCAACTTATCTGTAAAAAACACAAATTAGTTAAAAAGAAACACAGAATCATGTCTTAGACTTTAGCAGTACAACAGAATTAAATGATTGAGTTCCATAAATAGAGAAGTGACACAAGTGAAAAATACTGCATAAATCATGCTAAAATAATCAATTATTTGCTAATGCAGGGAGAAGCTTGACCAGTTGAAGCAGATGAAATGAAAGAGTCATTCTGGCGAGTACATTTTTTCAGCAAGAAAAAGATTACATACAGACATAATTAGTAATTTCTCATACTGCACAAAAAAGACTGCACAAATGTATTTGGACTACAGGCTTCATAAGAAAATGCAAGTAGTAATTCTTCAGAAAACATTTAAATATATTCTATAGTTAGACAAAATTAACATGTGCATTTAGCAAAATGTAACAGAAAGGTCAATTATCCAACTTCATGTAAAGTATTTCTTTCACTTCAAACATACTTACCTTTCCTAGAGCAAGAGTAAGGTCAACAAGGACAACAGATCCATTATTTCTTTGGTAAGAAGCATCAATAGCACTACAGAGTTGAAGATGGACCACTTTTTCTTGAAAGGTGGGGGTGCTATTGTTCTTCACATTGACTGATTAATCTATAATATATTCCACTGCTACCACAACTGTAGGCTCACTGATCATTTGGCACTTTGGATCTTTTTTTTGTAATCTTGAAATCTTTAGGAAAGGTTGGCTCATACCAGAAAACGGAGCTTTGCTTATGACTCGCGTTCAGGTAGCCTTTCCCCATCTCCCTCACAGGGGCTTCATTTTGAACAAAAGCCCTGCAACAGGCTCCTTTGGCTTCCTTATATTTTCAACCTGGCCCAAGAATGTGTCAAAATAGCAGCTCAATAAAAGTGGATGGAAAATTTTTGGTGGACAGGGGAAAGAGAAGGGAGAGGAGGAGGAGGAAGCGGCAAATCTTAATCGGAACTTCCTTCAGATTGATAGTTTAATCTGTAGGTCATGCCTCTCAAAAATTGCAAGCCTCCAGACTGATTTTGTAGAATATTCTATGACTGGTAAGGCTGTATCCTTCCAAGGTATGTAAGGCTCTTGTTAGATATGCCAGCTGGTCTACGTGATGGTAGTAAAGTTTGAACAATATACCTGATAAGTGACAATACAAACCGTCATACCAGTTTAAAGCCTTTTCCACCTCCCTATTTACCCTTTCCGCTAGGAGACGTGTCCCAACCCAGTTCAAGTGGAGCCCATCCGATCGGTACAGCTCCTTCCTGTCCCAGTACTGGTGCCAGTGTCCCATGAAAAGGAACCCCTCTTTCCCACGTGTTAATTCTCCTGATCTGACTCTTTCTATGCCAATTTGCACGTGGCTCGGGCAATAATCCAGAGATTATTACCCTGGAGGTCCTGCTTTTTAGAAGTGGCCCTAGAAATAGTAGGTGCATTGCTGGTCATCTTCCAAAATTCTATAGACTCTGGAACAGTTCCCATGGATTGGAGGGTAGCTAATGTAACCCCACTATTTAAAAAAGGTGGGAGAGAGAAAACGGGGAATTATAGACCGGCAAGCCTGACATCGGTAGTGGGGAAAATGCTAGAGTCCATTATAAAAGATGTAATAGCAGAGCACTTGGAAAACAGTGACAGGATCGGACAAAGTCAACATGGATTTACAAAAGGTAAATCATGCTTGACTAATCTACTGGAATTTTTTGAGGATATAACTGGTAGAATAGATAAGGGAGAACCAGTGGATGTGGTGTATTTGGACTTTCAGAAGGCTTTCGATAAGGTCCCGCATAAGAGATTAGCGTGCAAAGTTAAAGAACATGGGATTGGGGGTAAGGTACTGACTTGGATAGAGAACTGGTTGGCAGACAGGAAACAAAGAGTTGGAATAAACGGGTCTTTTTCCGAGTGGCAGGCAGTGACTAGTGGGGTACCGCAGGGCTCGGTGCTAGGACCGCAGTTATTCACAATATATATTAATGATCTAGACGAGGGAACTAGATGTAATATCTCCAAGTTTGCAGACGACACAAAGCTGGGTGGACGTGTGTGTTGTGAGGAGGATGCAGAGAAACTCCAGTATGATTTGGACAAGTTGGGTGATTGGGCAGATGCATGGCAGATGCAGTATAATGTGGATAAATGCGAGGTTATCCACTTTGGTGGCAAAAACAGGAAGGCAGATTATCTGAACGGCAATAGATTGGGAAAAGGGGAAGTGCAACGAGACCTGGGAGTCCTTGTGCGCCAGTCGTTGAAGGTAAGCATGCAGGCGGTTAAGGCGGCAAATGGTATGTTGGCCTTCATAGCGAGAGGATTCGAGTACAGGAGCAAGGATGTCTTGCTGCAGTTGTACAGGGCCTTGGTGAGACCACACCTTGAGTATTGTGTGCAGTTTTGGTCGCCTTATCTGAGGAAGGATGTTCTTGCCATGGAGGGAGTGCAGCGAAGATTCACCAGACTGATACCTGGGATGGCAGGAATGACGTATGAAGAGAGATTGGGTCGATTAGGCTTATATTCGCGAGTTTAGAAGAATGAGAGGGGATCTCATTGAAACTTATAAAATTCTAACAGGACTAGACAGACTAGATGCAGGAAGGATGTTCCCGATGGCGGGGGAGTCCAGAACCAGGGGTCACAGTCTAAAGATAAGGGGTAAGCCATTTAGGACTGAGATGAGGAGGAATTTCTTCACCTAGAGAGTGGTGAACCTGTGGAATTCTCTACCACAGAAGGCAGTTGAGGCCAATTCATTAAATATATTCAAGAAGGAGTTAGATATATTTCTTAAGGCATAAGGGATCAAGGGATATGGGGAGAAAGCAGGGACAGGGTACTGAATTTGGATGATCAGCCATGATCTCATTGAATGGCGGAGCAGGCTCGAGGGGCCGAATTGTGAATAGCTGGGGTCCTAGGACCGATCCCTGCGGTACCCCACTAGTCACTGCCTGCCACTCGGAAAAAGACCCATTTATTCCAACTCTTTGCTTTCTCTCTGCCAACCAATTCTCTATCCAAGTCAGTACCTTACCCCCAATCCCATGTTCTTTAACTTTGCACGCTAATCTCTTATGCGGGACCTTATCGAAAGCCTTCTGAAAGTCCAAATACACCACATCCACTGGTTCTCCCTTATCTATTTTACCAGTTACATCCTTTATAATACTCTAGCATTTTCCCTACTACTGATGTTCGGCTAACCTGTCTGTAGTTCCCCGTTTTCTCTCTCCCTCCTTTTTTAAATAGTGGGGTTACATTTGTCACCCTCCAATTTGCAGGAACTGTTCCATAATCATAGAGGTTTGGAAGATGACAACCAAGCATCCACTATTTCCATGGCTACCTCTTTTAGTACTCTGGGATGCAGATTATCAGGCCCTGGGGATTTATCGGCTTTCAGTCCCATTAATTTCTCCAGCACTATTTTTTTACTAATACTAATTTCCTTTAATTCCTCCTTCTCACTAGACCCTTGGTTCCCTAGCATTTCTGGGAAGTTATTTGTGTCCTCTTCCGTGAAGACAGAACCAAAGTATTTGTTTAATTGCTCTGCCATTTCCTTGTTCCTCATTATAAATTCTCCCGTTTCTGACTGTAAGGGACCTACATTTGTCTTCACTAATCTTTTTCTTTTTACATACTTGTAGAAGCTTTAACAGTCTGCTTTTATATTCCTTGAAAGTTTACTCTCATACTCTATTTTTCCCCTCCTAATCAATCTCTTGGTCCTTTTTTGCTGAACTCTAAACTGCTCCCAATCCTCAGGCTTGCTACTTTTTCAGGCAACTTTACATGACTCCTCTTTGGATCTAATACTATCCTTAATTTCTTTTGTTAGACGTGGTTTGACCGCTTTTCCTTTTGTGTTTTTGCACCAGAAAGGAATGTATAACTGTTGCAATTCATGCATTTGTTCCTTAAATATTAGCCATTGCCTATCCACCGTCATGCCTTTTAATGAAGCTTCTCAATCTATCATAGCCAGCTCACTCCTCAGACCTTCGTAGTTTCCTTTGTTTAGATTTAGGACCCTAGTTTCGGATTGGACTTCTTCACTTTCCATCTTAATGAAGAATTCTATCATGTTATGGTCACTCTTCCCTAAAGGACCCCGCACAACAAGATTAATTAACCCCTTCTCATTGCACAATACCCAATCTAGGATAGCCTGTTCCCTAGTTGTCTCCTCAACGTGTTGGTCTAAAAAAACATCTTATACACACTCAGGAATTCATCCTCCACAGTATTATTGCTAACTTGGTTTGGCCAGTCTATATGTGGATTAAAGTCACCCATGATTACTGTAGTACCCCTGTTTTGCCCATTCACTTAATCTATCAATATCTCTTTGTAATTTTATGCTTTCATCTACACTGCCTACAATGCCGCCAATCTGTGTGTCATCGGCAAATTTAAATATGTAGCTTTGTATCCCATCATTTAAGTTGTTACTAAATACAGTGAACAATTTAGGCCCCAACACAGATCCCTAAGGGACACCACTAGTCACATCCTGCCAATTAGAGTACCTGCCCATTATCCCTACTCTCTGTCTCCTGCTGCTCAGCCAATTTCCTAACCAGGTCAATAAATTGCCTCCAATTCCACGGGCTTCAACCTTAGTTAACAGTCTCTTATGAGGAACTTTATCAAATACCTTCTGGAAGTCCATATAAATAACATCCATAGACATTCCCCTGTCCACTACTTTAGTCACCTCTTCAAAAAATTAATCAGGTTTGTCAGGCATGACCTACCTTTATAAATCCATACTGTCTCTCAGTGATCAGCTGAAAATTTTCAAGGTGTTCAGTCACCCTATCCTTAATTATAGACTCTAGTAATTTCACGACAACAGATGTTAGGCTAACTGGTCTATAATTCCCTGGTTTCCCTCTCTCACCATTCTTAAATAGCGGAGTGACATGATCAATTTTCCAATCTAAAGGATTTTAGCAAGGCTTTTCACAAGGTCCCACATGGCAGACTGGTCAGAAAAGTAAAAGCCCATGGGATTCAAGGGAAAGTGGCAATTTGGATCCAAAATTGGCTCAGTGGCAGGAAGCAAAGGATAATGGTCAATGGATGTTTTTGTGACTGAATGGCTGTTTCCAGTGGGGTTCTGCAGGGCTCAGTACTAGGTCCCTTGCTTTTGGTGGTATATGATTTAGACTTCAATGTAGGGGGCATGATTAAGAAGTCTGCAGAAGATACAAAAATTGGTTGATAGTCAGGAAGAAAGCTATAGACTGCAGGAAGATATCAATGGACTGGTCAGGTGGACAGAAAAGTGGCAAATGGAATTCAATCCGGAGAAGTGTGAGGTAATGCATTTGGGGATAACAAGGTAAGGAATACAAAATAAATGGTAGGATACTGAGAAGTGTAGAGGAACAGAAGGACCTTGGAGTGCATGTCTACAGATCCCTGAAGGTAGCCAGACAGGTAGAGAAGGTGGTAAAGAAGGCATACAGGATACTTTCCTTTATTAGCTGAGGCATAGAATAGAAGAGAAGGGAGGTTATGCGTGCACTGTATAAAACACTAGTTGGGCTGCAGCTAGAGTACTGCGTACAGTTCTGGTCACCACATTACAGGAAAGATGTGATTGCACTAGAGAGGGTACAGAGGAGATTTATGAGGATGTTGCCAGGACTGGAGAATTTTAGCTATGAGGAAAGATTGGATAGACTGGGGTTGTTTTCTTTGGAACAGAGGAGGCTGAGGGGAGACTTAATTGAGGTGTATAAAATTATGAGGGGCCTAGATAGAGTGGATAGGAAGGACCTATTTCCCTTCTCAGAGAGGTCAAAAACCAGGGGCATTGATTTAAAGTAATTGGTAGAAGGATTAGAGGGGAGTTAAGGAGAACTTCTTTCACACAGAGGGTGGTGGTGGTCTGGAATTCGCTGCCTGAGAGTGGTAGAGGCAGAAACCCTCATCACATTTAAAAAGTACTTAGATATGCACCTGAAGTGCCATAACCTACAAGGCTACGGACCAAGAGCTGGAACATGGGATTAGGCTGGATAGCTCTTTTTCAGCTGGCACAGACACGATGGGCCAAATGGCCTCCTTTTGTGCCATAAATTTCTATGATTCTATGACAGATACTTGCACAATTCCCCAGTTGGGGATATGTGGTTTCAAACCCTTGCTTGGGCAATATAACAATCCTTTTATAACCTTTGTAACCCTAGATGCTACTCCTGAAAATTTGGCACTTTTATCAAGGAATCTCATTTGCAACGGAGAGCTGAAAGGACCTGCAAGCTTTGTTTTGTAATTAGTTGGACACAATATCCTTTTCTCAACAGGTATCAGAAGTAATAAGCAAACATGCCATCTGCACATTAAATTCAATACATTGTTCAACATCATGTCAGTGTCTTCTGTTTCCACCAAATCGCCAGTCCTCCTCTGATAATCTTCTTTTGCCCCAAGTAAGATTCTCTGTGTCCTTGCAGACTTTCACCCTTAACCTAATATCAACTGGGTATGCAAAGCTGGTGCAGCATGAAAGGCTGTTAACTTATCACCAAGTTGCCCATTTAGACTGGAGACACACAAGGATTATGCAGCATTTCTGTGGCAAATATGCCAGCTTGAAGAGCTATGGAATATCAAATAATAATGAATGCTATACCCAAAGCTACTTATGGCTCAAAGGAGTTTTCTTCACTGCTCCAACAAAGTAACTGGTTTCTTTGTCCAGAACTTAGAGCATTGGCAATTCTGGGATTTCATTTCCAAATCTTTTGAGCATAATAATATGTCTACCACAGATCCATAGCCTAATGAATTAAACTCAACATGGGTGGAGGGGAGAAACACAATGAAGGCATAAAGAAGGGAAGGAATGTGCAGAGTGCAAATTGGTTTCAATTTATACAAGAAATTGAGCTCCACTGATTTTGGTGTACGGGTTGGTTGTAATACCTAGTCTCTATCCCAATTCAACAATGCTAGGGGAAAATGACCTGAGGCAAATAATTCTATCATGATATCACTTATTTCAACTTGGATTCAAGAATGAGATGAGGTTTGATGCACCAAACCAGAAGCTTCTTTAATCTTCCAATATTTTGTAGCTTTACCAAAGGTGTAGAGGGCTGGTATTTTGGAGGCTGAATAGGCAAGGTCTTGAAGCCATTCAAGGCCAACTGAGTTAGTAACTAAATCATCTTTTAGATTTTCCTCAGAATCACTGGAAGAATTCACCATGTAAATCAGTGATCGTGACCATCTGGTAAAAGAAATTCCTTTCTATAGGAGGCATAATTTTCAAAACCAGTACTTGCTATTTATCAGTCCAAAGAATCATTCTAGCCAAAAACTCACAGAAATTAACTTGATCAAACAGAAATTCTTACTTGCAGCACCAGGGCCAATGTGCAAGATTCCAATATGAGGAAAATAAGCTCATGTGGGACTAAATACATACATAGCATCACATAACCCTAGATGAAAAAAATTCTTACAATCTTTCTCTTTCCATTATTGATTTTACCCTGATTTTCTAGGGTATGCAAAAAATAATGTATATTTGTGGTCACAACACTTTTGCATATAGTTGGCCAGTTCTAGTTTAACAATTGCTGTAGTTGGTTTATTCTTCTGAGAGTGAAAATAGCAGAAACCAAATGAGCAAACAGGTGACTAAGCTAATTCAAATATCACAGGGGAAGTCTTCACAATAGAGTTTAAGTAAATTTAAAATGCTGGTAAGTATAATTGGATAAGTCAGTGACGCACTTAACCGAGGTGTATAATCATATTGGCTATTTCTTAAATGAACCAATGAAAATTTGTGCTTAGAGCTATATCTAGAAGTTTATTTTTGTAATTGAAGAGGATTTTCTAAAGCTAATCTCTACAATTGGCACCACCATGGGTGTATAGCTTCCCTCAGTGTTGTCTGACTTGTTGTCCGCAAGGAAAGGGTTGGTTAAAAATAAACCTCCATTGGTGTGCAAGATGGGAAGCTATTTTTGTGAAAGCCACATGAGCCTGCACGTTTGTCAATAGTGATAAAAACAGGGAAAACACAGCAGAGAAATGCAGAATCACAAGAATAAAAAATGTGACATGTCAGTAGTTGTGACTTTGTTAAATTCAAACTTACCTTAACTCCATCTGCCTTCTTGTTCATCAAACTCTTTGCTGCTGTAAATTGATAACAAAGGTCATATTTAGGTGCATAATGTACAAGAGCCATAAGCATTTTTTTTTTGGCAAAGCCAGTACTGTTTAACTTGCAGCAGCAGTAGTAATAGTTAAAGAACTGCTGCAGGCCAAAACTAATTTTGCTGCAGCTGAAAGCAATCATAGTTAGGCAGAAGAAACCCAAAGCAAATTTATAGACAGCAGGCAAATTTCAATTTTAAATTCAAATAGCAAGCAGGGATTAGTAATCAATCAGGCAGTCATTGCTTCGAGATGCAAAAATGCCCGATTAGTGGCTTAGGGTCTTACCTTACAGGGAACATATTCCAAATAAAGTGGAAAAAGGAAAAAAAGGAGGAACAAAAACAAACAGATTTATGATCAGGTCACTTATGTCTAAACATTTCCCGATACAAGTAGGTATCAAATCTGTAAAACCTTAAAAGGAATCCGGGACATTTTCCTGTAACTGACTTTATATAACAGTTTCAAACAAAAACGTACAAAATATTACTAAACATAATGAGGGATTAATAAAGGTAGCACTTCCTTAAGTTGCTAGCTGCATTTCTAATAGCCAAAAAAAAGCTGTATAATATCCCTTTTGCGTGGCTGTTTGCATTTGCTTAAAATTAGTCAATTAAATCCACCAGGATAACAGAAGTATGATTCTATGAAACATACTTCTGTTATCCTGGTAGCACAGGAGAAGGCTATTTGGCCCATTGTGTCTGTGCCCCCCGAAAAAGAGCTATCCAGTCTAATCCCACTTTCCAGCTCTTGGTCCGTAGCCTTGTAGGTTACAGCACTTCAAGTGCATATCCAAGTACTTTTTAAATGTGATGAGGGTTTCTACCCCTTTCAGGCAGTGAGTCCCAGACCCCCACCACCCTCTGGGTGAAAAAGGTTCTCCTCAACTTCCCTCTAATCCTTCTACCAATTACTTTAAATCTATGTGCCCCTGGTTATTGACCTCTCTGCTAAGGGAAATAGGTCCTTCCTATCCACTCTATATTGGCCCCTCATAATTTTATACACCTCAATTAAGACTCCCTTCAGCCTCCTCTGCTCCAAAGAAAACAACCCCAGCCTATCCAATCTTTCCTCAAAGCTAAAATTCTCCAGTCCTGGCAACATCCTCGTAAATGACCTCTCTACCCTCTCTAGTGCAATCACATCTTTCCTGTAATGTGGTGACCAGAACTGCACGCAGTACTCTAGCTGAGGCCTAACTAGTGTTTTATACAGTTCAAGCATAACCTCCCTGCTCTTGTATTCTATGCCTCGACTAATAAAGAAAATGATCCCATATGCCTTCTTTACCACCTTATCTGCCTGTCCTGCTACCTTCAGGTCCTCTGTTCCTCTACACTTCTCAGTATCCTACCATTTATTGTGTATTCCCTTGCCTTGTTAGCCCTCCCCAAATGCATTACCTCATACTTCTCCAGATTGAATTCCATTTGCCACTTTTCTGCTCAACTGAACAGTCCATTGAAATCTTCCTGCAGTCTACAGCTTTCTTCCTCACTATCAACCACACGGCCAACTTCTTAATCTTGCCCCCTACATTCAAGTCTAAATCATTGACTTGTACCACAAGAAGCAAGGGACCTAGTACTGAGCCCTGCAGAACCCCACTGGAAACAGCCTTCCAGTCACAAAAACATCCGTTGACCATTACATTTTGCTTCCTGCCACTTAGCCAATTTTGGATCCAACTTGCCACTTTCCCTTGGATCGCATGGGCTTTTACTTTTCTGACCAGTCTGCCATGTGGGACCTTGTCAAAAGCCTTGCTAAAATCCATGTAAACTACATCAAACTCGCTAACCTCATCGACCCTCCTTGTTACCTCCTCAAAAAATTCAATCATATTTGTCAGACACGACCTTCTCGTAACAAATCCATGCTGACTGTTCTTGATTAATCTGTGCCTTTCTAAATGGCAATTAATACTGTCCCTCAGAATTTTTTCCAATAATTTGCCTACCACCGAGGTTAGGCTGACTGGCCTGTAATTACTCGGTCTATCCCTTCCTCCCTTTTTAAACAATGGTACAACGTTAGCAGTCCGCTGGCACTACACCTGCATGATGCGGAGATGCCGGTGTTGGACTGGGGTGGACAAAATTGAGAGGTCGCACAACACCAGGTTATAGTCCAACAGTTTTATTTGAAATCACAAGCTTTCGGAACTATCGCTCCTTCCTCAGGTGAAGTAAATTGGATACAGAATCGTCAGAGCATATATAGATGGAAAAAAAAGCATGTGTACTTTACACCTGCAGCCAGAGCCAGTTTGCCTAGAATTTTGTTTGACAATTAGATATAAAAAGACAGCTTAAAGAAGTCATGTTGAAACTCACGATTTACTTTTGATTTGTTAAAATACAGCCTACTTAAACAAGGAAACTACATTTAGATACCTGTATAAAATTAAACACTTTTTTGCAGTACTGTATTATAATTAGAAATAAAAAGAACAATGGCCCAGAAATTCGGGTCCCCACGGGTGAGTACGCGCCGTGTACTCACCCGTAAGGCCAACGAAAGTGCCAGTTTCGCGCATGCGCTGGAAACCGGAACTTCCATTCCCTTGAAGGAAGGGGTTCACAGGTCAAACGCGTGCGTCGGAGAGGCAGCGCATAGACCTGGAACTTCTGCTTTTTTTTTTACCGGTTTCTCTGTGCGGGTAAGTCCCCAGCAGCTGCGCGTGGAAAAAGCAGGCGCAAGGCCTGCTTTTAACAAGTTAAGAGGTGAATTAAGTAAAATTGAAACATTTTTTCCACAGGTTTATCATTTTTAAATACTTTAAAGAAAGGTAAGTTTATTTTTAGCCCCGTTAAAAACTTTAATTAATTTTTTCAAAAATTTAAATTTTTGTTTAAAATAGTTAATTTATGTAATATATAGTTATTTTAAAAATGTGATTAAAAAAAAAATGATTTGAAGTTTTACTTAGGTTTTGGGGCCGATCTCTATTCATAGATTTGACAGGTCTTCCTGTCAAATCTATGAATGGAGATTCCCTGCTCCGATTGGCTCCCCATGGCCCACGTGATCCCAGGGGATGCTGCGAACTAGTTGCGCCCCTGGGATACGCGAGCACTGCACACCGGCAGCTGGAGGAGGCCCAGGATCGGAATCCCACAGGTCGGGGGCTTGCGCCTGCGGGAAGCCTCCGACCCAAATTTCTGGGCCAATATAATTGAGATTAGAATCTATCTTTCCCCATACATTATTAAGGGGACAGATTTCATTACTTTGTACTTTCCACAGTACTCAAAAGCAAAGCCCCTACATTTCTTCCAATTTCCTGCTGTAACTTCAGCTAAGATTAAGGGAACCTCTTGAGAAACAGCATAAAAGGCTGAAAGTGGACACGCCGTGTCTCCAGGGGTTCTGCCAATATCCTGCCAAAGTTACGGCCAAAGATTGAGACAACCCACTCACAAATTCAGGGTCATTATACTTTACATTTTTGAAATTTTTTACTTCAGAAATTGCCCTGGTTGATCCACAAAGTCTACTGTGCTGATTACACCAACCGTCTACAAATTTATTCATCCAATTTATTTTGATAGCCAAATTATAGGAACATTAGAATAAGAGTAGGCCGTTCATCCCACAAGCCTGTTCCACCATTCAATTAGATCATGGCTGAGCTGTATCTTAAATCCATTTATCTTTAATCCATATCCCTCGATACCCCTACCTAACAAAAATCTTTCTATCACAGCCTTTGGGGGGGGGGAAAGAGAGTTCCAGTTTTTCACCAACCTTTGTGTGAAAAAGTGCTTCCCAATTTCACTCCTAAATGGACTAGCTCTAATTTTAAGATTATGCCCTCTTACTCTGGATTCTCCACTAGAGGAAATGGTTTCTCTGTATCTACCCTATGAAATTTCTTTATCATTTTAAAGACCTCAATTAGATCATTCCTCAATCTTCTAAACTCAAGGAAATACAAAGCAAGTTTATGCAACCTCTCAATAATTTAACCCTTTAAGCCCTGGTATTATTCTGGTAAATCTGCGCTGTACCAACGCCAAGGCCAATATATTTTTCCTGCAGTTCGGTGCCCAAAACTGAATGCAGTACTCCAGATGGGGTCTGACCAAGGCTCTGTACAACTGAAGTATCACTTTCTCACCTTTGCATTCCAACCCCATTGTGATAAAGGTCAACATTCCATCAGCATTTTTGATTACTTACTGTACCTGTGCACTTTTAGTGATTTGTGTACATGAACACCTAAATCCCTTTTGCTCCTACACAGCTTCTAGTCTCTCACCATTAAAAAAAAATTGATCTGTCTTTCTTAGATTCAAAATGGATGACCTCACAATTCCCACAGGGAACTACATCTGCCATAGTTTTGCCAACTTACTTAGTCTATCTATGTCCCTTTGTAACTTTCTGCTCCCATCTACACAACTGATTGTGCCTCCTAACTTAGTGTCAACAGCAAACTTAGATATACAACTCTCTATTCCTTCAGTGAAGTCAATGATATATATGGTGAAAAACTGGGGCGCCAGTACAGATCCCTTGGTAACACCCCTTATCACATCCTGTCCATCAGAGTACATTCCCTTTGTCCCTACTCTCTATCTCCTACCGCCCAACCAATTACCAACCCACATCATAAGGTTACCTTCAACTGCATGTGTTTTCATTTTTTCTAATAATCCCTTGTGTGGAACCTCATCAAATGCCTTTTGAAAGTCTATGTAGACAACATACATAGACATTCCACTATCCACCATGCTGGTGACCTCCTCAAAAAATTCAGCTAGATTAGTCAGTCATGACCTATTCTTCACAAATCCATGCTGAGTCTCTGATCAGCTCACACAATCCAAGTGCTCAGTCACTCTGTCCCTGATGATAGATTCCAGTAACTCCCCCAAAACCCCACAACTGATGCTAAACTGACGGGTCTGTAGTTACCTGGATTCTCTGTCCCTCCCTTGAATAATGGAGTGATATTTGCAAAACATAGCCAAATTATTTATGTTCTTTTGATAATATTTGTTCCATAGTTTATATTCTGACCTCCAATTTCTGTTTACACCCAATAAATCATGTGAGCATTGCTACCTGTGAAGCCAGATATCACATTTGACCATGTTACAACCCAGACTAAGTAGTCACCTTCCCTAAAATTGTCAGACCGGTTATTCATAGATTCGCAAAGTTATCTATAACACATACAAATCCTGCATTTTAAAACATATTCCAAGAAATTGTGCCATTTTAACTATTTCACTATGAATTTATTAATTGAATAACATTTTGTCCCAAACTTAGCAGAAGGTACTTATATTAAGTACTATTGATGGAAGGAATAATAGTTACAAGATCGCAACAGACCAACTGACTAGTCATTTCTCTTTCCCCTACAAATATCTGAAGCTACAGAACATAACTTGTAAATTAATCTATTCAGCCTTTTTCTGCAGCTAAATATTACCCAATAATGAAATCTGACATGCAGTTTGATGATAGGAAGAGGAGGAGAGGGAAAAGACCAAAACCAAAATATTCATCAAGGAACATTGAAAAACAAAAATAGGAAAATAGTTACATCCTTTTATGTTGTCAACCTTATGCAGAATTGATTGTCTGATTTGTCACTGAAGCATGCCAAAAATAATTTGCAATACTACTCTGTATTCTTCAGCCAGTCTTGTATGCTCTACATAGCCAATGATGAAAGCTGACAACCAAAATCTTTTAAGCAATGCAAGGACTTCAATATAGATTATAGAAATTTTGGGTGCAAAGGTTTCTGATAGCAGTTGTTACCAGGTGCACTTAGTAATGGTGAAATAAAAACAAAAAGCCATTACTTTACAAGTCATGCACTCTAATTAACTTGACTACAGCAAACAAAGAAATACATTGAACTACACTATTTTGTTTTTGTAAGTTTTACAATATTTTCTAGAAATCCATGTATGGTTTGCACTTGTTCCATTACATTGTAATATATATACATACATATAATAAACTAGTATCTATATACAGTCTACTCCTCTTAATCCAAAATTGTTTAATTTGAATTATTTGTTGATTAGAATTGAAATTGTGCAAAAAAACTGTTTTATTAAAGTTGCTTAATTCATACTACTGGATTATACAACATTTTCCAAGCAAAATAAAAATGACTTTGAATTAATGGGTGTAGGCTGTATACAGAGGAAGAAATTTACAGAACAAAGTGTATAAATAGGCCTTCATGTAACAGCTGACTAAATTGTCAACTAAAGCATTGTTTCAGAATTCTAATATTTACTTGTACAAATTCTGCAGACATCCATTACCTTGCACTGCGTTACTGGAAGGGAGAATTGCATTTGACAAAGCAGAACAGCAGAGCTGCCACAAATGGAGTGAACTGCCACTGATGTCTTTGGTTAATTCTGAAAACTCTCACCGCTAATGAAACAGATTGAAATGCACCAAATCTGCTCCACTGAAATCAAGTTTTAAGATTTTATGACATTAATTAGGTATAATTCTATTCTAATCTTTGTATATTGTGCTCATACAAATTTGGAATGAACCATAAGCACAATTTTTTTTGCTTGATTATTTCCACATTTTCAAGTCTTAATCACAATATGAAACCAAAGGTAATTTTACTTTAATCTTAAAAACTATGGCCTAAACCAATATAATACACATATATGTAATAGCGTGATAGCATAATAGCACAAGAAAACACAGAATGAGTAAATGCCATTACATCTGGCAAGCCAAGTACATTCTACCATATTGCGGATTCTACCCACCTCTTCCATCTCCTGAGGGAAAGGTGGAATCCCCAAATGGTAATCAAAAAATCTTTCAAAGATTTATCCGTTCCCACATCTACACTATTGAGATTGGTTGTCCTTCACTCCGGTCCTAGCAACACAGGAACTATTGTGTCCTGAGTATTTCAATTTCTCATGTTTGTGCCTAACCCTTTGCCACTCTAACAGTGCAAACTGCTTTATTAAGGCTATTTGCAACAGCAACTATCCACACCTCTCCTTACTGAGCCTCCCATTACAATGGTCTGTCTAGCCCCATCTTCCATGAACATATACCAATTCACTCAGATAACATGACTCACCTTCCTCTCATCATTTTCAGAGTCTAGACTCCATATAGCCTACGCTTACCTCATTCATAAAGAAATCCAATACTATTTATACGTTAACAGCATAATCTGCTGCAAGTATATTTTGCTGTTGCTACCTCAAACACCTTCTGTTTCTTTTATAGTGCTTCCATCTTTTTCACCTCAGTCACAATCACCTTAAATTTTCAGTTCTGGATATCTAATGATAGGATCGAAATGGTGAGCAATGACAACAATTCTGGGTATCAGGAATTTAAGTTGTGAAGAAAGGCCAGAAAGTTGAGTTTATTTTCTTTGGAAAAAAGACTTGAAGGTGACCTAATTGAAGGTGGTGTTCCAGATTGACCCAGGCAAATTGTTCATTTTAGTGAAGAGTTCAAAGATCTTGGGACACAAATTAACATTAAATATATGGGAAAACAGGCAGAACTTTTTTTTTTAAAGTACAACTACATTTTTGGAATAAGTTACCAGAGGAATGGACATTATAAATGGGTTTGAGGGGCCATAGGTGCATTTCTAAAGAGATGGAATTGAGAGATATGAGAAGGTAGGTAAGTAGGTGAGGTTGATTAAAAAAAACTAACATTTCCTTATTCCTAAAAAAAACAATATTTAAGCTCAAACTATGTAAATCTGGAGCAACTGTGGGACTTTTCTAAATTGACCTCTTTTGCACGTCTGAATTTGCACCCTCTCATTTTCTGCAATGCAGTTTCCCTTTAATCTCAAAACTACCACAATTTCCTCTCTAAATTATTAAACACAGATATATCTTAAATTCTTTCTTTATTGATAATCAATTTCCTGCCTGATTCACCATCACCTTGTGTTTCCCAAATCACCCCTGCTGAACATCCAGAGGAACATCATAGGCAGTGTCAATTCTGCTAACTGCTGCTTTTTGTCCTGTGAAACTCTTCAATGTACTGTGGTGTCGAAAAACTGTTCAGTTCATCAAGAACCTTATTTTGAAATAATTGTACCATTAAGATTTCCTTCAGCAGTTTTGCAATTGACGATACATTTATGGATACAATCCTCAAATAAAATTGCACAGAGCCAGGTTCTCTAGTTTTCTCTTCTTTTGACCCAGTTTCTTATACAATATGTTACTTTCCCCCTATTTTTCTCTGCAAACTCAAAAACCGAATTATCCTTATTAACAAGTATCAACTGACTCTTACAATGAACCTAGATCCCACACTTACCCCAAATATTTTAGAATATTATATTAACCAATTTATCCTTTTTCTTCTCACAGTTATACAGAACTAATCGTACGGTTTACGGTAAGCCCACCTGAAGAGGCATTTGGCAATCAGAATAAAACCAAACCAAACCAAAAATAATAGCTTCAAATAATTTACACACTAAATGCAACAAGTCTGGTAAATAAGATTGTTGCAAATACAGACAATGCTGTGAATAAATATATTTTTAAAACTGAACTTCGAAAAACAGAAGGCAATTGATAAAATGCATTCTCCGCACAACATTGACCATTATGAATTATTTACTGGTATATTGATCAAATTTACATAGATATATGCATCTGACAAACATAAATTACCACACGGAATTGTTATGTAAGCATAACAATCTATCATGAATAGTTCTAAAATTGCTGCCCCCATTAACTACAAATGTCGACTAGACATGGATGTGGAATTTTAAGATTTTAAGCTTTCTGCACAATTAATCTGTAGACAGAGTATGCACAAACAGCATCATTTGCACACGTACCCGAGAAGTTTCTTGTGGCCAGCATTGTTGTGAGAATAGCCCCCTGGAAAAGTTGAAGGAAACAAAAAATGAGGAACAACTTCTGGCAAAGTAGATCTTCTATACAATTAAAATAAAATATCAAATGATGTATCAATGTTCTGGTACAGCTCAACAGGCAGAAGTTTCAATGTTAATTAACTTTTCAGCCTTTACGTGTGTGTGTTTGGTCAAGTAAACAGAGGTATAGAGTACAAAAGCAAGGAAGTTATGATGAACCTTTATGAAACACTGGTCCGGCCTCAACTGGAGTACTGTGTCCAATTCTGGGCACTGCACTTTAGGAAGGATGTGCAGACCTTAGAGAGAGTGCAGAAAAGATTTACAAGAATGGTTCCACGGATGAGGAACTTCAGTTACATGGATAGACTGGAGAAATTGGTGTTGTTCTCCTTAGAGCAGAGAAGGTTGAGAGGAGATTTGATAGAGGATTTCAAAATCATGAGGGGGTCTAGACAGAGTAGAGAGAGAGAAACTGTTCCCACTGGCGGAAGGGTCGAGAACCAGAGGACACAGATTCAAGGTGATTAGCAGAAGAACCAAAGACGACATGAGGAAAAACTTTTTTACACAAGTGGTTGTGATCTGGAAGGCAATACCTAAAAGGGTGGTGGAGGCAGATTCAATCATGGCTTTCAAAAGGGAATTGGATAAGTACCTGAAGGAAAAAAAATTGCAGGGCTATGGGGAAAGGGCGGGGGAGTGGGACTAGCTGAAGTGCTCTTGCAGAGTCTCGGCACGGGCTCGACGGGCCAAATGGCCTCCTTCTGTGCTGTAACCATTCTCTGATTCTAAGTCAGTGTAAGTCTTGTTCATGCAATATTTGTAGCAACATGCAAGAATACACTGAAGTGAATTTCCATGCAGTGTGTTGTGCCACTTTTACATCAATGTTAAAATATTTGTGCATGCTGGTGATCGGAAGGGATATTTACACAAAAGTCTCATTTACATACCCATTGGATCAGTGATTGGTGTAAAGCCAGAGTAAAACAGGTGCAATATGCTAAAGTGGGTAGAAATTAGAGTGCAGCCTTTAAAGACAATTCAGCCTGCACAATTGAGCAGCACACTGGGGGATAAGCAGGTAAGAAGGAGCAGTGCTTGGCACACTCACTTGCTTCTCAGCATGTCTCATTAATCTTTTTCTGATACTGTTCTAGAATGTCTACCATAGGAGCAGCTGACATATGCAGCCTAAAAAAGAAGCATGACGTGGCATACAGGCACAGAAGATGTCATTATTTCGCAAATTCAGACCTGCAAATCCTCCAAGGAATTTGACATCATGAGACACAGACTGCTGGGTGTCCCTGGCAGAAATATCACTCATGCCACCTGAAGGGAGGTGGCACTGGCAATGAATGCCAACATTCACTTACAAGACCAGTGCTACAAGAAGTTCAATGACTGTACCAGGGCAGACAAGGCAACAGAACGGACATAGCTCCTTTTCTTCCTTGTCCACCCTGGGCACTATTTTAAAACAACACTTCCATAACTAACCCTTCGCAATGCACAATAAGGAGGAGGTGTCTCTAACTGGGAATCTTGCACTATGGTTACCCAGTTCCACCAACAGCAATTACTTACATGCACAATCCTAAAACCACTTCCTCTACTTTAACAGAATGATTGCCTCACATCTCTTATTCAGCTCACCCATGCCACTTGGCACACACTCAATAGCTAGCCTCCCTCACATTTATTCAATCTTCTTGCAGGAGAAATTGGTGCACAATGTCCATAAGAACCTGGCAACTGGACGGGGCACCCCAGCTTGAAACATCACATGCCCCATCAGGTAAAGGCCATATATTTCATGGGGAGGCACTCTGCTCATCTTGGGAGGTGGCACAATGCCAGTGGATCGTGAGAGGATGGGTAGTGGAATGTCCCTTAATTAGAAGGTAGGGGAGAATGAGGTAAGGCTTACTGTGGTCCACAGAAGAGTAGATTTGAGTAGCAAGATCTGTTCTGATGCCTCTTGCAGCAGTTACTGAGGAGTCCTCCAAGTGCAGATATCACAATGATCTCCTCCACATAGTTCTGGTTCCAATGATACCATGACTCCTCACCAGAAATGTCAAAGTCTAGCCCTTTTTTGATGGGGAAATTGTGAAGGGTACAGCGAGCTACAACTATGCATGACACATAATCTGAAGCATACTGCAGAGTCCTGGCCTTATCTTAAGAGTATACCGCTGAAAATGCACCCCCTCCATCTAGGGGGCTAAATTGGGCAGTGCAGTACCCATTTTTTAGGTGCTATGTGGCCACCTAATGCTCAAAAATGGTGTCCGAGGTGAGCGCACACACATCTGATGGCAAGTGCGCAGGACGCCAGCTAGGTAAAGGGGCTTGCGTGTGCGCACCCACCGACCACCAGCAGCGTGGGTTTCCTCCGGGTACTCCGGTTTCCTCCCACAGTCCAAAAATGTGTGGGTTAGGTTGATTTGGCTATGATAAATTGACCCTTAGTGTTAGGGGGGATTAAATATGTGGGGTTATGGGGATAGGATGGGATATGTTGGGGGAATTAAATACGTGGGGTTACGGGGGTAGGGTGGGATATGTGTACTGTGGGGATTAAAGCAGGGACAGGGTACTGGATTGAATGGCGGAGCAGGCTCGACGGGCCGAATGGCCTACTCCTGCTCCTAGATTCTATGTTTCTATGTTTCTATGTATGCAGAGCAGGCAGATCATGACGCAAATCAGTGTGCAATGCTGATTTGACGCCAGTGCTGCCATTTTCCAACTGCACACTCCAGCTAACACCCTGTCTTAACCTCGTACAATGTTAAACTGAATGAAGGACTCCCCACTAGCGCTATTTAAAGGGATCATCAACTATTTACAGGTTAGTTGTTGGATTATTTCTTCTGGCTGCTGGTGCAATTGTATGTGTTTTTTGAGCTTTCCTATACTTGCTAAGGTTTAAATAGACTACAGGGAGTGGTCTAGGTGGTGCTGAATTACTTTTCTGTTCATTTAAAAACTTGTGCTGAAACAAGTTGCTTTCAGACATGGGTGGCCTGGTAGGGCGACCTCTGGGAATTGAGCATGCCTGGTAGAATGAGCAGAGGCCACGTAGAGCAGGGCAAGCTGCTAGAAGAGGGAGGAGGAGGAGGGGGAGAAAGGCTCTCAGCAGGAGGCCATATTCGTCGAGGGTCTATAGGGAGCAATTCTCTTACCTCAACTTCAGCGAGGATCAATGCTTGAAATGTCTTTGCTTCGCAAAAGTGGTTGTGACTGAAATCTGTCAACTGTTGCAGCCACACAGCAACTTCAAAGCAGGGCAAGGACAGCATTGCCTGTGGCTTTCAAAGTGACAGTGGCTCTAAACTTTTGTATCTGGCTCCTTCCAGGCTGCTGCTGGAGATGTAAGCAACATATCGCAGTTTGCAGTGCATTGCTGCATAAGGGACATCACTGAAGCTCTCTATCCACAGAGAAACAGTTTAATCTCATTCTCTCTTGCCAGAGACAAACAGATGGAGTGAACATGAGGGTTTACACAGATTGCAGGCTTCCCCATGGTGCAGGGTGCCATTGACTGCATGCACATTGCCTTGCATGCGTCTCATGTGAACTTGGCCATTTTCATGAACCGAAAAGGATTCCACTCCCTCGATGTGCAGCTGGTGTACGACCACAGGTAGCGCATCATGCAGATGAATGCCCGTTATTCTGGCAGCAGTCACAATTCCTTCAATCTGTGGAAGTCCCCTGTGCCACCTGTATTTGATCCACCATGGCAAGTCAAAAGCTGGCGACTGGGAGACAAGGGTTATCCACTCATGACATGGCTCATGACTCTGGTATAGAACCAACACACACGTGCACAGCAGGCCTGGAACGAGAGCTATGCTGCCACAAGGAACATTATAGAGCACATAATCGGCGTGCTCAAGCAATGCTTCCGCTGCCTGGATCACTCAGGAGGAGCCCTGCAGTACGCAGTTTTTTTAAAATTTGTTGTTATGGGATGTGGGCGTCGCTGGCAAGGCCAGCATTTATTGCCCATCCCTAATTGCCCTCGAGAAGGTGGTGGTGAGCCGCCTTCTTGAACCACTACAGTCCGTGTAGTGAAGGTACTCCCACAGTGCTGTTAAGTAGGGCGTTCCAGGATTTTGACCCAGCGACGATGAAGGATCGGCGATATACTTCTAAGTCAGGATGGTGTGTGACTTGGAGGGGAACTTGGAGGTGGTGGTGTTCCCATGCGCCTGCTGCCCTTGTCCTTCTAGGTGGAAGAGGTCGCGGGTTTGGGAGGTGCTGCTGAAGAAGCCTTGGCGAGTTGCTGCAGTGCATCTTGTAGATGGTACACACTGCAGCCACGGTGCGCCGGTGGTGGAGGGAGTGAGTGTTTAAGGTGGTAGATGGGGTGCCAATCAAGCGGGCTGCATTGTCCTGGATGGTGTCGAGCTTCTTGAGTGTTGTTGGAGCTGCACACATCCAGGCAAGTGGAGCGTATTCCATCACACTCCTTACTTGTGCCTTGTAGATGGTAGAAAGGCTTTGGGGAGTCAGGAAGTGAGACACTCGCCGCAGAATACCTAGCCTCTGACCTGCTCTTGTTGCCACATCACCTCACCTCTGGAATTCAGCTCCTTTGTCTAAGTTTGGACCAAGGCTGTAATGAGGTCGGGAGCCGAGTGGTCAGTGAGCAGATTATTGGTAAGTGCCGCTTGATAGCACTGTCGATGACACCTTCCATCACTTTGCTGATAATTGAGAGTAGACTGATGGGGCGGTAATTGGCCGGATTGGATTTGTCCTGCTTTGTGTGGACAGGACATACCTGGGCAGTTTTCCCACATTGTCGGATAGATGCCAGTGTTGTAGCTGTACTGGAATCTAGTTCTGGAGCACAAGTCTTCAGCACGATAGCCGGGATGTTGTCAGGGCCCATAGCCTTTGCTGTATCCAGTGTGCTCAGCTGTTTCTTGATATCACGTGGAGTAAATCGAATTGGCTGAAGACTAGCTTCTGTGATGGTGGGGACCTCAGGAGGAGGCCGATATGGATCATCCACTCAGCACTTCTGGCTGAAGATGGTTGCAAAAGCTTCAGCCTTGTCTTTTGCACTCACGTGCTGGGCTCCACCATCACTGAGGATGGGGATATTTATGGAGCCTCCTCCTCCCATTAGTTTTTTAATGGTCCACCACCATTCACGACTGGATGTGGCAGGACTGCAGAGCTTTGATCTAATCCATTGATTGTGGGATCGCTCAGCCCTGTCTATAGCATGCTGCTTCCGCTTTTTAGCATGCATGTAGTCCTATGTTGCAGCTTCCCCAGGTTGGCACCTCATTTTTAGGTACGCCTGGTGCTACTCCTGGCATGCTCTTCTACACTCCTTATTGAACCAGGGTTAGTCCCCTCGCTTGATGGTAATGGTAGAGTGAGGGATATTGTGGTGGAATACAATTCTGCTGCTGCTGATGGCCCACAGCACCTCATGGATGCCCAGTTTTGAGCTGCTAAACCTGTTCTGAATCTATCCCATTTAGCACAGTGGTAGTACCACACAACACGATGGAGGGTGTCCTCAGTGTGAAGACGGGACTTCGTCTCCAAAATGACTGTGCGGTGGTCACTGCTACCAATACTGTCATGGACAGATGCATCTGCGAGAGGTAGATTGGTGAGGACGAGGTCAAGTAGGTTTTTCCCTCGTGTTGGTTCTCTCACCACCTGTCGCAGGCCCAGACTGGCAGTTATATCCTTCAGGACTCGGCCAGCTCGGTCAGTAGTGGTGCTACCGAGCCACTCTTGGTGATGGATATTGAAGTCCCCCACCCAGAGTACATTCTGTGCCCTTGCTGCTCTCAGTGCTTCTTCCAAGTGGTGTTCAACACAGAGGAGTACTGATTCATCAGCTGAGGGAGGGTGGTAGGTGGTAATCAGCAGGAGGTTTCCTTGCCCATGCTTGACCTGAAGCCATGAGAGTTCATGGGGTCTGGAGTCAATGTTGAGGACCCCCAGGGCCACTCCTTACTGACTGCAGACCACTGTGCCGCCACCCCTGGTGGGTCTGTCCCTGCCAGTGGGACAGGACATACCCAGGGATGGTGATGGAGGAGTTTTGGACATTGGCTGAAAGGTATGATTCTGTGAGTATGACTATGTCAGGCTGTTGCTTGATTAGTCTGTGGGACAGCTCTCCCAATTTTGGCACAAGTCCCCAGATGTTGGTGAGAAGGACTTTGCAGGGTCGACTGGGCTGGGTGTGCCGGTGCCGATTCCGTAGCCAGTGCAGAGGTCGATGCCTGGGTGGACCGTCCGGTTTCATCCTTTTTATTATTTTTCGTAGCGGTTTGTTGCAGCTGAGTAGCTTGCTAGGCCTTTTCAGAGGGCAGTTAAGAGTCAACCACATTGCTGTGGGTCTGGAGTCACATATAGGCCAGACCAGGTAAGGACAGCAGATTTCCTTCCCTAAAGGACATTAGTGAACGGTATCAAGATTTGTAGTAAGCTGCATGCTGCACAACCTCACCATTATGAGGGAACAGCCCTTGCCACCACCTACCAGGTGAGAAGCTGAGGAGCAGGAGCACGAAGATGAGGAGGAGCAGGAAATTCAACAGGAAGTGGAGGCCCAGGAAGAAGGGAGGCTACAACGTAGACAGCCCCTGTCCATCCGGACTCTATGTGATGAAATAATTAATGAGCGAATCCAGTAACCTCAACCACACCTCCCTATTCACCAACAGTCTCACATTTCTTACCTTTCCTCTGTCACTGACCATCACATCATCCTCTTACCAACACCACAAAAATAAAAAGTGCCAGAAAATGCACATTCCAATCCAATTTTATAAATTCAATCAGGACATACTGCATACAAAAATAAACTAATCACCCATGTGCATTCCCTTAGTTCCTATCTTCTGTGCATCTTTGCCGCTCCTAGTGCTCCTACGAGGTGCTTCCTAGTGGCTGCAGCATGGGTGGTGGAAGGCTGCTGACCTTCAATTGAGGAGACGGCAAATGGCCTTGGAGGGCGAACTCAAGCAGCGCTGGACCTATCGGGCCCAGCTTCAGACTGCACCATCTTGGCATGGGTTGCAACAGTCTGGGCTGGCTGGCTAACAGGCAACAAGCAAGGGCACTGGCAGAGTGGCAGTGGTGAGAGCAGGAATGCTGTCCTCTTGAGAGAGGACAGTAAGTTCGTGTTCCATGGAGCCACCTCCATTTTCCCGGGGCGGCGCCTCAGCAATCCTACTGATCTGTTGGAGAACAGATTGATGGAATGCTTGGAAGCCTGAATGCCCCTTTGAATAGAGGTATCCAGAGCCACGATGGCAGCAGTCTGAGCTTGCAAGACAGCAGTCTGAGCTTGCAAGGCAGCAGTCTGAGCGTCCACTACAGCAATCAGACCTTTGATGGAAGCTGTTTATGTTGCAATAAAAACTGAGACATTGGCCATCAGACGTTGCATCATGCTGGATTACACAGGTGACCACCCGTTCCATGTTGGAAAGGATGGGCTTCAAGCTCTGCGTAAATACCTGTGCCAATTTGGTCCTGGACTCTTCCACGCTCCTCGACATTGAGGGCAAGCTTTCTGGCAGGCAGTGCACCAAGCATTTGGTTATGTACACCCATCAGCCTTCTTCTGTAGCAGAACTAGTGTGCGACCTCACCTGCTGGCAAGCTGGCACCTGCACTACCCTTTACCCCCACCCTGGCTCCTACGCACTTGTGCCCGGTGTCTCACCTCGTGCACGTCCCACCTCTATCCTAGCCTCTAAAATACGTGCAGTGCCAGTCTCTGAGCTGGTGGCTGCGAGTGTAAGTTCGAGTTATGGTGTCTCTTCATCTTCACTGTCTTCTTCCTCTTCATCCTCTGACTGGGAAGGTTCCAGTTCTTGTGTACCTGTAATGAAAAAGGGTTGGGTTGTGGCGAGGGGAGAGGAGAAAGTAAGAAGTGCGTGCTTACACCATCTGAAGCTTGTGAATCAGAAGAGATTGTGGGACGAGGGAGAAGTGGGATGAGGAGGAGGGGGATTATCGTCGATCCCTCTAACCCCACCTGTGGCCACGGCCTCAGTGATGCCCCTTCCCATGCAGGTTAAAAAATGCAGGTTTGCTTGTCCTCCTCCAGTTCTTTCCTGCTGCCTCCTATTATGTGCCACCTTCTCCTGCAATGAAGAGGGAAGTGTGCCAGTCAGTGTCCTGCAATATGTTAGGGTGATGTGGCTGTCATGGTTGAATAGCTGCCAGTGTGTGCGAGCTGTGAGATGTGAGTGCGAGGCGTGCACCAGTGCTAAGTGTGTGAGTGTGAGGTAAAGCATATGAATTGAAGGGTTGACTACTGATTGATAGAGATTGTTGGTGGGTGGGTGATGATGGTGTAATGAATTGATCAGTGAATGAGGCTAGTGGTGCAGTTGGTAGGATATGCCATTTGAAGATGAACTCACTCACCTTGGCAACTCATGTCAGATCGTTAAACTTGTTCCTGCACTGCATCCATGTTTTTGGATCAACACTCATGGAATTGACCTCCGCCGCTACTTCTTCCCACTGCCTCCTGAGCAGATATCTGGACGGCCTCAAGCCCCCCTGCGGATACAGGTGTTTCTCCTTTTCTCCACGTCTTGCACGAAGACCTACAGTGCATTGTCAGAAAATCTTGGTGCTCGCTCTCTCCCATGTGAAGCCATTCCTCAAGGTATCGCAGCCCAGATTCACTTTTCAATAAACTCCCACCACTTCTTGCAGCCTCAATGCACCTTTAAGAGGTGCAGGCTGCCTTTAAGTAGCACTAGCCACTTGCGATATCGGACTGCCTGCTGATGCGTGCAGCCAATGAACAATGCGGGTAGTGCTGGCTGCATGCAACAATCATTAAAAAAAGTAGGCTGCACGAATTTATCTTGCTGCGATACAGGCGTGGGTTAATCGTATACCGCGATGCCCAAGGCTGTTTCTGGGGGGTTAGCCAATTTAACCCCCGTAATGTTTAAGCATCCACACTCACTTGCAAGGTAAAAAAATTACAAGATGGTTGACCTTGTGACTGGAGCCACTCTTTTGCATGGCAATGTAATCCACTTTCTTGTCAGCCTTGGCTCTCCATTGAAAGTAACAAGCAACAGTGTTTAGGCAACTGTAGCTAGGTAAAAACTATAAATTACAGAAGTATATGTAGGTTTGTAGTTTTGCAGATGTGTATTTGATACATCCTTTTGGAACACCTTATTCTGCTATAAGAGAAATATATGTACTGACCAGTAAACTTATGTTTTATCCCCCCCATCTTTATGTCACAAGATATTTATACTAGTGTTTTCCTATTTGAACTCTATGCATAAGATAATTCATTTCATATAAAAAAACAAAGGATATCTAAAATTAGATTGAGGATTATATCTTCAGGTTTAGGGAAGAGAGCGAATTGATATCTGACCTTCAGTTTTCTTCTAGCATTGAATTTCTTCAGGCATTCCACAGTCTCCTGTCTGTGCATACAAGAAGCAACAGTCGATCGTTGCTGCAAAACAAAAACAAAATGAAAGATAAGCATTACTGGTTGTACAAGTACTGATGTGTTGTGTTGCATAATAGTAACATTTTAGAAGTTTGGTAAAAAAAAAGTGTATTTTTCTTAATCCTTTTAGAAGTGATCCACAATTTGTATGTAATCTCTCCTCTTTAGGGACTTGCATCTACTGAACAACTCATATGAGCATGGGAAAAGATCATCGAGCCCATCGATGCTCACCCTCTGCCAATTGTTAGTAATGCTAACACCTGGAGGAAGCAAATAGAAACAAATGTGGCCAACTTCAGGCAAACCTCTCACAGACTTATATTTGCATGCAATTTAAAAAAGAGGTATGTGAAATCAGTTTCGACATGGCTGACCAAAATCCAAATATACCTGATCTCACAACTTTATTTTTGTTTCTCTTCCAGTCTTTCAGTACCACGTTTAAGAACATTTAAAATACTGCAGAAAGCCCATAAAATTAAAAAGCTCTGCCTAATTTTTATATCATTAGCACTAAAAAAAATTCCATCAGCGAACTAAACATGACTTCTACAAATTCTCAGGCATATAGGTAATACAGAGCCTTCTACTAAATGTCTAGGAAACCCAATAAAGTGAACTGTAATTTGTCAGTGTCACAAAATTAGATAATTGTTACTACAATTTGCCTGCAGTTAAATATATTGCAATATAAAGCATTTACCTCCTGGTATTCTCTGGAAAGTTTATCCCTGTAAACTAATTTTGCATCTCCAACACCAGGTTCCCCTTCCAATGCTCAGCCTGCAGTCTTACAACCCTGGCAGTAAACAATAACCACTAACTCCCTCACCTGACTAGATTCCATCTTTCAAAAGCAAAGGATGGAAGACCAAATTTAAAAAACAGTGCGGCTGGAACGTATTATATAAGGTAACAAACAATTAGGGCAGTGGTATCCAAAGTGTTGCTTGTGGGTCAAATCCAGCCTGAAAACTCCTTCAATCTGACCCACAGTTTTAACTTTTGTTTGCATGCTGAGTGGTTGAAACTTCAGGATTAGAAAAGCTGCTTGCAGATTGCTGCATTCAGACCAATGAAGGAATGGCATTTTGCACTAGTCAGGAAGCACTTTTCAAATGTGGGAGGTTTACAGGATGGCAGATCAGGCCAGAAACAGCAAAAATGTAAGTGACAAGAGTTCTTGGGCTGAGGAGGAATTATTTGCCGCATAGCTGGGCTTTGAATTTTTGCATGAGGGGCTGGATTGTTAGCATGGAGAGTTTAACTTTTAGTGCAAAGGGCTTGGATCTTTATCCTAGGAGACCTGGGATTTCTAGCATGAAAGGATTGGATTTTACGTATAGGGGCTTGAATTTGAGTCATATGTGGTCCACTCAAAGGTTGTGTCATGTGGATTTGGTCCACTGCTCCAAAAGGTTGGGCACCCCTAGTCTAGGAAATAAAGAGTCATGCACAAAACCCTACTGACCAAAAACTCAGAAGTACATACAGGTCTGCAATTCACACCTGATCACCAGTCATCCATCCTTCACATAAATTCTAGGTCCACTACAATACATTCTTTTGTCACCAACCACCCCAAGACTTCAACACTTCATCTCGACTGACACTTCAGTACAGTACTGAGAGAGCTGCATTGTTGGAGACATTAAACTGAAGCTGCATCTGCCTTTCAGGTAGAAATAAAAGATTGCATGGCACTATTTGAAGAGCATGGGAGCTCTCCCGGCATCCTGGCCAACATGTATCCCTTAACCAACTCCATTGAAAACAGATTAACTAGTCATTTATCTCATTGCTATTGCTGTGTTCACATTGACAAGTCACATTTCCCTACATTACAACAGTGATTACACTTCAAACGTAAAGTGCTTTGGGGCGTTCCGAGGACGTGGAAGACTCTATCTAAAAGGAAAGTTCTTTAAATCTTGATACTATTTAATGGGAACAGATTTTTTTTTTTTTTTTGAACTGATCACCCCACACACTCACATTTTAGATTGCATTTCCAAATAATGAACCCAGAGCCCCATATCTGCTAAAGTACTGAACTGTCAGTAATATACCACTGCTAATAGTATGCACAGCATGATACAGTTATTGATGCAAAAAAGGCAGCAACTTACACAAATCCATGGATGTTTCAGGGCTTCTGAGGCTGTGATCCGTTTGGCGGGGTTGATCGTTAACATTTTATTGATCAGATCCTTAGCTTCTGGAGTCACTGTATCCCACTCTGGTGATGGGAACTACAAAACAGATGAAATGACAGAGCTGACTAGATAATTATCAGTAACCTGACTAGACAATTATCAGTAACCTGACGTTTGCCTGTGTAAAACCTTTGCAATTCATGTTAGCACTATACTTATGGGGACAGCTGGTTTGCTTAATATTCAATCAACTGCAAGTTTCTTTGGGGAGGAAAAAGTATGAATTTTAATTCTTTCTGATAGAAAATTCATTGGAGTACTTTTACAAAATACTTAAACCCCTTCCAAATCATCTACGAGACCATGGGTAATTGATTTTCTCTCTGAACTGCTGAAAATCATTCTCTAATTGAAATGTTTTGAAAAATCCAGATATGTCTTTCAGTTCTAAAGTCCCATAATATACAGTCGCATGCATCAACACTGGAATTCCCACTAAAGAAATCACAGGGCAGTCAACAACAACATTTATATAGCACCTTTAATGTAGTAAAACATCCCAAGACACTTTACAGGAGCATTATCAAACATAAGAAAATATTAGGATAGATGCCCAAAAGCTTGGTCAAAGAGGTAGGTTTTAAAGAGCGTCTTAAAAGAGAAGTAGAGTGACGGAGAGGTTTAGGGAGGGAATTCCAGAGCTTAGGGCCTAGGCAGCTGAAGGCACGGTCGCCAAAGGTGGAGCGATTAAAGTCGGGGATGTGCATGAGGCCAGAATTGGAGGAGCGCAGATATCTCGGAGGGTGGTAGGGCTGGAGGAGGTTATAGAGGTGGGGTGGTGGGTGGGTGGCTGATGGCGTGAAGCAATGGAGGGATCTGAAAGCAAGGATAAGAATTTTAACATTGAGGTGTTGCTGGACCGGGAGTCAATGTAGGTCAGCGAGCACAAAGGTGATGGGTGAACAGGACTTGGTGCGAGTTAGGATATGGGCAGCAGAGTATTGGATTGAGCTCAAGTTCATGGAGGGTGAAAGATGGGAGGCTGGCCAGGAGAGCTTTGAAATAGTCAGGTCTAGAGGTACCAAAGGCATGGATGAGGGTTTCAGCAGCAGATGAGCTGAGGCAGGAATGGATTTGGCGATGTTACGGATATGAAATAAGGCAGTCTTGGTGATGGAGTGGATAAGTGGTCAAATACGACACCAAGGCTGCAAACAGTATGGTTCAGCCTTAGACTGTTGCCAGGGAGAGGGATGGAGTCGGTGGCTAGGGAACGCGTTTGTGGCAGGGACCGAAAACAACGGCTTCGGTCTTCCCAGTATTTAATTGAAGGAAATCTCTGCTCATCCAAGCAATGTGACAAATTAGAGACAGTGGAGGGGTTGAGAGAGGTGGTGGTGAGGTAATCCCACCCAGCTGGACGACAGAGGAGAGGCATTGGGTTAGGATGGTGTGGTCAACCGTGTCAAAGGCGGCAGATGTGGAACATAATTCAGCCACCTGTACAGGCTAATGATATAGTTTTCCCCACCAATCAGAGGAAGTCCAGCAGCCAGAAAATCAAGTTGTGAATTGCATGAACACCTGTTTGTTGCCACCAGGATGTAGAAATGGCCTGCACGGTAAAGAAAGCAGATTCCACTTCACAGGCCTGAACCCAGGATACTACAGAATTGCTTTAGTAAGGCAATTCTGTAACACAAATACAATGGCTCGGAATTAGCAGTCCTGATGCCGGGATTTAGCGCATGCGCAGCCTAATGCCGAATCCTGAAGTTGCGGTCTGTCATTCGTTGCTCATCGTCCCCCCCCGCAACCCCCGCAGAGCTGGCAATCAGTGAAATCTCTCAAATCAGGGAAACTGACGAAAACTTCGGCTCTTCCGCAGTTAAATGCCCCACTAAAAATTAGACCCAAAGGGATTAAGTGTAACTGGGGTTTTAACAGCGTATTGACTGCTAAACAAAGGTTATGGGCCTGAAAAATGAATTTTAATTTTGTGCAGTGTCAAATTTATCCATTTTAATAAAAATTAACATTATTAAGAAACTTTAAAAAAAAAATTCTTTTGAAGTTTGTTCATCTTTATTTCAGGTTTGCTTTTCCCCATGTGAGAGCCCCAATATTTGTTTTGCTCTATCATTTTTTAAAAGTTAGAATTTTAAGAGCTTATTCACATCCTTGTTCACTCTGAGAATTCTGCATTTTGATTGGCTGCTTAGACAGCTTGTTGATGTCCCAGCAGCTCACACTAGGGGATTCCCACTATACTCCGTTGATTTGAATTACTCGTCGGAAAACCCAAACTTCTCGACACAGAGATCGCGAGATCTTTGTGCGAAATTTACTTCGGGGCCAGCGGCAAACACCTTAGCCAATAGAAGGGTGAAGCAGAGAAAAATGCTCATTCATGAGCTGGACATAAAATGTTTCCTAACTTAATACTCTGAAGGGCTGGTTTGTGTGAAGCTTCACTATAAGAATTAACCTTACCCAAGGTCAATCCACCTCTTATGGAGACTGGAATCAAAGAACAGATTGAATCCAATTAGTTGAATGTTCATCAATATAATCCAGCTTTTAGATGAAAGTCTTTGTTATTTTTCCCTCCCTCTCCTTCTTGGAATGCTAGATTTCTAGAGAATTTAGCAAACTGCCTATCAAAGTAAACAGTTTTATTTCTTGAACAGCTTAAAAGTCTAATCGATAATGACATTGCACACTTGCTCAGTTAACAAAACATTACTCCAGATGAGATTGTGCCAGGATTCAAAGGCAACATGAGCACAGAAAGTTTGAATGTGGTAGAATATATTCTATGGAACAGCTGATAGATCAATCCACCATGTTAGGTGCAAGTCAAAAAGATTGCTGACTGTAGTATTTGTTTTTAGCCCTATCCCTAATGTACAAAACCTAAGGAAAGGAAAATTCTAATTTAGGTGGCACCGATTGCAATGTGTACCTTTTTAATAAAAAAGCATTTTGAGTGATAAATAACACATTACTTATGAGGCAGGCAGAGGTAAATAATAAAAAAAACTCTACATGCATTAATTAAACATTTTCAAGTCCTTGAGTTAGCAGGAGGTATTCAATTTACTCACATCATAAGCACCAGCCTTGATCTGCTGGTACAGCCTGTGCTGATCTTCATCCCAGAAAGGAGGGTAACCAACCAGTAGTATGTAGAGAATAACACCTGCCAAAATTAAGGAAATACTAAATGTCTAAACTGTATTAGTGTGGCTAAACTATAGCTAGGCAGTCAAACAGAACAGGATGAGACCTTAGTAATTTATGGCCCAACATTTACGATCGGAGGCTTCCCGCGGGCAGATGCCTCCGGCCTGTAAAATATCTACATTTACCTAGTGACCCAGGAGGTACGGAGGCTTGCGATCCTGGGCCTCTCCGGGTACGTGCGGGCAGAGGCCCACGTATCCAGGGGCGCATGCGGTTCGCAAGCACCCATGGGATCACGTGGGCCGGTCCAACCAATAAAAGAAGGGGATCCCCATTCATACTTATGGGAGCGCCGTACATACGGAACTCCCATAAGCATAAATGGGGATCACTTAAAAAAAATACACGAACACATGAAATAAATTTAAAAAAAAAACCATTACATATTTAAAATTAAAATGCCATTTAATTAAATATTTTAAGCAAAAATTTAATTTTTTGAAAAAAATTGTATGTTTTAACAGGGCTAAAAATAAACTTACCTTATTGGACTGGGTTTTTAATGTATAAATGAGTGATAAAATTTTATTTTTCTATTTTTTTAAACTCTTAAAGCAGGCCTTACGCCTGCTTTTACCAGGCATAAGAATTTCACAGGCATTCAGTGGGCGGAAGTTGGGCAACTAGCGCAACTCTCCACCCACAGAGGCCCATCTCCCGGGGATGGGGAGGATCTGTCAAGAAGATTCCGGGTTTTAGCTCTACTACAGAAGGCAGTTGAGGACAATTCATTAAATATATTCAAGAAGGAGATAGATATATTTCTTAAGGCTAAAGGGATCAAGGGATATGGGGAGAAAGCAGGGACAGGGTACTGAATTTGGATGATCAGCCATGATCTCATTAAATAGCGGAGCAGGCTTGAGGGGCTGAATGGCCTACTCCTATCTTCTATGCTATGCTTCTATTAATATATATCAACAAAAGCAGTGGTCCTAGTACCGACCCTTGGGGAACACCACTGTATACCTTCCTCCAATCCAAAAAACAACCGTTCACCACTACTCTCTGTTTCCTGTCACTTAGCCAATTTTGTATCCATGCTGCCACTGTCCCTTTTATTCCATGGGCTTCAACTTTGCTGGTAAGCCTATTAATGTGGCACTTTATCAAATGCCTTTAAGACGCAGCAGAGGAGAAAGCAGAAGAAAGGATGCAACCCAGACAGCCCCTTTCTGGTTGGGATATCTGGGATGGAATTATCCGCCTGGGGTACTAGTGACCACAACCCCAATTCCCCTTTCAATATTTGTCCCACACCTTACCTTCCCTCTGTTACTGACCATCACAGCATCCTCTTGGCCACAATGCTGAAATAAAAGGCACCACAAAGCAAACTTTCCAATCCAACTTTTTATATCTATCCATCCAACATGACATCAATAAATCAACTCATCACCCTTATGCATTCCCTTAGTGACTGTCTTGTGTGTGCCTTTGCCTATCCAACTGATGTCACGCAGTGCTACCCCATTGGTTGCGGTATGGCTGATGGAAGGCTGCTAACTTTCAGTGGGGGACACCGAAAATGCCCTTGCTGGTCGACCTTGAGGAGCTGGTGGCTGAGAGTGTGAAATCGAGTGACGGTGTTTCTTCTTCTTCACTCTCCTCTCCCTCTTCTTGGTCAACCACTGGCTGGGGCAGGCTGCATTTCTTGTGTGTGTGAAATGAGGAAGCACAAGGGTGGAGTTGTGGTGAGAGGAGGGCAGGAAAGCAAGAGGTGCATGCCAGAAGGAGGATAACGTATAAGGTTACCAGTATCATGTATCCTTTCAGGCCCGCCGCTGGCCAAGGGCTCAGCCATGCACCTGCCAGCACTGTCTCCTTCAAGGGGGTGAGGTGAAGCTAGAAATGGGAGGTGAAGCTAGAAATGGGAGGTGTACCTCGTGTTTGATACAAATTGTTGGTAGATGATTGATGGGGGGGATTGGGGGGTGAAATTGTACATTGAGCAGTGTGTGAGGCTAGTGATGCAGTTGGTAGGAGATGGTTTTTAAAGATGCATTCACTGACCTTGACCAGTGGTCTGAGGTCATGAGGCTTCTTTGGGCACTGGAGCCATGTAGTGAGGGGTGACACTGCTGGCAGTGACAGACAGTGTGATGTGGTCCCACATCCTTCTTTCTGAAGGGCCTCCTGGCCCCTGTGGGTAGAGGACCTCTCTTGCAGTGTTGACCCCATGCACAAAGCTGGAGTGCTGCTTGTGAGACCCTGGTTGCCCCTTCCCTGGCTTGTTGAGCCATTTGTGTTAGTGCTGAAGCACTTTCCCACTTTTTGAGGTGCAGAAGGGAATTCAGCTTTAAGAGCTGAAGACTCCCATTTGGGAATTCTTTTTAATGTTAATTTTCTTTCCAGAAGGCAGCTGAGCTGTAAGGGCTAAAAACTGCCTATTTTTACATGATTTTTTTTCCATTTCAGAAGGCAGTTCCCCTTTAAGAGACCGAACTGCTTTCTGAAATGGCAGTCTCGCTTTCAGAGCAGGCTGTTCTTGCGGCAATGATGCTACGGCCACACTACATTGGGGCCTCCTGCTTGGATGAACGCCACCAGAACGTCGTCGCACTGTAAATTTAGCGCTGGGCTAATGTTAATTAGCCACCAATGCCAATTTACCGGTCCTGCCAGTGCCACCATTTTCAGCGGTCGTTAACACCAGCCTGCGGTGGCACTGGCAGATTTTTACTGATATCGAATGTTTAGCCCATAGGGTTCTAAGCCTAGACTAGAGATTTCCCAATACTTGATCTGTGAGGAAGATAATGGCTAAATCCAGAACGAGTAAAAAGAAAAGGGTTTCTCAGAAACCACCGCATCCAAGACTAAGGACCCAATCTCTCTATACAGAGCTGTGCATCAGCCTATAAAGATTCAACTGAAACATACCAGGGACCTAGAAGGGGTTAGCAATTATAGTAATTTTAGGATTGCGTGCTGTAACGCGACAAGATTCTCATTAATGGAAATACCCAGTTTGGATACCACCTAGAAAGTGAACTCAAACACTGGAAATTAATTGAAACTATTGCAAAAGAAGTGATTAAAAAGGATTTGAGATCAAATCCACTGGATAAATAAAGCGCACTAAGGCTACCGGTTAAATTAACCATCCTATCATAAATTTAGTACTGAGGAAACATTGCTTGTCGATATTATTAAACTTCGATCTAAATTGTGATTATGAAATGGGAGAAGAAACCCATTTATTCAATGATTTCCATGTATACTGCTGGAATGCATAAAACAATATTTCATTTGAGCTTTAGCGGTTCCAGCATGAATTGAATAGTGTTTGAAAAGAGAAATTAAGAAATGAGCTTCCCCCAAGTACATTGCAAGACTTTGTGATTGGTACTAATATCTTCTTAAATTTGCTTTATCAACTTTTGAGCATTTCTCTTATTCTCATTGTCACTCTGGTGCTGCTGATTAGAGGCAAGAGTAAAGTGGCTTGGGGGAATTACTGAGCCTTAGGAAAATAAAGCCAAATTAGCATTTCATAGTAAAACCCTGCACGAGTCATACCAATGCAAATACAATTACTGCAACACTTGCATTATCTGCATTAACCACTAGGTGGGCACTACCTATATAACAATATCTGTTGGGAATGCCAAGCGATGTGGTAAGGCAACATGAATGGGGAAGGTTTGATTGTGAATTTATAGGATGGGTGAAGAAAAGCAGATGAAAGTTTAATATGAATAAACCTAAGGTAGACTGATAGGGAAATACAAAATGAGCCAGTGCTGAGCTGGTTGAGATGCTGCAATCTCATGTCAGGCAGCAGTTAGGAAGCTACAACTGGCCTTAGTGCCTGTAATCTAGGGAAAGGAAAGAGCCATGTCCTCCTCCTGTCTCCAAATACTAAATACTAAGAATAGAAGATTCCCAGCAAAAACAGTTAATGAATCAGTCAACTGCTTTAATTAAAATAAACAGCAGTTCCTCAATGGCCTGGTACCCAAAGACACTGCCTGGCCTAACAACAGCATACAAACTAATAAGTCCCACGTTTAATTCCTGGTCTGTGCTGAGCTACTTGATTTCAGCCTGAGCAACAGGTGAAGTGCTCCAATTGGCTTCAGTGCTCTTGGGCTAGGGAAGGGAAAAAGAGCCATGGTTCCCGTTTCTCATCGCTATCCAAGGATTCCCGCTAGAAAGGTGTATGCTTGGTTAATATATATAACTTTATGTCTGGTGAGGACATAAGCAAATTGGCTAAAATGTCCTCTATGGCCGATGGAATATATTAAAAACAATCCGTTTTACTTACCGCAAGCCCACATGTCCACTGGCTTTCCATATGGATCTTTTCTTAACACTTCAGGAGAGAGGTACCCTGGTGTACCAGCAAAACCTGCAGATTATCATGGCATTATCAGAATAGAAGTTGATTTCAAATAAATGTTATATTTTAGTAAATAAACAGCTTTGTACTTGTGCAGTTGTATTTTTCTCTTTAATATCTGGTTAGTACGATGCAGAAAACAGAAGGTATTCATTTCAAACCATTAACCCAAATTTTATGCGGATAACAAAATTTAATTAGAATCCAAAAATCATCTAATCTAGGTTTTACTGATCTGCATTACACAGCAGCTTTGCATTAGTTTCCACAGATCATAACCAAAATTTCAAAAACCAGTTAGAAAGAAGGAAAACACATTTTTCATTTAGCTGATGATAAAAATTCAAAATGTCAATATCTTAGTGACGAATGCAAAACACTGGGAGCAAAGAAACTGCGGTCACAATAAATTATTTCCTTTGTTCCCTTCTATTAACATTTATAACTGACACCTGCAGTAGCTGTATTAGCACAACGGACACCATCACTTGGATCCCAAGCCTCAATATGCTGCTCCAATCAGATACCATGGGGGTCATTTTGCTTTTGGACAATCGTGTACAATGGGCTATATCGGCTCAGCCACCCATTAAATGCCTCTCTTGATTTTCATTTCTATCTTCAATGGAATCGAAAATTGGGAGAGATGTTTAATGGGAAGCTGAGCCAATATCACCCGTTTTACACTATTGTCCAAAGGCAAAAATTACTACCTACGTTCTTTGTACAATTCTTATGGCTGGTCAGAGAGTGTCCTATACTGCAGGCCAGTGTGTTTTTAATTCTTTGTTCTTCTAACAGAGAAGAAAACTTCAGGGCGGGAGGGGTGGGGAAAATGCTAGCTGACGTTCGTTTTCCACTGGCACCACCTCGCTCCCCTTCAAAATGGTTATCATTACCCTGCTGTGGCGTCCTGCCCCATTGTCCCGAGCTGCTGGATACAAGGAAATGACCAAAATGTGTTTGGTCACTGGCCTTGAGAACTGCAACGTAGGGAACAGCCACTGCTGAACCCGGCACCTTACTAACTGGTCCTTTGATTGAAAGGGGGATTGTTGTAGGCATCCAAACTTGCTTTGGCAGAAGCCATAAGGATTCTTTAGAAATCCCCAGATGGAGGTTCCTGGACTGATGACTTATCAGTAGTGTGCAAAAAGTATACTGATGTGATCTGTTAGCTGGCATCAAGCTGGAGGTGACCAAAAATTCATTTTACAATGTACTCACCAAACCAGGCTTGCTGGTCTCCTTGGACTTCAATTGCCAATCCAAAATCTGCCAATTTCACAGCTGCTCCCTTCATTTTACTAGCTAGAAGTAAATTCTCTGGCTTCATTTTAAAGAGGTGGAGGAAAGAAAATGATTTAGCAAATCTCCAAGTTATAATTTTTTTTAACTCTTACATAATAAACTGTTACTCTCAGGCAGAATATTCAAACTCAATAATTCTATACTAAACGGTTGCCAAAGCATTATAGATCAGAAGTCTCATTTGTTCTCCAAAGCACCAAATTTTACTTCACTTGTAAATGTATAAATTAGTTAAATATTCACGTAGAGCAGAGAACCAAACATTGAAAGTTCATATTATTCCTCTGTGATTGCTCAACGCCAATTTAAATCACTACTATCAACTAGAGCAGTCTCCAATCGTGGCAATATCTCTAATTTATCTGGAGTGCATTTGCATCCCAAATCCAACCTATTGCAGCTTCACAACTCTATAGTGCTTTGAAAGGCTTCTCAACGGTTATGTTTTTCCTGCTTGTTTAGTGTTCAGAAATAAATAAATCTGAAATACAAAAGGGTCATATAATTACACAGGTCTTAAATGATTCCAGATCAATTAAATCTTGAAAAACATCTAGTAAAAGGGAATACTTTAGATAGAAGGCAAACTGTTGGTTTATACACAAAAAACAATCAAAAGGTATATCACTTAACATTTTAGTAAATATATAGGGCATTCCACCAGAATTATCGGTAAATGGGCTGATACTGGGCTTGTTTTTCTCTACCTGTTTAGCATAAAATTTGTGAAAAAATTGGGAGCTTTTGCTGAAATCCTGTCACGCCACTTTCAGCCTATAGAAACTGAAGGTAGCTGGGACAACTGTCCTGTAATGCCTACTTCAAATCATAAAGACTGATGCTGTAAAATATTGTAAGTTGTAAAATACAGTTACTATTTTATTTAGATCATAACTATAGTGGTTAGAAACTCTGAAATTGGTTTCCACTGAACTAAATCATATTACGACATTTAATCTGTAGAAAATTAAACAACTAATGTGCAAAGGGCCTTGAAGCACAAATTGTACTTAATTCCCAATTCAGTGGCCAATGGTTCAACCTCAGGAACAAGTGGCCATTTAAATAATTTACCTCAATTAGTCCTCAATTTGAGTCTACGTGGAAGCAAACCATTTCCCGCAGTAAGAGACAAGAAAGGGAAACCAACTGTAACCCAACTTGACCCATCCAAATCTACTGCAGACACACAGCATATGGGCAGCAGTCAGCTGAAAGGGCAGGTTAGGTTAAGTGTGTGGTGCATGTAGGTGTAAAATAGACACTTTAAAATAAAAAACGATATTTTACGTCTTTATAGTTCTGGAATCATTTCAAATTCTGGCCCGTCCAAGAACTCCATTTTGATTTTACAGAACACCAAGAATCAAAGAAGTTTAAGTTGATCAACAATAAACCACTGAAGATAAGGTAACCTATTGCAACGCTCTAAACATTATACTGTTGCAGGTTAAAAGCAGTATGAAAGCCGCTGAAAGTTAATCACGCGTGAGAACACATAAGCACAACTGTAAAAGGATGTTAAGATTGAGCAACGCATAGAACTGGCAGTGGCTTGGTTGTTTAGCAGCAAAGTTAATTAGTCAATTAAAAGGCATGTATCTCAGGCCGAAGAGTTAAGTATCTGCAGTCATGCATGGAACAAGGCAAAGCATTTCAGTTTACAAATATTTATTCTGGCTTAGATGTTCCCCTAAAATTATTCTGTGGCTTTCAATATCTCTCTCTCTGCTCCAAATTAAATAAGCCCTACTAGTATACTATCTCACTGAAGGATATAGGTACTATTTGCATTTTTAAGTAGTGCCTGGAGGAGGAGAGAGGTGGATAATTTGGAAAATTGCAAATGAAAGAACAAGTGAAGCAGTATGAATGCTTTCCACAATCTAACCATTGGTACAGGTCATAACTTAGGGCAAAATAATCAGTTTAGAAAAACCAAATGTGACGATGCACATGCTTTTATTGACAGATATTTACTTTCACCTCAGCCTTCCAGAATTAGTTAACTGGTTCTGTTCAACTTACCTAAAACAAATCCTTTGTTGGATCTAATGATCGGTCACCTGAAGTAAATTTCTTGAAAGCAGAATGAAGCTTGAGGCCTTAAAATTCAACTAAAGGAATTTAAATTTGCGGCTAAATTTTATTCCAATTGTACTTCCACTGAAGCCATTCTTAGCATCCCTCTCAACCCCCAGTGGCCAGTTAAGAGCAACACAGGCTGGATGCGCTCTTGACTGGAATGTGTGGCCTGGGATAACTGGAGAATGTATATAAGTTTTCCAAAAAGTCAGGAAGGCATAAGCTGTGCTACATTATACCAGAGGTCATACAATATATTACACCTGAAAAAAAATCATTTTTAAACCAGTGCTAGTTTAATAACTGGTTTAAAAACTTTTTATTTTCCAGACGTAATATACAGACTGTAACTGGAGGCTCTGTTGAGTCTTGTAGCTCACTAGAAACCCAGTTGTATTATGATGCTATATATTTTGGAACCACTACCAATCAATCAATTAGTTTTGAACTCCATCATAGGGGTGACATTTAACTGCACCTATGAACTTAAAAAAAAATTCATGTACTGGATTTTAATGGTTATTTATAGCTATTCCTGCTGTATTGCTGAGATAACATTAAACATTATTTTCTTCTTTAGCAACATTTGAATACCAAATTCTGTACCTGCTTTGAAACTGAGAAAGGGAGGGGAAGAATGACCTTATGGTTGAAATTGACATCACTTTCTTTGGATAAGGTGAATCTGCACAAGGTATTTAAAGGGGACTCGGCATTGTACATTTAATTAAGGTATACTTCATTGTTAGCTTTGGACCAACTCTTTCTCCTATATGGCCCCATCAAAACTGTTCATGTGACACCATTAAATGCCAGAGTCCTCCTTGCCGATTCTCACTGCAAGAGTGTCAGGACTTTCCTGTGAAGTGAAACTAGCCTGTTCTTTCTAGCTCAAATAATTTAGTTTCTCATTGGCAGGGAAAATGAGATAACCTATCTCCAAGTAGTATTTTTAACCATCTCACCGCAAAAGGAACAAGGGGAAAATAATAATATCGGGATTCATTTCAAGAAATGGGGACAGGATAGGACAGAGTCAACATGGATTTACAAAGGGTAAATCGTGCTTGACTAATCTATTGGAATTTTTTGAGGGAGTAACTGGTAAAATAGATGGGGGAGAGCCAGTAGATGTGGTGTACCTGGACTTCCAAAAGGCCTTCGATAAGGTCCCACATAAAAGATTAGCAGGGAAAATTGAAGCTCATGGGATAAAGGGGAAAGTATTGACGTGGATAGAGAACTGGCTGTCAGACAGAAAACAGAGAGTTGGAATAAACGGCTCATTTTCTGAATGGCAGGCAGTAACAAGTGGGGTACCACAGGGATCTGTCCTGGGTCCCCAGCTGTTCACAATTTACATTAATGACCTGGATCAGGGAGTCGGATGCAGCATTTCCAAATTTGCAGACGACACTAAACTAGGAGGGGGGGTGGGCTCAGAGGAGGAGACCAGGAAGCTCCAGAGCGATTTGGACAGACTTTGTGATTGGGCGGATAAATGGCAGATGCACTATAATGTGGACAAGTGCGAAGTTATCCACCTTGGGTGCAGGAACGGGAGGGCAAATTATTATTTAAATGGCAATAAATTGGGAGAGGGGGAAGTACAGAGAGACCTGGGTGTTCTTGTACACCAGTCACTGAAGGCGAGCATGCAGGTGCAACAGGCGATCAAGAAGGCAAACGGTATGCTGGCCTTCATAGCAAAAGGGTTGGAATACAGGAACAGGGATACCTTGCTGCAGCTGTACAGGGCACTGGTGAGACCACACCTCGAGTACTGTGTACAGTTTTGGTCGCCTCATCTGAGGAAAGATGTTCTTGCCATGGAGGGGGTGCAGCGGCGATTCACCAGGCTGATACCAGGAATGGCGGGATTGACCTATGAGGAGAGACTATGTAGTTTAGGGATGTACACATTGGAGTTTAGAAGATTGAGAGGGGACCTCATAGAAGTGTATAAAATTCTGACAGGTCTAGACAGACTAGATGCAGAAGGAATGTTTCCCTTGGCGGGTGAGAACAGAACTAGAGGACATAATTTAAGGATAAGGGCTAAACCATTTAGGACAGAAATGAGGGGGAATTTCTTCACTCAGAGGGTGGTGAACCTGTGGAACTCATTGCCACAGAGGGCAGTGTACGCCAGCTCATTAAATATATTTAAGAGGGAATTAGATATATTTCTACAGGCAAAAGGGGTTAAGGGTTACGGAGAGAAGGCGGGGACGGGATACTGAATTGGAGGATCAGCCATGATCTCATTAAATGGCGGAGCAGGCTCGAAGGGCCGGATGGCCTACTCCTGCTCCTATCTTCTATGTATCTATGTAAGAGGAATAGAATTGAAAAGCAGGGAAGTTATGTTAAACTTGTATAGAACCTTGGTTAGACCACACTTGGAGTACTCTGTACAGTTCTGGTCTCCATATTACAAAAAGAATATAGAGGCACTGGAGAAGGAGCAAATAAGATTTACAAGGTAGATACCAGAACTGAGAGTTTATAACTACCAGGAAAGACTGAACAAGCTGAGGCTCTTTTCTCTAGAAAAGAGAAGGTTGAGGGGTGACCTAATAAAGGTATTTAAAATTATGAAGGGGCTTGATAGGGTAGCTGTCGAGAAGATGTTTCCACTTGTGGGGGAGTCAAAAACTAGGGGCCATAAATATAAGATAGTCACTAATACATCCAATAAAGAATTCAGGAGAAACTTCTTTGCCCAGAGTGGTTAGACTGTGGCACTTGCTACCACATGGAGTAGTTGAGGCAAACAGCACAGGTTGCTTTAAGGGGAAGCTAGAAAAACACAGGAGGGAGAAAGGAATAGACGGATATGCAGATAGGTTTAGATGAAGTAGGGTGGGAGGAGGCTCGTGTGGAGCATAAACACTGGCATAGGCCAGTTGGGCCAAATGGCCTGTTTCTGTGATGTAAATTCTATGTAATTCTAGGAGTATGAAGATCCATAAGTTAAGAGACACCAACTCGGACACATAGGGCAATTGGAAAGAGGAAAGCAAATGCACACAATGGGCAGGTAGCAGAATGAAATTTAAGATGGTGAGGCAGTTCTCCCTTCTGCCACCCCCGCACCCACCCCCCCCAAAAAAAATAAGCCCCAGAGTACAAAACAATGCTCCTGGGATTTCTAGGTAAATGTACAACACAGCCCAGTGTGATTTCTATCTCTCATACCTGCCATCCTTATGGCTTTACAGTAAAATGTCAAATGATGAGCAACCTCAAGCTATGGACCATTTTCCTCAAGGGAAAGAAGACTTTCATCCAGTTAGGCTCCAGAAGTGTAAACATGATTTGCTACCCTATCATTTATTTCCATTATACACACTAATTCTATCAGGTAAGACAGGCATGCGCTCAGAAATTATACTCCCTCCGCCCCTTGCTTTCCCCCCCACTAGGGCACTGACTCTTGCTCAGATATGGTTATACAGAGGCTGGCAGACTTCTTGTACTTCACCCAAGTGACCAGTCTTCATATCTAAATTGAGATAGTAAATGTTTGGACGCTATTTATCATGGAGGACATCAAACCTAGGTCCAATTCTATCCTTATTCAACACACGGGGGTGGGTGAGGCAGGGACGCTGGATCCAGCAGGTAAGTTTAAAGGCACTTGCCTCCTGGATCCAGCAGACCTCGCCTCCCTTTAGCTGGTGGGTTCCCCGAGGCCTGGAGTTAAATTTGAAATGGTGGATCACCATGAGGCACACCAGCCTCATTATAATCATTATATATGGGCGAGTTGGAGTCGGGATTCAGTTTTTTAACTCTTTAACCTCCCACCCGACCCCAACCCACCCATCTTTTGGCCACTTGGATAAAGCACAAGAGGACTGTCAGCACTTGTAGCATCATAATGTAGCATCAGTCGCCACCTTCAAGACAACAGTGAAGAACAGCTCAGTAGATTGAGAGAAAGGAGAGCCAGAATTGCTCATGCAGAATTGTTTTTTTTGGAAAACAAATGATATGCCCTCCCTTCCCCAATCTGCTTCCCTCCTATAGGCAGTGACACATGTTGGGGGTACTGTTTCTGGGCAGCAGCCGCCCACTGGTACCTTACACAAGTAGCCATTCTTCATGTGTGGAAGTTGGAAGAAGCTTTGATTCTACTACATGCATGACTGCAGAACTGTTTGAACTGTTTAAATTACCATCTTCAAATCACTCACCTTCAGGTCTCGATGGACCACACCCATCTGATGGCAGTGTAGCACAGCCTCCAGGATCTGCTGAATGCAATGACTGCATGCAAACACCAGGGGCGTGTGTTAGTTCCAAGCTGACACTCACTCTCTGTGTACTGTTGGTGAGACTGGCTTCATAGTCAATAGCAAACAACTGGTGTTTTTTTTCCTGAATCATCCTTAAAGGACCTAAACACACGTGCTCCAACAGAATAACCTTTGGCTCATTAACCAAGCGTTCATAGCTTCCTTTCATTTACTTCAACTAGATGCATAATCATCCTTCTTTTAGCAGATTAATAAGGGGAAAGAATTACTGGCTAGACACTCAGTGGTAACCATGAAGTTACAATTAGCCAATGAGAAAACAGTAGCAGGTAGCTACTTTAACAATTATATATTAATTTAGTTCAACATAATGGTTACCATGACACCACCTTTGGCAAACAAGTGGTTTTCAAATGAAAGTTAGTTTACTCGCTGCCAATCATTTTGCACCTTTCATCAATACTCCTGTTATACAAGAGGTAGGTTACAAACACTGTTGTCAACATATAGCTGTTAATTTAGGTTTAAAAGAGTGTTGCCATGCTTTTAACATTTTATAATTTCTCATTTTCATCTATTGCCTATTCATATTCCAATGGAGCAACGTGTGACCAGTTGTGCAAATAGTTGCTATCACAGCCTAAGTCTCAGAACAGAAGTGGTGTTCATTTCACACGCAGCAATGCATCATAAGCAACGTATTAAAAAGATTACAACATATTTACACACCCACACTTTTCACCATAACAATTCAAACAAAAGTTTTTAAGAAATGTTCAGTGTCCAGAACCTTAAAATTGTAAAGACTTCCCCAATTGAGTTTGAAAGCTTTCGGCCATGATGCATAGCAGACATGTGGACTTGCAAATTGGTAAGAGGCACCATGCAGATTGTGCTGAGGCAAGGGAGATCTTTCAGGTTGTTTTCCCACCCCCTATTAATGTATTTCTGCTTGCAGTTCATGGGTAAATACTGACCTTCAGGTCCCTGTGAACTATGCCATTAAGGTGACAATGATTTACACTTTCTAGAATCTGCTGTATACAATGACTGTGAAGAAACAAGGGCAGAATGGAAGGGAGAAGAAATTTAGGGTACATTTTCACAGCACACACATAGAAAGTTCACAGTACTGAACAGAACTTCATCAATTGCAACTTGAAAAAGGAATAAAAACGCGACAGTGAATGAAGCCACACTTACAAGTTTAAAAAACAGCACCACAGTCATCATAGAGAACAATTTCTAAAAAAAAAATCTAATCAGCTAAAAAAGCTAATGATTTGATCAAAAGCTTTATATATAAAAAGGTAGGAACATTAGATAACTATTTTAAACGTTCCAGACAGACAAAACATAGCCAAGTTGCATTTCACAATATAACAAAGCCATGACTGACTAGTACTGTGTATGACAAAGTAAACTTCAGTGCAAATTATATTTTGTTACAATTACACTATCCTTTTACTGACATACACTATCCTTTTACTGACATACACTATCCTTTTACTGACATACACTATCCTTTTACTGACATATACAGACATAAGTGATAAATCTGCACAGATTCCACCACCTAAAAAAATGGATTAAGTTTTCTTTTATGAATGAGCAGTTTAAAAAAAAAAACAAGGGCCAACTGTCAAAGATAAAATGGTTGCAGAACAAATTAGATGCAAATGGGACAGGAACTGATGGCACCTGAAATAAGGTCAGTTTTGCAATTATTTTTTTTGAAAAGAGAATGTTTGATTAACTATCATAGCTTTCACCTTCCTCTTCACTGAAAGTATAACCTTGACATACAAAGTGGAAAATACCATCATCCTAGATTGGTGGTGGGGGTGGGGGGGGGGGGGAAGAAAGAGAGAGAGGACCTTTGGATCGCTGACCCTCTTCATTTCCATGTCATGTGTAGCTATAATAGGTCAGATGATTGACCAGCACCCTGTGTATAAGCCTTTGCTCTAAATTCCACCCTTAGACTCCTGGATTGCAGAAGGCAGCACTGAGACCCTAAGCACAATAATAGCAAAGTAACTTACACGATAACAGCAGCTCCAAACAACATTTGGTCAAACAAAAAAATGATGGGTAAGTTCCGTGTGTGTAAAATGAACATTTTTCAAGAAAAGGGAAGACCAATGCCTGCATTACTTAATCTAACATTTCTCCTCAGTAGGTTAACCTCCACATAGAATTAAAGTATACCAAAGTAGAGTAGATACTGGTGTTGGGAGTCGGGAGATCTGTATATTCAGGGTGCTTGGAACATGCTCGGAGATGTCTGGTGTAGATTATAATGCTTTGTGAAAGCTCGCAAAGTGCTTCAAATAGTTGCCTTGAAGATAGCCTTGAAAGGAACACTCCAAATATTTGGCCATGAAGTGGCACCTGCAAAGGGTGTGTGGGCTCCAACATGCAAGAAAGTAGCAACAACAACAACAAGTATTTATATAGTGCCTTTAATGCAGAAAAACGTCCCAAGGCGCATCAGAGGTATTAAAAGACGAAAAATTTGACACCAAGCCACATAAGGAGAAATTAGGGCAAATGACAAAATACTTGGTCAAAGAGGTAGGTTTTAAGGAGTGTCTTAAAGGAGGAAAGAGAGGTAGCGAGGTGGAGAGGTTTAGGCAGGGAATTCCAGAGCTTAGGGCCTAGGCAACAGAAGGCACGGCCACCAATGGTTGAGCGATTATAATCAGGGATGCTCAAGAGGGCAGAATTAGAGGAGCGCAAATATCTCAGGGGGTTGTGGGGCTGAAGGAGATTACAGAGATAGGGAGGGGCGAGGCCATGCAGGGATTTGAAAACAAGGATGAGAATTTTGAAATCGAGGGGTTGCTTAACCGGGAGCCAATGTAGATCAGCGAGTACAGGGGTAATGGGTGAACGGGACTTGGTGTGAGTTAGGACATGGGCAGTCGAGTTTTGGATGACCTCAAGTTTACGTAGGGTAGAATGTGGGAGGCCAGCCAGGAGTGCGTTGGAATAGTCAAGTCTAGAGGTAAAAAAGGCATGGATGAGGGTTTCAGCAGCGGATGAGCTGAGGCAAGGGCGGAGACGGGCGATGTTACGGAGGTGGAAATAGGCGGTCTTTGTTGTGTTGCGGTTATGTGGTCGGAAGCTCATTTCAGGGTCAAATATGACACCAAGGTTGCGAACAGTGTGGTTCAGCCTAAGACAGATGTTAGGGAGAGGGTTGGAGTCAGTGGCTAGGGAACGGAGTTTGTGGCAGGAACCACAATGAAATATGTTTCTACAATCCAGTTTTCTAGCCTCAGTTTAGTGATTGAGTCAGCCAAGAGTTTGTTTCTATAAGATCACAATTGTCTGGACTACTGTACAATTGTGGGTCTAAAAGAAAAGCTAAAGCACATAAAAAAATGGAATCCTCCTTCCAATGAAAGAACTGCAAGGTATTTTCCGAGAAAAGTAAAACTGAATTAATTTGGGCAAAAATAACAGGGTAAAAGAATTGTCTCATCAGCATGCAAGACAACATTTGGTGAGTCTACCAGTGAGGCATGCAACTCACTATCCTTTAGTGCCAAAATAAAGGAACAGTTTAAGTGTAAGAAATGTAAGATCATACAAATCCACAGGGCCAAACGATAACAGTTTGAAAATACCAGTTTGACTTGGTATCGCTCTTGCTCCTAAGTTAGAAGATTATGGGTTCAAGCTCTATTTCAGGTTTTGTGCACCTGTGGATGAGCAGAAATTTTCTCCAATTAAATATTGGAAAGACCGAAGCCATTGTTTTCGGTCCCCGCCACAATCTCCGTTCCCTAGCCACTGACTCCATCCCTCTCCCTAACATCTGTCTGAGGCTGAACCACACTGTTCGCAACCTGGGAGTCATATTTGACCCTGAAATTAGCTTCTGACCACACATCCGTGGCATAACTAAGACCACCTAGTTCCACCTCCGTAACATTGCCTGTCTCTGCCCCGCCTCAGCTCAACTCCTCATCCATGCCATTGTTACCTCTAGATTTGACTATTCCAACGCACTCCTGGCTGGCCTCCCACATTCTACCCTATGTAAACTTGATGTTATCCAAAACTTGGCTGCCCGTGTCCTAATTCGCACCAAGTCCCATTTCCCCCATCACCTCTGTGCTCGCTGACCGTCATTGGCTCCCGGTTAAGCAGCGCCTCGATTTCAAAATTCTCATCCTTGTTTTCAAATCCCTCCATGGCCTCGCCCCTCCCTATCTCTGTAATCTCCTCCAGCTCCACAACCCCCCCAAGATATCTGCGCTCCTCTAATTCTGGCCTCTTGAGTATCCCTGAATATAATCGCTCAACGATTGGTGGTCGTGCCTTCTGTTGCCTGGGCCCTAAGCTCTGGAATTCCCTCCCTAAACCTCTCTGCCTCTCTTTCCTCCTTTAAGACACTCCTTATAACCTACCTCTTTGACCAAGCTTCTGTCCTTTGGTTAGAGTTGAGAAACAATACAGGTGCCATTACACTACTAGGTGTATTCTATAGGCCGCCAACTAGTGGGAAGGATATAGAGGATCAAATTTCCAGGGAAATTACAGAGAGGTGCAAGAACTATACAGTAGAGATAATGGGGGACTTCAACTATCCTACTATAGACTGGGATAGTAATAGTGTAAAGGGCTGAGAGGGGGAAGAATTTCTGAATAGTGTTCAGGAGAATTTTCTTGATCAGTACCTTTCCGGCCTAAGAGGAAGGAGACATTGCCGGATCTCGTTCTGGGGAATGAGGTGGGTCAAGTACAGCAAGTGTCAGTAGGGGAACATGTAGGGGACACTGATCACAGTATCATAAGGTTTAGACTAGCTATGGAAAAGGACAGGGAGCAAGAGTAAAAATACTTCATAGGTGGAAAGCCAATTTCAGTGGGTTGAGAATGGATCTGGCCCGGGTAAATTGGAATCAAAGATTGTCAGGCAAAACTGTAATCGAACAATGGGCTGCATTTATAGAGGAGATGGTTCGGGTACAGTCTAGGTACATTCCCACGAGGGGGAAAGGTAGGGCAACCAAAGCCAGAGCTCCCTAGATGACGAAAGAGATAGAGAGTAAGATGAAGCAGAAAAAGGGGGCGTATGTGTCCTAGGCCCAACCATCTTCAGCTGCTTCATCAATGACCTTCCCTCCAACAAAAGGTCAGAAATGGAGATGTTCGCTGATGAGTGCACAGTGTTCAGTGCCATTCACAACTCCTCAGATAATGAAGCAGTCCATGCCTGCATGCAACAAGACCTGGACGACATTCAGGCTTGGGCTGATAAGTGGCAGGCAACATTCGCGCCACAGAAGTGCCAGGCAATGACTATCTCCAACAAGCGAGAGTCTAACCACCGCTCCATGACATTCAAATGCATTACGTTTGCCAAATCCCCCACCATCAACATCCTGGGGGGGGTCACCATTGACCAGAAACTTAACTGGACCAGCCACTTAAATACTGTGGCAACAAGAGCAGGTCAGAGGCTAGGTATTCTGCGGCAAGTCTCTCACCTCCTGACTCACCAAAGACTTCTCACCATCTACAAGGTACAAGTAAGGATGTGATGGAATACTCTCAACTTGCCTGGATGAGTGCAGCTCCAACAACACTCAAGAAGCTCGACAGCATCCAGGACAAAGCAGCCCGCTTGATTGGCACCCCATCCACCACCTTAAACATTCACTCCCTCCACCACCAGTGTACCATGGCTGCAATGAGCACCATCTACAAGATGCACTGCAGCAACTCGCCAAGGCTTCTTCGGCAGCACCTCCCAAACCCGCGACCTCTACCACCTAGAAGGACAAGGGCATTAGATGCATGGGAACACCACCACCTCCAAGTTCCCCTCCAAGTCACACACCATCCTGACTTGGAAGTATATTGCCGTTCCTTCATCGTCGCTGGGTAAAAATCCTGGAATTCCCTCCCTAACAGCACTGTGGGAGTACCTTCACCACACGGACTGCAGCGGTTCAAGAAGGCGGCTCACCACCACCTTCTCAAGGGCAACTAGGGATGGGCAATAAATGCTGGCCTTGCCAGCGACGCCCACATCCCATGAACGAATAAAAAAAATGAATCATTTCTAACGGAAAGTTATTAATTCCCTGATTAACACATGCAATTCTTTCTAATACCCTCCCCTTTAATTATCCCAAGACACCTACTTGTGTAATTCTTACCCAAATTCCCATTGCAGTTTAGGACTGAATAAGCATACATCATTTTGGGAAACACAATTAACTACAGGGCTTTGCATCACTGGATGTTTGTTCAGCAGCAACTAATGTCGACATGAATCCTTGCATAATTACCAATTCTGTAAACGATTTGTGAGATCCCAGGTGATTCTAAAACGTAGTCACAACTGAGGAACTTGCTTCAAAGAGCAGTCGAAAGACACGTCAGATCAATCCAGTCATTAGCCAATATGATTATTTCTTCAGATTGTGAAATTCAAACCAGGTAATAATTTCAGCTTTCAGGGCTCACACCAGATGTGTACTCATCCAAAATGCTGGACAGCAAAAAGTCAGAGTAGAGTCTGGCCCCAGGTGAGGATTCATAGTTACACTATTTGGTTACCTGAATACACTCTGGTGCTCAGCTGTTTGGACAGTTAAAAATTAGTTGGAAGCCTACTCTGAAGACAGAGTTGCCAGAGACTGATAATTAAACAGACTTTCTAGTTACTATTTTCTTTAAGCAAGTTTCTCTAGCAACTATAACAGCAACTTGCATTTATATAGCGCCTTTAATATAGTAAAATGTCCCAAGGCGTTTCACAGGAGCGTTAGCAGGCAAAATTTGACACTGAGCCATATAAGGAGATATTGGGAAAGGTGACCAAAAGCTTGGTCCAAGAGGTAAGTTTTAAGGAGTGTCTTAAAGGAGGAGAGAGAAGTGGAGAGGTAGAGAGGGAATTACAGAGTTTAGCGCTTAAACAACTGAAGGCACAGCCACCAATGGAGGGGCAAAGGAAATCGGGGATGCACGAGAGGCCAGAATTGGAGGAACACAGAGTTAAGAACATAAGAACATAAGAAATAGGAGCAGGAGTAGACCAATCGGCCCCTCGAGCCTGCTCCGCCATTCAATGAGATCATGGCTGATCTGATCCAACCTCAACTCTAAAGAACACAAGAAGCAGGAGCAGGACCAGGCCACTCGGCCCCTGGGCCCGCTCCGCCACCCACAGGGCCTTGACCGATCCGAACTCAAACTCATGTCCAATTTCCAGCCCGCTCCCCGTAACCCCTGATACCCTTTACTTCTAGGAAACGGTCTATTTCTGTTTTAAATTTATTTAATGAAGTAGCTTCCACAGCTTCCTGGGGTAGCAAATTCCACAGACCCACTACCCTCTGAGTGAAAAAGTTTCTCCTCATCTCAGTTTTGAAAGAGGAGCCCCTTATTCTAAGATTATGTCCCCTAGTTCTAGTTTCACCCATCATTGGGAACATCCTCACCGCGTCCACCCGATCAAGCCCCTTCACAATCTTATATGTTTCAATAAGATCGCTTCTCATTCTTCTGAACCCCAATGAGTAGGGTCCCAATCTACTCAACCTCTCCTCGTATGTCCACCCCCTCATCCCCGGAATTAACCGAGTGAACCTTCTTTGTACTGCCTCGAGAGCAAGTATGTCTTTTCTTAAGTATGGACACCAAAACTGTACGCAGTACTCCAGGTGCGGTCTCACCAATACCCTATACAACTGCAGCAATACCTCCCTGTTTTTATATTCTATCCCCCTAGCAATAAAAGCCAACATTCCATTGGCTTTCTTGATCACCTGCTGCACCTGCATACTAACTTTTTGATTTTCTTGCACCAAGACCCCCAGATCCCTTTGAACTGCAGTACTTTCCAGTTTCTCGCCATTAAGATAATAACTTGCTCTCTGATTTTTCCTGCCAAAGTGCATAACCTCACATTTTCCAATATTGTATTGCATCTGCCAAATCTCTGCCCACTCACCCAGCCTGTCTATATCCCCTTGTAGGTTTTTTATGTCCTCTTCACTCTCTACTTTCCCTCCCATCTTTGTATCATCTGCAAACTTTGATATGTTACACTCGGTCCCCTCTTCCAAATCGTTAATATAAATTGTAAAGAGTTGGGGACCCAGCACCGACCCCTGCGGAACACCACTGGCTACTGGTTGCCAGTCCGAGAATGAACCATTTATCCCAACTCTCTGCTTCCTGTTAGATAACCAATCCTCCACCCATGCCAGAATATTACCCCCAATCCAGTGATTTTTTATCTTGAGTAATAATCTTTTATGTGGCACCTTGTCGAATGCCTTCTGGAAGTCTAAATACACTACATCCACTGGTTCCCCTTTATCCACCCTGTACGTTATGTCCTCAAAGAACTCGAGCAAATTTGTCAGACATGACTTCCCCTTCATAAAGCCATGCTGACTTTGTCCTATTAAATTATGTTTATCTAAATGTTCCGTTACTGTCTCCTTAACAGACTCCAAAATTTTACCCACCACAGATGTTAGGCTAACTGGTCTATAATTTCCAGCCTTCTGCCTACAACCCTTTTTAAATAAGGGTGTTACATTAGCAGTTTTCCAATCTGCCGGGACCTTTGCTGAGTTCAGGGAGTTTTGGAAAATTATTACCAAAGCATCCACAATTCCTACTGCCACTTCTCTCAAGACCCTAGGATGTAAGCCATCAGGTCCAGGAGATTTATCCGCCTTGAGTCCCATTATTTTACTGAGTACCAATTCCTTAGTAATTTTAATCGTATTTAGCTCCTCCCCCACTAGAGCCCCCTGTTTGTCCAGTGTTGGGATATTCTTAGTGTCCTCTACCGTAAAGACTGAAACAAAATATTTGTTCAGCATTTTTGCCATCTCCATGTTTCCCACCATTAATTTCCCGGTCTCATCCTCTAAGTGACCTACGTTTGCCTTAACCACCCTTTTTCTTTTTATATAACTATAGAAACTCTTGCTATCTGTTTTTATATTGTTTGCTAATTTATTTTCATAGTCTATTTTCCCTTTCTTAATCAATCCTTTAGTTACTTTTTGTTGTCTTTTGAAGACTTCCCAATCTTCTATACTTCCACTAACTTTGGCTACCTTATATGTCCTTGTTTTTAGTTGGATACTTTCTTTAATTTCTTTACTTAGCCATGGATGGCTGTCATTTCTTTTACACCCTTTTTTCCCTCAGTGGAAGGTTGTAAGGCTGCAGGAGGTTACAGAGATAGGGAGAGCTGAGGCCATGGAGCGATTTGAACACAAGGATGAGATTTTTAAATGTGAGGCGTGATGGGTGAATGGGACTTGGTGTGAGTTAGGATACGGGCAGCAGAGCTTTGGATGAGCTGAAATTTATAGAGGTTGAAAAATAGGAGGCTGGCCAGAAGAGCATTGGAACAGTTGAGTCTGGAGGCAACAAAAGCAAGGATGAGGGTTCCAGCAGCAGATGGGCTGAGGCAAGGGTGGAGACGGGCGATATCACAGAAGTGGAAGTAGACGGTCTTGGTGATGGAAAGGATATGGGGTCGGAAGCCAAGCTTGGGTTCAAATAGGATGCCGTGGTTGCATACAGTTTGGTTCAGCCTCAGTGATCAGAACGGGGGATGGAATCAGTGGCTAGGCATCAGAGATTGTGGCGGGGGTTGAAGACAATGGCTTCAGTCTTCCCAATATTTAATTGGATTGTACATAGTGTCTGCTTCAATGTGTCTTTGCATAGGGAAATTTCATTTTGATTGAAATGTTAGTAAAAACAAACACAAGCTTCCAGAAAGAATGATAAAGTCCCCAATAACCATCCTCTGACTAGAATTCTGCCATGCAGTATCATCCCTATCTGCAGATGACAAGGAGAGAAGAAAGTACTTGCATTTATATGGAGCCTTTCATGAACTCAGGACATCCCAAAGCATTTGACAGCCAATTAAGTAATTTTTCAAGTGTAGTCACTGTTGTAATTTAGGAAATGTGGCAGCCAATTTTGCACACAGCAAGGTCCCACAAACAGCAATAAGATAATGAACAGATAATGTTTCATTAATATTGGTTGAAGGATAAATATTGGCCAGGACACCAGGGAGAAATTTCCTGCTCTTCAAATAGTGCCATGGGATCTTTTACGTCCATCTGAGAGGGCAGACGGGCCCTCATTCTCATCTGAAAGTCAGCACCTCTGACAGTGCAGCACTCCCTCAGTACTGCCCCTCCGACAGTGCAGCGCTCCCTCAGTACTGCCCCTCTGACAGTGCAGCACTCCCTCAGTACTGCCCCTCTGACAGTGCAGCACTCCCTCAGTACTGCCCCTCTGACAGTGCAGCGCTCCCTCAGTACTGCCCCTCTGACAGTGCAGCACTCCCTCAGTACTGCCCCTCTGACAGTGCAGCACTCCCTCAGTACTGCCCCTCTGACAGTGCAGCACTCCCTCAGTACTGCCCCTCTGACAGTGCAGCACTCCCTCAGTACTGCCCCTCTGACAGTGCAGCACTCCCTCAGTACTGCCCCTCTGACAGTGCAGCACTCCCTCAGTACTGCCCCTCTGACAGTGCAGCACTCCCTCAGTACTGCCCCTCTGACAGTGCAGCACTCCCTCAGTACTGCCCCTCTGACAGTGCAGCACTCCCTCAGTACTGCCCCTCTGACAGTGCAGCACTCCCTCAGTACTGCCCCTCTGACAGTGCAGCACTCCCTCAGTACTGCCCCTCTGACAGTGCAGCACTCCCTCAGTACTGCCCCTCTGACAGTGCAGCACTCCCTCACTACTGCCCCTCTGACAGTGCAGCACTCCCTCAGTACTGCCCCTCTGACAGTGCAGCACTCCCTCAGTACTGCCCCTCTGACAGTGCAGCACTCCCTCAGTACTGCCCCTCTGACAGTGCAGCACTCCCTCAGTACTGCCCCTCTGACAGTGTAGCACTCGCTCAGTACTGCACTGAGGTGTCAGCCAAATCAAGTCTCTGGAGTGTGACTTGAGCCAACAACCTTCTAACTCAGAGGCAAGAGTGCTATCACTGAGCCAAGCCTGATACCTTCCAAAACTTGCAAATTCACAGCAATTAGATTACATCCAATTCTTAGGTTGACATAACAATGACTAATATTTAGTCAAAAAGCAAAATACTGCAGTTGCTGGAAATCTGGAAACCAAATCAGAAAAAGCTGGAAATATTCAGCAGGTCAGGCGTCTGTGGAGGAGCAGAAGTCAGTCAGTCATTGTTTCAGTTCTTAAGACCCTTGCTCATGACCAGAAGATATTACAGATGAACAGCATTTTTTTTTTTTAAAAAGCAGAACAAGGGGAAAAAACAAACAAAAATGAAATTCAATGACTGAAGTGCTTGGGTGGATAACAGGAGACATTTAAATGGAAACACTGACACTGGCAGAAGAATAATGAGAGAAATACTAGACATAGTGTGTGTGTGAATGAATAGCGAAAGGGAAGTGTGAAAAACCAGGAAGGCAGAGCAGGCTCCAGTGGCCCAGGTGTCTGGTGGAAGACAAAAAGCAGGTCGACACCAAGGATGTAGGTGACATCCAATAGTAGTGTTCCGACCAGGGGTGGGGGGTCCCCACCCAAGTATTAACTAACTCCCTCCCCCCATTCCCAGAAGTGGCAGCACACCTGTCCTATATTGCCAGCACCTACTGCCAGAGAGAAATTGTGAGCTGCAGTTAAGGTCTGAAATTGTTAAAGTCAATGTTAAAGCTGGAAGACTGCAGAAAGATAATCGGCAAGTTTACGCTGAGTTGCATTAGAACAGTGTAGAAGACCAAAGGCAGTGAGGTCAGAGTGAGAGTGGCAGTATTGCCAACTCTCGTGATTCCATCGTGAGAGACGTGATTTCGGCATGAATTAAATCTTCACTCGCAATCTTACAATGGAACGCCTAAATCACGGGATTTTTAAAAAAAATATGCCGATTTGTGCATGCGCCGCTGGGCTCCTCTGGTATTGATAGGGGACAATCCACCGAGCGGTGCATTCTGGGTACAGACAGCCACCATTGGAGCTCCAGTCAGAAAGTCAGTTTCACTGATGGGATTGAGAATGGGGGTGGGGATAAGTGCTTCTGGAGCAGTGGAGGGCAGAAATTACTAAAATAAATCTAAACCTGAGAGCCTGGGGCATGCTGGGTAATGGAGACCGCCTGTAAACGGTCAGAAACACTCAGCGCAGGTGTGTGCCTTTCGCACCATTAAAACTTTGAACCATTTTTTTGTGAAACTTATTAATTTAGTTTAATTAAATGTTGTAACTGATGGGCTAGATTGATATTTATTTTCCAACTGTAGCTCAGGGCTGTCAGTCTCACCATTAACCCGGCCCGGGTGATTGACGTGAGCTCCGGAATAGGAAGAGCGGGGAGTTTTTTGATTTGTAACAGTTTGTCTCCTGATTTATAAGGTGGTGGGGTTGGCAATACTGGAGTGGGATGGGGAATTGCGACCGAACAGAGATGTTCACCAAAGTGATCACCTAATTGCTCCTTCTATGTGAAAGAGCAATTTAGATGTACTTCTGCCAATCTGATATACTGTATTCGCTACTGATGGTGCAATTTCCTGTACATCGGGGAAATCAAGCGCAGAACCCCGTCCCCATCAAAACACTTCTGGTGGGTTGATCTTGGTGTCAACCTGCTTTTTTTCTTCCACCAGACGCCCAGGTCAGTGTAGCCAGCTCCTTGCCAGTTTTTCACACTTCCCTTTCTACCCATCTCCCTTCAGCTATTTATACACTTTGTGAATTATCTTTTATTTCTCTTATTATGCCTCCTTTTGTCTTCTGCCAATATCACTTCTGCCATTTAACCATCTCCTGTTCTCCACCCAAACACTTCGCAGGTCCTTCATTTATTTATTTCCAGATCTTTTTCCCCTTGTTCTGTTTCTTTTAAAAATGCTGTTAATCTATAATATTTTCCAGTCCTGAGGAAAGGGTTTTTAGACCTGAAACATCGACTGTTTGACTTCTGTTTCTACACACAAGCTGCCTGAACTGCTGAGTATTTCCAGCTTTTTTCTGGGCTTATATTTAGTGCTGTGCTTAATTAAACATTTCCAGAGAGAATTAAGTTATTGGTGGTGCTTAACCCATCAATTTCTATGAACATTAGCTTTATAAACAGACTTTAGTCAACCTTTTTTTTTAAAAAAAAGAATGACCTGTGAAGTGCTTGGGTGTGTAACAGAGGAGGTTAAATTTAAACACTTATTAGGAAAAGATAAAGTAAGAAAAAAATGTGCATTTATATAGTGCAGTTCATGACCTCAGGATGTCCCAAAGCATCAATTACAGCCAGAGAGAAATAAAAGACATGAACAAAGAATTTTACTTCGAATTAATTTTAAGTTTTCAATGTGGAAGCACTAATAAAATGGCTTTTCATCAAAATAGATCTATAATACTTCAATAGTTTACACCCAATCAGTTGTGAACCTGTATTGTTTTTAATTTTCAAAAAAGTGCTTTAGGGGAAAACTAATACAGGTCTGAACTTGGTCATTAATTTTAGGACATAACTTTAGGTGCCAGTTCTTCTTGTCCCACCTCTATCTTATTTGCACAACATTAATTCTACTTGAGTGAATGGATTGGGTTTGCTAAAGGAAATATATCTAGCATTGTCAAGGTTCTGCCCTGCCTGACTTTCCAACTCTTCTGTCCAGAACCTACTCCATCTGGATCTCGTCATTACGCAGATCCGAGTACTGATTGAGGATTTGAGTAGCAGCATTTTATTTTCTTGCATATAATAAATATTTAGTTGAAGTATTGACTACAGCAAACTATTCTATGAAAAAAGAGATTTAAAAAAATATTCTCCTACTTTGTAGAAGCTTCATTTTAATTTCTTCCTCACTCCTTTTTGAAAACCTGACATGTTAGGTTGGTAAGTCAGGGGGTAGCCAATCTATTGATGTCCAGCACAGCGACTGGCACCAAATTACAAATTGCCTGAAAGCTTTGGATCAGTATCTCAGATGAAAAGTTTCCAATCCGCAATAATTCGATAGAACTGCTGAACGATGATTGACACAAGTCCATTGTGAAAAGATCTCAACCTGAAATGCTCGTTATCTTTTTTTTAAATTTGTTTTTGGGATGTGGGCGTCGCTGGCAAGGCCAACATTTATTGTCCATTCCTAATTGCCCTCGAGAAGGTGGTGGTGAGCCGCCATCTTGAACCACTGTATTCCATGTGGTGAAGGTACTCCCACAGTGCTGTTAGGTAGGGAGTTCCAGGATTTTGAACCAGCGACGATGAAGGATCGGCAATATACTTCTTAGTCAGGATGGTGTGTGACTTGGAGAGGAACTTGGTGGTGGTGGTGTTCCCATGCGCCTGCTGCCCTTGTCCTTCTAGGTGGAAGAGGTCGCGGGTTTGGGAGGTGCTGCCGAAGAAGCCTTGGCGGGTTGCTGCAGTGCATCTCATAGATGGTACACACTGCAGCCACGGTACGCTGGTGGTGGAGAGAGTGAATGTTTAAGATGGTGGATGGGGTGCCAATCAAGTGAGCTGCTTTGTCCTGGATGGTGTCGAGTTTCTTGAGTGTTGTTGGAGCTGCACTCATCCAGGCAAGAGAAGAGTATTCCATCACACTCCTTACTTGTGCCTTGTAGATGGTGGAAAGGCTTTGGGGAGTCGGGAAGTAAGACACTCACCGCAGAATACCCAGCCTCTGACCTGCTCTTGTTGCCACAGTATGTGTGTGTCTGGTCCAGTTAAGTTTCTGGTCAATGGTGACCCCCAGGATGTTGATGGTGGGGGATTCGGCGATGGTAATGCCGTTGAATGTCAAGGGGAGGTGGTTAGACTGTCGCTTGTTGGAGATAGTCATTGCCTGCCACTTATCAGCTCAAGACTGAACATCGTCCAGGTCTTGTTGCAGGCGGGCATGGACTGCTTCATTATCTGAGGAGTTGTGAATAGCGCTGAACACTGGCAGTCATCAGCGAACATCCCCATATCAGTGTGTAGATAAAGAATTAAATTCTTAAATTATGTATTATAAGTGTGTTCCTCCAATTTTTGAATGAAGCTCATGTTCCAAATACAAACAAATACGCAGCCATCCAAACTAGGGAAACTGTTCCATTTTGAGGCTGGCTCTATTCTGGCATCTTATTAATCTTGAAGTGTTCAGATGTCATTCTAAAAACAGTGCTCAGAAACTCTGAAAGTTCAAGGATGCAGTTGATATGAATGATTATAGAGCTTTGAATTTAAGTAGATGTTTAGTTTAATCTGTAGGTGGTTTTGAAGACTCATAGGATCCCAACATTTTCTCCCTGGGATTGCATCGTCACAGATCATGACTCGACCAGTGTAGTTCCAGTGAGTTGTTCACCATTGTAGCCTTCTGTTTTCAATCTGAGCTGAGATGTGCTCGAAAGCGCACAACACCTCATTAAAAACTGCCATATAGACTTGTAAATTTCTATCAAATTTGACGCTTACAATATAGTTACTGGTGAGAGTGCAATGAAAATTCCTGTAAAAAAACATCTCATGGGCATCAGTCATGGGAAAAAGTGTGCAGATCTTGAAAGCAGATGCTAACACTGAATCCAGGCAAACGACTAAGAATATGAAAACAAGTTCTGGAGTTGGGTGCTGATGACTTAGCAAAGATCAAAATCTCAGAAGAAAAAAACATGTGTTTAAACTATTACAAATCTTCATAAAAGTGTCAGCTGTGGCTCAGTCGGTAGCACTCTTGTCTCTGAAAGTTGTGGGTTCAAATCTGACTCCAGAGACTTGAGCTCATAATCTGGGCTGACCTGAAATACTGACTGACTGACTGACTTCTGTTTCTCCACAGGCGCCTGACCTGCTGAATATTTCCAGCTTTTTCTGTTTTGGTTTCCAGATTTCCAGCAACTGCAGTATTTTGCTTTTTGACTAAATATTAGTCATTGTTATGTCAACCTAAGAATTGGATGTAATCTAATTGCTGTGAATTTGCAAGTTTTGGATTGTATGAGGCTTGGCTCAGTGATAGTACTCTTGCCTCTGAGTTAGAAGGTTGTTGGTTCAAGTTGCACTCCAGAGACTTGAGCTCATAATCTCGGCTGACACTCCAGTGCAGTACTGAGGGAGCACTGCACTGTCAGAGGTGCTGCCTTTCGGATGAGAATGAGGCCCTGTCTGCCATCTCAGGTGGACGTAAAAAATCCCATGGCACTATTTTGAAGAAGAGCAGGGGAGTTATCACCAGTGTCCTGGCCAATATTTATCCCTCAACCAACATCATTAAAACAGAATACCTGGACATTATCACATGGCTGTTTGTGGGAGCTTGCTGTGGACAAATTGGCTGCCGCGTTTCCTACATTACAACAGTGATTACACTTCAAAAAGTACTTCATTTGCTGTAAAGCGCTTTGGGACGTCCTGAATTCATGAAAGATGCTATATAAATGTAAGTCTTTCTTTTTTTCTTGAAAATACTTCAAAGAAGGAAAATTGACCTGAAAGGACCAAAGTGATTTTTTTTTGGTAAGTTGACAACAGTCTGGTCAGCTAAAGCAGGAGTAAAAACTAAACTACACTTCCAGAATTAAAAAGCCTGTATATAGTGGAGAAAGCCCATATATATATACATACACATATCATCTGCCCACAGTTCCTGTCAACCTTTTACATTATAAATTCTAATATGAACATTAATAATAGAAAGTCCCTACATAAAGTTGTTACCCTATAATTACACTCTCCCTCCAGTGGAGATGCTGCAGTACCACCACTGGCAGGAGAGTATAATTACACCATGACAAGTTTACATAGACAGTCTCCATTATGAATGTTCGCAGAAGAATTTATAACTGAAATATAAAAGGGCAGAATGCATGACTTCAAAAAGGGGGTCGGAATTAAGTCTCACTCTGGTCCTATTATTCCCTGTCCTCTAACCCCACTTCATCTGAGGACCACATTTGATCTAGACTCCCGGTGTGCAATGCTACACGAGACTGACTAACTAACTGGTATGTTCCCATATGGCAATAAACTCTTAAAGGGGAAATGTTCAAGTAGGTTTTCCCAAATGGGATGATGGCCTTTTCAGCACTATGTAGAGGTTAAAAAAAGAGGAAGAAGTCAATTTTAATAAACTAATTCTACGCTTACAGAATGAACTATGTACAGAAGATCCTCAAATGAAAATAAATGTGACAATGAGGACCCGCTCCACTTGTTAGATATTTAGAAGTTAGATATTTAAAAGTAGGATTAAAATAAATGGAAAATTAATTCTATGAAGAAATCAAGCATTACTGCACTGGTTTAAAATACATTGCAATTTCCATTATTCATAATCCATAGTTTTAAAAGAAGATGTAAAAATAAAAGGCATAAATCCTAGCATAACTAAAGAGCAGGAATGCAAATAGTTTAAATGCTCAAGAATGTTGAAGTAGTTTCCATTTCTGAAGCGCTTTACCACAATTTATTTCTAAATACGTGAAAATAGTTGAAGGTTTGACCGCTAAAGTTTAGAGTATTTATTCCCTGTTAACACAATCTCAGATTCTAATTGAAGATTGGGAAAGTGTTCCTCTTATCATAACTCACTCTATTAAAGTATTTTGTATGTTCCACAATTGAAGTATCAGTTAGAATGCCACCATATGCATCATATCCTATGGGCAAGGTAGACTTTAATACTTTTCATATTCTTGATTGATCCTTCTGATTTCATAAATATTAAAAACTGTGCTGCACCATGGAATTTTGCATCTCATTCACTATTTTTTTAAATTGTTGAGTTTATACCAATATAATTAATGGAACTATGAAAAAGGAATTAAAATTGTTTAAAAAGAGATCGAAAAATGCATTCAGAACATTATGGCCTGGAGTTTCCGCTCAGTTGCGCTTTTTTTGGCACATTTTGCCCGAAATCAGCTTAACCGCCGCCGAAGATCACGGCATTTTAAGCACAAATTGTGTTCAGCGCAAATCGAGTTTCCGCGATCTTTTGCGCTATTTTTAAAATCATCGCATTAGAAGCCGGCCCCGCCCACAAAACTGGCTACGCCCCCAGGGTGAATTAATTACCATTGGGAGTTTCCGCTAATTGCGCTTGTTTGCAGGCCTTCGAGGAGGCTCCAAAATTAAGCTGAATCTTTTGAGCTGCAAGGACACTAATAGGTACATTTTTAAAAGGTTTTGAATGTTTTTATAATTTACTAAGAAACTGACTACTGTACCCCAATATAACTAGAAAATAGTTTTGTATATTTTTTTTTAAGTCATTTGCAGGCATTGAAAATCGGGTTGGTCACAGGTGGTGCATTGACACGGTGATTAAAAATGCTTATTTTTTGTGATAAACCCATTTTCAGCTGTATTAATCAAAGTTCACCAAGTTACCATGCTTAAATATATCAAGGAATATTTTTTTTAAGTACATTGTTTTTAAAATTACATTTTAAAACAATAGCCGATTGCGCTGGTTCACGGCAGATATGGCGTTCAGCGATATTCAAAGTTTGAGTGGAAACTGCGGGGGGGGGGGGGGGGGGGGGGGGGGGGGGGGAAGAGGAGGAAAAAAACACCTTACAAAACGGGCGCAAATTTGTGCGCAATTTGCGCCCAGATCGCCAATTGCGCCCAAAGCAGAAACTCTACCCCTATGTCTTTAGCAGATATTTTCAAAAACATTTTGAAAGCATTATGCATTTAGGTTCATTTTTACATCAGGATTTCTTTACAAAAATCGTTTTGTACTTTTAATTTTTTTGTCTGTTGGCCGATGAGCAATTTAAAGTACAGACTTAATATATAGTACCTCATTTAATTCACCCCAACCTTTAATACTTATGATTTCCTATTTATCGCATATGGATTTTCCAGTTGTTTTTGATATCATAATTACTGATCCTTGTAATAAAAATGCAAAAATTAATGTGGCAGCCAGTTCTACATCAAATCAACATAATTTCTAAAAGTATCTTGGCTTTCCCCCACCACTGCAAAAAAAGTTTCAGAAATGGAAAGTGTATATTTAAAAAAAAAAGTAAAATCACAGAAATATTCACTGCAAAGACTTAGAAAATAATTGTTTGCTTTATCTTACAAAAAAAGCTTTGGAGCCTATAAATGAAAATAGGCTTGGTGCTATATCGTAATAACAGGCCTTTACTGCATTTTTTTAAAAATTGGGTTTCAGAAAAGTTCAATTGCATGATTAAAAACATTCAAGCTTTTGTTGCATTAAATTTAGCTTCAGCCTGATTAAGCAGTGTACACTGACTGCAAGAATTACACATAACTGAAAAAACATGGTGTAGTAACTAAGACCAGGAAATTCCTCAGAGCAACTCTGAGGAATTTCCAGGCTTCAGTCTCACAATAAAAAGAACAGGCTTACCTGGCATCTGCTTCACTGTAGTATTCTCTGGCCACAATATCTTCAAATAATTCTCCTCCAGTCACTCTAATAAGACAATGAACATTGCACACAAGTGATCAATACTTTATCCAAAAGAAGAAAACACCAAGACAGCATAGCTTCTATCAAGCTACTTTGCCCGTTAAACATTAATTTTAACCAACAAAGCAAAATTAACATGCCTCTTAAAACATCCCTCCATGGAGTAATGTGCCTGCACAATGACCTTAAGGATATAACACAAGTGACAAAGTCTTGCATATCACATCCATTTGTCTTTATGAGACATGGGAGGCATTATGCATGGAATGAAAGTGGTCAGAAATGTTAGTATTATGCTTAATGGGAAAGGAGAGGGAAAGAGAGAGAAGGGTACCCGAAAAAAGCCTCATCAATGCTAGCTGCCATAGACGTTTTTAACATTAAAAATGCTGTTTGCCAGGAAATCAATGTCCGCAAACTAAATCACTCAGAAAGGCTAGATTTTGCCCTTCTATTACATATTAATTGTCGAGGACAGAAAATTCTTCACAAAGTTTACAGGAATTAGTTTTTAAGACTCATTCTTCCTGCTTGAACAGCTATATTGACAATTTACTTGATTTCTACATGGGTGAGATAGCTTCATTACAAAAGTAAAACCTGCCTGGAATAGACAGAGCCCACGTAAGCTTGATCTGCAATTATCAAGCAAATGGTCCGATGAAATAGGAGGAATATAAATGGGCAAAACGTTAAAAAATCTTCAGCAAGGATTAAATAGGAAGAGGAACTACAAAATTAAATAGAATACAAATAAATACTTTTTAAGGTTTTACTTGTAGAGGTATACTTTCTGCATCTCTAAGATAAAATCTAGCTGGACCAAACAAATGTTCTGAAGAAAAGGGTGAAATATAACCTAAAAGCTAATCTGTAATAATTTATAATATGCAAGGAAAACATTGCAGTATTACTGGACTCTGATGAAGTGAGCGAAGGAGAAATAAAAAGGAAACAGAAAATGTTGGAAACACCCAGCAGGCCAAGGGAACATCTGTGGAGAGAACAGATAAGTCAACGATTCAGGTCCATGGACCATTCCGAAAGCTCCATGTACCCGAAATGTGAGAGAATAGTACAGCACAGAAGGAGGCTATTCGGCCCATCAAGGAAATGTTAACCTGTCTAGCCTCTCCACAGAGACATTTTCTGTTTTTTGTTTCAGATTTCCAACATCTGCAATATTCTGTTTTTTCTTCAGATTGGAAGGTAAGAGGGCAATGCAATGGAGGATTAAAGATAGCAGCAAAAGGAATCCAAAGTGTTTTTTTTAAAGCCATGCATGCAGTAAATGGAGAACAGATAAATCGATAAGGGTCAAGTGTGTTAGAAAAATTATAGAAGGCCAAGAGATGGGAGATGTTGGTGAATGAATTCTTCACAAATGAAGACTGGAGACAGATCCTAGATACATTCATTTCAGCTAACAAAACTAAAACTAGATCAGTAAAACATGAGGAATTAAATAAATTACATAGAGTACATGGGCCAGATTGCGCACACTATAGTATTCTCAAGAAATTGAGCAAGGAAATAGGTTAATATTTTATGGAATTCAATAAGTAGAATAGTTGTACCTGAAGGTAGAACAAGATTTAGAAATTGGAGGCTAAACTCAGGAATTATAGACCAGTTAGCATATCAACACTGGAGGGATGCTCAACAGCATTTTGTGGGATGTCAATGTTAAGCTAAGCAGAATAGCGATCCTAAGGAAAGTCAGTATTGAGTTACTAGCAATAAATAATGGCTCACCAATCCACTGGAATTCTTTTGAGGTAAGTGAATTGATAAATAATGACGTAGAACAGCAATGGGAAACATTTAAAACGGTGTTTAACAGAGTCCAGAAAAAATATATTCTGCTAAAAAACAAGAACAAGCTGAACACTAATGAGACACCATGGATGAATAAAGCCATGAGGGAAAAATTGAGGGTAAGGAAAGAGGCATACAGTAAGTACATGGACAGCATGATAAGGGAAAATACGAAGAGATTAGGAGAGAAGTCAAAAAAACAATTAGGAAGGCAAAGAGGAACTATGAAATTAAATTATCAGGGAACAGAAAACAAAATAGTAAAATATTTTACAGGTATATCAATAAAAAAAGGAAGGTCGGATGGCAATAGGGCCACTAAGGGATGGACAGGATAATACCATAGGCAGTGATAGAGAGATTGTAGAAATATTAAATAATTACTTTGCTTCAGTATTTACCAGGGAGATAGAACAGGTGGACATGACATTGGATCATGAGATTAGTAATGAAATAACTGCATTTAAATAAAAAGGAGATATATTAAATAAACTAATTAAACTCAGAGGATAAAACCCCTGGTCTGGACGGATTACATCCGCGCAATTTAAAAGAATCTAGGGAAGAGATAGCAGAGGCATTACTAGACATATTTAATAATTCATTAGAAAAAGGTGTAGTGCCAGAGGACTAGCGGATAGCTAACATAATACTTAAAGTTAAGAAGGGAGATAAAACATGTTCAAGGAACTATGGACCAGTCAGCGTAACATCGGTGGTAGGAAAAATAATGGAATCCTTACTAAAGGAGAAAATAGAAGAACATCTAGAAGCCAAAAATATAATGAATAGTCAGCATGGACTTCAAAAGATAAAGTCTTGCTTGACCAAACTCACTGAATTTTTTGAAGAGGTAAAAGAGAGAACAGACAAGGGTAATGTAGTAGATGTAATTTATCTAGATTTTCAAAAGGCCTTCAATAAGGTACCACATAATAGACTAATGAATAAGGTCAGAGAATGCGGAGTCAGGGGACAAATAGCAGAATGGATAGCTAGCTGGCTTCAAGACAGAAAGCAGAGAGTAGAGGTAAAGGATAGCTATTCACGGTGGCAGAAGGTGGGTAGTGGAGTTCCACAAGGATCAGTGCTAGGACCGACTGTTGTTCACAATTTATATTAACGATTTAGATTTTGGAATCAAAAACACAATTTCTAAATCTGTGGATGACACCAAATTGGGGGGGGGGATAGTTAATACTGAGGGGGACTGCAACAAATTACAAGACGACATTAATAAATCAGGGAATCTGGGGGAAAACGCTCCACTGGCTGCAGTCATACCTAGTACAAAGGAAGATAGTTGTGGTGATTGAAGGTCAATCATCACAGCCCCAGGACATCGCTGCAGGAGTTCCTCAGGGCAGTGTCCTAGGCCCAAACATCTTCAGCTGCTTCATCAATGACCTTCCCTCCAACATAAGGTCAGAAATGGGGATGTTCGCTGATGACTGCACAGCGTTCAGTACCATTCACAACTCCTCAGATAATGAAGCAGTCCATGCCCGTATGCAACAAGACCTGGACGGCGTTCAGGCTTGGGCTGATAAGTGGCAGGTAACATTCGCGCCACAGAAGTGCCAGGCAATGACTATCTCCAACAAGCGAGAGCCTAACCACCTCCCCTTGACATTCAACGGCATTACCATCGCTGAATCCCCCACCATCATCATCCTGGGGGTCACCATTGACCAGAAACTTAACTGGACCAGCCACATAAATACTGTGGCAACAAGAGCAGGTCAGAGGCTAGGTATTCTGTGGCGAGTGTCTCACCTGCTGACTCCCCAAAGCCTTTCCACCATCCACAAGGCACAAGTCAGGAGTGTGATGGAATACTCTCCACTTGCCTGGATGAGTGCAGCTCCAACAACACTCAAGAAGCTCAACACCATCCAGGACAAAGCAGCCCGCTTGATTGGCACCCCATCCACCACCTTAAACATTTGTTCCCTCCACCCCCGGTGTACCGTGGCTGCAGTGTGTACCATCTACAAGATGCACTGCAGCAACTCGCCAAGGCTTATAGGCAGCACTTCCCAAACCCGCGACCTCTTCCACCTAGAAGGACAAGGGCAGCAGGCGCATGGGAACATCACCGCCTCCAAGTTCCCCTCCAAGTCACACACCATCCTGACTTAGATGTATATCGCCGATCCTTCATCGTCGCTGGGTCAAAATCCTGGAACTCCCTACCTAACAGCACTGTGGGAGTACCTTCACCACATGGACTGCAGCGATTCAAGAAGGCGGCTCACCACCACCTTCTCAAGGGCAATTAGGGATGGGCAATAAATGCTGGCCTTGCCAGCGATGCCCAGATGCCATAAGCGAATAAAAACAAAACTTGCAGAATGGGCATATAATTGGCAAATGAAATTCAACACAGGTAAATGTGAGGTATTACATTTTGGTAGGAAGAATAGGGAGGTCACTTATTACTAGGAGGGTGCGAGTCTGGGAGGGGTAGATGAGCAAGCGATCTCGGAATACAAATACACAAATCACTGAAAGTAGTGACACAGGTTAACAAGGCCATAAAAAAAGCAAACGAGGCACTAGGATTTATTTCTAGAGGGATAGAATTGAAAAGTAGAGAAGTTATACTAAACTTGTATCGAACCTTGGTAGACCACACTTGGAATACTGCGTACAATTCTGGTCGCCATATTATAAAAAGGATATAGAGGCACTGGAAAGGGCGCAGAGAAGATTTACAAGGATGATACCAGAAATGTAAGGGTATACCTATCAGGAAAGGATGAGCAGGCTGGGTTTCTTTTCACTAGAAAAAAGGCTGAGGGGTGACCTAATTAAGGTCTTTAAATTAATGAAATGTTTTGATAGAGTACATACAGAAGAGTGTTTCCACTTGTGGGGAAGAGCAAAACTAGAGGCCATCAATAGGATAGTCACCAAGAAATCAAATAGGGAATTCAGAAGAAACTTCTTCCCAGAGAGTGGTGAGAATGTGGAACTCGCTACCACAGGGAGTAGTTGAGGCAAATAGTATAGATGCATTTAAGGGGAGGCTAGATAAGCATATATGAAGGAGAAGGGAATAGAGGGTTATGCTGATAGAGTTAGATGAGAAAAGACGGGAGGAGGCTCGAGTGGAGCATAAACGCCAGCATGGACTGGTTGAGCCGAATGGCCTGTTTCTGTGCCATATATACTAAGTAATCCTATGATAAGAATCCTACAGCACTGAAGGTGGCCATTTGGCCAATTGTGCCTGTGCCGGCTCTCTGAAAGAGCTATCCAATTAGTCCCACTTCCTTGCTCTTTCTTCAGAATCCTGTAAATTTTTCCTTTTTAAGTATATAGCCAATTCCCTTTTGAAAGTTACTCTTGATTCTGCTTCCACCACCCTTACAGGCAATGCATACCAGATCATAACAACTCGCTGAGCAAAAAAATTCTCATCTCCCCGCTGGCTTTTTGCCAATTATCTTAAATGTGTCCTCTAGTTACTGACCCTCCTGCCAGTGGATACAGTTTTTCCCTATCGACTCTATCAAAACCCCTCATAATTTTGAGCATCTCTATTAAATCTCCCCTAACCTTCTTTGTTTTAAAAAGAACAATCCAAGCTAGTCTCTCCATATAACTGAATTCCCTCATCACTGGTACCATTCTGGTAAATCTTCTCTGCACCTTCTCCAAGGCCTTGACATCCTTTCTCAAGTGTGGTGGCCAGAATTGGACACGATGCACTAGTTGAGGTCTAACCAGTAATTTAGAAAGGTTTACCACGTCTTCCTTGCTTTTGTACTCTATGGGCTGGATTTTCAATGACCCGTGGAGTCGGGTTTGGAGGCAGGGGGGGGGGGGGGTTAAAGTTGCAGATTCGGGGGTCCCGACCCCATCCCGCCTCCATGCCAGTTTCTCTGGCGGCAGGTACCCGACCTGTGCTGAGACCCGACTCCCCGAGGCGGGAAGGGATTAGTGACAATTAACTGCCAGTTAACAGGCAGTTTTTTGCATAATCCCTATTTTAAAAAGAAAAGTGTGGGCTTCCCGACAGGTGGCTACCACGCCAAGTAATCGGGGCGGGCCGTGGGTCTGCAGGGGTTGGAGGGGTCGATATGTCCGGTGGGCAGGTGAGTGATGGGTGCATGTGTGCAGAGGTAAGTGTGTAAGGTAAGTGCTAAGTGTTGGAAAAAGTTTTACTTACCTTAACTTCCTCCTGCAGGTGTCAGCCCTTCAGTTCTCGGGAGTCAGAAATCTCACCGGCACAGAAAGCAGAAAAGCCGTGGACCTGTCAAAAACTGCAGCCTTCTGTTTTCTGTGGTGGAATGATTTCTAACTCAGCCTGAGAGGAAGGACTGAAGTTAGAAATCATATTGAGTGTTTGACAGCTTCACAGAGCTGTCAAACGCTGATATTTCATCTGTCAAAAGCTCTTGACAGATGAAATGTCAATCTGTGACGTCACCTGTTGCCGGGTGGCCCTTAATTGGCCTGCTGAGCCCACTGGGCGGGCTCAACAAGGTCAATCAAGGGAAAATACAGTGGGTTGGCCACATCTCGATGGAGGCGGGTTCACAAGCCAGAATGTGTGATTCCCGACACCAACCCGACCCCAGATTCAAAATCCAGCCCTCTGCCTCTGTTTATAAAGCCAAGGATCCCATATGCTTTAACAGCTTTATCAACTTGTCCTGTCACCTTCTAAGATTTGCGTTTGTGAACCCCCAGGTTTCTCTGTTCCTGCACCCGCTTTAAAATTGTACCATTTAGTTTATACTCCGTCTCTTTATTTTTTCTTCCAAATGCATCACTTCAAACTTCTCTGCATTAAATTTCATCTGCCATGTGTCTGCCCATTTCACCAGTCTGTCTATGATACATTAGGATAATTCAATAAATAGTCTAATCTACTAGGATTTTAAAAATGTACCTCAGAATGCTTCAAGGTATTAGTAACAAATTAGCCAACTGGATTGAAAATCAGTGCAGCAGTAAAGAGCAGGTAGTGATCAATGGGAAAACCTATGTCTAGGAGTCAGTGACTAGTAAAAATCTTGAAGGATCTGTTCTGGGTCTCCTACTGTTGACATTATTAAACAAATTGCAGAGACAGGATAGAGTTTCCACTTTGGGTGCAATCGGCGAGTTTTGAGAACTCAATATTGCCGAATGTAAAATCTACCATGAACCAGCACAATTGGGCAGTGTTTTAGTACATAATTTAAAAAAAAAATGTTTGCTTTAAAAAATATTCCTGATACATTTGAGTGATAACTTGGTGTAGTTGAGTAATACAGTTGAAAAGTGGTTTGTTACAAAAAATAAGCATTTTAATTAGTGTCTAGTCCACTACCTGTGAATAACCCAATTTAAAATAACTGAAAATGACTTTAGAAAAATTACACAGAACCATTTGCTAGTTATATTTGTGTACAGTAGTCAGTTTCTTAGTAATTTAAAAAATATATATTTAAAGCTTTTAAAATGTGCCTATTAGTGACCTTGCGTCTAAAAATAGCTTAATTTTTAGAGCCTCCTCGAAAGCCTGCAAACGAGCACAATTAGCGGAAACTTGCAATGGTGATTAATTCGATCTGAAGGTGGGCCAGATTTTGGGGCAGGGCCGGTTTTTAGTGCAATGTTTTTTAAACTAACGCAAAAGATTACGGAAACCTGAGTTGCACTGAATGTAATTTGCTCTTAGAACTCCACAATTGTTTGCGCTCGTCTGGCCGATTTTGGGCAAATTGCGCTGAAAAAAAAACCAACGCAACCGAGCGGAAACTCCAGCCCATTATTTCTTATAAGATTTTCTGATAACAAGCGAAGTTGCATGGTTACGAGTGTCTGATCATGTTCAGAAGGACCTGCACCAAATAGATGGGCTGAGGAATGCAAGATTTCAAAATGGATACAAGTTTAAACATTATGCTCACTGGAATAGAAATATGCAGCATTACCACAAAGCTAATTGGCTTATAAAAGTGAATATGCTTCTTGCATGACACTGTTAATTCATCACCTGCTCCTAACAATAACAAACTTGTAGCACCAGCATCTGACCATTGCTTGGAAGGCCAAAATCTGTAATTGTTCTACTGGGTATTTTTCATACTTCAAGTGGATATTCTGCAAAAACTTTACATGCTTACCGCTGCGCTTTATTGAAATCCTCGTGATAACACTGAGATGTATCCACAATAAGCAGGTCCATTTTGCAATTTGTTGGTAATCCCCTGGGATTTCCAGTGTCCATCAGTAAACTTGAAAAGGATTTGAATGTGATTATCGCTAATCTTTTATCAAGATAATTTTTAAATACAATATGCACTGCAGCAACTCGCCAAGGCTTCTTCGGCAGACCTCTTCCACCTAGAAGGACAAGGGCAACCGGTGCATGGGAACACCATCACCTCCAAGTTCCCCTCCAAGTCACACATCCTGACTTAGAAGTACATCGCCGATCCTTCATCATCGCTGGGTCAAAATCCTGGAACTCCCTGCCTAACAGCACTGTGGGAGTACCTTCACCACACGGACTGCAACGATTCAAGAAGGCAGCTCACCGCCACCTTCTCAAGGGCAATTAGGGATGGGCAATAAATGCTGGCCTTGCCAGTGACGCCCATATCCCATAAATGAATTTTAAAAAAAATTAAGAATCTAGCTAGTCAATGTAGAGCTATTATCAACAAAGCCGAAGATGTATTGAGACGTCAAGGGTATTTGACTGCAAGTCGAAACAGATTATTCCAACCTCATACATATCACTGCACTCTTATAAAACCAGGAATTCTCCTGATTCAGATTGTAGAAACTATAAACTCTACTTTAAACAAAAATCTTATTGCATAAATTGCTGCTGTTCAAATTCAATGTCTGTACCACATTGTAAAGATGTTCTTTTGGTATGTTTCTATTGCAAATCATAGTTTTAATACACACAAGATTCTTAGCAACATTTGGATCAGCCATTGATCACCAGTTATTTGCTAATAGGACTTTTTCATAGAATCATACAGCACAGAAGGAGGCCATTCGGCCCATCATGCCTGTGCTGAATCTTTGAATGAGCTATCCAAATCAACCCACTCCCCTGCCCTTTCGCCATAGCCCCGTAATTTTCTCCCCTTCCAAGTATTTATCCAATTCCCTTTTGAAAGTTAGTATTGAATCCGCTTCCACCACCCTTTCAGGCAGTTTATTCCAGATCACAACAACTTGCTGCATAAAAAAAAATTCTCGTCACCCCTTTGGTTTTTGGGTCAATTACCTTAAATCTGTGTCCTTTTATGGAATAATAAAGATGAAAATTTAAAATAAAGAGAGATATTTGGAAGGACCAAAGCTTGGCCAAAGAAATAGGTTTTAAGGAGGGTCTTAATGGACAAACAAGAGATAGCGAGGCAGCGAGGTTTAGTGAGGGAATTCTACTGCTTAGGGCCTAGTTGGCTGAAGGCACGACCACCAATGGTGAGGCGACAGGAGTGAGAAATCCACAATAGGCCAGAGTTGGAAGAACGCATAGTTGTCAAAGGGAGGGGCGAGACCATGAAGGGATTTAAAAACGAGGATGAGAATTTTAAATTTGAGGTGTTGGGCGACTGGGAGCCAATGTAGGTCAAAGACCACAGGGGTGATGCAGGATTGAATATGGGCAGCAGAGCTTTAAATTAGCTGAAGTTTACACAAGGTGAAGGATGGGAGGCTGGATATATGAGAGCATTGGAATAGTCAAGTCTCTAAGTGACAAAGGTACGGATGAGGGTTTTGGCAGCAGATGGGCTAAGGCAGGGGCAGTAGGTGATCTTTGTGTTGGCGAGGATATGGGATCAGAAGCTCAGCTCAATGTTAAATATACTGCTGAGGTTGAGAACAATCTGATTGAACCTGACACAGTGGCCTGAGAGGGGAATGCAATTTGTGGTGAAGATACAGAGTTTGTGGTGGGGGCAAAAGACAATGACTTTGGTCTTTCCATTGTTTAACTGAAGGAAGTTGAAGCTCAATTGGGACTGGATGTCAGACAAGCAGTCTGACAAAACAAAGGCAGATGATGGGTCGAGAGAGGAGTGGATGTTGTCAGCGTACATGTAGAACCTAATCCCATGGTTTTGGATGATGTTGCCAAGGGAAAGCATGTAGATGAGAAAGAAGAGGGGGCCAAGGGTAAATCATTGGGGGACTCCAGAAGTTATCCAGTGGAAAATAGAGAGTCGAGGAGGCGTGGAGAACTGACCTTTTATGAAATGTCTCTTAAAAAGGAATCAGACTAAAAAAATACAATCTAGTTAGAACGCAACTCTTTGCAGATAAACCAACAAATGCTGGAATTTATGCAGTGGATGGGTCATTATTTGAAGAGACAGATTAATGTTTTCAGTGGGGACCCGTCCAGAGAATTCTTTTCTCTTCTCAGATGCTGATGCAGATTTGCCACCAGATTAAGTAGGTAGTATATAGTATCATTGTCTGGTAAAATGTAGGGACCCCAAACCGAAGCTTACCACCCCCGCAAGGCAAACACCGCCCTTGGACAGGAACAGAATTTGTAAAGAATGGGTATTGTAGCAGGTTCAGATTGACAGGAAATATGCTACTATACCCATTCTTTACAAATTCTGTTGTGATAAGCAGTGGCTAAATTGTGATTTGAAAAGTCCTGTGGTAATTTATATAATTGATGGCATTTTAATTGGATCGAGGACACAATTTATGCAGGAAAATATCCCATTCCAAATTCACATTTCTAATCTCTGCTAGGTGAGCTGACTCACGCCACAATGAAAGAAATAATAATTTCTCAACATAATTAGACTGGGTGCATTAACATAAAAGGTGAATACAGACCAGCTCATCAATTTTATTAATTCAGTGTCGGCCACTGACAATTTCCATGCACTTGTCTTCAATTAATGGCAATTCAACAAACTAGGTTTCTTACTACATCAATAATTTAACCTCAGGCAATTAAGAGAACACCTCAATACAACAAACAGATATATTTTACACAAAGGACATTCATCCACAATTAATTAAGTCCATAAATATTCAACGAGTAACTAGACCTCATCATCCATGCAGTGAGGAAAAATAGCAAGCTTTGTTGCTGCAAACTAGGGTGATTATGGCACAGACAAGAATCAATAGGAGCTCAATCAACTAGATCCATAACTTTGCCAGAGCCAAAGAAACTGCTTTGGGGTCACTAAAGGTTGTGCTGGTGGAGGCAATAAGAATTACCCAAGCATTGGCTAGTGACAGAGACACTCTGGGCACTAGATGCTGACTGACACTGAACCAGAAAGCAGGATCCAAAGGAGGACTGATTTATAATGGAAGTTGGAGGTGGTTGTATGGAGCCTTGAGATTGCTCTCTCTGTCCTCTTCCCCCACTTTGTACCTGGCCATGCCAGCTAACTGTAACATGGAGCCCCTCCCAAGAATTCACTATGCCTGAACTCTTGGAAGTGTACAAGTGCTTTTGCATTGAGCTGAACTTGGGCGTCTCTGTGCTAAGAACAAATTAAGCTTTAATTTTGCACCAGTTAAATTTTACATGGTAGATAAATTGAAATGGGGTGATTCCACAGTTCGATCCTTGCAATCCTAAAGACATTGGTTTACAAGTTGCAGCTGCCATGATTTTGCACTGAAAACAGTTTATAGAACTAAAAACATGAGCCGATTAAATCTATACTGCAGTGTGAACCAGTTTTGTACCCAACTGCATTATCCATCAGCCAAATCATAGTTAATTGCATGACTCTGAGCTCAATATAGCCATTAGTTGTTGTTAGATGACTTTACAAACTTGTCCTATATGGTTATCTTCCACTTTGCAACTTTACAGTGAACACGGATGCAGAAAAAACGAGTAATGCACAAAGTAATGACACTCATCTCAGGTGATTAGCTGAAGGCACTATATCTGAATGCGTGAAGCATTCGCAACAAGATAGGCAGAATGGAAAAGGCAGGGGTAGCCCTGATGGGAAAGAATGCGATAAAGACAGTAGACTGAAAAGATCTTAGCTCAGAAAAACAAGATGTAGAATCACTTTGGGTGGCGCTAAGAAACAAGGGTTAAAAAACACCGGTGGGAGTAGTTTATAGGCCCCCTAACAGTAGTTGTGGTGTCGGGCACAGAATAAATCAGGAAATTAGAGATGCATGCAGCAAGGGCAATACAGTAATCATGGAGGATTTTAATTTTCATATAGACTGGGCAAACCACATTTGCAGTTATAGTGCAGAGGACGAGTTCATCCAATGCGCTCAAGAGAGTTTTCAAGATCAGTTTGTCAAGGAACCAACTATGGAACAGGTTATTTTAGCTCTAGTATTGTGGAATGAGACAGGGTTCATTAACAACCTTGTAGTAAAGGAGCCTCTGGGAAGCAGTGATCATACTATGATAGAATTTTATGTTGCGTTTGAGAGTGATTTAGTTAAGTCCGAAACTGGGGTCTTAAATCTGAACAAAGCAAACTACGTAGGTATGAGAGGTGAATTTGCTAAGGTAGGTTGGGAAACTAGATTAAAAGATATAATTTTAGATAAGCAATGGCAAACATTTAAATAAATAATTCATAATTCACAATGAATATACATTCCCTTAATGAATAAAAACCCCACGGGAGAAATGGTCCAACCGTGGCTGACAAGAGAAGTTAAAGATAGCATTAGATTAAAGGAAGAGGTTACAATGTTGCCAAAAATAGTAAGCCTGAGGATTGGGAGGATTTTAGCAAAGGAGGACCAAGAAATTGATAAAGATTGAAAATAGAATGATAGTAAACTAGCAAGAGACATAAAAACAGATTGTAAAAGCTTCTATAGGTATGTAAAAAGGAAGAGATTAGGGAAAGTAAATGTGGGTCCCTTGGAGGCAGAGATAGGAGAAATTATAATGGGGAATAAGGAAATGAGAGAGACATTAAATAAATACTTTGCATCTGACTTCACGGAAGAAGACACAAAACACATTCCGGAAATAGTGGGGAACCAAGGGTCTAGTGAGAATGAGGAAATTAAAGAAATTAGTATTAGTAAAGAAATAGTACTGGAGACCTTAATGGCACTAAAAGCTGACAAATCCCCTGGAGCTGATGGCCTACATCCGAGGGTTTTTAAAATAGGTGGATACAGATATAGTGGATGTATTGGGGGGGATGGTCAGGACTGCAACAAATTACAAGACGACATTAATAAACTTGCAGAATGGGCATATAATTGGCAAATGAATTTCAACACAGGTAAATGTAAGGTATTACATTTTGGTAAGAAAAATAAGGTGGTCACATAATACTTGGAAAATAAGAATCTAAATGGGGTAGAAGAGCAAAGGGATCTCGGAGTACAAATACACACATCACTAAAAGTAGCGACGCAGGTTAATAAGACCATAAAAAAGCAAACCAAGCACTAGGGTTTATTTCTAGAGGGATAGAATTGAAAAGTAGAGAAGTTATACTGAACTTGTATCGAACCTTGGTTAGACCACACTTGGAATATTATGTGCAATTCTGGTCGCCATGTTATAAAAAGGATATAGAGGCACTGGAGAGGGTTCAAAAAAGATTTTCAAGGATGATACTAGAAATGCGAGGTTTTACCTATCAGGAAAGGATGAACAGGCTGGGTCTCTTTTTTCTTGAAAAGAGAAGGCTGAGGGGTGACTTAATAGAGGTCATAAAAATTATGAAAGATTTTGATAAAGTAGGCACACAGAAAGTATTTCCACTTGTGGGGAAGAGCAAAACTAGAGGCCATCAATATAAGATAGTTACCAAGAAATCAAATAGGGAATTCAGAAGAAACCTTTTTACCCAGAGAGTGGTGAGAATGTGGAACTCGCTACCACATGGAATGGTTGAGGCAAATAGTACAGATGCATTTAAGGGGAGGCTAGATAAGCATATGAGGGCAAAGGGAATAGATGGTTCTGCTGATAGAGTTAGATGAGGAAACACGGGAAGAGGCTCGAGTATAGCATAAATGCCGGACTGGTTGGGCCGACTGGCCTGTTTCTGTGCTGTATATCCAATGTAATCCTATGTATTGGTTTTGAGCATCCAGAATTCCTTAGATTCTAGAATGGGCCCTGCAGAATGGAAGGTAGCAAATTTAACCCTGCTATTCAAGAAAGGAGGGAGAGAAAACTATAGACCAGTTAGCCTGACATCAGTAGTAGGGAAAATGCTAGAATCTATTATTAGGGACGTGGTAACAGGGCACTTAGAAAATCATAATATGATTAGACAGAGTCAATACGGATTTATGAAAGGGAAATCGTGCTGGACAATTCTAAGTGTTTTGAGGTTGTAACTAGCAGGGTAGATAAGGGGGAACCAGCGGATGTAGTGTTTTTGAATTTTCAGAAAGCATTCGATAAGGTGCCACACAAGAGGTTATGGGATTGGGGGTAATATATTAGCATGGATTGCGGATTGGTTAATTGACAGAAACCAGAGAGTAGGAATAAATGGGTCAATTTAGGGTTGGCAGGCTGTAACTAGTGGCGTACTGCAAGGATTAGTGCTTGGGCCTCAGCTGTTTACAATCTGTATCAATGACTTAGATCAGGGGATCGAGTGTAATATATCCAAGTTTGCTGACAATACAAAGCAAAGTGGGAAAGTAAATTGTGAGGAGGATGTAAAGAGGCTGCAAAGGGATATAGACACGTTAAGTGAGTGGGCAAGAACATGGCAGATGGAATATAATGTGGAGAAATGTGAAGTTATCCATTTTGGTAGGAAAAATAGAAAAGCAGAATATTTTTTGAAATGGAGAGAGATTGGGAAATGTTGGTATTCAGATGAACCTGGGTGTCCTTGTACACAAATCACTGAAAGTTAACGTGCAGGTACACCAAGCAATTAGGAAAGCAAATGGTATGTTAGCCTTTATTACAAAAGGATTGGACTATAAATGTAAAGAAATCTTACAGCAATTATATAGGGCCTTAGTGAGACCATACCTGGAGTACTGAGTACAGTTTTGGTCTCCTTACCTAAGGAAATGATGTGGAGATGCCGGTGTTGGACTGGGGTGGACAAATGTGAGAAGTCGCACAACACCAGGTTATAGTCCAACAGCTTTATTTGAAATCACAAGCTTTCGGAGCGCTGCTCCTTCATCAGGTGAAGTCCTGAAGTGACTTCACCTGATGAAGGAGCAGCGCTCCGAAAGCTTGTGATTTCAAATAAAGCTGTTGGACTATAACCTGGTGTTGTGCGACTTCTCACATTTACCCAAGGAAAGATATACTTGCCTTAGAGGGAGTGCAACGAAAGAGATTGAGGAGACTAGGCCTATATGCACTAGAATTTAGAAGGATAAGGGGTGATCTAATTGAAACATATAAAATTCTTACAGGGCTTGACAGGGTTGATGCTGGGAGGATGTTTCCCCTGGCTGGGGAGTCTAAAACTAGGGGTCACAGTCTCAGAATAAGGGGTCGCCATTTAGGACTGAGATGAGGAGAAATTTCTTCACTCAAAGGGTTTGGAATTCTCTACCCCAGAGGGCTGTGGATGCTCAGTCGTTGAGTATATTCAAGACAGAGATCAATCGATTTTTGGATACTAAGGGAATCAAGGGATATGGGGATAGTGCAGGAAGGTGGAGTTGAGGTAGAAGATCAGCCATGATCTTATTGAATGGCGGAGCAGGCTCAAAGAGCCAAATGGCCTAATCCTGCTCTTATTTTTTATGTTCTTATGGCCCTTTTGGAGGGTAGTTGTGTACTGATAAGACTGGTTTTAGTTTATAGGGACAAGACAGATTTGGAGGAAGAAGTTCATTTGGTCTGGTTTTGGATTACTTTTGCCACTTAGTTTTTATTAGATATACTGGCCTAGGCTTTTGTGCTCCTCAATTGGGGCCCCATCTCTGTTGAGACAGGACCTCCGTCCTCTACAATGATGCCCCACTGACCCGGGCCATATTTATGGCCCCAGGGACAGTTACATATAGGAGGCGGGCTCCCCAGCCTCTGCCAGGAAGTCATGTCAGAATGGGGGTGGATAGTTGGTTTGGCAGGCCTCAGGTGCTTGCCTCAGAGAGAGGGAGGGAGAGAGGAGGCTGGCAAGCTGGCTAAAGAAATGACTTTCTTCCTGAAAATTCTAAATTTTGATATTGGGACCTGCGCATGGCTGTGGTCTGAAAGTGCTAGCACAGGCCCCTCTGCCGGCATTTAAACACTTAATTTCCACGGCCTATCCTGTATTCAGCATTCCAAGTGAGCAAATGTAGAAAATACAATGGAAGCCACAGTTCCCTCACCTGCATCAAATTTACATCCACCCATAGCACATCTGGATAGATTTATTCTGGCCCGCTGGAGTTCACTCATGGATAGTAGAAGAGATTAGGACATGACAGAGCATGCCCTCAAATAGCTTTTGTCCCCACCTGTCCCAAACCCACTGAAAATTCTCAGTTGGAATTGGAAGCTGCAATTTTGATTAAACTTGGTGTTGGGGAAAAAACAAATGCCATTTGAAAATATAATTTGCAGTTAATATGTTAGCACCCAAAGTGGATTTGGCAAACTGTACAATTCTTCATACAAATTTTGAAGTGAAGATTTTATTTTAATTATACCTCAAACAGTCACATTGCTAGCATGGATTTTGCAATTCTTCTTGGGTTGTTGAAGGTTAATTCCTTCAGGAAGTTTCCATGCACCATTCCAGATCATTTTCGATAATGCTAATGCATCTGATAAAGATCCGAGATACCAGATCGAAACGTCCTTCAGACACTAACCTTCAGCACTGAAGACAAGGCGGCATCGGAAACCATGGAGAATAATCCATTATCTGCCTTCCAAAAACAGCACACTTCTATAACTATATGTCATGGGAATAACTGAAATTTGCACAATGCACAAGCACACTGTAAATATTACAACATTAAAATCAGCAGGTTGAGGAAGCAACTCAAGCTGGGTACAACCCAATTACGAGCACACTAGTAAGAGCATAAAGGAGCAACTCAAAACTGATATTCCAGTAATTGTCACAGGCCTCTGAAGCACAAATTAAGACTGCCTTCAAGTTATTAAAATAGGATGTTTTACTACGTTAAAGGTGCTATATAAATGCAAGTTATTGCTGTTGTATATATTTGAAACTTGTGTTAGAGTCCCTCTCAAGTCAGGGAGGCCACAACAAACAACCTTGTAACAGTGTTTTGGAACAGCTCTGGCGTGAAAGCCTCGCTCTAACCGGTTATTAAAGTCCCTGCACAAATACTGAATTTTAAAGGGGCAACCACTAAACAAAAACCTAGACAAAATACAATCATTTTTATCACAACCAGCGAAAAGCTCTACAGATATTTATTAAGTAAAACAATACTTCTGAAAAATCTGATAAAAAATCTACATATACCAATGATCATTTACTTGAGATGCCAGAGTCCTATCTCAATTTCCATCGGATCAACCAAATTCGACGGACTCTTGATGCTGAATTCAATGGAAGGAACTTTCACAACAGTTCTACTCTTGTACATGCCATAAAATTAGTGAAAAACAAAGCCTTGTCTGAAAAATAGATGGCCCCCATGAGTGTAGCAGTCCTAAGTGCAGTAGCTGAGAAGGTTTTACCATACAACCAACTCAAACTGTTGATTAAATAAGCAGCAGGTACATCCTATTCCTCGACACAACTTATTCTAAGGGCTTTGACAAGTTGATTAGCCTCTGACAGATTTCTGCTGGATGCCAAAGTGACAATTATGGTTAACAGTGAGGGGGCACATTCCCCAGTGAATGATGAACATTTCAGAAAAAAACAGCAAGAAACATCTAAATGTTACATGAAGACGGTCACAGCCATTCATAACGATTGGCTTCACCCTCAGTTTTCTAAAAACCTGCAACCTGCTGCTTTCACATTCTGAGTAACTCTGAAATTTGGAATTATTAATTTTCAATTAAGCATGGACTAATGTTACGTTGTCTGACACTGTTCATTCTGCTAACAGCTATCAACACACCACAGGGACTCTAAAGGACAGAAGAGAGAGCAAGAATGCACCCAAGAGAAAAAGACTATAAAGGTCAGCTGGATTTGCTTCAATATTGAAAGCAATTAACTCATTATTATTTTGCCTCTTACGGATGGCAGAAGTTGCTGAACCTGCCAAGACACTGGCCTAGAATTTGGATAAGGCCTGAAAACGGGTGCGGGTATCGCGATGTGCGACTAGCCTGCGCCCGTTCCTTCCGATGCAGGCAGCACGCAGACTTCATGCTGCCTGCTAATTGAAATGACAGCAGAGTGCAGCCCAGCATTAAACGCGCTGTTGAGTGCACGTATCAGCAGGGGGCCCAAGTTCGAGCGAGGCTAGCACCAACTAAAGCTAGCCTGCACTCTTAAAGCCAGTCTAAGATCCCAGAGGGACCCTGGTTTGAAATTATTTGAGGTTGAACCGTATTGGGGACAGTGATTTAACTTTATTCAGCACAAGACTTAATACATTAAAGTATTCAAGCAGCAGTTTACAGAGTATAATTGAGACTTATATTACCAGTTATACTCTGGGTAGAAGCCACAACCGTGAGTAAGCTGCACCCTGTGTCTCTTGTCTCTCATCTCTCCTTGTCTTCTGGCTGTCCCTTTGATTCTTCCTGAAATCGTCTACTCCTGAAATCTTCGACCATTTGTGGCTGTTAAGACCCCCTTCTTATACCCTTACTCTCATTCAAAACCTATGGAGTCCTCCTGAACCAATCACTGGCTGACACCCAAACCCAAAATCCAATCATAAAGATGCCACGTTCGTAGTACCCTGGCTTACGCAGGTTTTTAGTCTTATGACACTCTTGCATCATGTTTTTGACCATCAAGACTCATATCTGGGGTAGTTATGGCAATATAAAAGGATTATGTCTCCACAGGTTGAGGTACGGCCTTGCTGTTGGCCTTTGTTTTTATTCACTGCAGATGTTATAACATTCCAACACAATGGTAACTGCACCTAACCTTGGTTCCCAGGCTAACTGCAGTCTATTTGACCATGGCAATCTCTTTCTCACCCGAGGTTGTCTGGTTACAGCTTACTCACAGATTTTTAAGCATAAAAGGGTTACATGTTATACATAATTCAGGTTATTATTGCATACAGTTGATGATTACAAACTTCTAAATTTAATCCTTACACACAATTATAGATCTATTACTGATGATAAGATATTAATGGTTATATCATCAAAACAAATATTTAAAATAAACAAACATGTAATTCATAACAATCTTACGGTCCCTGCCTCTTATCTCAGTCTCTGGAATTCCATTAATTCTCTCAGCTTTTCTCAGACTGACTGTTGCTTTGCTAACAAGGCTTGTTGGAGTCTGCATTTTTAATTTTTGGTCAAGCAGGCCCAGCGCCTCTTTCTTCCATTTGAAAATCTTGGTCTACCCAAGGCATATTACACTAGTTTAAAAGCATGATTATTCAAAAATCGGCGTGCATTGACTAAATAATGTTTATTTTATTTTGTCCATGTTAACTAGTGGGAATCTGAAATGGAGATTTCTCCGGATTCTTAGGGCTGGATTTTGATACTGGGGTGGGTTGGGGTCGTGTCATCCACTTTTCGTGTTATCCACCCAACTGCAATTGGATGTGGGAGATTGATGTGATTTTCACCTAATTAGGCAATTGAGTTCCAGCATGTGGGAACCCATGACCCAATTAATGTTTTGAGTGTGAAAGTCGCCTCTGATGATGTCATCATTACTGCTGCATTGAAGGTCTTCAGAGACTGCCTGGCCTTTGCTGTGAGAGGACCTGGATGCTAAATGAGAGAGAATGAGAATGAGAGAGAGAGAGAGAATGAGAGAGAGAGAGAGAATGAGAGAGAGAGAGAGAGAGAATGAGAGAGAGAGAGAGAATGAGAGAGAGAGAATGAGAGAGAGAGAGAGAATGAGAGAGAGAGAGAATGAGAGAGAGAGAGAGAGAGAGAGAGAGAGAGAGAGACTTGCTTTTGCTGTGAGAGGCCTGAAGGCAAAATGAGCAGCAGCAGCCCCAGGTCTCCCCCCAGATATTTTTCCTACTACTACTCCGTTGTAATAGTGGACCTGCAGCTGATAGTCAGCTTTCGAAATGTGTTACCGCCAGGTTTCACAATCGTGGTTCACAACAGGCGTGCTTCACGTAGAACAAGGGTTAAAATCACAAAGGCCTTTCAAAATGGCATTATAGAGTCAATTTAGTGCTCGTTAAGGACCTTAACAGCCTATCCCGCCTCTTAAAGGCAGGACGGAGTCGGGACCAGCAGACACGATTTAATGAAAATTGCGTGGAGGCGGGATGGAGGCGGACTTGTGCCCGCCCGCTTTAGCAATTTTAACCCCACACACGCCTCCAAACCCACCTCCACGGGTCAATGAAAATCCAGCCCTTATAGTCTGCACCTCTTAAAGGGGAGGTGCATTCTGGCTGCAGCAGATACTGGAAGTCGTCGAGAGAAGTGTGTAACCTACAGGAAGAGTGAAGATGGCGCAACATGGCAGTGATGGCTCCTAGATTTTCTGATGCAGCACTCGGGACCCTGGTGCAGGAGGTGAGGTGTCCTCTATCCACAGGAGGCCAGGAGGACCTCCAGACCCATGCTGAGAAGGGAAGGGGAACAGATAGCCGTCGCTGTCAATGCAAGCATTGTAGCCCCGAGGACCTGGATGTAGTGCAGGAAGAAGTTTAATGACCTCACACGAGTGGTCAAGTTCAGTGAATTCATCTTCTAATGCTGTTTCCCACCATCTGCAACACTAGCCTCACATGCTGATCAATGCACCACACCCCCATCACTCACCTACCAACATTCCTCACATTCATAGCTTCACCTCACCCTCACACACTTACCACTGCTGCAAACTTCACACCCACATCTCACAGCTTGCAGACACTGTCAGCTTTTTAACCTTGACAGGCACATCACCCAAACACATTGCACCACATTCACTCACACACTTCCCTTTCTCTAGGAGGACAAGGTAGCTTATAACTGGAGGCAGCAGGGGCTACCCGCAGGGAGATGGGCGCGCCTGAATGACCTAACCCCCATGGAGGCAACAGTGCTGGAGATAATTGGAGCGGCCATCACTGAGCCTGTGGCCAGAGGCGGGGCTGAAACAAGCCAAGATGATATCCTCATACCTACTTCTCCTTCTCACATCCCACTTACCCCTCATCCCACAATCTCTTCTGATTTACAAGCTGCAGATGGTGTAAACATAGACCTCTGCTTTCCACGCCCCCCTCCCCTTACTGCAACCCTACCCTTGGACTTTTCTCCTTTCAGATCGCCAAGAACTGTGACTGGCCAGGCAGTGGTGGAGGAGCAGGAAGTGCAAGAGAAAGAAAGACTTGCATTTATATAGTGCCTTTCACGACCACCAGATGTCCCAAAGCGCTTTACAGCCAATGAAGTACTTTTTGAAGTGTAGTCGCTGTTATAATGTAGGAAAAGAAGAAAGTGATGCAAATGACGCACCATCACTTGATTTCATACTCGCAGCCACCAGCTCAGATATTGACACTCTGCGTACTTTAGAGGATAGGTTAGATGTGGGATCTGCTGTGGTGAGAAACTGGGCACGAGTGGCTGTAGCCAGGGCAGGAGGAAAGGGTAGCGCAGGTGCCAGCTCCCCGGAGGGCGAGGTCGCACACGAGTTCTGCTACAGAGGACTCAGATGAGGACTTCGATGGGGCGGCCTACAAAAGGCGGCTGACGGGTATGCACAATGCCAGTCAGCCTGAATGGAATGTCAAGGAGCATGGAGGAGTCCAGCACCAACCTTGCACAGGGCTTTGCGCAGAGCTTGGAGCCCAGCCATTCCAACATGGAAGTGATGGGCAACTCCATTAGTGCACTTGTGGACCCAACCAATTTTTCCTGTAAATTTTTTTGACCCTGCGTGGCCCCTTTAAGGGGCTACACGGGCCATTCAAAATACCGTGCATGAGCGTTTTTTACATTGAAAAGCAGGCTGCGTGGGTTCCCTGGAGTGCGGCATGGTTGCGCAGTTTACAGGGAACACTGGACCTAACCATGATGCACTGTCTGATGACCGCACAAGCAGAAACCACCCATCGTCTGAGGGCTGCAGTGAAAGCTCAGACTGAAGTCATGCAAACTCAGCTTGGTGTCATGCAAGCATAGACTGCTGCCATCATGGCTGCAGTTACCAGTGTTGAAAGGGGCTTGCAGGGTGTTAAAGCAGTACAGCAATCTGTCCTCCAACAAATTACTCGGATTGCTCAGGGGCCGCCCCGAGAGAGTGGCAGTGGCTCCGTGGAGCACGATCCTGCTGTCCTCTCTCAGGATGACAACATTCGTCCTCCCACCACTACCACTCCGCCAGTGCCCTTGCTGTTGCCAGTCAGCCATCCAGCCCAGACTGCTGCCGCCCATGCCGAGGTGGCGCAGTCTCAAGCCGGGCCTTCTAGGCCCGGAGCTGCTCAAGGTCATCTTACAAGGCCATCTGCAGTCTCCCCCACTGAAAGTCAACAGCCTTCCAACAGCCATGCTGCAGCCACTGGGGTAGCAATGCATAGGAGCACTAGGAAGGCAAAGGCAAACGGAAGACAGGCGCTAAGGAAATGCACAAGGGTGACTAGTTGATTTTGTTACCTAATATTGGATGGATTGATGTATAAAGTTGGTTTAGAATGTTTGCTTTGTGGTGCCTTTTACTGCAGCATTGTGGCCAAGAGGACACTGTGATGGTCCATAATGGAGGGAAGGTAAGGTGTGGGACTGAGTGAATGGGGAATTGGGATTGCGTTCATTGGTGCCGCAGTCGGATCAGTTGATCACGAACAGCCTGACCAGAAAGGGATTGTGTCGGTTTCCCCCTCCTGCTCGTGCTCCTCCTCTTCCTCAGCTCTTTGCTGTATACCTGGTGGCAAGGGCTGTCCCCTCATGATGGCGAGGTTGTGCAGCATGCAGCAGACCACAACGAATTTTGAGACGCGATCTAGCGAGTACTGCAGGGCTCTTCCACAGCGGTCCAGGCAGTGGAAGTGTTGTTTCAGGACTCCAATGGTCTGCTCGATCAAATTCCGTGTGGCACCATAGCTTTCGTTATATGCATGCTGCCCACGTGGTTGGGTTGCGCACCGGAGTCATGAGCCAGGTGGTCAGCGGATAGCGTCGTCACCCAGTAGCCACCCTCGCGTTTGTCGTGGTGGCTGAAAAGTGGATGGCACAGCAGACTGCCGCAGAATGAAGGCATCATGGATCATGGCTGCTGCCAGGATACCGAGCATTGATTTGCATGATGCGCTGAGTATGGTCCCACAACAGCTGGACATTGAGGGAGTGGAATCCCTTCTAGTTGTGCTATATCTCCGAGTTCACATGCGGCGCTACGGATGCAGTTTTGTGCCCAAACTTCTCCCTATATCACCAGATGCCGTTCAGGAGTAAAGTGCTCTTTGACAAACTTAGTTCTACAAATTCCACAGCTGCCACTTAAGCACTTTCTGTCTTAAAGTGACAGTCTGGTAATTGCCAAGATCAATCTTTGCCCAGAAATTGCTGGAAAAATACTGGTGAATTTCCGGCGCCTGTCATTATTAGTGCGTTAAAATCCCTGCAATTTGTGGCGAAGAGATACGCCACGAGTGCCGATTCGCCACAAATTGCTGGATGATTTGCGCCACTCCGCCGATAGCCTCGCAAAAGCCGCCGTGAGCCTCCCCATTGTGCATCATGAAATTGCTGAATTTGCACCGTTAATGCAAATTAATCTCACCGCAGCCATTTAGGGCTGGTAATTCATGTCGTGAGAACCCGGTTAATGACATGATTTGTGGTCGTGACATGACATGATTTGTGGTCGTGACATGCCACTCAACCTTGGAGGCCCAGAAAGAGAATAATGAAACTGTGGAGTCTCACTCCCACAGGCAGTAAATTGTTCCTAGGTGTTCTTTTAAATTTTAAGGGGGAAAAATTGGGTTGCTTTGCGCCTCCCGTTAGCGCCCCAAGATTGTGTGTTAACCACCAGCAGAATCATTCTTGCTACTGCATCTAATATACAGCATCAGAAAAGACCTTTGAGGTCAATCTGGCTGTTCCCAGTGCTTAGGAACTATCATATCCCACAATATACATCATATCCTATCAAGTTTTACACCAGGCATTTACCCAATTCTTAAATTTGCTGATACAATCAGCCCCTACTACCTCTTTTGGCAATCCATTGCATACATTCAGAGAGTCATAACGGCACAGAAGGAGGCCATTCGGCCCATCGAGTCCGTGCCGGCTCTCTGTAGAGCAATCCAGTCAGTCCCATTCTCCCGCTCTATCCCCGTAGCCCTGCAAATTTATTTCCCTTAAGTGCCTCTCCAGTCTCCCGTTGAAAACACTGAGTGTGTCCACTTCCACCACTTCCGTCGGCAGTGAGTTCCAGGTCATCACCACTCGCTGCGTAAAAAAGTTTTTCCTCACATCCCCCCTGTATCTCTTGCTCAAAACCTTAAATCTGTGTCCCCTAGTCCTTGCACCATCAACTAGTGGGAACATCCTTTCCCCGTCTAGCCTATCCAAACCCCTCATAATCTTGTACACCTCTATCAAATCACTCCACAACCTCCTTTGCTCTAATGAAGACAAATCCCGCTTCTCCAACCTGTCCCTGTAGCGAAGATCCCCCATCCCCACTGTGTAATCTCTCTCTTAAGTTTGAGGCCATGTCCTCTTTTAGAATCTGTGACTACGTTAAACTACATTTACCTTGTCTACACCTTTTAGCATCTTGTATATGTCAGTAAGTTCACCCTTAAGACTTCTCTTCTCCAGTTTAAACATTCTCAGTATCTGCAGCCTCTCCTGATAACAAAGGTGTTTAATCCCAACGATCCATTTAGTTGTCCTTCACTACCTCCTCTCCAATATCTTTGTGTCTTCTCTTGTAATACTGGCCAGAATTGTACACAATACTCCACATGGAGCTGGACCAGTGCTCTGCACAAAATCATCAATCTTATTCAAAAATTAATTCCTCACACCCCTATATAAGAGATGTACAAGTTTGATTTAAATTCATTACCAGCATTATTCCAAAAAGTGTTAACCATTCAAATTAGGTTTACACTACAATTTCAAAGCTTTTTATTTTGGCTTGATTTGTTCAAATCCCAAGACAGTTAAACGTACTGGAAGTTTTTCATCAGATAGTCCCTTCTTCAAAACTAAATACAGTTGTGCAACCATCACAGAAACATACTTCATTCCTCAGTTTTAAAGTGACAGTAGTGTGAAATAAGAATGATCAAGTTACTAAGTGTTTCATACGTCAAGCAATGTATTTTAAGAAGTGAACCCATGCATACATTTCAGCTGCATCTGCCAAGCATAAACAGATGGTTCTTTTGTTCTACACAGCTGATGCCCTCTTGCTTCAACCCTTTCAGTTGAAGACTAATAATCGTCTTAAAATGATATTATCATGTGAAATAAAACAAAATCTGTGAAAAAGACAGAATTTGTATTCTGGATTTTAACTCACGGCGATCATTCATTGTTTAATGCATCTTTCCTGGTAAAGGCCACATTTTTGGCTGCAAGTATGTTTATGGGAACAAAGCCGACAATGGCCTTGGATGGCGGCTGGCTGGAAATGTCCCTCGAGGTAAATTTGAGCAGCCAACAGAAGGCAGAACAGCAAATATACTCGACAGATGTGCTCATATCACAGAGGAAATGTCCGAATATCAAGATTGGAAATCCACCAGCAATAACTTGATCGCAATTTATAAACGTAACCTTGCTAAGACAATTATTATACATACGATTATAAAGCAAAACCATATTGAGATATGATCATAAAATCTATGTTTTTGTCTGTAATGATTTAGACTCAGTCAGTTAATATACCCAAGTACTTCACGCAGTCCTCAATGATTCACCTTGTGATGGTGTTAAACATGCTGTAGAAGTTTAGAGCACAGAAGGAGGCTATTTGGCCCACTGTGTTGGTTGCAGATCTGTACCACAGCAATCCAAACTAATATTACTGCCATGCATTCTCCTCACAACCTGCATCTTCCTATAGAACCACAGAAGTTTAAGCACACACAGGATGGCAATTTGGGCGATTGATGAAAGGACTGTGCCTGTCCAAGCCGAGGAGCTCTGCTGTTTCCAGTCCTGGGCCATTAACATGTCTTGGAGGAAACCCTGGTGCTAGCTTACCCCAGTGGAGTGATGCTCCACCAAAAGGACCTGAGGCCTGAAAGCTGCTTTGTAGAAAATCTCATACAATCTTTCTGTCACCAGTAATCTTTGGGGTACTTCCAGGATGCCCACAGACCTTCTGATCTGCAGGGGTCCCAGTGCTAGCACTAATGCCTAGTTTCTTGGACCACCTTCTGATTGGGTGCCCAACCTGTTGAAATGCAAAAAATGAGGCAGGAGGTTAGGAACACTCTTTGCTGCCACACTTGCATTTCTACAATGGGCCTGTACCTACGGCAAGTGAAGGCTCAACTCCACGCCTTATCTTCCATGGAGGGGCCTGGAAAATTCAGCAGTAACTTATGGTGAAATGAGTCTCTGCCACATTTTCCTGAGCTTTGTATCTAGGAAATGGACTCTCCCCCGGGGAAGAGGTCACTTCACTCAGTAGTGCACTTTGCAGTCATTTGTTTGGCTTGTCTACCCAGTAAAGTACCTGGGATTGGATTATGCAAGGCCATTAAATGGCTATCTACTTTAGACATCATATGAAGCTTAGATGCAAATGATCAATTCCAACTCAAGTCTTAGATTTGTAGGTCTTAGGAAAGAGGGAAACAATTCACCAGACACCCTCTGGCTATTTTTCTTTACTTAATAATTGGATTTTCAGTCTTGCTATCTCACAATATCAACAACGGTTTGCTTGCTTCTTTAATCCTCCTTCCTTCCCTCCGAAAGACTGGATTTAGATGAATTATATTTCAAAAAGGGAGAGGAGCTGAATCTGAGATTAAAATTATTTGGAAATATATCAGCAAGACACAGCAGGATAATACTCCCAAGTACATGTGCCCCCAAACAGTCACCATCACAACTACCACTTAGCTTTCAAATTAACTAGCTTGAATGGTCCTCTCCCAATGATTCAGAAAAATTAGCTAGTACATGGCTGAACCACAAAGACCAGGACCTGTCCAGATTTGATCCTCAATCAATAGGGTGCTACAATTGGCCTCAGAGCTCTAGCTTTAACATGGTGCAGTGTAACTAAGGTCAAACATTAATGTTACTTCTTGCAGTTATTTGAACCTCAACTTCCCTATCCTCTTCTCTAGCTGAACCTCCAGTCCAGTGCACTGACTGGCTGTTAATCTCACCAATCTCCTTCCCATTCCACTCACCCCACCCACTAATAGAAGAACATAATATAAGACCATAAGAATTTGGAGCAGGAGTAGGCCATACGGCCCTTCGAGCCTGCTCCGCCATTCAATAAGATCATGGATGATCTTCAAACTCAACTCCACTTTCCCACCCGATCCCCATATCATTTGATTCCCCTAAAGTTCAAAGATCTATCTATCTCAGCCTTGAATATACTCAAAGACTCAGCATCCACAGCCCTTTGTGGTAGAGAATTCCCAACCCTCTGAGTGAAGAAATTCCTCCTCATCTCAGTCTTAAATGGCCGACACCTTATCCTAAGACTATGCTCCATAGTTCTGGACACTCCAGCCAGGGAAACAACCTCTCAGCATCTACCCTGTCAATGCCCATCAGTATCTTATATATTTCAATGAGATCGCCTCTCATTCTTCTAAACTGCAGAGAGTATAGGCCCAATCTACTTAGTCTCTCCTCATAGGACAACCCTTTCATCCCAGTGATCAATCTAGTGAACCTTCGTTGCACCACCTCCAAGGCAAGTATGTCCTTCCTCAGATAAGGAGACCAAAACTGTGCACAGTACTCCAGGTGTGGTCTCACCAAAGCCCTGTACAATTGTAGTAAGACTTCCTTACTCTTGTACTCTAACCCCCTTGTAATAAAGGCCAACATGCCATTTGCTTTCCTAATTACTTGCTGTACCTGCATGCTGACTTTGTGTTTCCTGTACGAGGACACCTAAATCTCTCTGAACACCAACATTTAAAAGTTTCTCACCATTTAAAAAATATTCTGTTTTTCTATTCTTCCTACCAAATTGAATAACCTCACATTATAATCCATCTGCCACCTTATTACCCACTCACTTAACCTTTCTATATCCCTTTGCAGGCTCTTTGTGTCCTCCTCACAGCTTACTTTCCCACCTAGCTTTGTATGACCAGCAAACTTCGATACATTACACTCAGTCCCTTTGTCTAATTAATTTAGATTGTAAATAGCTGAGGCCCAAGCACTGATCCTTGCGGCACCCCACTAGTTACAGCCTGCCAACCAGAAAATGACCCGTTTATTCCTACTCCCTGTTTTCTGTCCGTTAACCAATCTTCTATCCATGCTAATATATTACCCCCAACCTCATGAGTCCTTATCTTGCATCGCAACCTTTTATGTGGCACCTTATCGAATGCCTTTTGAAAATCCAAACATACTACATCCACTGGTTCCCCTTTATCTACCCTGCTAGTTACATCCTCAAAAATCTCTAATAAATTTGTTAAACACGATTCCTCTTTCATAAAACCATGTTGACTCTGCCTAATCATATTCTGATTTTCTAAGTGCCCTGTTACCACCTCCTTGATAATGGATTCCACCATTTTCTTTGACAGATGTCAGGCTAACTGGCGTGTAGTTCCCTGTTTTCTCTCTCCCTCCTTTCTTGAATAGCGGGGTTACATTTGCTACCTGCCAATTTGCTGGGACCGTTCTAGAATCGAGGGAACTTAGGAAGATCACAACCAATGCAGCCACGATCTCTGCAACCACCTCTTTTAGAAACCCAGGATATAGGCCATCAGGTCCGGGGACTTATTGGCTTTTAGTCCCATTAGTTTCTCAAGTACTTTTTCTCTACTGAAATGACTCTTGGAGTCTGCCACTGGATCAACAATCAATGCTTCTCTCCGCATTTCCCTCCAGAATATCCGTTGACTCACGAACAAGGCATTTGCCATCCAAAACCTTATGATGTTTGCACTGACATCCTGGCTTTGACAGAAACTTGGCTGATAGGTGGCAATATCTTGCCGTTTACCGACGACTTCCCACCTGCTTTACTTTCCATCATTTGCCCCACCTAAACCACCACGATGGAGGTGTGGCCCTCATCACCAAATCACATCTTAGTCTCTCTCCCTATTTCTCTAGTACCTTCTCCTCAATCGAGCACATCACTTTCTTCCATCCCTTGCGCCTCATTGTTCTCTACTACCTCCCTCCAAGCCCCACCCCAAGATTCGCAGAGATATTCTCTCTTGTTCTGCCTCAGCCTCTGCACTGATCAACTCCTCATCCTTGGTGACTTCAATCTCCATCTCTCCTCTGATTTCATGGCCCTCCTGTCCTACCTTAACCTCTTATAGGAACATAAGAACATAAGAATTAGGAGCAGGAGTAGGCCATACGGCCCCTCGAGCCTGCTCCGCCATTCAATAAGATCATGGCTGATCTTCGACATCAACTCTACTTTCCCGCCCAATTCCCAAATCCCTCGATTCCCCTGGAGTCCAAAAATCTATGGGCATAAATTTGCGGTTGGCAGCGAAGCTAAGGAGTACGCCACCAACATCGCAAGTAAATCTGCACCTACCTCCTGTGATCCTCCCTGCGAGAATTTCCTTTAATACACTGCAGAGCTCCACGCTGCGTACTCCCCACGGAGCCGAGGAACGCACCATTGTGCATATGCGAACCTGGGATCACGTGGGGGGGTTCTTTTACTTCCTGATTCTTAGCCTATAAGCTACAGCTGAGCCCTTAAGTGTGAAGTGACAAGAGGAGGGATTCACTCATATAGGATAAGAATGGAAATGAAACCTTCACAAATACATTCATGACAGTAGAACAGGGTCAGCAATGAGAAGCAAGTATCAACAAAGTTGTCGATCTACTGAAAAAATGGAACATTAGGGTATATGAAAATAAATGGGGAGAAGAAAAATTTATAGCCACTTCAAGGTGCAATTGCTGTAAGAGAAACATAACCAATCTCAAGAACTTAAATATCATAGCTTACAACACGTTTAACCCTCAACAACAGGAACTCGGCTGTAATTTTACAATGGCCCAAAAATTCGGCCGTTCTCGGGTGAGTACTCAGTGCGTACTCACCCGTATTCATTCCCTAAGTGCCGGTTTCCTGCATGCACTGCGCATGCGCGGTAAACCGGCACTTCCGGTATGGCGAAGGGGCGGTTCCTTGGTGAACCACGTGCGCACTAGAGGCTGCGCGCATGCAGCACACTTAGGTTTTTTTTCAGGTTTCAACGCGAGGGTAAGTATTGAATCTTCTACGCTAGTAAAAAGGAGGCGTAAGACCCCTTTTGAACAAGGTACAGTAAGTAGTTAATTAAGTATAATTTTTAAAAATTTTCTACAGGTTTATTTTTTTTTTTAAAGAGATTTTAAAGAAAGGTAAGTTTATTTTTATAACTTTTAAAAAATATTTTAATTTTTTCAAAAATTTAAATTTTTGTTTAAAGTGGTTAATTTATTTAACTATAGTTATTTTATTAATGTGATGGGTTTTTAAAAAAAAATTATTTGAGGTTTAGCTGTTCTTTTGGGGCCGATCTCAATTCACAGATTTGACAGGTCTCCTGTCAAATCTATGAATGAAAGATGGTCTGCTGCCATTGGCTCTTCATGGCCCACGTGATCCCAGGGGTTGCATCGCACTAACTGCGCCCCTGGAACACGCAAGCACTGCGCGTCGGCACTAGGGAGAGGCCCAGGACCCGAAATTCCTGCGGGGTCAAACAAGAATGGCAGACGCGGTAGGTGATATCGCGCGCGATCCTTACCCCCGCAGCAAGCCTCCGAATCGAATTTCTAGGCCAATTATTTACCACCTCGAGATGGGCTCGACTTTCATTTGGTTTCCACTAAAGATCAATGAAACTGAGACAATGCATTATTAACAATTGTATTCCACATTTAAATAAGTTCCATGTGTCTTTTTAATCCATGGCCTACTCCTGCTCCTATTTCTTATGTTCTTATGTGTATTACTGCTGAAAAAGTGAAAATGTAGGTGAGCCAATATGCAATACCCTTGCCATTTTTTGGCATTTAAAAAATTAAACTTAAATGGAACATATTCTGCAGAAAAAATGAAGACATGACTGTTACTAAAAGCTAAAACTGTTAACTAATTTTGTGGGAATGCTTGTGCTGTTCACTATGTGTAGCAAAATCATAAATGCACTTATGATTTTGCTGCATAGGACAAATCCTCCCCTTTGTTATTAGAAGCTTCAGCACTGTGTACTCTGCTGTTACAAATCATTGACAAGAACTTTTGTTATTACAATTTTCTCATCCGGTCCCTTATGCTGTGCAACAGGCTTCCTGCGCGTGTTTGCACAAGACTTAAAAATTGAAAGCGTAATTACTTCGGAGTAGCTGGCCAATTAGCCCAAATTTTCACCAGCACGTTGATTCCTATCAGGAGGTGAAAGACGTAGCTAAGCCTCTGTGTAGTCGTAACTTGACAGATCGCAAGTTCGGGATTTAGTGCATGCGCGCACTTGCGGTCAGTTTCAAAGGCAGTATGATGGCGTACTCTGACAGTTCGTCATCATACCGTCCACAAATTCAGGGCCATTCTATCTCAGCCTTGAATGTACTCAGCGACTGAGCAGCCACAGCCCTCTGTGGTAGAGGATTCCAAAGATTCACCACCCTCTGAGTGAAGAATTCCTCCTCATCTCAGTCTTAAATGGCCGACCCCTTATCCTGAGACTATGCCCCCTAGTTCTAGATTCTCCAGCCAGGGGAAACAATCTCTCAGCATCTATATGTTTCAATGAGATCACTTCTCATTCTTCTAAATGGATAGAGGATTGGTTAACGGACAGAAAACAGAGAGTAGGGATAAACGGGTCTTTTTCAGGTTGGCAGGCTGTAACTAGTGGGGTGCCGCAAGGATCAGTGCTCGGGCCTCAGCTATTTACAATCTATATTAATGACCTAGATGAAGGGACCGAGTGTAATGTATCCAAGTTTGCTGACGATACAAAGCTAGGTGGGACAGTAAGCTGTGAGGAGAACACAAAGAGTCTGCAAAGGGATATAGATAGACTAAGTGAGTGGGCAGTAAGGTGGCAGATGGAGCGTAATGTAGGGAAATGAGGTTATTCGCTTTGGTAGGAAGAGTAGAAAAAACAATATTTTTTAAATGGTGAAAAACTTTTAAATGTTGGTGTTCTGAGAGATTTGGGTGTTGTCGTGCAAGAAACACAGAAAGCTAGCATGCAGGTACAGCAAGCAATAAGGAAGGCAAATGGCATGTAGAAACATAGAAACATAGAAGATAGGAGCAGGAGTAGGCCATTCGGCCCCTCGAGCCTGCTCCGCCATTCGATGAGATCATGGCTGATCATCCAAACTCAGTACCCTGTCCCTGCCTTCTCCCCATATCCCTTGATACCTTTAGCCTTAAGATATATATCTAACTCCTTCTTGAATATATTTACTGACTTGGCCTCAACTGCCTTCTGTGGTAGAGAATTCCACAGGTTCACCACTCTCTGGGTGAAGAAATTCCTCCTCATCTCTGTCCTAAATGGCTTACCCCTTCTCTTTAGACTGTGACCCCTGGTTCTGGACTCACCCGCCATCGGGAACATCCTTCCTGCATCCAGTCTGTCTAGCCCTGTTAGAATTTTATAAGTTTCAATGAGATCTCCTCTCATTCTTCTAAACTCCAGCGAGTATAAGCCCAATCAACCCAATCTCTCCTCGTACGTCATTCCTGCCATCCCAGGTATCAGTCTGGTGAATCTTCACTGCACACCCTCCATGGCAAGAACATCCTTCCTCAGATAAGGCGACCAAAACTGCACACAATACTCAAGGTGTGGTCTCACCAAGGCCCTGTACAGCTGCAGCAAGACATCCTTGTTCCTGTACTCAAACCCTCTCGCTACGAAGGCCAACATACCATTTGCCTTCTTAACTGCCTGCTGTACCTGCATGCTTACCTTCAGCGACTGGTGCACAAGGACACCCAGGTCTCGTTGCACTTCCCCTTCTCCCAATCTATTGCCGTTCAGATAATAATCTGCCTTTCTGTTTTTGCCACCAAAGTGGATAACCTCGCATTTATCCACATTATACTGCATCTGCCATGCTTCTGCCCAATCACCCAACCTGTCCAAATCATACTGGAGTTTCTCGGCATCCTCCTCGCAGCACACACGCCCACCCAGCTTTGTATCATCTGCAAACTTGGAGATATTACATCTAGTTCCCTCATCTAGATCATTAATATATATAGTGAATAGCTGGGGTCCTAGGACCGATCCCTGCGGAACCCCACTAGTCACTGCCTGCCACTCGGAAAAAGACCCGTTTATTCCAACTCTTTGCTTCCTGTCTGCCAACCAGTTCTCTATCCAAGTCAGTACCTTGCCCCCAATCCCATGTGCCTTAACTTTACACGCTAATCTCTTATGTGGGACCTTATCGAAAGCCTTCTGAAAGTCCAAATACACCACATCCACTGGTTCTCCCTTATCTCTTCTATCAGTTACATCCTCAAAAAATTCCAGTAGATTAGTCAAGCACGATTTACCTTTTGTAAATCCATGTTGACTTTGTCCAATCCTGTCACTGTTTTCCAAGTGCTCTGCTATTACATTTTTTATAATGGACTCTAGCATTTTCCCAACAACCGATGTCAAGCTTACCGGTCTATAATACCCCGTTTTTTCTTTACCACTTTTTTTTGAACAGTGGGGTAACATTAGCTACCCTCCAATCCATGGGAACTGTTCCAGAGTCTATAGAATTTTGGAAGATGACCAGCAATGCATCTACTATTTCTAGGGCCATTTCCTTAAGTACCCTAGGATGTAGATTATCAGGCCCTGGGGATTTATCGGCCTTTAATGCTGTCAATTTCCCTAACACCATTTCCCTACAAATACTGATTTCATTCAGTTCCTCCCTCTCATTAGACCCTATGTTCCCCGACATCTCTGGGAGGTTATTTGTGTCCTCCTTTGTGAAGACAGAGCCAAAGTATGTATTTAATTGGTCTGCCATTTCTTTGTTCCCCATTATAAATTCCCCTGATTCTGACTGCAAGGGACCTACGCTTGACTTCACCAATCTTTTTCTCTTCACATATTTACAAAAGCTTTTGCAATCAGTTTTTATGTTCCCTGCAAGCTTACGCTCGTATTCTATTTTCCCCCTCTTAATTAATCCCTTTGTCCTCCTTTGCTGAATCCTAAACTGCTCCCAATCCTCAGGTTTACTGCTTTTTCTGGCCAATTTATATGTCCCCTCCTTGGATCTTATGCTATCCCTGATTTCCCTTGTCAGCCATGGTTGAATCACCTTTTTTGTTTTATTTTTATGCCAGACAGGGATGAACAAATTCTGTAGTTCATCCATGCGATCTTTGAATGTTTGCCATTGCCTATCCACCGTCAACCCTTTGAGTAACATTCCCCAATCTATCCTACCCAACTCGCGCCTCATACCATCGTAGTTTCCTTTATTTAAATTCAGGACCCTAGTCTCTGACTCAACTATTTCATTCTCCATCTTAATGAAGAATTCTATCATATTATGATCGCTCCGCCCCAAGGGGCCCCACACAACAAGATTGCTAATTAATCCTTTCTCGTTACATAATACCCAGTCTAAGATGGCCTGGTCTCTAGTTGGTTCCTCGAAATATTGGTCCAGGAAACCATCCCGTTTCCACTCCAGGAATTCCTCCTCCACAGTATTGTTACTAATTTGGTTAGCCCAATCTATATGTAGATTAAAGTCACCCATGATAAATGCTGTGCCCTTATTGCACGCGTCTCTAATATCCTGTTTAATGCCATCCCCAACCTCTGCATTACTGTTTGGGGGTCTGTATACCACTCCCACTAACGTTTTCTGCCCCTTGGTATTTCTCAGCTCTACCCATACTGATTCTACATCATCAGAGCTAATATCCTTCCTTACAATTGTGTTAATCCCCTCTTTAACCAGCAATGCTACCCCACCTCCTTTTCCTTTTTGCCTGTCTTTCCTGAATATCGAATACCCCTGGATGTTGAATTCCCAGCCTTGGTCACCCTGGAGCCATGTCTCTGTGATCCCAATCATATCATATCCTGTTGGCCTTTAGTGCAAAGGGGTTGGAGTATAAGAGTAAGGAAGTCTTGCTACAATTGTACAGGGCCTTGGTGAAACCACGCCTGGAGTACTGTGCACAGTTTTGGTCTCCTTATCTAAGGAAGGATATACTTGCCTTGGAGGCGGTGCAACGAAGGTTCACTAGATTGATTCCTGGGATGAGAGGGCTGTTCTATGATGAGAGATTATGTAGAATGGGCCTGTACTCTCTGAAGTTTAGAAGAATGAGAGGTGATCTCATTGAAACATACAAGATTCTGTAGGGGATTGACAGGGTAGATGCTGAGAGGTTGTTTCCCCTGGCTGGAATGTCTAGAACTAGGGGGCATAGTCTCAGGATAAATGGTAGGCCATTTAAGACTGAGATGAGGAGGCATTTCTTCACTCAGAGGGTTGTGAATCTTTGCAATTCTCTGCCCCAGAGGGCTGTGAATGCTGAGTCTTTGAGTATATTCAAGGCAGAGATAGATAGATTTTTCGACTCTCGGGGAATCAAGGGATATGGATATCGGGCGGGAAAGTGGAGTTGAGATCGATGATCAGCCATGATCTTATTGAATGGTGGAGCAGGCTCGAGGGGCTGTATGGCCTACTCCTGCTCCTATTTCTTATGTTCTTATGCTCTAACCCTAGGATGTAGGCCATCAGGTCCAGGGAATTTGTCGGCTTTTAGTCCCATTAGTTTCTCAAGTACTTTTTCTCTACTGATATTAATTACTTTAAGTTCCTCACTCTCATTGGCCCCTTGGTTCCCCACTATTTTTGGTATTCTTTTTGTGTCTTCTACTGTGAAGACAGATACAAAATATTTGTTTAAAGTCTCTGCCATTTCCTTTATCCCCAATATAATTTCTCCTATCTCAGCTTCTAAGGGACCAACGATTACTTTTGCTACTCTCTTCCTTTTTACAAACTTGTAGAAACTCTTACAATCTGTTTTTATATTTCTTGCTAATTTATTCTCATTCTATTTTCTCCCTCATCATCAATTTTTTGGTCATCCTTTGCTTGTTTCTAAAGCTCTCCCACTCCTCAGGCTTATTACTATTCTTCGCAACATTATAAGCCTAATAACCTTCCCACCAAATAAATTCTCCTATCCATATTCACAGCCACTCCCTCGACCTGGCTATCATAAATGGCCTCTCTACTCCCATGGTCTCAAGCACAAACAAGGCCATCTCCACTCACTACCCACATCCCCCTACCCCATTCTAACCCCATTTCCTTCTGTGTTCATCCCTGGAATAAACTCTCCCCCAAGTCACTTGTACTTTCAAAGTTCCAAAAGCCTAGCCTTTGGCCTTCTATTTGCCATAATACCTCTGCAATGGTCAACCTGCTCAACAACTCCCTCTCGTCTAGTTTTCATGCCCTTGTCCCCAGTAAAATCTTTGGGCTAGAAATTCATTATAGCCAAGAAATGGGAAGTGCTTAGACTAAAAATGGTTAAGTAGCACCAGTTGAAAATCGTCTAGGCTGCACGCAAAATTAGTTCTCACTCATTAAAATGATTGCAGTCATGATTCTAGTGTAAAAGCTCAAGCTCATTGGCGTTACACTGAAATGATGGACCAATATCAGGGGCAGTCTAAACGCAAGTAATGATTGCCACAGGCTTTTTTCACTACTTAAAGAGGAGGTTCATTGATGTTGCAGCACCTCATTCTCAGCATTGTTGGGTGTGCAGCTGCCTCAACAACCATAAGAAGGAGGACAAGGAGAAGGAGCGCTTATTTACAAATCCTGATCGCAGATCGCTGCCCCAGGCAGAGAGCCGGAGGTTTTCCGATGAAGCTTTGGAGGCATTGGTTTTAGCGGTGGAGAGAAGACCTGTACCCATCAACTGGCAGGAGGCCCTCGCTACAAGTCTGCTAGACTATGTGGAGAGAGGTGGCACACCACGTCACGGGCAGCACTGTGGTTCCCAGGACCCCCACACAGTGCAGGAGGAAGTTTAATGAGCTCACACAGGTGGTCAGGGTGAGTGAAGGCTTCAACAAATGCTACATAGCACCATCAGTACCACAAGCTTCACACATTGCTCAATGCACCACACCCCCAGCACTCACCCAGCAACAATCTCTACCTAGCAACACTCACACCCACATCTCACACCTTGCACACAATGACAGCTATTGAACTGTGGCAGGCACAAGGGTCATTAGTTATTAGAATTCATGTGATATATGTGATATGTTTCTAGATAAATTTATTAATTGTGTTTGGAATATTTTGTGGTCTCTCTCATTTCACCTTTGCGCCCAGGAGGACGCTGTGATATAGCGTGAGACAGGGATGGTATAATGGGGATGTGATGAGCAACGGGGATCTGGGGTTTCATTCGTGCGAATTGGAGTCGATGAGCCGGTCACGGACAGCCCATCCGGAAGGCCGATTGTCTCGCTGCCTCCACTCCCTCCGCTGTAGATCCTGGAGGGCAAGGTCCACTGCCAGTACAGCCCCCATGACTTTTAGCAAGTGTTGTAGGTTGAAGTTTTTCAGAAGTAATTATGAATTATGGAGTTTTGTACTTGGCACAAAACTCCCTGATACCAAAGAACCTTGAAATGAATAAAGAAAACTCTTCCAGTAGCAGGAAGTAGCACACAGCCACTCAAACTTCAAAAACTTGTCAGGTCCGAGTGATTGGTGATGATCCCTTTAAATAGCGTCGCTGGAGCCGGCTTCCTGCAGCTGCACGCCACCTGAAGCTGTTGTTGTTTTCTTCAGCCAGTAAGTTCATTGGCTATAATGAAGTTGGGAGATCGGGTGTCAAGTAAGCGTTGCACACTCACGGATGTCACGATCTCTGTGGCGATTGCGATCAGCGGCAGCACTACTGGCAACACCGATATGGCGTGCGGCGCTGGAACCGGCATCAGGTGGCGTTAAAGCTCTCAACGGCGTTTTAGCATCACTGTGGCAACTTGCATTTATATAGCGCCTTTTACATAGTAAAATATCACAAGGCACCTCACAGGAGCATTATCAAACCACCGAGCCACATAAGATCATCATAGAATCATAGAATGGTTACAGCACAGTAGGAGGTCATTCAGCCAGTCGAGCCTGTGCCAGCTCACTGCAAGAGCACTTCAGCTAGTCCCACTCCCCCGCCCTTTCCCCGTAGCCCTGCAAATTTTTTTCCTTCAGGTACTTATCCAATTACCTTTTGAAAGCCGTGATCGAGTCTGTCTCCACCACCCTTTCAGGCAGTGAATTCCAGATCCTAACCACTCTCTGCGTAAAAAAGTTTTTCCTCATGTTGCCTTTGGACCTTCTGCCAATCACCTTAAATCTGTGTCGTCTGGTTCTCGACCCTTCTGCCAATGGGAACAGTTTCCCTCTATCTACTCTGTCCAGACCCCTCATGATTTTGAACACCTCTATCAAATCTCCTCTCAATCTTCTCTGCTCTAAGGAGAACAACCCCAGCTTCTCCAGTCTATCCACATAATTGAAGTCCCTCATCCTTGGAATCATTCTCGTAAAGTTTTCTGCACCCTTTCTAAGGCCTTCACATCCTTGCTAAAGTGTGGTGCCCAGAATTGGACACAACACTCCAGTTGAGGCCAAACCAGTGTTTTATACAGGTTCATCATAATTTCCATGCTTTTGTACTCGATACCTCTATTCATGAAGTCCAGAATCCCGTAAGCTTTTTTAACTGCTTTCTCAACCTGTCCTACCACCTTCAACGATTTGTGCACATATACCCCTAGGTCTCTCTGTTCATGCACCCCCTTTAGGATTGTACCCTTTAGTTTATATTTCCTCTCTTCATTCTTTCTACTAAAATGTATCACTTCGCACTTTTCGGTGTTAAATTTCATCTGCCACGTATCCGCCCATTTCACCAGCCTGTCTATGTCTTCTTGAAGTCTATCACTATCCTCCTTAAAGGCAAATCGTGTTTAGCTAACTTGATCGAGTTTTTTGATGAGGTAACAGAGGGTTGATGAGGGCAATGTGGTTGACATGGTGTACATGGATTTCCAAAAAGCGTTCGACAATTTTTATCCCTTCGCTATGTCTATGGCAGCATCTTCTTCCTTGGTGAAGACAGATGCAAAGTACTCATTTAGCACCTCAGCCATACCCTCTGCCTCCATGCATTGGTCTCCTTTTTGGTCCCTAATTGGCCCCACCCTTCCTCTTACTACTCTTTTACTATTATATGCCTATAGAAGACTTTTGGATTACCTTTTATGTTAGCTGCCATTTTATTATCATACCCTCTCTTTGCCCCTCTTATTTTCATTTTCTTTTTCACTTCTCTTCTGAACTTTCTATATTTCTGCAAATTTGCATCTCCATATTTTTCCCCACTAGTTGGTGACCTATAGAATATACCTAGTAGTGTAATGGCTCCTATATTATTTATTAACTCAAGACATATAGATTCTGTCCTTGACCCCTCCAGGACATCCTCTGTCTCCAGCACTGTAACATTCTCCTTAACCAAAACTGCTACACCACCTCCTATCTTTCCTTCCCTATCTTTTCTGAATACCTTATATCCAGGAATATTTAATACCCAATCCTGCTCTTTTTTGAGCTAGGTCTCCGTTATTGCCACAACATCATATTCCCATGTGGCTATTTGCGCCTGCAGCTCACCAACTATGCTTTGTGCGTTCACATACATACACTGTAAACCTATCTTTGACCATCCTGTGTTCTCTCTTAGTCTGACCCCGCCTAATACCTTACTATTTCTTACTTTAGTGCTAACCGTCTCTCCCAATCCTTTGTGCCCTTTGCTTCTCCTTTCTAATGCTACATCCTGGGGCCCATCCCCCTGCCAACTTAGTTTAAACCCTCTCCAACAGCACTAGCAAACTTCCAAGCGAGGATATTGGTACCGGCTCTGTTGAGGTGCAACCTGTCCAGCCTGTACAGGTCCCACCTCCCCCAGAATCGACCCCAATGCCCCAAGAATCTGAAGCCCTCCCTCCTGCACCATCTCTCTAACCAAGCATTTATCTGCTCTATCCTCCTATTTCTATACTCACTCACGCGTGGCACCGGGAGTAATCCAGAAATTACTACCTTTGAGGTCCTGCTTTATAATCTCTTTCCTAGCTCCCTCTTTCTACCTATGTCGTTGATACTGATATGGACCACGGCCTCTGGCTGTTCATCCTCCCCCCTCAGAATGTTCTGCATACTGAGATACTAGGACAGATGACCACAAGCTTGGTCAAAGATGTAGGTTATAAGGAGCATCTTAAAGGAGAAAGAGAGGTAGAGAGGTTTAAGGGGGATTCCAGAGCTTAGGACCTAGGCAGCTGAAGGCATGGCCACGAATGGTGGAGCGATTTAAATTCAGGGATGTGCAAGAGGCCAGAATTGGAGTGCAGAGATCTCAGAGGGTTGTAGGGCTGGAGGAGGTTACAGAGATAGGCAGGGGTGAGTCCATGGATGGATTTGAAAAAAAAAGGATGAGAATTTTGAAATCGAGGCGTCGTCGGACCGGGAGCAAATGTAGGTCAGTGAGCACAGGGGTGATGGGTGAACGGGACTTGGTACGAGGTAGGATACTGGCAGCAGAGTTGTGGATGAGCTCAAGTCTATGTAGAGTGGAAGATGAGAGGCTGCTCAGGAGAGCATTAAAATAGTCACGTCTGGAGCTAACAAAGGAATGGATGAGGGTTTCAGCAGCAGATGAGATGAGGCAGGGGCGGAGTTGGGTGATGTTACGGAGGTGGAAGTAGGCGCTCTTAGTGATGGAGCAGGGACCCATTTGCACCAAATCTTTGTCGTTATTGGAATTTTCTGGCCTGTCTTGTAACCTTTGCCTGCCCTTACAAGGGAAATATTGGGGGGGGGGGGGGGGGCGCGGCGGGCAGGGAAACGCCCTTCTCCAGGAATTTCTGCTTCCCTGGCACATTCAGGACCTGACTTAGTAAAGAAGACCGTTATGCCAAGTGGAAAGAACAATTGCAGCCTCCAGATGGGCAGCAGTGGACCCCAACAGTGAGGGCCAGGCCAGGGAATCAGCCTAAGAATGCAGCTGGAACACTCCACAGGGTTTGGGGGCAGGGCCTGGGCAATCTCCACCCCCCCCCCCCCCCGCCCCAAAAGCAATCAGACATCGGAATTACCTGATGCAAGGGGCAGTCAGCTGCTAAAGATACATCCAAAGTGGGTGCTTTTGCCCACCTGCTCTATGCAACTCCCCTGGGGGTCAGAGCTGGAGGGCACCAGTGGGTAAGACTTCAGCGTGTCCCACAGATTTTTGGGGCCACTATTTTCATAACTGTGCTGGCTCCTTCACACAATATTCTTTCACTTATCACTTAGAGAGCTGAGAACAATGTATACCATGTCTTTATGTATTTGCATCATTGCCAACATTTATCCTCCCTACACAACTTAACAGTTCGATGGTCAATATAGGTCACAAAGATTTTAGCTGATATATGATAAAATTTTGACTCTGTTCTTGAAACTCAAATGATAATTATAATTATCCACAAGAATTGTGCCCCTTCATCAATTAAAATATCTGAAAATACATTTAATAAATGTAAAGTATTAGAAATAGCAGAGAATCAAAAACGTATACACATCACATTTTCACATTCATCTGTGTCCATTCAAACGATAGAAAAGGAACGCTCATTGATCAGAAGTTCAAATTGCCATTAAATAGCATATCACTAGTGACACACATTAGCACAATTGTAATACTTATTTTTGCGCAAATTGTAAATCAGTGGCATTCATTGTTATTGTTTTGTTTACATATATAGTCAATTTTATGTCTTGTATTTTTAAATAAAGGAACTATAGGACGATGATACGGAAGATGTTCTAAGTAGGAAGGAGGCATGAAGTAGTCCTAGAAATTGGAGGGGATGGTTGTCCTGAGGTCTGCTAACACCGAGAGGGGAGCAGTAGTTATTGGAGGAGTGAAGAATTGGGGTCTAAAAGTATAGGGGATGAAAGTCTTTTGGTCTGGAAGTACAGGAAACTTTCGTTTATCCGGCACCGACGGGACCGGCGTGGTGCCGGTTGATCGAAAGTGCCGGATTACAGAGAGGTATACTTACCAAGGTACGAGAGCCCCGTACACGGCCACAGGCTGAACAATTGGGACCCGGAGAGGGAAGGTAAACGGGACTCCGGCTTTTTCCTCCGTGGCGGCGACAGGTCGGAGTCGGAAGAACGTTGACCCCCCTTTCGTGGGGGCGAAAGGTCAGAATCGGGGTCTTGTCTGTATAATAAAACTTACCTGATTTTTGCCGGTTAAGCGAGAATTCCGGATATTAGGGTGCCGGATAAACGAAAGTTTCCTGTACTGGGAATGGTTTGTTGGAAGGAGGATGCTGATGCCTGGGAGTACTTTGACGAGGCTCCAGGATGTGGGAACATTGGTTGGTGTCCCCTCCCACCCTATCTACTTCCCCTTCCAAATGTTCCCAGTGACAGGAACTATATATAATTGTGGAATTGGGATCTGGGAGCACTTGGAGTGGGGTCCAGGGTGCCATAGCACTAGGAAAGAGGTGCTGGTTTAAGTGAGAAATTAGAAGGTCCTGGAGCTAATGGGAAGGAGGTACTGGGATCTGGAAGCATTGATGGGGAGTCTATAAGGATTAAGAAGTCGGGTTTTGGTGCCTGGTAACAATGTCAGAAAGAACCCATTGTCGAGCTCCTAGACATAAGCTGGGACTACCTTTAGGTTCTTTAAGTAGTCCAGTATTAGTAAAAGTACAGCAAATAATTGAAATAACTTGAGGATGGTTTCCAGGTGATGATCAAGAACTCCACAAGACACTCCTTTCTAAGGGCAGCGGTGGGTCAAGAGCAGAAAAGGTGCCAGTTGCAGGCAGGTTTGGAACAGTGAGCTGGGAGTGGGGACTGACCAGTGTTGGAGCAGGGTCAGAAGTTCAGATCAGGCAAGAGTTCAGTTCTTCACAGGCCTCAGACTTGTGCAGCTGGGAGATGCAACTCAGTAGTTGGGAGCAGCAGAGCTGGATGAGTTACATGGGAATAATGGGCCAGAGACAAATAGAGGAAACAGGGTAAAAATAAGGGATCCAAAAATCTGTAGGGGGGTGTAGGAAGGAGAGGGCTCTTCCTGAAATTAGTGGGAGGGTGTGCCCACTTGGGACCTCTGCCACTGACCCCCCCACAGTTCCTAGGATCAGGCGAGTTTCCTTAATTACCATGTGAATGATAGGAGTCTGCAGTATTAGGGATGCCTGCCTTGCCCCAGCAGTATCATTGTAAGTTGACGGTTTCAGGGGAAGGGGAAGCAGGTACTCCCAGCAAATGGGACACAAGGGCCCCGCTCCGTAAAGGGGCCAAAATATTTTTAAATTGCCTCCTCTTCGGGGCTCCATGCCATGATACAGCTCTGGACCCAATCAGTGGCCTGATACACATCACCACCAATGATGCAGCAGGTCCCTGATAGGCTTGAGATGTGGGAGCCCACTGCAACACCACTGGCCTTGTAAGGGGCGGGCAAAGGCTCAGTCTCTAACAAGGGCCCTATAGAATATCTGATGGAATGCTGCAACCCAACATATCTGGGTCCCAGCCTAATGTTTAGCTCTTCCAGTCCATTCCCACTGGAGTTACAGCAGGAGTGCAACAGAAGGGCATATTTTCAGTCCCAGGAAGCTTAAGCATTACAGGAAAGAGCTAGACCAGCTATATGCAAGACTTAAACACATAAGTGAAAAGAAACAAAACATTTTAATAGAAAAAATAAGCTGCATTCTCCTTTTTAAATGACAAGCCACTTTGATAGTAAAAACAATTTCTGGAAATGATCTAGTGATAGAATTTAAGTTTTTGTTGTCCGCAGGGAAATCTCGGGAACACATGGGGTGATTTTCAGGTATATTGTAAATTTGGGTACATGGTGTATACAATGTTACACCAAAAATTCAAGCACATCCATAAATATACCCATCATGAAAATAAATAGGAACCCAACATAAGCATGGAAACCTGTGGGCAGCTATCAAGCCCTCCATTTTCACATATCATGTACAATCAACCCCATCACAGACTCTACTAAATCAAATTCATCTCGTATAGCAGAGTTCTGCATAAATGCTTTCTGAACCCCAAAGATAATAGAGGACAGCAATGCAAAATATTCAACTATATTCAACATCTCCACCATTCAGTTTTAACAAGTAGACAACTGCCTCAGTGGCATTGGAACTGCAGTATCCGGTGCAATATTTGATACTTGGTTTAAACCTAACTCTATACACATTTTTTGTTGACAACTGCCTACATTCACATTTCTAATTTTCAGGAAAGGATGTCCATTTCTGGGGATGTTAATTCTGTCCATAGAGTGCAACACCCACCAAGGCACTGGATTTCACCCACATTTACCAGTACTCAATACCAAACAGGAATGTCTAAAACTCATTTCCTTCCTCACTGAACTAATTCCAAATTCTGCTCAAACAGTTCAAACATCAAATGAAAAGATGAAGAAACACTACAACAGGGTACTCTTATCTTGACTATGGTACAAAACAATCATGTGCCGTGAAATTGGAGGTGTTAACACTAGCCGTTAAGGCCCATTTTGGTAAAACAAAATGGCGGTTGCCTCACTTCCAGCGGGTTGCACGACGGCGGCCATTTTCAGCAGGTTGGCACCGATGCCGTTGCCTGCGCTCGCGGAAAGTATTTTAATTAGGAGGAGTGTGACATCATCGGTGTGCAATGGCGAATTGACGCACGCTCATCCATTTTGGAGCTTGCCACTCCTCTTACCACCCTCTCCAAAGCACGCGCGTGCGTGCAGCTGTTGACAGCGCGGCGAGGCGGGAGAAAGCGGCGGTGAGCTAGAACCCGTACAGTCAACAGCTGCTGGGATAACTGTTAACTATGGAGAGCGCAGACTATGTAATTGGAGTGAAAACTGCTCTCAATGAGATGCACCAAATCTCCCACCCCCCCAACCCCGGTCAGTCAAACAGTATAGGAGGTAAATACTTTTAAAATAAACTGTACTGTACTACAGTGGTAATAATCTCAGGAAAAATCAAAGCTGCATTTCCTTAAATTTTATACATTAGGGTTTTCTAGTTTAGGAACTGATAAAACGATATGCAAAATTTGGAAGTCTGCTTTGAAAAGGCTTGACAGCATATTCTCACCAAGAGTTCTTCAAAAGTCTGCTGTTGTTAAAAATTTAATTGAACTCTCTTCTGGACCATTTACACCAGTAAACTCCTGATCAAGAGTTCATGTTCCCCTTTTTAAAAAAAAAATATTTCCACTAATGTCTCATGCAACAGTTTAAGGACATCTGTGTCTTATGTGGTGTTTCCAGTCACACTCCCACCAGATATGAGCCTGTGCTTTAAGCGCCACTCAACACGGAGTGAATGCCCTATGCGATATACAGACTAGTGCACTTTCACTACTAACTGTAAGACAGTGCATCCCCATCCCCCTCCCTCTCCAGCACCACGGTGAAGCACAAGCCTCCACACGGCAACTGTGGAGCTATGGCAGCCAGTGAAGGTGGGAGTACCAGGCAGTCTGGACCCCACACAAGACCCAGAGAAATGTCCGCGATATTAAAAGGGGAGCCATGGACAAACAAATGTCTCGTCATCTGCCACAATGCACAAGGGCCATCAGCGGACTCAATAGCAAAACCCAGGAGCCGTCACCAAATGATCCGACACAGCACATTGCCCAAAAACGCCGCACCAAGCCTGCAGATGCGACCTTCGGCCTCTTGCTGAGGTTAGTGCCGGAAAGAACGCATTGCACCACAGATTCTCCGCTCCACTCATGTAAATTAATCGGCAGCACCAAAATACCGGTGCTGCCTACGCTTTTTCTGCAGGCGGCTAGTAGGCTGTTACTGGCAGGTTTCTGGCCATGGTCTTTTATAGAAGAAACAAAAAAAAATGGGCATTAACCCATATGGAATATTCCCAAGGATGACATCCTGATAATTTATTATCCAGTTTCAGTCTCAGCGGATTCATGTATTTTTTTTTTTAAGGGTGCTCTTTTTTGGGGTAAATAACTCAGCATCCAGTGAAATAGGACTTGGCTGCCTAATGACTTGTGCAGCACTTTATAAATCATCTTGGCAGAAACTAAATGTGTACTGAAATTTGAGCACAGGTAGAGCAATGCCTGAAGGATCATACCTGCTTTACTTTTTAAGCTTACCAGCTGCTGTGATGCTAAACTCCAACAGGACATCAATTTAAGGGTCTGTCTGGATATTGTTATACTGTCCTACACAATAGTAACAGACAGCATGATGTCAGATGATAAATCAGTGTCCTATGAGGGTTTGGACTTTCTGATCGACATTATTTCCTTTAGTAATATCGATTTACCTACTAAAAGGCAAAATATCCAATTCATGGGGGCATGGGGACTTGTACTCTAGTGTTATGATGCCAGTGAATCAGCATGTGTCTGGGTTGCTATGCAATGTTCACTACTTGCTGGGAAACAAGCTGGTGGTACGGGATACATTCTGATTATAAAGGTAAATACCTGGGCAGAGGCAATATGTTTCAAATAGCAATATTGATAGCATTGAAATGCAGTGCCAGCTTGGTCACAGTAAAGGGATTTTGTAATTAGGTCAGGGCACTACTGGTGCAATTACACTACAAGTTCAGCCCAACTGTGAAGTGGTTTCAGCTTTACACCAATGCTAAGCGAATGTAGTGCTAATCAGTCTTGAGGCCCGACTAGTCTCCTTGGAAGAGGATCTTGCACATTTCTTGTCTGCACCACTTGACTTCCTGTTGTCACATTTTTATGTGTTGACTTTGTATCAACTTGTTCCGGGGGAGTTCTCCCCCGGTGTCCTAGCTAAAATTTATCTCTCATTCAACATCACTAAAACAGATTATCTGGCCATTACCTCATTGCTGTTTGTGGGAGCTTGCTGTGCGCTAATTGGCTGCCGCATTTCCTACATTGCAACAGTGACTACACTTCATAAAAAAGTACTTCACAGGCTGTAAAGCACTTTGGAACGTCCTGAGGTCGTGAAAGGTGCTATATAAATGCAAATCTTTCTTTATTATAAATTCCCAAGTTTAGATTTATTCGGGGTTTTGTTTATGTCGCTCTTGCTGTGCAATCTGGCAACTGGGTTCCCACAGTTTGCTCAAAATGCTTTTTCGGAACACTATTTTCCATCTGTCTTTTTTTGCACAGTAATGAAAATTTCCAATCACCTAAATAAAGGTTTCAACAAAATAAAAATTCAAAAATTACATATTTCAAAATAATAATTAAATGTATTTATGTAAAAATAAGAACAAAATATAAGACTTTAAAAGTGTAATTGAATTATGTCTGTATGCTCTGGTCCAATTATCCTATTGTTGCAACTGAAAACTACACTTAGTCTTGGCTCCCCATGTGCAACACCATGGCCAATACATTCAATTTTTATCCCTTACCAGTTTTGAAGCTGAGAATACATAGCAAGATGGTATGAGAATGTATCAATTAGTTAGATATCTGGCATCTAACAAAATTCGATGCCATACCATATGTCTGGTGGATCAATCTTATGTATTATATACTATGTTCGTTTACAGGAAGAATGGGCATTTGTTTGCTTGATGTCTGCATACAACCACCAAGGGTGCTATTGTACAAGAAAACAGCCAGGTTTAGGGTGAGCTCTTCCACCACACTAACTTCTATCAACCACAAATAATATTACAATGCTTAAAACTGGCTGCTGAAATCATTCTTCAAAAAAAACCTAAAATCATGAGCAGCTCTGGAGCCAGTAAAAATCCCTTAATACAAACAGTTTGATTTTCCTGGGCTGTAATAGTGAAAGAATTATAAAAGCTGAACAAAATGAAAAGTACTTACAGATCAAACACTAGGTAATGGAACCCTTCCTCTGATATGCTGTCATGGAGCCGGACTGAAAAAGAAAAAAAATACATATTCAAAAATACCTATTTGTTGGCATTTGAAACTATAGTAACTACTGTATTATTCCTTGTGTATCACATATAAAAACATTCTACACAAATTTAGATATTAGTATATATAAAACAGATGTAAAAACGTCAAGTGTAATACTACCAACGGTCTCTAATATTAATTGCTGATTCAACTAAGTATACACATACACACGCAAATATACTTGCTCATTCACAGCGCCAATTTTTTCGGTAGCAGTGGTCCCATGTACTTTGAGGTGTTAAGTATGTACATACTGTACACAGCAAGTAACACATTTCCACTTTAACAATCAAATATTCATAGAGCCATATTTATTATTTACAGAAAGCCAATAAAGAAATAGTGGAATAAAATGAGAAAATGCTGTAAGTACTCAGCAGGTCAGGCAGCATCTGTGGAGAGAGAAAGTGTTAATGACCCTGATATTTTTTGGGGAAGAACGGCAGGACCTGATCAGTATTTTTTCTCCATTTCCCAGAGCCGGAGAGCAGAGAGGAGAGAGGGAAGGATCATAAAGACCGGGGTGAGAGCGGCCAGAGAGAGAGAGAGAGAGAGAGAGAGAGAGAGAGAGAGAGAGGTCGGAAAGACCAGGTTGCTTGCCGGGGGAGGGGTGGAAGGAGGAGCAGGTTAGCTTTTTTGACTCCCTAACCTGGGGGCACAGAGATCAATTGTAGCACAGACTGAGGATGGAATGTGGAAACCCCATGAACTGTATTGGTTAGTTGCTCAATGAATGATCTTGCTAAACCACGGTCAGGGTAGGGTTGTCAACCTCCCCAGACTGTCCAGGACTATCCCGGAATGGAAGTGGCTGGAAAAACTTTGCCCTTTAAATTTCTTGCCGCAGCAGCACTCTCCAGCCACTCCATGGTGCACCCCCCATACCCCAACACCGCCCGACCGCTGTAGACATCAGACCCCTGCTTAGGGGTGACTGGAAACGCATTTGGTTGATGAAGAAACAGCTGAGAGTCTAGGAAGGAGGGAGGGGGAAAGAGAGAGATGAAGTGGGGTGAGGTGCAGGGCCAGGTAGGAATAAGGTGAACAGGGACTAGGGGGCAGGGGATTGGGGCTTGGGCAGAGGGAGAACGTGACAGCAAACTGCGGGTCGGGGGAGAGGGAGATAATGGACTGGGAGTCAAGGAGCGAAAGAGGGACATGGGACTGCGGGTCAAGGATGCAGGTTCAGGGGAAGAGAGGGAGACTGGAGCCTGCGGCTTGGGAGGATCCGGGCTAGGGCAGGGAGAGCGGGGAATGGGGTGGGAGTGGGGTCCAGCAATTCCTGCAAAGCCGGAAGCAGCAGCAGCAGCGCCAAGAGTGGAGCAGCCAGTAATGGGATGGGTGAAACCTGGGACTTTATTCTGGGTAAATCATGAAAGATTGTTTTCACTGGTGGGCGAATGGGGAAACAGGCGATGGAGACCAAGGATTCTCACCGGAAGAACCAAGGGGAAGGGAGAAGGAATGTTTTTGCACTGAGGGCTATTAAATAATGGGATGCTTCATCACAGGTGGCTATAGAAGCAGAGATTGGAACGTAATTTAAAAGGGAATGGGTTAAGTATTTGAAAAAGAGGAATATAAAAGGGGTTAGAGGAGAGAGCACCAGTACCAGCATGGCCCCGGGGCCAAACGGTTGTTGAACTGAGGGCTATTAGACCGTGGGATCCTTCAACACACATGGCTATTGAGGTTCAGACTAAAACTTAATTTAGAAGGGAAAGGGATAAATATTCAAAAAGGAGGAATATAAAAGAATCTGGGGGGGGTGGGGCCGAATGGTCTCCTCCTGTGCTATAATTTCGATCAATGAAAATTCTGCCTTACTGAGTCCAAGCCCAGGGATTGGTTTCGAAATGTTGGTGCTGAGCTGAATTTAGGACAATGTAACCTGTGAGAAATGGCCCAAAAACCAAACCCACTGCCGTTTGTGCGATCTCTCGGTTTGGTTCAGGTCGGTTTGAACCAGCTGGTTTTGACATGTGAAGTCCAAGTATAGATCGGCTCTGACTGAGGTTCCCAATTCAGAGTTGTCACCTTCACACAGAATCAGAGTCCAAACCAGAGCCCAAGGAAATAGAGAGAGAGATGATGTCTGTTAAAAGTGGCATAGACGGGGGAGCCTGACCATACAATGCAGGAGGATTCTGGCTGTAGTTACAGGGTGAATATCAGCAGTTATTGGATTACTACTAGTTAGTTACAAGTAAGATATTAGGGTGTTACACCGATTACTACCTGTTACATATAGATTAGCCGTGAGTTATTAGCCTACATTTTGCAGTTGGCGCCGTAACTAAGGATTACACCGCCGGCATCTGAACCGAATGCGCACTTACCTGCTGGGAACCCTCCTCCGAGAAGTTGTCGTCAGGTGCTGAGGAGTAGAGGGCAGCGTAGTGGCCCACGGATCCCAGGGGCGCACTGTGTGCATAAGCGTACCTGGGATCACGTGGGCCGGTGCTCCAATCAGCAAACAGAAGGTCTCTCATTAATACTATTACAGGTCGTTGGGCTATTCTCCATTTAAACTCAGTACTTTGAAAATATACTTAAATTTGTGATTTGGGGGTCTGGGTGTGTTATTTTGTAAGTCATCTACATTTTCATTTTTTTCCTCCCTGCAAACCATTTTAGAAACCTGAGAACAATGCTTTCTTCAAAAATCTATTGGAAGACAGTTCTTTACTTTTCATGGGCAATAAATATAACTGTAATAATCCTGTGGGTCATATGTAAATGCTTCCATTTCCAGCCTCAGAATCTCAAAGATAGCAGCCTCACTCAGAACACCACCCACCTGACGGTAAGTTTGAAAGACTGGCTTGTAGTTTAAGCTTTTAAAATTAAATATGTACTTGGATTTGTCTGGAGGTAACCGCCTTACGGCTGGTGCAAAAAGGCCCTGCGGCTGTTTCCACCAGCCGTAATGTTTTCCAGACGTAATTGCTGGGCAGTTGGTTCCCTCCTCTGCACCGAGTAAATCCTCATCCTCAGTGATTTCAATCTCCATCTGAACTCATCTTGTTCTCTCTCCTCTAATTTCATTGACCTCCTGAAACCCCTAACTCTATATAAACTCTCCTACCCATATTCACGGCCACGCCATCGTCCTCACCATCTCATGTGGCTTCTCTATCCCCATCATCTCGATCACAGACAAGGCCTTCTTCGAACCATTTCCTTGTGTCCTTAACCATTTACATCCCCTACCCCACTTTTATCTGCATCCAACCCTGCCATAAACTCTCCCATAAGTCACTTATAACAGCAAATTGAAACTGCTGATTTGTCTAGCATTTGGTCCTTCATTCGCCATGATAATTCTGCAGCTATTGATCTGCTCATCACTCCCTCTCCTCCTTCTTTGGTGCCCTTGTAACCAGTAAAACCCTTACTCTCTCCCACCCTGGTGGTTTCCCACTGGTGTGGCCCCCATCTTCTATCACTATATTTAAAAATGACTTGGATGAAGGAATAGGGAGCTGTATATCTAAGTCTGCTGACAACACTAAGTTAGTTGGCACAGTAAATAGTGCAGATGGGAGCAGTAAGTTGCAAAGGGACATTGATGAATTAAGTGAATGAGATGGCGTTCAATGTGGGAAAGTGTGAGGCCATCCACGTTGGACATAGAGTATTTTCTAAATGGCAAGAAACTAGGAACTGTGGAGGAGCAGAGAGATTTAAGGGTCCAAGTACAGAAATCACTAAAAGCTGGAGGACAGGTACAAAAAAATTTAAAAGTCTCACAGAATGTTAGCCTTTATCTCAAGAGGGCTGGAATACTAAGGGGTGGAAGTTATGTTACAGCTTTACAGAGCCCTGGTTTCACCCCATCTGGAGTGCAGCATTCAGGTCTAGGCACCAGATCTCAGGAAGGATATATTGGCCTTGGATGGGGTGCAGCGCAGATTCACCAGAATGATACTGGGGCTAAAGGGGTTAAATTATGAGAACAGGCTGCATAGACTAAGCTTGTACAACAGCAAAATACTGCGGATGCTGGAATCTAAAATAAAAACAGAACATGCTGGAAATACTCAGCAGGTCATGCAGCATCTGTGGAGAACATTGGCCCAGAAATTCGGGTCCCCACGGGTGAGTACGCACTGTGTACTCACCCGTAGGGCCACCGGAAGTGCCGGTTTCGCGCATGCACAGGAAACCGGAACTTCCGGTCTCTTGAAGGAAGGTCAACCGCGTGCGCGGGAGAGGCAGCGCGTACGCATCGAATTTCCGTTTTTTTTAAAAACAGGTTTCTCCGTGCGGGTAAGTCCCCAGCAGCTGCGTGTGGAAAGCAAGGTAAGAGGTGAATTAAGTAAAATTGAAACATTTTTTTCACAGGTTTATCATTTTTAAATACTTTAAAGAAAGGTAAGTTTATTTTTAGCCCCGTTAAAAACTTTAATTAATTTTTTCAAAAATTTAAATTTTTGTTTAAAATAGTTAATTTATGTAATTTAGTTATTTTAAAAATGTGATTTTAAAAAACATTTTTTTTGAAGTTTTACTTAGGTTTTGGGGCCGATCTCTATTCATAGATTTGACAGGTCTTCCTGTCAAATCTATGAATGGAGATTCCCTGCTCCTCCGATTGGCTCCCCATGGAACACGTGATCCCAGCAGACGGTGCGAACTAGTTGCGCCGCTGGAATACGCGAGCACTGCACACCGGCAGCTGAAGGAGGCCCAGGATCGGAATTCCACGCGGGCCCACAGCACAACGGCAGGCACGCTATGTAAGTGCACCCGCTATGCTTGCACCCGCGGGAAGCCTTCGACCTGGCAACACGGTGGCATAGTGGTTAGCACTGGTGCCTCACAGCGCCAGAGACCCGGGTTCGAATCTGACCTCGGGTGACTGTCTGTGTGGAGTTTGCACATTCTCCCCGTGTCTGCGTGGGTTTCCTCCGGGTGCTCCGGTTTCCTCCCACAGTCCAAAAATGTGTGGGTTAGGTTGATTTGGCTATGATAAATTGACCCTTAGTGTTAGGGGGGATTAAATATGTGGGGTTATGGGGATAGGATGGGATATGTTAGGGGGAATTAAATACGTGGGGTTACGGGGGTAGGGTGGGATATGTGTACTGTGGGGATTAAAGCAGGGACAGGGTACTGGATTTGGATGATCAGCCATGATCGTATTGAATGGCGGAGCAGGCTCGACGGGCCGAATGGCCTACTCCTGCTCCTAGATTCTATGTATGTTTCTATGTATGACCTGAATTTCTGGGCCAAGAACATAAGAAATAAGAGCAGGAGTAGGCCATACGACCCCTCGAGCCTGCTCCACCATTCAATAAGATCATGGCTGATCATCGACCTCAACTCCACTTTCCCGCCCGATCTCCATATCCCTTGATTCCAAAAGTCTATCTATCTCAGGCTTGAATATACTCAAAGACTCAGCATTCACAGCCCTCTGGGGCAGAGAATTCCAAAGATTCACAACCCTCTGAGTGAAGAAATTCCTCCTCATCTCAGTCTTAAATGGCCTACCAGTTATCCTGAGACTATGCCCCCTAGTTCTAGACACTCCAGCCAGGGGAAACAACCTCTCAGCATCTACCCTGTCAATCCCCTTCAGAATCTTGTATGTTTCAATGAGATCACCTCTCATTCTTCTAAACTCCAGAGAATACAGGCCCATTCTACACAATCTCTCATCATAGGAGAGAGAAACAGAGTTAACGTTTCAGGTCTGTGATCTTTCATCAGAACTGGAAAAAGTTAGAGATTTTAACCAGCTGCAGAGGCAGGGAAACGGGGGAGGGGAGGAAAGACTAAGCTTATATTCCCTTGAATTTAGAAGATTAAGGGGTGATCTAATTGAGGTGTTTAAAATGATCAAAGGAGTTGCTAGGGTAGATAGAGAGAAACTATTTCTTCTGGTGGGGGGAGTGCAGAACAAGGGGACATTAGCCTTAAAATTAGAGCTAGGCTGTTCAGAGGTGACATCAGAAAACACCTCTTCACACAAAGGGTAGTGCAAGTCTGGAACTCTCACCCCCAAAAAGCTGTTGAGGCCGGGGGTCAATTCAGATAGATTGTTGTTAGGCAAGGGTATTAATGGTTACGGAACCAAGGCGGGTAGATGGACGTAGGATGCAGATCAGCCTTGATCTAACTGAATGCCGGAACAGGCTCGAGGGGCTGAATGGCCTACTCCTGTTCCTATCTTCGCTCCCTCAAGTTCAAGCGGCAAAGATTTGAGGGTGTCTGGCACACAACTGCTTTAGATATCCATCGCTAGATTTGGCTAGACCACATCAAGCACCATTGGGCCTTGCTTTCCTCTTCCAAAACTGCTCCCTACTCCAGGATAATCTCTGGCTTCTTTTCTCCACCACCAACCAAATCTATAAACCCCCATCACCTTTTCCCTTCACCTTCATCTCCAACTAATGCGAGGATCTCATGGATGCTTTTTGTCACTAAGATTGAGACCATCTGCAGTTGCTTCTGCCCCATCCTGGCCTTCCTCTTGCCCACCAAGCCAAACCTCCCCCAAGGACCCCCTGCCCCCCACACGCACCCTAGCCCTAAACCCGTAACTTTCTCTAGTTTCTTTATCTCCCCTCCAAGCCCCACCTCCTGCTCCCTTGATCCCATTCCCAATAAACTGCCACCCTGCCAACTTCCCTTCCTGGCCCCAACGCTAGCTGACAAATGGTTCCTTCTCCTTGGGTACTGTCCTCTCCATTTCAAAATCAATGCCATCATCACCCCCTCCAACCCCATATCTTCTCCATCACAAAGACTGCCTGTTTCCACTTCCATAACAAAGCCTGTCTCTGTCCCGCCTCAGCCCATCTGCTGCTGAAACCCTTATCCATCCTTTTGTCATCTCGAGACTCGACTATTGCAATGTTCTCCTGGTTGGCTTCCCATCCTCCACCTCCATAAACTTCAGTGCATCCAAAACTCTGCTGCCCATATCCTATCCCACACCATCTCCTACTCGCCCATTGTACCTGTGCTTACTAGCCGACATTGGCTCACAGTCCTCCAATGCCTCAAATTTAAAATTCCCACCCTTGTATTTAAATCTCTTAATGTAACTTTCTCCAGCCCTACAACCCTCTGATAACGCTGCGTTCTGAAAACTCAAGCCTCTAGTGCACCCCACTCCTTTCGTTGGCAGCCGTGCCTTCAACCATCTAGGCTCTAAGTTCTGGGATTCCCTCCATAAACCTCTCTGCCTCTTTACCTTCCTCGCTATCTTCAAGATTCCCCTTAAAACCCATCTCTTTCACCAATCTTTTAGTCACTCCTACTCATATCTCTTTCTTTGGCATGCTGCCGATTTTTGCCTCATTACGCTTCTTTGAAGTGCCTTGGATGTTTTTCTATGTGGAAGGCACTATATACAGGCAAGTTGTTGTTGTTGTTGAAATAGTACTCATCCAAAAGTGGCACTGGCAAGAACTCAGCCATACTGCAGTAAACAGAAGGTATTACAAAATAGAATCATAGAATCTTACAGAATAGGAGGCATTCGGCCCATTGTGCCCGTGCCGGCTCTTTGAAAGAGCTGTCCAATTTAGTACCACACACACCAGCTTTTTCCCCATAACCCTGCAAATTAGTCCTATTCAACCACATGACCAATTTCCTTTTGAAAATTCCTATGGAATCTTATTCCACCACCCTTTCAGGTAGTGTGTTCCAGATCTTAACAACCCTCTGAGAAGACATTTCTCCTCATTTCTCCTCTAGTTCTTTTGCCAATTATTTAAAATCTATGACCTCTGGTTACCGACCCACTAGCCAGAGGAAACAATTTCTCCCTACTTGCTCTATCAAAACCCCTCATAATTTTGAATACCTCTATTAGGTCTTCCTTTAACCTGCTCTGCTCCAAGGAGAACAATTCCGGCTTCTCCAATCTCTCCACATCTTTGAAGTCCTTCATCCCTGGTATCATCCTGGTAAACCTCCTCTGTACCCTGTCCAAGGCTGGACATTTTTCCTAAAGTGTGGTGCCCAGAATTGTACACAATCCACCAGCTGAGGCCTAACCTTTGTAAAGGTTTAGCATGAGTTCCTTGTTTTGTATTCAATGCCCCTATTTACAAACCCAGGTCCCTCTCAAAATAGTACCATTTAGATTATACTGCCTCTCCATGTTGTTTCTCCCAAAGTGCATTATTTCACACTTATCCGCATTAAATTGCATTTGCTGTGTCTGTCCGTTTCACCAGTTTATGTCGTCCTGAAGTCTGCTACTATCCTGTTCACTATTTACTACATTGTCATGTTTTGTATCATCTGCAAACTTCAAAATTGTGCTCCCTTTACCCAAGTCCAGGTCCTGGTGGTCGGTGGGGGTCCGATGGTGGTCAGTGGGGCTCTGATGGTGGTCAAGGGGGAGCAGACAGATCGCCCCGGGGAGGGGGGGGGAGGGCGGGGAACAGGTTTACTGGGTATCCTGTTGGGCCTGGAGGAAGCACTCCTGCTCCTCCTGGCCCACAAGCAATGCTGTAAAAGCACTTACTTCATGGATTCAGCCCTTTTTGCCTCCTTTAAGCTAGAGTTTCCAGAGGCCTGGAGAACCTGGCTGCCTGTGGTTAAAATTAGAATGACTGTTAAAATGAAGGAAGGCAGCCTAATTAGAATATTTAATTGACCAACCCGCTTCCCGTGAGCAGATTGGTCGCCTGCCCCTCGCCCCACCTCTGTTAAAACCGGAAGTGGGTGGGTTCCAGGCAGGTTCAATTCCTGTTCCAGATTTTTTGCATTTTAACCTCTGAAACGGCCTGATTTTGGGAGTTAAAATTCAACCCATTGTTTCAGAATTGTTGTTTACCATAATGTCCATATAGTCAAAATACCTAAGTTTAAAAAAATCTGAGCAATGGGGTACAAAATGCAAATATTTCATGTCAAGCAGTATTCTGAATTATTTTTCCACCTTCAACACTTTTGCTCTGATTATTCGAGACAGTTCTAGATAGTTTTCAATATATCCATTTGGTAAGTTTCATCAGGTCTCAATCAGGTCACTGGAAATGTCTCACGTAAGTGGATAGAGGAAACACAATGGCCCAGATTTTGCTGTCAGCAGTGAAGGAACGGCGCTCGCCGTTCATCTCGCTGACAGTTACTTGGACTTCCGGGTTTCTCATCTGAAACTCTGCCTCCCCTCCTACACAACCCGTTCCTGTCAATATCAGGGCTGCAGAGTCTAAACCAGGAAATATAAAGCAGGAAGTATAAATTAGATTTAAATCATGTACAGAAAGTGAAATAAAGATTTGGAAAGATAGATGGGATTAAGAGAGCGATATCTATATATATATATATATATATATATATATATATATATATATATATCTATATCTATATCTATATATATATATATAAATAAAAATGAGACAGACAGACAACGTAAAACAAAAAAATATTTAAAAAATAATCTAACACTAATTAACTTCTGAAGGAATGAGGCTCCACACTTGTAAAATTTAATTTTCAGGGCCAGAGAGGTTGTTTGGCAGTAATTATCACTTACCACACATTAAAAGTTCACTTACTCCTGAATGTACCAGCCCTAACTTTTTCTGACTTTTTAGTGGGGAACGAGTGGCCAAGGACCCCAATTTCACGCCATTGCATTAATTTCAGTGCCGAGTCTGTCAGCAAGGATTGTTACAATGCACCCTGTGGAGGAGCGGGGTATCTTTGACAGCAATATCCAGATTTCGGCATGTGCATGTGCGGACGCCAGAAGTTGCTGTCGATTTACTCCATTATAACAGCGAGCGCGGTTAGGCCTCACTTACTATCTACGCAAAATCCGGGCCAAAGTCAATTTGTAATCATTCTGATTCTGGAAAACAACATGGCTGTTTGACTTCACAATGCAGTCCGTCAAAATGCTCCATCTCGCTTTTCATCTATTGCCCTTATTTCAGGAAGAAAGCTTAAATTGAACATGGCAAAAAAATATTTTGGGGGCCACTAGTTCTGTTTTCAGCCATATAACCCTGCTCCTGAAGTGCTCCACATTTTTCTAATCTATTGCTGTTTCAAGTATCCCAGAAGCTTTTATTTGCTTCAATTGTTTTGTTTTTTTGATTACCTCCCTGGTCTCTTTTGGTTTTTAGCCTGGGGATTTGTGTTTTTTGTATGTATTTGGCCCAGCTCACCCACACATCTGATGCTCCCTCTATTACGACCTTTACAACTTCTACTGTCCCACCTATCCAGGCACCTAAAGATCAGCACAAAGCTTTAAAAAATGTATATTATGTATATTTTTAATTTTATATATATATATTCCATGTTAAATTGAGAGTGTGGCTGAGGCTTCAACTGCTCGCAACCAGTGCTTTCCCCTGTGGTAGCACAATGCCTGCTCGCCCCCTCCCTCCTCCCACCCCCCGCCCGCTGTGAGACCATGTGATTACTGTTATATAAACATGACTGTGCTACATTACTATACCCTGGCTGTATAGGCAGTTCCCTCACCAATGGGAGACAGCAAATCATTTGAAATCACAAATATTATCACAAACATTTTTCAAGTCCTGAAAATCTGAAAGCGTCTGAGGGACCATGCAAGTAGCCTGAACAGGGATCGAAAATGCACAACACTCACTCAAAAGGGGAGTAGATGGCAACTATGAATATTCTACAAACGCAAGCTAAGTGAGGAAGAGCAAAATCTAGAATAATACTGCTGAGTATTTTTGCACTATTCAAGTGGGCAAAGCATAAAAAATTCACACACTCAACATTGCTTATACAATGAATTTCAGTCAAATGTAGAGAAAGAGAGAGCATGGGCAAAACTATTCTAAAAGGAGCCAAACATATAAGATCTGACTCCAAAATCTGAACTAGTCAGGTTAGTATTCCACCTAGCGGATAAACGGATACTGCTCCAGCTTTTTTTTTTTACTGGTATAACCATACTAAACGAGACAGCACTGTGGGCCAGCATTTATGGAGTCCGTGACGCCGTCGTAAGCCTTCGGAAAGGCCCCGCAAGTTCCGGGTTTCTGCATGCACTGCACATGCACGAAAGCCCGGTACGCCTTGACAGATCATCCGAACTAACTGAGAAATCACTTTCGCTGGCGCAGAGTTGGGCTACTGCCCAGCAATTCAAATTTAAATATCCGAACACTTATATTTATTACAGTTGTCTAAATTGTATAATTATTTGGGGATTCCATTAGGGTTTATAGGGGATTCCATTTGGAAATGGAATCCTCCTTTCTCATTGGAGGACTTGGCCCACATGATCCCAGGTTACACTTCCGAACTGCCTGCGTCTACTGAGAATACTAATGGTCACTAAGTTTCATATATGAATAAAATGAAACTGAAAAAGCAATGATACAAAGTTCTCCAAATTTAAAAAGCTGGCGGATCACAAGATAAATACAGATAAGATAATTTGGCCCATTTTAGTTCTTCAATTCAGAAAGATCCTGCAGTCTCCCCATTGTGGCATCCAATTGTTTGTTAAATGATTATATGGTTTTTGTCTCCACTACTCTATCCAGGGGGCTAAATGTAACTTTTGGTGATAGTGTAAAATGGGCGATATCAGATCGACCGCCCATTATACACCTTTCCAATGTTGTTTTCCGTTGACTTCAATTATGACTTGGGAGATCTGCTATTGCCCATTTTACACAAGCACCTAAAATAAAATTTAGCCCCCGATTGAGTAGTGGAGATAAAAACCAAAGAATAATTTAAAAAACAATTGGAGCCACAAAGGTCTATCCGAACACTGAAAAATGTACTGACATCAATCCTAAACGAGTTTCTTTTATTAGTTTGAACCTGTCTTGCGCTCTCAATTTGGTATAAGTAATTTTCCACACCATTTACTATCTTGAATCTCTCTAGAAAATCACCTCTCAATTACCTCTGTTCTTGGTCAAAAAGCCCAAGAGTCACTACTGTTTCCTCATAACTCAGACCTGTGACCCCTGAACTGCTTCCAGTGCTTGAAAGTCTACCCTGTGAACTTGGTGACCAGTCCTGGATACAGTACTCATGGTGTAGTCTGACCTGAGCACTGTGCAGTTTGAGCACCATATCCTGTGACTCGTACTCTACTTTCTGGCTCTATACTTCAGCATTCTGGTTGCTTTGTTGATTACTGCTCTGCAGTGGTTGGACATGTTGTACATCGGAGTTCACTAATACTCACAGATCTTGCTCCGTTATATCCTTAGATATTTCAATGCTATTCATGGAGTATGCGCATTGCCCATTTTTTCTCCTTACATGCAGTACTTTATACCTATCCATACTAACTTTGTCTGACAGTGTTTTGTCCATTTACATATTCTGTGCAACTCATTTTGCATTTTCCAAGCTGCCTACTCAGAATCAATCAGTCCTCCTAGTTTGATATCATCTGCAAATTTAACCAACTTACATCGAGTCTCTGAATCAAAATCATTGATGTAGATTAGAAACTTTAGTACCACTGTTTGAAGCACTCCACTCAACAATTTCAAATCCCCACCTCAACATAATTCCTCGAACTTGTATCTGCTGTTTTCCCAGTAACTACAGGCCAGTCAGCCTAATATTAGTAGTGGGAAACTTTTAGAGACAATAATCCGAGACAAAATTAATTATCACTTAAATGACGGATTTATGGCGGATTTGTTAAAGGCAAATTGTGTTTGACTAACTTGATTGAGTTCTTTGATGAAGAAAGAGTGGGTTGATAAAGGTAGTTAATGTTGTGCATTTGGACTTTCAAAAGGCTTTGATAAAGTACCACATAATAGATTTATTAGTAAAATTGAAGCCCATGGGATTAAAGGGGAAGTAGCAGTGTGGATTCAAAATTGGCTAAGGGACAGAAAGCAAAAGGTAGTGGTGAATGATTGTTTTTCAGACTGGAAGGAAGTATACAGTGGTGTTTCCCAGGGGTCTGTATTAGGACTACTTGTCTTTTTGATATGTGTTAATAAGCTGGACTTGAAAATACAGGGTATAATTTCAAAGTTTTCAGATGACACTAAACTTGGAAATGTAGTAAACAGTGAGGAGGATAGTAAGAGACTTTAGGAGGATGTAGACAGACAGGTGAAATGGGCAGACACATGGCAGATGCAATTTAACGCAGCGAAGTGTGAAGTGATTCATTTTGGTAGGGAGAATGAGGAGAGGCAATATAAACTAAATGATACAATTTTAATGGGGGTTCAGGAACAGAGACCTGGGGGTGTATGTACACAAATCTTTGAAGGTGGCAGGACAAGTTGAGAAAGCTGTTTAAATAAAACATATGGGATCTTTGGTTTTATAAATAAAGGCATAGAGTACAAAAGCAAGGAAGTTATGTTAAACATTTATAATACACTGGTTAGGCCCCAGCTGGAGTATAGTGTCCAATTCTGGGCACCACACTTTATGATGGATGTCAAGGCCTTAGAAAGTGTGCAAAGGAGATTTACTAGAATGGTACATAACTTCCTTGCTTTTGTGGGACTTTATACGTGGAGAGACTAGAGAAGCTGCGGTTGTTCTTCTTAGAGCAGAGGAGGTTCAGGGGAGATTAAATAGAGGTGTTCAAATTCATGAAGGGTTTTGATAGAGTAAATAAGGAGAACCCGTTTCCAGTGGCAGAAGGATCAGTAACCAAAGGACACAGATTTAAGTTAACTGGAAAAAAGCAGAGGCGACTTGAGGAGAATATTTTTTACGCAGCAAGTTGTTATCCTCTGGAATCCACTGACAGGGTGGTGGAAGCAGATTCAACAATAACTTTCAAAAGGGAATTGGATAAATACTTGAAGGGGAAAACTTTTCAGGGCTATGGGGAAAGGTCAATGGACTGGGACTAACTGGATAGCTCTTTCAAAGAGCTGGCACAGGCACGATGGGCCAAATGGCCTCCTTTTGTGTTGTATCATTCTATGATTCTTTCCTTGTTTCTCCTAATACTGTATTTTAAATACTATCTATTTGTTTTGAGCTCTATAAGCCTGCGGAGGTCTTTCATTTCATTATTACCCAAGTCATTAATTCTATTTAGATTATCACTACTTATGACCATGTTTTCCCTTATGAATTCTTAGAGGAAGTAATCATTCAGAATATTAACTACCTTGTGCTCATCCTCTGTTTCAAACCTATTTACATCTTTTCAAGGCTCTCATCTATTTTTCTAATTACCCTCATACTGTTAAAGTACTGAAAGAATGTATTATACTGCAAGGGGGCAGGGCAAATGGAGGAATTCCCAGCTGCATGGGTAAAAGTATCATCTATTTCTCTCTGGCTGGAATTTAGGGCAGAAATTAAATGGGGCAGATACCTTCTAGGTTCTGCCTGAGATTCTGTCTGCCACCGTCCCCAGGGCACCCACTCCCCACACTTTCTAACCCAGGAATTTCAGGCCTTTTTTTTTTTTTTTCATTTTTAAGGTTGCCTTCACTTATGGATTGTTCAGAGAGGTCCACCTTTGTCCGTTTACTCTTGATAATGTGAAATTGTGTTTTGCACTAAATTAATTGCCCAATAATTTGAATTATGCAAATGAGAACATAGTGCTAAAAAATTAGATTTATCAGGTAATTTGAATTAAGTAACTCTGAATTAGGAGGAGTAATTGATCACTAAAATGTAATTCAGCCATTCTGAAACTTTTCAGTCGAACTCCACCAGAAACCTCTTGGCCACCTGTGCCCCTTTGGCTTAAGAAGCTAAAATATTGTTGCTGGTAAGTCTGCAAACAAAACTGTCTCTCCATCCAGTACCACTTCTGTCACTGGTCCTCGTCCTTCACTTCTGTGTCTCTAAATCATTTGTTTCTCACTCACTCACTTCCTCCTCCACTTGTTACACGCTCTCGCTCTCCTCCTTCATGTTTTGGCAGCCTAAGAAGTACTCGGGCAGGCTAGTGAGTAGGCTGATCAGGAACCACTGAGGATAAGCAGGCTAAGAAGCATCTGGGCATTCAGGCAAAGACAGCCTTACTAGCAGGCCATTGAGCAGCTGAGCTAGAAAGCACTCAGGACAGCTGGGAGAGCAGGCAATGGGGCAAGTACTCAGGATGGGTAGACCAAAGATCTCTTACAGCCAGCCCACTCCAGCCAGGGTTGATTCTTACCTACCCCAGCTGCTGAGAGTCTTTTCCAGCCCAGCCCAAACAAAGCATTACAACTACAGATGGCGAGTACAGTAGGTGAGCCCAACATAGATTACAGGTCTCCTGCAGTTGCTTTTGGGCTCCATCATATTACCTCTGTGCAGGAAGGATGCACAGGATTTCCTCACCATCATTCCCCCACCCCTACTACCCGCAAAGGGCCTTTCTGTGGTGGGTACCTTGCATTGAAAATAATCCTTCCTCCCCTGGAGTGACATTCTTATTTAAGAAATTCTTAACTTTCAACCCTTGTTGTACATTTTCCTCCTGTGGGATCACTTGCCTTCCATGTACCAACTGCTGTTAGGATGTTAAGCTTTGTGTTTGATATGACAGGCTTCATAGCTGCCACAAATGGTGCCCATAATCAATCGATTAAATTTAGTATCACAATGCTTTTAGTGCGGACATTACAGATAGCATTATAGTGAAGTGAATGCTTTTAGTTTAGGCATTAATGCTTCCTTTAGCATGTAAACAGACAACAGATTCAATAGAATATTTTTCAAATCAGGCTTCTACATCCATATCAATATACGAATGACATCACTGTACCATAGAATTTGAGACCTTTTGGTCTTTCATATCTATGCTGGTTCTTTGCTATATCAATCCAAAACTAACCCCACTGTCTTGTTCTCTCTTCATAGCCCTCTATCTCTCTCTCCTTCAAAATGTCATTGATTCTGGCCTTTCCTTTCTACTAATAAAGATCAAGACCTCAGGTCAACTTGGGGTCCATAAAGAGTTGCTGAATTTACAATATCTAATTTGGGAAAAAATTAGTCCAAAGTCTCAAGCTTGGCACACTGAACAAGGTATTTGTTTTGATAGCATCAGCAACTTAATTGTATTAAAAAAATATATGTTTAGGTTAGTGGATCAGGTGCCGGCCGACAGCTGCAGATATCCAGGCAAGTGGAGATTATTCCATCACTCTCCTGACTTATGCCTTATAGGTGGTGGAGCGGCTTTGGGGAGTCAAGAGATGTGCCACTAGCCGCAGAATACCCAGCCTCTGACCTGCTCTAGTAGCCATGGCATTTACGTGGCTGGTCCAAATGAATTTCTGATCAATGGTGACCCCCAAGATGTTGATGGTGGCGGGACTTGGTGATGGTAACGTTATTGAATATTATGGGGAGGTAGTTAGGCTCTCTCTTATTGGAGATGGTCATTGCCCGACACTTGTGTGGTACAAATATTACCTGCCACTTATGAGCCCAAGCCTGCATCTGGTCCAGAGCTTGCTGCATGTGGACATGGACTGCATCATTATCTGAGGAATTGCAAATGGAACTGTGCAATTATCAACAAACAGCCCTACTTCTGACCTTATGATTGAGGGAAAGCCATTGATGATGCAGCTGAAGATAACTAGGCCGAGGACGCTGGCCTATGGAACTCCTGCAGCGGTGTCCTGGGGCTGAGATGATAGGACTCCAACAACCAAAACCACCTTTCTTTGTGCCAAGTATGACACCAGCCACTGAAAAGCTTTCCCCATGATCCCCATTGACTTCAGTTTTACTAGGGTTCCTTGGTGCTACATTCAGTTGAATGCTGCCTTGATGTCAAGGGCAGTCACCTCTGGAATTCAGCTCTTGTCCATGTTTGGAGCAAGGATATAATGAGGTCTGGAGTCGAGTAGTCCTGGTGAAACACAAACTCAGTATCGGTGAACAGGTTATTGGTGAGCAAGTGCCACTTGATAGCACTGTTGACGACTCCTTCCATCACTTTGCTGATGATTGGGAGTAGGCTGATAGGGCAGTAATTGGCTGAGTTGAATTTGTTCTGCTTTTTGTGGACACGACATACCCGAGCTATTTCCCATATTGTCGGGTAGATGCCACTGTTATAGCACTATGGGGACAGCTTAGCTATGGGCGTGGCTAGTTCTGGACCACAGGTCTTCGATGTTGTCTTTGCTGTTTCCAGTGCACACGAGGGAAAAACCAACTTAACCTCATCCTCACCAATACACCTGTCTCAGATGCATCTGTCCATGACAGTATTGGTAGGAGTGACCACCGCACAGTGGACACGGAGGACACCCTCCATTGTGTAGTGTGGCACTAACACTGTGCTAAATGGGATAGATTCAGAACAGATCTAGCAGCGCAAAACTGGGCATCCATGAGGCGCTGTGGGCCATCACAAGCAGCAGAATTGTATTCCACCACAATCTGTAACCTCATGGCCCGGCATATCCCTCACTCTACCATTACTATCAAGCCAGGGGACCAACCTTGGGTCAATGAGGAGTGTAGATGAGCATGCCAGGAGCTGCACCAGGTGTACCTAAAAATGTGGTGCCAACCTGGTGAAGCTACAATATAGGACTACATGCATCCTAAACAGCGGAAGCAGCATGCTACAGACAGAGCTAAGCAATCCCACAACCAATGGATCAGATCAAAGGTCTGCAGTCCTGCCACATCCAGGCGGTGGCAGACAATTAAACAACTAACAGGAGGAGGAGACTCCATGAAAATCCCCATGCTCAATGATGGCAGAGACCAGCACGGGAGTGCAAAAGACAAGGCTGAAGCATTTGCAACCATCTTCAGCCAGAAGTGCCGATTGGATGATGCATCTTGGCCTCCTCCTGAGGACCCCACTGCCACAGAAGCCAATCTTCAGCCAATTCAATTCACTACATGTGATAAAGAAATGACTGAGCGCACTGGATACAGCAAAGGCTATGGGCCCAGACAACATCCTGGCTGTATGCTGACGACTTGTGCTCCAGAACTAGCCTTGCCTCTAGCCAAGCTGTTCCAGTAAAGCTACAAAACTGGCATCTACCTGACAAAGTGGAAAATTGCCAAGGTATGTCCAGACTACAAAAAGCAGGACAAATCCAATCCGGCCAATTACCATCCCATCAGTCTACTCTCATTCATCAGCAAAGTGAAAGGTGGTGTCATCGACAGCGCTCTCAAGCGGCACAAAGCAAGATGGTTGTGGTTGTTGGAGGCCAATCATCTCAGCCCCAGCACATCACTGCAGCAGTTCCTCAGGGCAGTATCCTTGGCCCAACCCTCTTCAGCTGCTTCATCAATGACCTTCCCTCCATCATAAGCTAAGAATTGGGAATGTTCGCTAATGATTGCACAGTGTTCAGTTCCATTCACAACTCTGTGCCTGCATGCAGCAAGACCAGGATAACATTCAGGCTTGGGCTGATAAGTGGCAAGTAACATTCACGCCACACAAGTGCCAGGCAACGACCATCTCCAACAAGAGAGATTCTAACCACCTCCTCTTACAATCAAGGGCATTACCATCGCCAAATGCCCCACCATCAACATCCTGGGGGTCACCAATGACCAAAAACTTAACTGGATTAGCCACATAAATACTATGGCTACAAGAGCAGGTCAGAGACTGGGTATTCTGTGGCGAGTGCCTCACCTCCTGACTCCGCAAAGCTTTTCCACCATCTACAAGGCACAAGTCAGGAGTGTGATGGAATACTCTCCACTTGCATAGATGAGTGCAGCTCCAACAATGCTCAAGAAGCTCGACACCATCCAGGACAAAGCAGCCAGCTTGATTGGCGTCCCATCCACCACCTTAAGCATTCATTCCCTCCACCACCAGCGTACCGTGGCTGCAGTTTGTACCATCTACAAGATGCACTGCAGCAACTCACCAAGGCTTCTTCGGCAAACCCGCGACCTCTACGACCTAGAAGGATAAGGACAGCAGGTGCATGGGAACACCACCACCTCCAAGTTCCCCTTCAAGTCATACACCATCTTGACTTGGAAATATATCGCCGTTCCTTCATCGTCGCTGGGTCAAAATCCTGGCTCTTCCTACCTAATAGCACCGTGGAAGTACCTTCACCATATGGACTGCAGCAGTTCAAGAAGGAGGCTCACCACTACCTTCTCAAGGGCAATTAGGGATGGCAATAAATCCTGGCTTTGCCAGCAAAGCCCACATCCCATGAATGAATTTTTAAAAACTCAGCTGTTTCTTGATGTCACATGGAGTTAATTAAATTAACTGAAGATTGGCATCTGTGATGGTGGGGACCTCAGGAGGAGGCCAAGAAGGAACATTCACTCAGCACCTTTAGCTGAAGCTGCTTGCAAATGCTTCAGGCTTGTCTTTTGTATAGACGTGCTGAGCTCAATTATCATTGAGGATGGGGATGTTCATGAAGGCTCCTCCTTCCATTAGTTGCTTAATTGTTCACTACCATTCACGACTAGATGTAGCAGGGTTGCAGAGCTTTCAGTGGATCTGATGGTTGCGGAATCACTTAGCTCTGTTTAGCATGCAAGTAGTTTCTGCATGCAGCTCTTTTGTGATGAAAGTGACCCTTTGCACGTATGCATTGAATCCCAATACAAGAACTACAGGTTCGCCTTTTTTCCATTCTGACATCGGCAATTTCTATTTTAAATTCATCACAATATTAATACATTTTGCCTTGAATGCGCCATCATAATCAGGCAGCAGAGTCTGCAGTGCACACTTGTCTTGTAAACAAAGTGACTGCAGAGAAAGCGAGGACCAATACTGCCTCTATCATGAACACAGACCTGTTGTAAACTGCCTGCAGTGCAAAGGAAGCCAGATGGTGTTACCTGGAATGCAAATACTACTTTGGTTAAAGGGCAAAAGTCGCTGCCAGTAATTATAAAAGAGGCAATGAGAGGTCACCATAAAATCTATTTTTGAGCAATTCTTTGATGGAAACAAACTGGTCTTTAGGTCAAGAGTCCACTCTGTCTCTCCCCAACTCCCAAAACATGTCCAGACAAATTTCTAACCCTGGACGTCAGGTATGTCTGCAAACCTGAATTTCATGGGCTGCAGTTCATACCTTCATTTCTGGGGCATTGACAGTAGATTGCTGCAGCAAATTAAAGTCTGAAGTATAGTGCCTGCATGGGGCTGAGAAGGGTTCCTCATGACAACAGGGCTGCAGTTAATAGTCATGTTAATTTCTGCTATTTTTGTGGATAAATTTAGCTCAATAGTCCTAATCAGACGGAATTCTCATTCAAGAAACAATTTGTACAGAGTTGCCTACTCCTGTAATCCAGGTGTTTACATTTTTTTTCTCTGGGTATACTGGAATATCACCAATAAAAGAGCAAACTCACTGCTGGGAATCTGTACAACGTTTATTGCTTGGTAATTGTGAAGGTAAATGGACTTCAATTATCCCATGTATTGGAACGAACTGTCCACATTGTTAAAAGAGGAAAACCTGGAAGATCAGGTTAAGTAGGATGGCTTCCAGGGAACAGTTAAGGCCAGGTGCAGAATCCATTGGTTCAAAACATGCAAATCAGAAGGAGTGCAGGTGTTCGTTAACAAAAGAAATGTGATTAGGACCCAGGATGAAATGAGAGCTGAAAGCTGCAATTAGACCCGGTGGACTTGTACTTGATACTATTATGTCTTGGGACTGTGGAAATCTTGTCAAATGCAAACATAAATTGCTCATAAGAGAGGACTGAATCCAATTTTTCTTGAAGTGAGGAGCCAGGCTTCCAATTTATCCCTGTATTTATGGAAGGAGTGTTGATAGCGATTCCTACCGAGTAGATCCAATAGACGAGTAATTTTTCATCTGAGGTCAATTAGACTCTTGTGTTGACTGAGATGGTGTGAATTATAATTGTTACCCCCAACATCACACATCAGCTAGATGGCCAATGGTTCCCATAAAGGAGAACACATTGGTTTACATATCTTAATCACTTGTTGTGGGCCTGAAGCGACAGACTTGGACAACTTCCATCTTAAGCCACATGAGAATGCGAGGCACTTTCTCCACTGCCTTCAAAGTTAATTCCGAATACAGCAGAACATTGATCATCACTGCTCCCATTCTTGGTTATCCACAATGCATGAAATATTTATTTACTAAATGGAATATAATGGGGTCAATTTTCATCTTTGATACTCCCAGCATAAAGTTTCAAATTAATGAATGGAAAACTGTGCGCAGAATGTGCTCCAATTACTGATACATGCACCTGTGTGGATGCTGTATGGCAAGATCACGAAAACTGAAAATTTACCCCAATAAAGCATACCAAAAAAAAAATGTAGGCAGCTACCACTGAGCACCATTGATTAATAATGTATGTTCTTTCACTGAAATCAGAGGGATTAATTTACCTTCTCCAAACATTCTGTAGAACTTGCCCCTTTGTGATCGATAAGCTTAGAATCTAGTCAAACAGGAGATCTTTTCTCATGGTCTTTTGCTGCTAACTCATATTACAAAACTCCTGCATTTAACTGCTTAGTATTGACAATGTTTCTTTTAATTCATAAATCTCAGGATGTGTACGACATGGGCAAAGTCATATTTATTGTCCATCCCTAGTTACCCTGATGCTGATGGTGGGGCACCTTCTTCAATCGTTGCAGTCCTCACAAATGCCATTCAAGGTATTACACAAAATGCTAGTCTGATATTATAGTATTTAAATTAAAAAATGAAATCCTATCTAAATTAAATAAGTGTTAAAGATACCACCACTGATCTGCACAGTAAAACATAAAAGGCATTTTTACACTACGGCAGACTGTAGCAAGAGGAAAACTCAAGGTTCCCCCTCCATTAGCTGCACCAAGTCTAAGTGAGCAGAGGTTCTGAAAGCCAACAGTATTATTGATCCATGGAATTGTGGGTCTGCAACTGTGCTGTTGGGTCAAGGATCCTAATTTTTTTTTTAATTCATTTATGGGATGTGGGCACCGTTGGCAAGACCAGCATTTATTGCCCATCCCTAATTGCCCTCGAGAAGGTGGTGGCAAGCTGCCTTCTTTAACCGCTGCAGTCCGTGTGGTGAAGGTACTCCCACAGTGCTGTTAGGTAGGGAGTTCCAGGATTTTGACCCAGTGACGATGAAGGATCGGCGATATACTTCCAAGTCAGGATGGTGTGTGACTTGGAGGGGAACTTGGAGGTGGTGGTGTTCCCATGCGCCTACTGCCCTTGTCCTTCTAGGTGGAAGAGGTCGTGGGTTTGGGAGGTGCTGCTGAAGAAGGCTTGGCGAGTTGCTGCAGTGCATTTTGTAGATGGTACACACTGCAGCCATGGTGCACCGGTGGTGGAGGGAGTGAATGTTTAATGTGATGGATGGAGTGCCAATCAAGTGGGCTGGTTAGTCCTGGATAGTGTCAAGCTTCTTGAGTGTTGTTGGAGCTGCACTCAACCAGGCAAGTGGAGAGTATTCCATCACACTCCTTACTTGTGCCTTGTAGATGGTGGAAAGGCTTCGGGGAGTCAGGAGGTGAGACACTCACCACAGAATACCCAGCCTCTGACCTGCTCTTGTTGCCACAGTATTTATGTGGCTGGTCCAGTTAAGTTTCTGGTCAATGGTGACCCCCAGGATGTTGATGGTGGGGGGTTCTGCGATGGTAATGTCGTTGAATGTCAAGGGGAGGTGGTTAGACTCTCGCTTGTTGGAGATAGTCATTGCCTGGCACTTCTGTGGCGCGAATGTTACCTGCCACTTATCAGCCCAAGCCTGAACGCCGTCCAGGTCTTGTTGTATGCGGGCATGGACTGCTTCATTATCTGAGGAGTTGTGAATGGCGCTGAACACTGTGCAGTCATCAGCGAACATCCCCATTTCTGACCTTATGTTGGAGGGAAGGTCATTGATGAAGCAGCTGAAGATGATTGGGCCTAGGACACTGCCCTGAGGAACTCCTGCAGCGAAGTCCTGGGGCTGTGATGATTGACCTTCAACCACCACAACCATCTTCAATGAAGGTAAATCAAGGAGTAGTCTCCACATGTTTGCAATCTAAGTCTCCACAGTACACAGCAAAGCCCAGCATGCCTACAGTGTTAAAGCAGGAGAGCGGCACATGGAGGCAACTCTCCCAAATCAGGATCCCAGAAAACATGTGCCTACATAATGGGCTTGATTTGATCAGCCCTGAGGAGGCGGATTTGGAGGTGGGACTGCTGGGAAAATCAAAAAGAATGGGAGCGGGTCCCGATCCCGCTCCCAACCCGCCTCCACCCAATCTTCCCGGGAGTTGGGTCCCCGATTTGCGCAGGGACCCGACTCCTAGCGGAGGGAAGAGGATTATAGCCACTTAACTGCCTGTTAACAGGTAGTTAATAGGCAGTTAAGAGGCTTTTTCCCATTTTGCGACTTCTGCTGCAGGCTTCCCAACGTCGGGGAACCCCGCCAGGGTAAGTGAGACGTGCTGTGGGTCTGTTGTACTGTTGGTGTACAGATGACAGCTGCAGAAGTGGTGTGAAGGATGCAATGGGACACTGGTGAGTATCAGAGGTAAGGAAATGTTGGGAAAGTCATTTTTAATGTGTTTAGATTTTGCTTTGAAGTGTTTGTGTGGCCTCACCTCAATGGGAGAAGTGACAGATCGCTTCTGTACCCTCACCTGCAGCTGCCATCTGTTTCATCCTAAGGAGAGAGTCATTGGAGAGACTGAGTGCAAGGGCTCACCTTTGTACAGTGATTGTCAGTGTTTCACAGCACCTCCAAGCTGTCAAACACTGTCAAAAATTTATGGCTCATGTGCCTTTAAGAAAACCTGCAGATGAAGCGTCATCAACTGACATCATCTGACACCGGCTTTCCCTTAATTGGCCAGCAAGCCCGCAGGGCGGGCTTAACAAGGCCAATCAGGGGAAAATAGCATGTGCGTCGGACATCGCTGGGGGCGGGACTAGAACCTGGAAGGCAGCAGTCCCGCCCCCAACTCATCTCGGTGAGTAAAATCCAGCCCAATGTATTTGTTGCAAGTCACACTGTACAGACATTAAGCACATACTGGCTGATACCCAGCTACCAACATAAGCATTTCAAACCAAATGAAATTAATTAAACCCAAGATCAAAGAAAGCCTTCCAGTTCCTTCAGCTTGTCACCCATCATTGATTCAAGGAAAAGCAATTTAATTTTGTGTTACATCAGATTAAAAAATGATGTAACCTGTTTAGGGACATATTTTCAAATTTTCCATCAGACCAGCATATACCAGGGCTCAGCTTCCTGTCCTTATTTTATTAGAGAACCCACATAAGTACAGTGAGTACTGGGATTATTTTTTTTATTAAACACAAACTTCCACCACACATCCTCAATTTATCCTTTTGCGACAGGATCTACTCAATATTCGACGGTGCATTTAGTCCCAAAGAAGCAGATGTGTGCCAACTGTATGGAATTGCACCAGTGTTCCTACTTTACTACAAACTGTGATAACTAATTCATGGATGCAATAATGAGCCATATTGAATAGCACCTTCTGAACAAGCTAGACATAAAATAGTATGAAACAAAGATGACAAGTTTAAAATCAGTCAAATTGAAGCGATATTAATCAACACAAATGTCTCTATTCCATTTCTTACATTTTTCCAACCATTCAGATGCAGTCTGTTCACAGACATTTGTTTTTAAATTTATCTCTCTTGCTGTAGATGTCTCTCTGCTGTGTTACATTCACTTTTTTCAGTCTTTCTCTTTCTGTCTGGTTTGTCCATCATTCTTTCTCTTTCTACATGCATTTCACAAACTCTTGTCACTATCTGCTTACATGCATAACTTGCATTTATATAGCACTTTATCGTAGAAAAACAAGGCACGAGGAAAACAGATACTGCCGTAGAACTTGGCAGACTTACCGCTGGCCGTTATGGCCTGTTTTGAGAAAGAAAATGGCGGCCGCCTCACTTCCGCCCGCCTCAGGCGTGGGACTCAGCAGCAACCATTTTGGTAAGGGCCATAGAGCTGCTGGCCCTATAAATGCACATCAGCAGAGCGTGACATCTGTCGGCCTGCAAACTTCAACCTTTTTGCTGACTTTAACACTTGGTCCTAAGCACGCTCAGAAAAGCGTGCAGGCAGCAGATCGACAGAGATGCTGTCAGCGCTTCTTAAAAGGGACACACATTTTTGAGGTAAGTTTGGATTTAAGCTTTTGGACTTTTATTAATATTTTATTGAAGTAGTGGCTTGGTGCAATAGATGTTACAAGTTTTTAAAGTGTGCAGGGAGCACTGGTGGATGCTTGTAAGGCCTCAGATGGTAAAGGAAGGCCTCTGAGAAGACAGAAATGCTGGAAATACTCAGCAGGTCAGGCAACATCCATGGAGAGAGAAACAGAGTTCACGACTCTGGTCGAGATGCTGCCTGAGTATTTCCACCATTTTCTGCTTTTATTTCAGATTTACAGCATTCACTCCCCGAGACAAAGTTGCAGAAGAGGAAGATGTGGAAGGAAGGATGCAACTCAGACAGCCCTTTTCTGGCTGGGATATCCGGGATGGAATCACCCGCCTGTGGTACCAGTGAACACAACCCCAATTCCCCTTTCAACATTTGTCCCACACCTTACCTTCCCTCTGTTACTGACCATCACAGCGCCTCTTGGCCACAATGCTGAAATAAAAGCCGCCACAAAGCAAACTTTCCAATCCAACTTTATACATCTATCCATCCAATATGACATCAAGAAATCAACTAATCACCCTCGTGTATTCCCTTAGTGGCTTTGCCTATCCTAATGATGTCAGAGTGCTACCCCAGTGGTTGCAGCATGGCTGGTGAAGCCTGCTGACTTTTAGTGGGGGACACTGCAGATGGCCTTGCAGGATGACCTCCAGGAGCTGGTGGCTGGTAGTGTCAAATCGAGTGACTGTGTTTCTTCTTCTCTCCCTCTTCTTGGTCAAGCACTGGCTGGGCAGGCTGCATTTCTTGGGTGTGTGAAATAAGGAAGGCACAAGGGTAGAGTTGTGGTGAGGGGAGGGCGAGAAAGCAAGAAGTGCATACACGAAGGAGGATAACGTATAAGGATATCAGCATCTCATCATCCAAGGGGGTGAGGTGAAGCTAGGAATGGGAAATGTGCCTCATGTACAGATTGTTGGTAGGTGACTGATTGGGGGTTGTGCATTGAGCAGTGTGCGAGGCTAGTAGTGCAGTTGGTAGGAGACAGCTTTTGAAGATGCATTCACTGACCTTGACCACTGGTCTGAGGTCATGAAGCTTCTTTGGGCACTGGAGTCAGGTCGTGGGGGTGACACTACAGGCAGTGATGGCCTCGGTAATCTGGTCCCACATCTTTCCTTCTGGAGGACCTCCTGGCCCCTGTGGGTCGAGGACCTCTCTTGCAGTGTTGACCCCCTGCACAAAGCTGGAGTGCTGCGTGCGAGACCCTGGGTGCCCCTTCCCTGGCTTGTTGAGCCATTTGTGTTAGTGCTGAAGCAGTTTTACCTTTTTTTTTTTAGGTGCAGAAGGCAATTCAGCTTTAAGAGCTGAAGTCTGTCATTTGGGAAATATTTTTAATGTTTTTTTTTCAGAAGGCAGTTGAGCTCTAATGGCTAAAAACTGCCTATTTTTAAATGGTTTTTATTTTTTTCATTTTAGAAGGGACGTCCTTTCTAAAATGACAGCCTTGCTTTTAGACAACGCTGCTCTTGCTTCAGGAACGCTACGGCCACGCTACATTGGGCCTCCTGTTAAGAGTAGCGCTGGAAAAAGAGGGTTGCACGGTAAGTTTAGTGCTGTGCTCATTTAAATTAGTGGGCAGCACCAAAATACCGGTGCTGTGAATTCGGGCGGTCGTTAACTTTGACCTGTGGTGGCACCAGCAGGTTTTCGGCATACTGCAATTTCTAGGCCACGGAGCCAAAGGAGGAGAGATTAGGAGGAGAGCCACTGTCTCGCCCGTCTTGGAGGGTTAAAATTTCCCCCAATTATTCTGTGGCGTCATAATATATTCCAACCTAGAATAAGAACAGCAAAATCTGACCAACAATTTCAAAAAGCAAGTACCAGGACTTGGACTTGTTGTGCAGTGAAATACAGACTTGTCACAACCCAAGCTGCAGGTAGATATATACAACATTCCATCACTTTCCTTGTCGTACACAAGAGCACAGTTAGCAGCAGCACTGATGTAGGGAATACTGACGAGGGATGTGTGCTGAAAATGCGAGCTATATTTTCAATGGGGGCACTTGACGCCCGTTTATTGGCATTTTGGTACCTAATGTAATCTAAGAGTACATCTTTTAAATGAAGTAAAACACATCATTCCAAATCTCATTCTCCATTTTACTTCCAAACCCTAGCAATTCCCTAAGACTAGTGACAGAATGTTAAACAAAGCCTATGAATGCATTCACACCAGGGAACATCCACCTTATCTAAATAAAGGAGCAATCAGTAATGAAGAAATTAAACTGTCACATAAGTTCTTCAAAGAAAAATATTAAAGCTTACTTGTTATATATAACTTTTTGGGCAAAAATCATTAAATAACACACCTAGAACTATGACAACAGTTCATTAAAAAATGTCTGTCTCCAAGTCTGTGGGCATCTGTGCGCAAGAAATAATGGGAGAAAATTACAGCTGATTGATTGCATTTCTGCCTTCTAATTAATCTGATTCCAACAGGCCCGAGTCCCACCTTCCAAATGATGAGTGTTTAATACAGTGAGCAAAAGCTGATTTTTCTTCTTCAATGCTGACAAGTTAAAAAGCTGATGGTTTGCATGCATCAATCAGCTATATTAGACTCACTGTCATGTGACAATCACGCTGACACAAGCTTTAATATAGTTAGATTCTACAAGTAGCTCCTTTGTTTCTGGTTTGACTTGTGTTAAGCAAGAACAAGCAGAAGCAAGTCTTTAATGTAGAATGTTTTCTTTTCACTGTAAACAAATCAGACATCTGGCATGTACCAAAGTATATTTTAGCTCTGAATTGACAGAAATGCTGGAAACACTCAGCAGGTCAGGCAGCATCGAGGAGAGAGAAACAGAGTCAATGTTTTAAGTCGGGGACCCTTCATCAGAACTGGAAAAGGTTAGAGGTGAGAGGTCCTTCTCTAACCTTTTCCAGTTCTGACGAAGGGTCACTAACTCAAAACGTTGACTCTGTTTCTCTCTCCTCGATGCTGCCTGACCTGCTGAGTGTTTCCAGCATTTCTGTTGTTATTTCAGATTTCCAGCATCCGCAGTATTTTGCTATTATATTTTAGTTCTGTCAGTCTAACCTTTCACTTGGAGAATAAAATCTCATTCCACACCTGTTTGGTACAATATTCCCATATCAAACTGGACACGCAGTAGTTTAAAGAAAGAACAAACTTGGATTTCTATAGCGTCTTTCACAACCTCAGGGTGTCCCAGGGTGCTTTACAACCAATTAATTACTTTTTGAAGTGTAGTCACTAATGCAATTAAGTTTACCAACCAAATTAAACCAGACAAATAACTCAAAGGTGGCTTAATTTTCCATAAACCAGTAAATTTCATTGTGCATCTTAGATCATGTCACACAATTACTGATGTCACAGTTAGTCAGTTTTGAAAAATTGGGACAATTGAATTGCTTTTTTCTGTGTGACCGAAAGATCCACAGTTGTACTATGGTGTTGATGCGGAGATGCCGGCGTTGGACTGGGGTGGACAAAAATGAGAAGTCGCACAACACCAGGTTATAGTCCAACAGATTTATTTAAAATTACAAGCTTTCGGAGCTATCGATCGCCCCTTCTTCAGGTAAAGTTACTATGAGTGAATCTACAAAAGTTCACAAAATATAAACACAGAAAAAATGCAGAGATACAATCTTTCCTTACATCAAAGACACACCAAGAGCACAGCCAAGACAATGAGATGTGTCCCAGGGGGTCCAACGTGTCAAATCTGCTGTCTGCATATCCTCTCCATATCCCTTCCTCTCTCTCCGTCCTTTTTGGGTTTGTTTTTTTGTGTTTGTTTTTTAAAAACTGGAAAGACAGACAACGATGTCAAGTCACGTTCTGTAGCGTGACATGAACCCGATATCCCTATTGAGGCCGTCCTCATGAGTGCGGAACTTGACTATCACTATGGGTGTGATCATGTGACAGTTGCTGAGATAAGTATGATGCGGAGATGCCGGTGTTGGACTGGGGTGGACAAAAGTGAGAAGTCGCACAACACCAGGTTATAGTCCAACAGTTTTATTTGAAATCACAAGCTTTTGGAGCTGCTGCCCCTTCGTCAGGTGAAGTATGATAAGTAAGGAGATAAGTATGGAGATGAGCTGACTAAGGTGCATAACTCAATTATGGAAGACAGCAGAGAAGTTGTTTGCACTTTTACAGTCGTTTAAAAATAAATCTTCTTGGGATGTGGGTGATACTGGCAAGGTCATCCCTAGTTGCCCTGAGAAGGTGGTAATGAGCCTTATCCTTGAACTGCTACTTTTAGCGCTCCGGAAAAATTAGTGCCCCCGCAGCCGAAATTGAGTGGTAGCGCCCCAAGAGGGAAGCAGGGTGCTACTGGAAGCGCCCCGCCTCCCTGTTGGGGCACTGCGAGGGAATATCGCGGCGCCATGGCGCTGCAGCACGTCGTGCTGCGGTATTGCAGGCCTTCCTCCCCTTCTTAAAGGGGAGGGGCCTTGCGCAGTGTGACCCGGGGCCCAGCTGGGCCACCGGGGATCGGAGTGCCAGGAAAAGAGCCCGGCACTCAAGAGAAGTGCCGGGCTCATGGAGCACAGCCGGCACTCCGCAGGGGGGCAGATCAGGAGGCCGGGGACAGGAGCGGAGGCATGTGCTGGCAAGCGGCCAGCAACAAAAATGGCCGCCTGGCACATCGCCTTTAAATAGCGCTGCCCTGGCCGCAGGTAGGCCCCCCTGACCCCGTTGGACATAGCGTCCGGCGGTAAGTCAGGGGCGCTACCGAAGATCGCAGCCGGGGAGCGAGCGGGACGCTGCGCATGGCGATGACATCATTGCCGGCGGCACAGCGCCACAGGGTGCTAATGGTTAGCGCCGCCGCTAACCTCCCGCTGAATTTCGCGGGAGGCGTTGGCGGCGCCGCGCCCGGGAGCTAGTTGCTTTGCACCCCGTTAGCGCTCTCTTAAGGCGCTAACGGGAGGTGCAAAGCAACCAAAATTTTCCCCCCCTGGTCTCATCTACAAGTCCCTCCACAACCTTGCCCCACCCTACTTCTGCCACCTTGTTGAGCCCTGCATGCCTTCCTCACTTCCAATTCACCCTTTGCATTCACCGTCAATCTCCAATCTACTTGTGATCACAGAGACTACAAGGGTCTTGGCCCCACATTATAGAGTACTCTCTAAAACCCCTCCAGTTGCTGCCTCTCCCAGCCTGCAACAGCCTCCTTCAAACCTTTCTCTTTTGCTTCACTGCTCAGCGTTTCTAAAAGGGCTGTATTTCTTGTGGGGAGGAGGATAAGAGGGCAAATTGAATCACTGTTCAAGTCGATTCCTTAACATCCAAGTGGCGAACTTCCTTACTCTACGACAAAACATTGGATTAATTCTGCCCTCCCCAGACTGTATTGGAACTGAGAAACGCAAGTATATATTAAATGCTTAAAGGTTTAGAACTGAAGGTCACCATTTTATATTCCAAATTCATCATTGATAAATACAGAAATATGTGCTCTAGATTCCCAAGAATGAATGAGTCACAGATTGAAAAATGTACAGTAGTCTTATTCCTAAGTGAGTTTGAATGGAAATGAATGACTGCTACATAATGTCAGCATTAGTCATTACTTCAACAAAGCATCACACATAATCATGGCCTCTAAACCTCAGACTGCAGACATCTGTCGGCACAGTACCTCCTTGTTACATGGCAACTCATTATGACGCAAGTGATGTAACTTAGCATAGCTGCAGATTTAAATTAATACTCATTAGTCCACTCCAGTAAGTCAGTTTTGCTAACTGACAAGATTAGCACAAGAAAAAAAATCAAGGATAAGAAAAGGCCATTTAGGCAAATTAAAACTCTTTGCTCCAGCATTTTATTCCTGCTATCCCAGAATCCAACTGCATTTTGAACAGCTGTAAAGTCTCCATCTCAACTACCCTGACTAGCATGTGACTGCAGATATTTATCAACCTCTGTGTGAAGTTCCTTCTGGTATCTCATTTACAGTTAATTTTCACTAGTTTATACTTATGACCATACAAGACATTGGTTAGGCCACAGTTGGAGTACTGTATAGTCTTGAGCACCCCATTATAGAATGGATTGTGGAGCCATGGAAAATGTGCAATATTTATTTACTAGGACAATATCATGGATAAGAGGGCCTAGTTATCTTGAGAAACTATAATTGTTTTCACTGGGAGCGAAAAGGAATCTAATAGAAGTATTCAAATGTTTGAAAGGATTTGGAGGGTAAACAGTGATAGATTATTTTTACTAGTCTGTGAATCAGTAATATCCATGCACAAATTTAAGATTAGTACTAAAAGCATGGAAAGTAAGAATTTTATGTATGCGCAGGGTTACCAAACAGAAATTGTTATCACACATGGCCACTGAAGCCCATTATGTCGATTCTAACTGCAGTACTTAACATTTGCCACAGGCCAGTGCTCTAGAAATGCATTTCCCAGGGAACAGCAGACATTTTGCTAAAGGTATGTATAAAGTTAAGCCATTTGGACTCACCTCAGGGCCCACACAAATCAGTGATTTTATGTTTCTCCCTCCCCCCACTCCTGTTTTTGCCAAGTAGCATGGGTTCTGCACCTATTGGGAAGAACAAAGCCATTGTCTTCAGTCCCGGCCACAAACTCCGCTTCCTAGCTACCGACTCCATCCCTCTCCCTGGCCCCTATCTGAGGTTGAACCAGACTGTTCGCAACCTTGGCGTCCTATTTAAAACTGAGCTCAGCTTCCGAATCCATATCCTCTGCATCTCAAAGACCGCCTAATTCCACCTCCGTAACATCGCCCATCTCTGCCCACTGCCTCAGCTCATTTGTTGCTGAAACCCTCATTCATGCCTTTGTTACCTCGAGACTCAACTATTCCAATGCTCGCCAGACCATTATTTTCCAATCCTCCCTTGCACCCTCCATAAACTTGAGCTCATCCAAAACTCTGCTGTCCGTATCCAAACTCAAACCAAGTCCCGTTCACCCATCACCCCTGCGCTCACTGACCTACATTGGCTCCTGGTCTGGCAAGGCCTTAATTTTAAAATTCTCATCCTTGGTTTCAGATTCCTCCATGGCCTTGCTCCTCCCTGTCTCTCTAACCTTCTCCAGCCCTACAACCCTCAGAGTTCTCTACGCTCCTCTAATTATGGCCTCTCGCATTTCCCTGATTTTCTTCACTCCACCATTGGCGGCTGTGCATTCAGTTGCCTAGGCCCTAAGCTCTGGAATTCAATCCCTAAACATCTCTCTCCTCCTTTAAGTCATTCCATAAAACCTACCTCTTTCCTGTCCTAATATTTCCTTTTGTTATATTAATATTAGGGGGTTTAGCATCTTTGAAAGTAGATAAAATGCCAGGCCCGGATGAAATGTATCCCAGGCTGTTAAGAGAAGCAAGGGAGGAAATAAGCGGAGGGTCCGACCATTATTTTCCAATCCTCTCTGGTTACAGGTGTGGTGCCAAAGGACTGCTAACATTGTACCATTGTTTAAAAGGGGAGAAAGGGATAGACCGAGTAATAACAGGCCAGTCAGCTTAACCTCGGTGGTGGAAAAGTTATTGGAAAAAATTTTGAGGGACAGTATTAATCGTCATTTAGAACGGATTAATCATGGACAGTCAGCATGGATTTGTTAAGGGAAGGTCGTATCTGAGTAACTTGATTTAATTTTTTGAGGAGCTAACAAGGAGGGTCGATGAGGGTAGCGTGTTTGATATAGTCTACAAGGATTTTAGCAAGGCTTTTGACAAGATCCCACATGACAGGTTGGTCAAATAAGTAAAAGCTCATGGGATCCAAGGGAAAGTGGCAAGTTGGATCCAAAATTGCTTCCGTGGCAGGAACCAAAGGGTAATGGTCGACGGGTGTTTTTGTGACTGGAAGGCTGTTTCCAGTGGGGTTCCACAGGGCTCAGTACTAGGTCCATTGCCTTTTGTGGTATATATCAATTATTTAGACTTCAATGTAGGGGGCATGATTAAGAAGTTTACAGATTATACAAAAATTGGCCGTGTGGTTGATAGAGAAGAAAGCTGTAGACTGCAGGAAGGTATCAGTGGACTGGTCAGGTGGGCAGAAAAGTGGCAAATGGAATTCAGTCTGCAGAAGTGTGAGGTAATGCATTTGGGGAGGGCTAACAAGGCAAGGGAATACACAATAAATGGTAAGATACTGAGAAGTGTAGAGGAACAGAGGGACCTTGGAGTACATGTCCACAGATCCCTGAAGGTAGCAGGACAGGTAGATAAGGTGGTTAAGAAGGCATACAGGATACTTTCCTTTATTAGCCAAGGCATAGAATATAAGAGCAGGGAGGTTATGCTAGAACTATGTAAAACACTAGTTAGGCCACAGCTAGAGTACTGCGTACAGTTCTGGTCATCACATTCCAGGAAAGATGTGATTGCACTAGAGAGGGTACAGAGAAGAATTACAAGGATGTTGCCAGGATTGGAGAATTTTAGCTGTGAAGAAAGATTGGATAAGCTGGGGTTGTTTCCTTTGGAACAGAGGAGGCTGAGGGGAGACTTAATTGAGGTGCATGAAATTATGAGGGGCCTAGATAGAATAGATAGGAAGGACCTATTTCTTTTAGCAGAGAGGTCAATAACTAGGGGGCACAGATTTAAAGTAATTGGTAGAAGGATTAGAGGGGAGTTGAGGAGAAATTTTTTCGCCCAGAGTGTGTTGGGGGTCTGGAACTCACTGCCTGAGAGGGTGGTAGAGGCAGAAACCCTCATCGTATTTAAAAAGTACTTGGATATGCACTTGAAGTGCTGTAACCTACAAGGCTATGGACCAAGAGCTGGAAATTGAGATTCGGCTGGATAGCGCTTTTTTGGCCAAAACTGGCACGGTGGGCTAAATGGCCTCCTTCTGTGCCATAAACTTCTGCGGTTCTATGTGGCTCGGTGTCAAATTTTGTTTCATAATCGCGCCTGTGAAGTATCTTGGGACATTTTACTACATTAAAGGCGTTATATAAATGCACGTTGTTGCTGTTGTGGGTTGCCAGTCCTTTCTGCTCAGGTAGTCTTACTCGTCAACCGACTGGCCCATCTGCCAGCCTGTTTTTCTAAACTGCTGAAATTTCCCCGTGTGTCAGGTTAGACCTCAAGCCCCGCTGGTTCTCACCTCCAATCCAACTACTTCTCTTTTAGCCTTTTATTTCCTACTTGAAATTTTTCCACACAGGGCTAGAACTTGCGGTCGGAGGCATACTCCGGAGGACGCCTCCGACCCGCGAAAGAATTACGAACCTACCTGCTGGCGGCGAGGCTGCGAACACTTGCTGTCTCGGGCCTCGAGGTGGAGGGCAGCGTAATGGCCCACGGATCCCAGGCGGTGCGGAAGCGTACCTGGGATCGCGTGAGCCTGGTCCTCCAATCACAAAGCAGAATACCATTTTAATCACTTCCAAAGGGAATCACTAATGAGAGGTAATGGAATCCCGAAATCTAATCTAATTACAATTTACAGAATTGGAATTTTATTTGTAATTACCTTCATTCCACCATCCTCACTAAAAATTAAATTTTTTGATAATTTTAGACATTAAAACTGTAAATATTGGCTAATATTTGCAAAAGCTCATTTCATACAGTGTATGTACATAATTAACATAGAAACATAGAAAAATAGGAGTAGGCCATTCGGCCCTTTGTGTCTGTTCCGCCATTCAATATCATGTCTGATCCTCTATCTCAATACCATATTCCTGCTCTCTCCCCATACCCCTTTTGTGTCTAGAAATCTATCTATCTCCTTCTTAAATATATTCAGTGACTTGGCCTCCTCAGCCTTCTGTGGTAGAGAATTCCACAGGTTCACCACCCTCTGAGTGAAGAAATTTCTCCTCATCTCAGTCCTAAATGTCCTACCCCGTATCCTGAGACTGTGAGCCCCCAGCCAGGGGAAACATCCTCCCTGCCGAATGGCCTACTCCTACTCCTAGATTCTATGTTTCTTCTATGTTTCTATCCAGTCTGTCTAGCCCTGTCAGAATTTTATACGTTTCAATGAGATCCTCTCTCATTCTTCTAAACTCTAGTGAATACAGGCCTAGTCGACCCAATCTCTCCTCGTACGACAGTCCTGCCATCCCAGGATTCAGTCTGGTGAACCTTCGCTGCACTCCCTCTATGGCAAGTATATCCTTTCTTAGGTAAGGAGACTAAAACTGCACACAGTACTCCAGGTGTGGTCTCACCAAGGCCCTGTATAACTGTAGTAAGACATCCTTGCTCCTGTACTCAAATCCTCTTGCAATGATGGCCAACATACCATTTGCCTTCCTAACTGCTTGCTGCACCTGCATGTTTGCTTTCAGTGACTGGTGTATAAGGACACCCAGGTCCCTCTATACATCAACATTTCCCAATCTATCACCATTTAAAGAATACTCTGCCTTTTTTTTTAACGATATGAACATGTTTAATTAATGGCTTAGATATCCCCTGACGCTGATGCAAACAGGCCCTGCGCCTGTTTGCATTAACCGTAAAACTTGTGTGTGCAATTGCTGGCCAGTCGGTGGGAAAATAGCCCAACTCTGCACTAGCAATTGCTTTTTTGTGGCCCACATACGTCATACACACCGCAATATCAGGGCCATAGTGTTTATGGTAAAATCGCTGTATGGTAATTTTTTTTTCAGCCTGCCAGTTAGTAAAAATGAGCATACATCAGGTGGCTTCATAAACCCACAGGAAAAGTGACAGATTCAGACATAGTAATTGTTAGTAAGTGAGAAAAATGAACTTACATATAGTGCCTTTCACATCTTGATGACGTCCCAAAGTGGTTCAGTTTCAATTAGTTACTTATTTTTGAAGTGTAGTCATTTGTTACAGTGAATTTGCACATGGCAAGATCTCAAACAGCATATAGAAAGACTTGCATTTCTATAGCGCCTTTCACGACCACCGGACGTCCCAAAGTGCGTTACAGTCAATGAAGTACTTTTTGAAGTGCAGTCACTGTTGTACTATAGGAAACGCGGCAGCCAATTTGCGCACAGCAAGCTCCCACAAGCAGCAATGTGATAATGGCCAGATAATCTGTTTTAGTGATGTTGATTGAGGGATAAATATTGGCCAGGACACTGGGAATAACTCCCCTGCTCTTCTTCGAAATAGTGCCAGAGGATCTTTTACATCCACCTGAGAAAGCAGTCGGGGCCTCGGTTTAACGTCTGATCCGAAAGACGTTAAAAGTGAGACAAGGGACCTATTAATCTGATTTTCTGCAGTTGGTTGAGGGAATGAATGTTGGTCAGGATATCGGAAGAATTCTCCACTCTTTTTCAAATAGTACCATAGGATCTTTTAAGTGCACCTGAAGAGGTGGGGATGAGACCTCGGTTTAATATCTCATTCAAAAAATGGCATATCATGGACAATCACTCCCTGAATTTCGAACTTACGCAATCAAACCATAATACCAATCAATCTACCTTTAGTTTTAGCTCTAGACCTCAAAAACAGTCTCTCTTACTGCATCTGCGCACATGTACACACATTGTGGAATGTCCCAAGACTTTAGTTGCACCCCGTGCCAATAAACAGGCCAGTGAGTGAAGACACTAGAGTGGCTCACCAATTTAATACATGAGCAGTGCCAACAATTATGCAAGCAGCAAATGAGCAAGTGGTCAGTTTCTAGTTATTAAAATAGTTCAAATTAACTTTGGCAACCTTAATACACACTTGGGTGGAAACTTCAAATCATGGCAGGCAGGCAATTTAAGTTTCTCACCCAAACTCATTAATTTTGCACTGAAAAAAGATGTTTAATTTCAACTAAACTACTTTTGGTATGTGTGGGAAGATAACTAGCTGAAAATCTCTCCTCCACTCCTCGAGCAGTTTCTTCTGTATAGGCATCAGTAGGAGAAATTTCAAATTTGAAGAAAGGACATTGATTAAACAAATTATAGCAGATGACTTTACAATATTAATGAGGTATTTGCCTGAAGTCCATCAATAATGTGTTTGATGTTCTCCAATTTTTAAGCAAATCAAATGATTAAATTAGTTCAAAGATGTGTTTGGAAAAAAATATTGCATACCACGCACTATGTTAATATCTTCTAATTGTCTGACCTAATGCTTCTGTTAAGCAATGGTTCCACTGCCTGGAATGTCAAAAGATTACCCTTCATGTTTTCACTAGTAACCTACATGTTATCTCGTTTAAATGGGAAAACCATCAAGGTCAAAAAAGTGGCTACATCTGAAACTGTAAAAGCATAACCAGCAGCCAACGTAATCCGTCAGAATCATTCAGAGTACATGAAGTAGTACAATGGAGTCCTGTACCCAAATCCCACAAGGAAGCAGATGCTTGTTGATAACTTAACAGCACTAAAGATAGCTCCTCTTTTACCCATTTCAAACAGCATTAATACAAGTTTACCAACATTGAAACAACTTACCTACAGATAAAATATCGGCTTTTCTGCTCAAAGGGTGAAGGAACATGAAAGGTATTTATGCACTCTGAACTGCACTGTTCTATAATTATCACTATTCATCAAATGTAGCAGACTTATCCACCTCTTTCTCCGATTAATGGCATCACAAAGCTGACGGAGCAGACGGGGAGGGGCTGCTGCTAAATCGTTTTCAGAAATAGACCAAAATTCAGTTCTGTTTGTTTCAAATATCAAAATTTGAACTAAACTTAAAGCAGAGCTGGAAATTATGACCACATAAAGAATACAAGAAAGCATGGCATGAGCAAAGGTAATTGATTCATTAACACTGCTCCTTCCACAATCTACCCTATTTCACCCTTTAATCTATTGATATTCCCTGACCAAAGGCAAACAAAGAAAGCTCCAAAATAACTATCTATCTCTGCTGTTCCATCATAACCCTCTTGTTCTCCACAGACATGCCATCAATCAGTGATTTGATCCATACAGCGTTAGAAATAATGGCCCAGATTTTGCTGTAATAATAACAGCGAGGCTATCAGGGTAAATCTGACAGCAACTTCTGGTGTCCACACATTCACAGTTAAACGCACAAATCCAGAAGTTGCTGTCTGAGATACACTGCACCTCCACTGGGTGCGCTGTTGCAGTCCTTGCCAATAGACTCGGCACTGAAATCACTGTAATGGCGTGAACTTGGGATAATTAACCACTAGTTCCGCACTTCCCCGCTGAGAGGAAAATCCAGGCCAATACTTTCAACTTGCAGTCAACTACCCATGCAACGGATTGGTCTTTTTAATTAGATTTATTCAAACAGCTTCAGGTTGACTAGAAATCTTCAGTAAATTATGAATAATTACACTGAAATCTCACGTTTTAGTGGTCCTGTTCTAATATAACCAAAACAGTATTAAAATCCATCTGACACTGCTTTTTCATAAAATATGGATTGATTTATCCCTTTTCCTCAAAAAAAGCACTTGCTTATGCTATAGAATATGATTTTTAGTGAACGTGCAGAAAAAGCACATATGGCCAACCAAGCTTTACAGAGAACATTAATAAGCTTAAAAATAGTCTGTCACATGCAGGTGTACAAGTAAAATACACATGTAATTTTATAAAATATGATTAAGATATGAATTTATTTAGTTACAGGACAAAGATGAGCAAAATGATATGTAGAACAATATGGTTCCGGAACTGTTGGTACCATGAATATGTCATAGTAGAAAGAACAGCTGGACTAGGATACAAGATTTAACAGGTATTGTTCAATTTAACTTTGTGAGGTTGAGGGATAAGAGAAGGTGGAAAGGAAGAAAATGAGCAAAACCTTTTCTCAAGAGATTCAATAGGTTGGATAGAGTTTAGGGTACAGCAAATTGCATATGGTCTGTGGAAAGATTTATCATAACTGACCAAATATCCTTTTGTTGCTTCGTGCTTTAAGATTCCAAATTAACAAAATTTATGGTTCCAAAATTGAATTAAGCATGTATCTGATTAACTTATGGGGAAAAGGAGGATAAATATTTTGGGTTCTGGCTCAGTATTAATTTGAAAATTCAAAGGACTCACTTGAAAAGAGACATAACTTTGCATGACAGAGTTATTTTTAAAACTGCTTATTTTAAATTTTAAAATTGGAGCAAAATTTAAAACTTAGCATTGGAACGAGGTGCAGTATTTAAATACGAATGACAAGTTAAAACTAATGTCGGTCATACAAGCCTAGTTGAGAAAATGCTTCTCAGGGATGCTGATGTGATGCGATTGGTTACTGCGGGTGGGAAAAAATAAATTAATGTGACTGCTTGAAGTTACATAGAATATACAGCACAGAAACAGGTCCAGAAACCGGAATGGGACCCGTGGCCTAGCGGAAAGGGTATATAGGGAGGTAGCAAAGGCTTTAAACTAGTAAGACGGGGGGAGGAATCTACAAGAAATGAAACCAGCCTAAATATAAACAAAACAGGACAGGAGAGCATGGGAAAGACTAAACTAGGGAGGACATAGATGGCCAATGAATAAATAGAGTTCTAGAACAGGAGGGTAAAAAGATGGTTAAAAAGAAAGAGAGAGGAACTGCTCTTAACAATCAGTTAAACTCGCTGTACAGCAATGCACACAGTGTCCGTAATAAAACAGGGGAACTGGAGGCAATAATACATTGCGAGGAACCAGATACAGTAGGCATTACTGAGACATGGCTACAGAAAAATCAGAACTGGGAATTAAACATTGCAGGGTACAATATCTTTAGAAAAGATAGAGAGGGAAAAAGGGGAGGTGCAGTAGCTATACTTATTAGGGATAGCATAATAGCAGTAGAAAAGTGACGCAGCTATCAGTAAAACAGAAATAGAATCCATGTGGATAGAGATAAAAGATAATAAAGGATCAATCACACGAATAGGGGTAGTCTACAGACCACCTAATAGTGGAAGGGAGGTGGAGGATGAAATAGGCAAATAAATTAGGGAAATAAGTAAAAACGTAGAATGATATTCATGGGGGATTTCAACTACCCCAGTATTAATTGGCCAGAAGAGGTAGGGAAAGTGGATAAGAGAATGGAGTTCCTACAATGTATACAGGACTCCTTTCTAACCCAACACGTAAGAAGCCTGACAAGGGAGGTTTTGCTACTGGATCTAGTAATGGGGAATGAACCAGAGCAGATAAGAGAAGTAAAAGTAGGGGAACATCTAGACAATAGTGACCATAATATAATATGCTAAGATAATAATTGAGAAGGTTTTAAGTATGACAAAGACCAAGGTAATAGATTGGAGAAAAGCTGATTTTGAGGGGATGAGAATAGAATTTGGGAAAATAAAATGGACAAAAATATTGGCAAACATTAATGTAGAACAGCAATGGGAAACATATAAAACGGTGTTCAACAGCGTCCAGGGAAAATATATTCTGCTAAAAAACAAGAAGATAAACACTAATGAGATACCATGGATGAATAAAGACTTAAGGGAATAATTGAAGGTAAGGAAAATGGCATACAGTAAGTAAAAGTACAGCAGGGGACAGCATGACAAGGGACAATAGGAAGAGGTTAAGAGAGACATCACATAAAAATTAGGAAGGCAAAGAGGAACTATGAAATTAAATAATCAAGGAACATAAAACAAAATAGTAAAATATTCTACAGGCACATAAATAAAAAAAGGAAAGTTGGGATGGGAATAGGACCACTAAGGGATGGACAGGATAATACCACAGCAGTGATAGAGAGATGGCAGAAATATTAAATAATGACTTTGCTTCAGTATTTACCAGGGAGACAAAACAGGTGGACATGACATCGGAAGATAAGATTAGAAATGAGATAACTGCATTTAAAATAAAGAGAAGAAATATTAAATAAACTAATCAAGCTCAAAGAGGATAAAACCCCTGGTACAGACGAATTTCATCCCCACATTTTTTTAAATCTAGGGGAGAGATAGCAGAGGCATTACTACACATATTTAATAATTTGTTAGAAAAAGGTGTAGCGCCAGAGGACTGGCGGATAGCTAATGTAATACCTATATTTGAGAAGGGAGATAGAACGTGTCCAGGGAATTATAGACCAGTCAGCTTAACATCGGTGGTAGGAAAAATAATGGAATCCCTACTAAAGGAGAAAATAGAAGAACATCTAGAAACCAAAAATATAATAATGAATAATCAGCATGGATTTCAAAAGGGAAAGTCTTGCTTGATTGACCTCATTGAATTTTTTGAGGAGGTAACAGAGGGAACAGTCAAGGCTAATGCAGTAGATGTAATTTATCTCGGTTTTCAAAAGACCTTCGATAAGGTACCACATAATAGACTAATGAATCAGGTCAGAGAATGCGGGGTCAGGGGACAAGTAGCAGAATGGATAGCTAGCTGGCTTCAAGACAGAAAGCAGAGAGTAAGGTAAAGGATAGCTATTCATTGTGGCAGAAGGTGGGAAGTGGTGTTCCACAAGGACCAGTGCTGGGATCAATGCTTTGATCAATTTATATTAACGATTTAGACTTTGGAATCAAAAACAATTTCTAAATTTACGGATGACACCAAATTGTCAATACTGAGGAGGACTACAACAAATTACAAGAAGACATTAATAAACTTGCAGAATGGGCATATAATTGGCAAATGAATTTCAATACAGATAAATGTGAGATTACATTTTGGTAAGAAAAATAGTGAGGTCACAGATTACTTGGAAAATAAGAATCTAAATGAGGTAGAAGGGCAAAGGGATCTTGGAGTACAAACATACAAATCACTAAAAGTAGAGATGCAAGTGAATAAGGCCATTAAAAAAAAGCAAACCAAGCACTAAGGTTTATTTCTGGAGGGATAGAATTGAAAAGTAGAGAAGTTATGCTAAACTTGTATCGAACCTTGGTTAGACCACAGTTGGGAATACTGCGTACAATTCTGGTCGCCATATTATAAGAACATAAGAATATAAGAATTACGGGCAGGAGTAGGCCATACGGCCACTCAAGCCTGCTCCACCATTCAAGATCATGGCTGATCATTGACCTCAACTCTACTTTCCTGCCCAATCTCCATATCTCTCAATTTCCCCTAGAGTACAAAAATCTATCTAGCTCAGCCTTGAATATACTCAACGATTCAGCAACCACAGCCCTTTGTGGTAGAAAATTCCAAAGATTCACAACCCTCAGTGAAGAAATTCCTCCTCATCTCATCTCAGTCTTAAATGGCAGACCCCTTATCCTGAGACTATGCCCCCTAGTTCTAGACTCTCCAGCCAGGGGAAACAACCGCTCAGCATCTACCCTGTCAATCCCCCTCAGAATCTTATATGTTTCAATGAGATCACCTCATTCTGCCTGTCTGTTCAAACCGTCAAGTACCCTGGAATATTTAATTTCCAACCTTGGATACATTGCAACCACTTCTCTATAATGGCTAGTAGATCAAAGCCATTTATCCCTATTTGTGTCACTAATTCATCTATCTTGTTATGAATGCTTCATGCATTCAGATAAAGAGCCTTTAATTTTAATTTTTTACCATTGTTCCCTGCTTTCACCTTATTAGCTGATGCACTACTACCGTTAAACCCTCTGTCCCTTCCTGTCACTCTTAGCTTATCTTCTCCCAAATCACGACACTGCTCCATTGCTGTGACTTTTCTCTTTAGATTTCTGAATTTCCCCTCACCTGACCCCTCCCCCTACTTTTTTTTTTAGTTTAAAGCCCTATGTACAACCCTAGTTATTCGATTCGCCAGGACTCTGGTCCCTTCAGAACTCCCGGTCGCGCCTGCAGAGAACAGCATCGATTCCCCGGACTATACGGTTCCCTACCACTACAACATTCCTTTTCACGCCCCCCACTTGAATGGCCTCCTGTACCATGGTCAGTTTCCTCATCTACCCTGCAGACTTTGCCCTCATCCACACAGGCAGCAAGAACCTCATACCTGTTGGATAAGGGCAAAGGCCGAGGCTCCTCCAGCACTACAACTGGGGTTCCATTACCTGCCCCAGTTGCAGTCACACCCTCCTGTCCCTGACCACTAACCAGACCTGTACCACTACCTAACCTAAGGGGTGTGACTGCCTCCTGGATCAATGTGTCCAGATAACTCTCCCCCTCCCTGATGCCCCGTAATGTCTGACCACCAGGTCTGTAGTAAGTATCTACATCGAGAAACTTCAGCTCAAAGTTGATGCAAACAATTACTACAGACCTGGTGGTCCGAGATTTCGATGCTCTCCACAAACACCACCTGCACTGCCATCCCTATATAACTTTGTTTTGGTTATTTAATTAATTAAAAGTTTATGTACTTAATTAACGTAGCTTATAGTTTTGTTTTTTTAACTAATTACCAGATCTAGTTTAAGTTATAGGTAGATTAAATTAAATATTTACCTGTAACACGAAGCACTACAAGTATTGAAGGCATAAAGCAACACATCCTCCCCCTCCGTACCGAATTCCCACTCTCTCCAAATTCCCAACTTTAACACTCTGTTTAGAAGCATTCCATTTAAGACCACTCTGTGCAGACCACTCCATTATAAAAAAAGGATACAGAGGCACTAGAGAGGGTGTAAACAAGATTTAAAAGGATGATACCAGAAATGCAAGGGTACACCTATCAGGAAAGGATGAACAGGCTGGGTCTCTTTTCACTTGAAAGGAGAAGGCCGAGGGGTGACCGAATAGAGTCTCTGAAATTATGAAATGTTTTGATAGAGTAAACACAGAGGGCTAAAAATTGGATAGCCCCCACTGTTCCCGATAGCATGGTTCCACAAAAAATTGGTGGACAGCACCCAGCACAGGGCGAATGGTGCTATCCACCAATCTTTTGCAGAACCGTGCCATTGCCAGAGGGAATGGTCTTTATTTGTCTCCTCCTCCCACTACAAGCAACCACGAATGCTGAAGCCAGCTGTAGTGATTCTGCCCTGTCGGAGATCAACTAACACTATCATGAGTCAGGTCAAAATTTGGAGCCCTCCTGGCATTACAGCTCAGTACCGCACCACAATGTGCTTATTCATTGAGCTATTATAGACCTCTTAAAAGTTTGTTTTGGAATTTGAAAAATGAGGATGAGGGCCAGTTTTGGAATTCTTTGCATACACTATCTGTAAACAATGGCAGCTCTCAACTGTTACAATGTAATTTGACATCTTACCTAAGATTTTGGGTTGGTAGAAACAGGAACAGCAGCATTTCTTTTACCTTTCATTCACAAGGTAAAATTTAATTCTTATCTTTGAAACTTCAACAATGTGTTATGCCAACAAGTAGATCCAATTACCCTAATTAGACTTGATTTTATATGGGCAAGTTGCACTAAACTGTACAGGTAAAGTACTGTGGTATCATCTAATTAAACTCTAGCTCCTAAATTAGCATGAAGACAAATTACCTATATGGCTTGCCGTTACTGTTGCAACCAAGCAGTAAAAAATCGCAGCTCGTTTCTCAGAAGCCAGCGCCACCTACTTGAATCAGAATGACTGTTTATGCAAATTCACCAACTCACAAGAAAAGCATGGGTGGCATCTTAAATGAGCTCCGAAGAAGAAATACAATAAAAGCAATGATCAAGTTCAGACTTGCATCATCTCATTTTGAAAATTGGAGTTATATTAGATGCTAAAATTTGAGTAAATATCTAAATATTTTATCTGTCAGAAATTTGAAATAAAGTTTTATTGTGCCAATTAACTTCTAATTGATATTTATTTCAGTTTTACGGAATACATCAGCGTGGAGTTCAAGAATTTTAAAAGTAAAATATGTAGGAGTTACTGACATCAGAAGAAGAATTTTTAGCCTTTCCAGGAAGGCAGTTGAACCATCAAGTCCAGTGAACAAACATATTTGCCACTCGTTATTTTTCATTTTCTATTTTGATCTCTTCTTCTCACTTCCTCTTCTCCAAAATGTGCTGACTTTTGCTGCATTACAAATCCATCAGTAAATTTCATCTTCTAATGCCATTCTTCATGAAAGTTCAGAGGAGAGGTGAAAAATAAAATAAGATGGCAAAGAGAGAGTATGAGAATAGAATGGCAGCCAACATAAAAGGTAATCCAAAAGTTTTCTATAGGCATATAAATAGGAAACGGGTAGTAAGAGGAGGGGTGGGGCCGATTAGGGACCAAAAAGGAGACCTATGCATGGCGACAAAGGGTATGGCTGAGGTACTAAACAAGTATTTTGCATCTGTCTTCGCCAAGGAAGAGGATGCTGCCATAGATATAGTAAAGGAGGTGGTAGTGGAGATACTTGATAGGATAAAAATTGATAAAGAGGAGATATTAGAAAGGCTGGCTGTACTTAAAGTAGATAAATCACCAGGAGCGGATGGGATGCATCCTGGGATGCTGAGGAAATTGCGGAGGTACTGGCCATAATATTCCAATCCTCCTTAGATATGGGGGTGGTGCCAGAGGATTGGAGAATTGCAAATGTTACACCATTGTTAAAAAAAGGGTGTAAACCAGACCAGTTAGTTTGACCTTGGTAGTGGGGAAGCTTTTAGAAACAGTAATCAGGGACAAAATTAACAAAATTTGGACAAGTGTGGATAAATTAAGGAAAGCCAGCACGGATTTGTTAAAGCAAATAGTGTTTAACTAACTAAGCTCAACACCATCCAGGACAAAGCAGCCCGCTTAATTGGCACCCCATCCACCACCTTAAACATTCACTCCCTCTACTGCCGGCGTACCGTGGTTGCAGTGTGTACCATCTACAAGATGCACTGCAGCAACTCGCCAAGGCTTCTTCGGCAGCACCTCCCAAACCCGCGACCTCTTCCACCTAGAAGGACAAGGGCAGCAGGCGCATGGGAACACCACCACCTCCAAGTTCCCCTCACCATCCTGACTTAGAAGTATATCGCTGATCCTTCATCGTCGCTGGGTCAAAATCCTGGAACTCCCTCCCTAACAGCACTGTGGGAGAACCTTCACCACACGGACTGCAGCGGTTCAAGAAGGCGGCTCATCACCACCTTCTCAAGGGCACTTAGGATTGAGCAATAAATGTTGGCCTTGCCAGCGACGCCCACATCCCATAAACAAATTTAAAAAAACTTGATTGAGTTCTTTGAAGAGGTAACAGAGAGGGTTGATGAGAGTAATGCAGTTGACGTAGTGTACATGGATTTCCAAAAGGCGTTCGACAAAGTGCCACATAATAGGCTTGCCAGCAAAGTTGAAGTCCATGGAATAAAAGGGACAGTGGCACCATGGATACGGAATTGGGTAAGTGACAGGAAACAGAGAGTAGTGGTGAACGGTTGTTTTTCCAGACTGGAGGAAGGTATACAGTGGTGTTCCCCAGGGGTCGTTTTTAGGACCACTGCTTTTCTTGATATATATTAATGACTTGGATGTGGGTGAACAGGGCACAATTTCAAAATCTGCAGATGACACAAAACTTGGAAGTATAGTGAATGAGGAGGAGAATGATAGACTTCAAGAAGACAGACAGGCTGGTGAAATGGGCGGACACGTGGCAGATGAATTTAACGCCGCAAAGTGTGAAGAGATACAGTTTGGTAGAAAGAATGAGGAGAGGACATATAAACTAAATGGTACAATTGTGAAGGGGGTGCACGAACAGAGAGACCTGGGGGTATGTGTGCACAAATCGTTGAAGGTGGCAGGGCAGGTTGACAAAGCAGTTAAAAAGGCTTACGGGATCCTGGGCTCATAAATAGATGTATAGAGTACAAAAGTGTGGAAATTATGATGAACCTGTATAAAACACTGGTTCGGCCCCAACTGGAGTATTGTGTCCAATTCTGGCAACACCACTTTAGGAAGGATGTGAAGGCCTTAGAGAGGGTGCAGAAAAGATTTACAAGAATGATTCCAGGAATGAGGGACTTCAGTTATGTTGATAGACTGGAGAAGCCGGGGTTGTTCCCCTTGGAGCAGAGAAGATTAAGAGGAGGTTTGATAGAGGTGTTCAAAATCATGAGGGGTCTGGACAGAGTAGATAGAGGGAAACTGTTCCCATTTTCAGAAGGGTCGAGAACCAGAGGACACAGATTTAAGGTGATTGGCAAAAGAACCAAAGGCAACATGAGGAAAAACTTTTTTATGCAGCGAGTGGTTAAGATCTGGAATGCACTGCCTGAAAGGGTGGTGGAGGCAGATTCAATCATGGCTTTAAAAAGGGAGTTGGATAAGTATCTGAAGGAAAGAAATTTGCAGGGCTACGGGGAAATGATGGGGGAGTGGGACTAGCTGAAGTGCTCTTGCAGAGAGCCGGCACGGGCTGGACGGGCTGAATGACCTCATTCTGTGCTGTAACCATTCTATGATTCTATGATGATCTTATGTGGCTCGGTGGTTTGATAATGCTCCTGTGAGGTGCCTTGTGATGTTTTACTATGTAAAAGGCGCTATATAAATACAAGTTGTTGTTGTTTTAGTCTTCCCACTCTTGAACTGAAGGAAAGGGCGGGGGAGTGGGACTAGCTGAAGTGCTCTTGCAGAGAGTCGGCACGGGCTCGACGGGCTGAATGGCCTTCTTCTGTGCTGTAACCATTCTATGGAGGTGATTTTGCCAATGGGGACGAGATGGAGGCGGGACTGCTGCTTGTCGGGTTTTAGTCTCGCCTCCATCGACGTCCGGCCAACCCACGCTATTTTCCCCTGATTGACCTTGTTAAGCCCGCCCAGCGGGCTTAGCAGGCCAATTAAGGGAAAGCCGGTGACAGAGAACGTCAACATATGACGTTTCATCTGTCAAAAATGTTTGACAGATGAATTGTTATCATTTGACAGCTTTGAGAAGCTGTCAAACACTGACATTCTCTGTTGTTTGGTGAGTTATTGTACTCAAGACTCTCCAAACCAATTTCCTGAGCAGAAAGCAGATGGCTGTTGCATCAGAGAATGCAGCAGCCATTCTGTCATCTCTGCCGTGGAGATGCCGGAGCCTCCGCATCCCCAACGATTGAAGCCTGCAGGAAGAAACAAAGGTAAGTAAACATTTTCTATCACTTTCCACTCACCTCACATACTTACCTCTCCACACTTGCACCCATCACTCACCTCCACAGCGCACTTTTCAATCCCTCTCACCCCCGCAGACACACTGCTCGCCTCGCTGACTCTGGCGGGGTTTCCCGACGTCGGGAAGCCTGCACTTCTGTTGGAAAAATGGGGATGATCCTCTTAACTGCCTGTTAACTACCTGTTAACAGGCAGTTAAGTGGCTGTAATCCCCTTCCCGCCTCGAGGAGACGGGACCCGGCGCGGGTCGGGTACCCACCTCCTGGGAAGATGGCACGGAGGCGGGGTGGGGGCAGGATGGGTACCCGCCCCCAGTTTCTGCCATTTTCCCGGCAGTCCCGCCTCCAAACCCGCCTCCCCAGGGCTGGCAAAATCGCCCCCCTTGATTCTATGATTTATGCTTGAGCCTCAAAAGTGAGTGTTGAGATGCTATCTTAGTTACAGGAAGTATGACAAGCTATTTTAATCCAATGTTCACACATGCCCATTCTCAAGCAAGGTCTGTGGATAGCTATCCAAAGTTTAAATCCTGGTTGATTTTTTTCTGCTCCCCAACATGAGGTATAGATGGCAACTGTAACACCTAATTGCTGCCCCAGCTACGATCAACTCACCCAGCGCAGAGTGGGAATCAAATCTTGGACATTCTAGTCTGTATGTACTACATTGTGCAGTGTCTTCATACACTTTGGCCCCAGAAATTCTTAAACTTCCCGCTCTGCCATGGGAAATACGGCACAGCTGGACTTCTGGCCGCCAATCTGCCTTGGCACTGACTCTTTCCCAAATCGCAGGGACGGAGTCATTTACATAAAGGAAGCAGCTACTTTTGATACTTATAACGCTGCCTAGACAATGGCCTCACAAAGGTGTAGGGGGAAGGGAGAAGATGCTAGAAATATTGAGGCAGCACCTTGTCACTCTGTTGGGAGCACTGGCCGAAGAGTTTTCTTTTATAAAATGAACAATTTCTCTGTTGCTGCTTTCCTACATCAGACCCCACTTCCACATTTGTACATTAAGTATGCCTGCATCATGCACATGGAAGGTGGAACCAACACATTTCAGATGGAGGATTCTGCCAGTTGTGCATAACCGATGATGTCACAACTGAAGTGGGGTGGGTACAAGCAGCCCCAACCCACTCATCCATCCCCAGGTGGAATTTTTGGTAGTGGGAAGAAAATAGTGTAGCCAAATTTAAGCTTCCCCGCCACCCCACAAGCCAAGGTATCATTCCTCTCCGGTCTAGGAATTTTGAGGCCTATGACATGAAGCAAGCCTTTCTTTATTTCTTTCCATTGGTAAGCAGAACATTTGTTGCACTACAGTCACTTTTGTCACATGACCTTGAATAGCAGATTTTCATCACAATACAATATTAACTTGAACTAGTGTGCTTTACTTGTTTTTACTTTCAGTAACTCAGAGGGTAGTGTTTTATGAAGACAGGAGTATTATATTATGTAACACACTGTACAAAGTTATGCTAAACCTTTATAAATCATTGGTTAGGCCTCAGCTAGCATATGTGTCCGATTCTGGGCACCACACTTTAGGAAGGATGTCAAGGCCTTGGAGAGGCTGCAGAGAAGATTTACCAGAATGATATCAGGGATGAGGGACTTCAGTTAATTGGAGAGACTAAAGAAGCTGGGACTGTTCTCCTTGAGAGCAGAGAAGGTTAAATGGAGATCTAATAGGTGTTCAAAATTATGTAGAGTAAATAAGGAGAAACTGTTTCTACTGGCAGAAGGGTCAGTAACCAGAGGATTTAAGATACAGTAAACTCTTGTTTAAACGGCACCTAATCAACCGGAATTCTTTACTAACTGGCAAAATAGATAACTGGTAATCTTGCCGAATCCATCCATATTTTGTTTTTCCGAGTCCGAGTTTCCCGCGGTGGCCGAGTTAGTCACTGGTTTTTATTTTTTTGTGTTAAAAATTGCCTACCTCTCTGTTATCCGGAATTTTTAATCAACCGGCACCATCCCGGTCCCGTCGGTGCCGGATACGAAAGAGTTTACTGTAATTGGCAAAAGAACCAGGGAGGAGAGGAGAAGAATTTTTTTTACACAACAAACTGCTATTAAAAGGAAAAGCTTACAGGGCTATGAGGAAAGAGTAGGGGAGTGGGACTAATCGGACAGCCCTTTCAAAGACCCCGTACAGGCACGATGGGCCAAATGGCTTCCTTCTGTGCTATACGATTCTATAATTCTGTATTATTCTATTGCTGAGGAGATCTCCTAAGTTATCTGGCCTCATCTTTAGGGCCACAAGGTCGATAAATAAGTAGGCCTTGAATAGCACTCAGCCACATCCTGAGTGTCCTCAGACACATAATTAAGAGGGTAGTTCTGTTGCTGGGGAAGTTTCTCTGAAATTAGAAGTGATTATTTTTTTTACAATAACTTGACAGAAATTTATATGTACAATTAAGTGCAACACAAAGTTATGGCAGATATGTCTGAAAGCTAAATACACAAAGATGGTCACAGTGCATCAGGGATGATTAATCCTTCTTCAAGCAAGGTGGCTTCTACGTTGGAGAAGGAGTGCACAGATGGCCGCTGAAAGTATTTGGAAAGAAATTTGGGACTGATGTGCTCAGAGACTTGGAAGTAGAGTTAATACACCAATCTAGCACTTCCAGCAGGGACCTGCGCTCAAGATAGCAGCCTAGAGAATCAGTGCTCAAGATTTGTAGCTCTCTCTGCTACCCAGTCTCACTTAGAGCACAGCTCCACAAATTCTACCATTGTGTTTTTGATTAGTTCCTGGGAAATTTGAGCTGAATAGAACTTTTTGGCTGACAGGTGTGACAAACATGTGCTGGACAGTGTCAGCTGTGGCTCAGTTGGTAGCACCCTTGCCTCAGTCAGAAGGTTGTGGGTTCAAGTCCTACTCCAGAGACTTGAGCACTAAAATCTAGGCTGACACGTCCTCTCAGGTGGACGTAGAAGATCCTATGGCACTACTTTGAAGAAGAGCAGAGGAGTTATCCCCGGTGTCCTAGCCAATACTTATAGCTCAATCAACGTCACTAAAACAGATTATCTGGTCAATATCACATTGCTGTTTGTGGAAGCTTGCTGTGCGCAAATTGGCTGCTGTGTTTCCTACATTACAACAGTGACTACACTTCAAAAAGTACTTCATTGGCACTTTGGGACATCCTGTGGCTGTATAAATGCAAGTCTTTCTTTTTTCCCTTTTGGACATAATGCATATTTACATATGGATCTCCCATGGCAAGGGTCAAAGATTACAAATAAATACAAATTGTGTATATAATTTTCCTCACCCACCACTGACAAAAAACACATTTTTCTCGCACACCCAAACTTTCATAACTAAACCCATGCCAGTAACCTGCTATAGTTGCATACTTAACCCTTTGAATATTGGTGGATTACCTTTCCTGTTAAAGTTGCCCTTTCCAAATTCCTGTGTTTATCTCTGGGAACAGCATAAGCTCTGCCTCAGTTGTGAGCAACACCACAGGAGTTCTGTCAGTCTGGAAATAGCTGTATATCTAAAGCATGTTTATCAACAAGCAAATCTGCTGATCATTCATAAAAGAAAAAAAATAAAACTGAATTGGTCAGGAATAAACAAATTAAGAATAAGGAAAGCACTTAGAAAGTTACCAATGAGGAACTACTATGATGATGAGTCAAATCTACCAATAAGATAAAGGAAATTATTCAATGATACTGCTTAAAATAGTTTTGAAAACCCTTCCAAGGTTTTATCCATAAATGAAATATATGCTGCTGAAAAGCAGGTTTGTAACGTACATACAAGTAATTCTATAGGCAAGTTTACAGATGATACAGGAAACTCTCGTTTAAACGGCACCTAAATATCCGGAATTCTCTAATAACCGGCAAAATTCATTCTCCGAAAACAACACCTCAATAACCAGAAATGTTGCCGAGTCCGAGTTTCCCGTGGTGGCCGAGTTGGTCAGTGGGGTTAGTTCTCCAAACTGCCACTACTCGGCTTCTTGGCGCTGTCGGAAGTCTCTTCCGATTCGAACACCTCAATAACCGGAAATGTTGCCGAGTCCGAGTCCATTTAACACAACATTCTGTAGGTGAGTACCCAATTATACTGCACATTTCTTGATTTTTTAATTTTTGTTTGCTAAAAATAGCCTCGGTAGATATACCTCTCCGTTATCCGGAATTTTTAAATCAACCGGCACCATCCCGGTCCCGTCGGTGCCGGATACGAAAGAGTTTCCTGTAAGTATTTTTTAAACTGCTTTAAAAACTTGTTTGTGCAATTTTGGAGTTCTCCCCATTTACCAAAATTCATTTACTTTCAATTTTCACTTTCCCCCCACCATTGGTTGTACTGATCAGTTTGTGGTGAAAACTGAGCTCAGAAGCTGCAAGTTCAGGGAAAGATGGTGGTAATCTTAAGATGCTCTGGGAGGCAGCTGTGAAACAAAAAGCCTGACACTTTAAGCAAAACACTGATAAGCTGTTTAAATCACCAGTGAGTAGCAGCACTGAAAGCAGTTCAGGTTAAATTATAATTTAATCGTTAGCGCCTTGATGCAGAAGAGGAGAAAGGCTCAGGATTTAACCGTCTATACTTGCCTCATTAAATGCAACCGTTCTTAGTTTTATTTCTTTCACAGTAGCAGGACTGCCAAACTTCCGAAACCCAAGTATGTTTCCACAACCGCCCCCTTCCACACCCCGTTTCCGTTTACTTGAATTATTTTAGAACTTGAGCAGAAGACTCATGGGGGGAAAAATTGGGTATCGCCCATTTTGGGGCGCTAATATCGGCCGGGCGCAAAGTTTAGCACCCGGCGCTAATTATCGCCTCTGACTGCAAAATTCACCTCTATCGCCCCTGGAGGTGATTTGAGCATTAAGTCAGGCTCTACACACCTCTCAAGGCGCAAACATCGGGGAGCGAGGCGCTACCTCAGAACGCTACCGAAGCTCAGGCGATGTCAGTTATCATGGAAGCCAGGCAGACTGGCGCCATCCAGTTCTTAAAGGGGAGGGGCTATCTTGCTGGCCAGCCACACCCTGCTCATTGGAGCTTCGAATCTCAACCTGGAGAGACCTCAAAAGCAATTGTGTTGGAAGCACTAATGGATAGGCCCAGGGAAAGAGCTCGGCGCTTCGGAACCTCAAAAGTGGTGCTGAGGGCCAAAACTCCTGAGAACAGCGCCCTCTCGACCTGCGTGTACCAAAAATTTTGCCGACAAGAAAAGACAGGAAGCGCCCGCCTTTAAATAGCGCTCCCCCAGCCCCTTCCTGACTTGAAAACATTCCCCTCTACCTGTCGTTCCTAGCGGCAGACAGAAAGGCAGGGGGCGCGACTCAATATCCGGTCCGGGGCGCGACTGGGGATTGCACGCTCGACTGACGTCACGATCTGCGGGCGCAGGAGATCGTGGCGGTAGTGTTTAGTGCTGCCGCAAAACGACTGGTCAATTTCGCGAGCGAGCTAAAATCGCCGTGCTCGGGCGCCAAGTTCCTAGTGCCTCGTTAGCGCCCCCGAGGCGCGAACCAACCGAATTTATCCCCCATAGCACTATAATATAGTGGCAATAAGAGAGACCTGGCTCAAAGAGGTTTTTTTGAAGATGGCAGGATAATTTGAGAAGGCTGTTAAGAAAGCATATGGGATCCTTAGCTTTTTTAATAGAGGTCTAGAGTACAAAAGCAAGGAAATTATGCTAAACCTTTACAAAACACTGGTTAAGCCTCAGCTGGAGTATTGTGTCCAATTCTGGGCACCACACTTTAGGAAGGATGTCAAGGCCTAAAAGAGGGTGCAGAAGAGATTTACTAAAATGGTACCAGGGATGAGGGACTTCAGTTATATGGAGAGATTGGAGAAGCTGGGGTTGTTCTCCTTCGAGCAGAGAAGATTAAGAGGAGATTTGATCGAGGTTTTCAAATCATGAAGGGTTTTGATAGTGTAAATAATGAGAAACTGTTTCCAGTGACAGAACAGTCGGTAACCAGAGGACACAGATTTAAGGTGATTGGCAAAAGAATCAGGAGACATAAGGAAACGTTATTTTACACAGCGAGTTGTTGTGATCTGGAATACACGGCCTGAAAGGGTGGTGGAAGCAGATTCAATAGTAACTTTCAAAAGGAAATTGCATAAATACTTGAAGTGAAATAATTTGCAAGGCGATGGGGAAAGAGCGGAGGAGTGGGACTAGTTGACTAGCTCTACCTCATCCATACATTTGTTACCTCTAGACTTGACTATTCCAACACACTCCTGGCTGGCATCCCAACTTCCACCCTCCATAAACTGAAGTTCATCCAAAACTTTGCTGCCCATATCCTAACACGTGCCAAGTCCCGTTCACCCATCACTGACGTATATTGGCTCCCGGTTGAGCAAAGCCTCGATTTTAAAATCCTCATCCTTGTTTTCAAATCTCTCCATGGCCTTACCCCTCCCTATCTCTGTAATCGCCTCCAGCCCCACAACTACCCCCACCCGAGATATCTGCGCTCCTCCAATTCTGGCCTCTTGTGCATCCCCGATTTTAATCACTCCACCATTGGTGGCTGTGCCTTTAGCTGTCAAGGCCCTAGGCTCTGGAATTCCCTCCCTAAATTTCTCCGCCTCTCTACTTCTCTTTCCTCCTTTAAAACGCTCCTTAAAACCTAATTCTTTTCTGCCCTAATATCTCCTTATGTGGCTCATTGTCAAATTTTGTTTGATAACTCTCCTGTGAAGCCCTTGGGATGTTTTACTATGTTAAAGGTGCTATATAAATGCAAGTTGTTGTTGTTACTTGAACTGGCACAGGCACGATGGGCCGAATGGCCGCCTTCTTTGCTGTATGATTCTATGAAGACTATCTTTGCTTTCATGTTTTACAAGACTGTCATAAGCTTTACCTCATTTTCAGCCTTGTAACAATCCCAACTGACCATAATCCTTAACATCTAAAAACAAATCCAACAGTATGTAAAAATAATGCATTTCTATTTCATTTGAATAAATTGGGGATCATTATTTTTTAAACTGGTAAACAAAATTACAAAAGCATTTGTAATGCTATTCTAAAACTCATTAATGGTGCTTCTTATGCATTATCTGTGCAACAGTTCTCATCATGTCTCCTGAGTGACAAGTGCATGACATAACAAGAAATCATTTCAGTTCAAAAGGTGAAAAATGCCATCTGTTGCAAAAAATGATGTGGCCGTTGTCCAGTTAATTTTGGCCTGTTTTATTTTAAATTATGTATTGAGTGTTGTTACAAACTGTTAAATAAAGAATTCTGGTCATTCCAGGTCTCAAGAGATTATGAGGAAATCCCCCAGACTGTTTTTCCACCCACACAGTTTCATGATACAATCTGAAGTCATCAAACCTCTTTACAAAAGGATAGACTTCAGTGTATAATTAACAGAAGGTATATTCTCTACATTGAAGCACATTGATTAAAAGCACTTCCTGAACACCAGCTGCTGCAGTGTCCATGACAACAGCACCAATCTGAAAGCTCACTTCACAGTTTGAAGTGCTTGTCCTTTTGTTATTCTTTCAGAAATGTTCACAGTGTTTTCACCCACTCTCTAGGCATACTAAACTGCTCAATACAAACAAGCTTTTTAAAGCCAATTATGCATTTGAGGTTATTTAATGCTAATGAGCAATCCAGCAAAGCCAGAAATACATGGGCTGGCCTGAGATTTGGAAGACAGTATTATTTTTCCAGAGTGATTATTTGCAACACTTTGTTCTGCGCATGCGCGCCCGTTTTGCGCAGTACCAAACGGTAAGGCGGTTATGGCCTGCACCACCACGTTTTCCTGGGCTCCGTGCGGAGAGGGTCAGAGGATCGGAGATCAGAGAAGGGATCGAGGGGGGAGAGGAGAGGGAATGAGAGCGGAGAGGGGGATCGAAGGGGGAGAGCGGGGAGGGGGATCGAAGGGGGAGAGAGGAGAGGGGATCAAAGGGGGAGAGAGGAGAGGAACTCAGTGGAGGGGGTGGGGGGAGAGAGAGAGAGGTGATCAGGAACTCGGGGAGGAGAGGTCAGGAACTCGGTGGCGGGGGGTGGGAAGAGAGAAGGTCAAGAACTCGGGCAGGGGGAGAAGGTTCAGGAACTCGGGGGGGGGGTGGGGGGAGGTGATGAGGAACTCGGGGAGGGAGGGGGAAGAGTGTGTCAGGAACTGGGGGGGGTGGGGGGAGAACAGTCAGGAACTCGGGGTGGGGGGGAGGGGGAGAGAAGGTCAGAAACTCGGGGTGGGGGCAAAAGAGCAGTCAGGAACTTGGGGTGGGGGGGGGAAAAAGAGTCCGGAACTCGGGGGGCGGGGCGGGCAGAGCATGGAGAGAACACTGGGGAATGGGAGAAGAACCTGATCCAGGTCTAATGGGGGCGGGGGGCGGTGATGAGAGCGAGAACATGATCCAGATGGGAATACGGATCCTCCTCTAGACATGGATCACGTTCTGCCAACCTCAACCCCAACCCCTCCCCTTTACACCCGCACCACGTTCTCCTCTCCTCCCTCTAGACCTGGGTGATTTCTCAGAAAGCCCGGCACGTGTGCGGCAAGTGACATAATTTGACTGGACAAAATCCCAACAGTCATGACACTGTCACTATTCACTTCTTACCCAATAAACCTGTTAACAATCCGTAACCCTCACACAATGCCCCATCTATGGAGGGGGGTGGGGAGAAAGAGGTCAGGAATTGTGGGGGGGGGGGGGGTGGTCAGGAATTCGGGGGGTAGGGGAGGGAAAAGGTCAGGAACTTGTTGAGGAGGGAAAAGGTCAGGAACTCGGGGGTGGGGTAAGGTCAGGAACTTGTTGGAGGGCGGGGGGGAAGAAGGTCCTAGCACACGAAGGTGAGCCCCATTTGTTCTCTGAAAGCAGTACTGTGAGCTATGTCTGGAGCCTGGCAGTCAGATTGAGTGGTTCAAATTACACATTGCAAAGTACTTCATTACTCAGGCAAGCAGGATCTAATTTCACATTCCAGATAAACTGTTGGGTGTGTCTTGTCCTCCAAGAGGACCAATCAGAAATCTGGTCTTATCATCCAAGGGGACCAATCAGAACTTTGGTGTTGCAAATACACACTGCCATTATTTTTTCAGTGTCATAAAGTGTTTTGGCATTTTACAATATTCCATATAACTCAGTCTTTTGTTTTTGCCAGGTATGAGCTTCAGATGGAATTATGATTTTATAAATTCTGGAAAGTCTATCTTTCATGCTTCCACCATATGGGTTTTATTCAGAATTAATTTATTCAGGAATATTAAAAATTGCACAATACAAAGGGCGATTTCCAACAGAACGGGTTACCATAAAGCTTGGTCCGCAATCATATCTGGTGTTGGATTGTACAAGTGGGCAACTGGCAAATTAATATCAATTAGGGTACAACTGAATATTTATTGGCGAGGGAGAATACATTATAGCATGGGTATCCAAACTATAGCTTGGGTATCCAAACTATAGCCTGTGTGCCACTTGGGGCCCAATGAGTTCGATCAATGTTCCTGTCCAGCTGCGCAGCTTGGCAGTTTCTCAATTGCAAAACCATGCATGTCCTATCTTCTATGTTTCTATGTGCGGTAGTTTGAATGAGCCGCGCAGCCCCTTAAAGGGGCCGAGCAACCAAAAAAAAATTAGCGAGAACATTGGTCCCGATAATAAAGCTCTCAAAGACGAGGCCGCTCAATTCTATTTGTGCTTTTATTTCTTACCTGCGGGTTTGTTTTGTTTGAATAGTATGGGCCTAGAAGTTTGGAAAGGGCTATTCTTAGCACCCTTACCTTATTTGTGGGTAAATACCAAATCAGAATACCAAGATCTGTTATTATCCACAGCTTGAGCTTACTTCAACTTAATGAGCACTGGATGAGCAGAAATTTTCTCCAATTAAATATTGGGAAGGCCAAAGCCATTGTTTGCGGTCCCCGCCACAAACTCTGTTCCGTAGCCAATGACTCCATCCTTCTCCCTAACATTTGTCTGAGGCTGAACCAGACTGTTTGCAACCTTGGTGTCATATTTGATCCCGAAATGAGCTTCCGACCACATATCCGCAACATAACAAAGACTGCCCTATTTCCACCTCCGTAACATCGCCCGTCTCTGCCCTTGCCTCACCTCATCTGCTGCTGAAACCCTCATCCATGCCTTTGTTACCTCTAGACTTGACTATTCAAACGCACTCCTGGCTGGCCTCCCATGTTCTACCCTACGTAAACTTGAGGTCATCCAAAACTTGGCTGCCTGTGTCCTAACTCGCACCAAGTCCCATTCATCCATCACCCCTGTGCTCGCTGACCTACATTGGCTCCCGGTTAAGCAACAGCACGATTTTAAAATTCTCATCCTTGTTTTCAAATCCCTCCATGGCCTCGCCACTCCCTATCTCTGTAATCTCCTCCAGCCCCACAATCCCCTGAGATATCTGCGCTCCTCTAATTCTGCCCTCTTAAGCATCCCTGATTATAATCGCTCAACATTGGTGACAGTGCCTTCAGCTGCTTAGGCCCTAAGCTCTGGAATTCCCTCCCTAAACCTCTCTAGCTCTCTTTCTTCCTTTAAGACGCTCCTTAAAACCTACCTCTTTGACCAAGCTTTTGGTCATCTGCCCTAATATCTCCTTATGTGGCTCATGTCAAATTTTTGTCTTATAACTTGATTTGAATTTTATATATGGCCCATGAGGCTCAAGGTACAAACCCAAGCTGCCCATATAGGCAAAAAAGCTTGCACACTCCTGCATTATAATGCACTTGACAATACAGACCAGTATTTAAACAGAACTCAAAAGCAACTTGTACAACAGATTCAGTGGTACTGCAATGACAGTGCCAGTACAGTACTGTGCAACGCAAAAAACTATGCATGCCTAAACTTGGATCTTTGAGGAAACTCCATTCCTTCTGTCTGAATTCGTGTCAAATTAGTTAGGTTCAGTGCAGGAACAGAAACATTTTTGGTTCCGCCCTGTCCTGCCACATGACATTGAGTACCAAGAAATATCTCTGCACAGTATCCTGAAATACATCCAATCTTAGCTATTGTACAGTAAATCTGATTTAAACGCTGATAAACTAAACATTCATCCACAATACATACCATTCTTGGTTAAAAAGATACAGTATTGAGCTAAAAATTCAAGTGTGATGCCAACTGCGACCACGGGTTAACGGCCGCCGAAAATGGTGGCGCTGGTAGGACTAAAAACATTTGGCGCTGGGGACTAATGATTATTAGCCCAGCGCTAAACTCACCGTGTAATGCCTATGTGGTGGCGTTTGTCACGGCATCAGACACCAATGTGGCATCCACAAACAGCGTTGCAGCTTCGAACAGCCTCTGAAAGCGAGGATTTAAGATCCCACAATGCTTTGTGAAATTACAAGGGCAATGCATTGTCGCTTTCTTAAAAGGGCAATGGCGTCTGAAATGATAAAAATAAAAATGGAAAAATATACAGTTTTCAGCCCTTACAGCTCAACTGCCTTCTGAAAAAAATTAAACTTTAAAAAGAATTTCCAAATGGGAGTCTTCAGCTCTTAAAGCTGAATTTCCTTCCGCACCCATAAAAATGGGAAAAGTGCTTCAGCACTAGTACAAATGGCTCAGCAAGCCAGGGAAGGGGCACCCAGGATCTCGCACGCAACACTCCAGCTTTGTGCAGGGGGGTCAACACTGCAAGAGAGGTCCTCTACCCACAGTGGACAGGAGGCCCTCCAAAAAGAACGATGTGGGACCACATCACCGAGGCCGTCACTGCCAGCAGTGTCACCCCCACCACCTGGCTCCAGTGCCCAAAGAAGCTTTATGACCTCAGAGCAGTGGTCAAGGTCATGACAGTCAATAAGGGTGATTAGTTGATTTCTTGTTGTCATATTGGATGGATAGATGAATAAAGTTGGATTGGAAAGTTCAGCGACCAGGCTTTGGAGACTCTGGTTGAGGCTGTGGAACGCCGACGGGCAGTGCTGTTCCCAGACACTGACAGGAGGCTATTGCCACAGGACTCCAGGAGGATGTGGAGGGAGGTCGCCCAGTATGTCTCAGCCAGAAGTGTGGTCCCCAGAACTCCCACTTAGTGGCACAAGAAGTTCAACCACCTCACTCAGGTGGTCAGGGTGAGAACGTGCTTCAAAAACCTCTACATACCACCATCTCAACCTCGCTCTGTGCACACATTGTATAAACCGCCAAATCCCCAACACTCACCCACCAACTATGCCCACCTACTAAAAGTGACATCCACATCTCCCGCCTTGCATACATTAACAGCTATTCAACTATGGTAGGCACATCTGCCAAACACATGGCTGCACACTCACTCACACGCTGTCCTTTTTCTTGCAGGCCAAGGGTGCTCATACAGGAGGGAGCAGCAACGCACAGGGGGAGGTCAGGCGCAGCTGCACCCCCTTACAGACCTGGAGGAGCGAGTGCGCAGCATCATTGCGGCCCAGGTCGTCGGCGCTGTGACAGTCGGAGAGGTCGACCCCCTTGGGGACAACAACGGTATGTTCATCATCTCTCCCTCTTCTCTCATACTACATCCCCCTCACAACACAACCTCTTCCCACATTCCATCTAAGAATACTGTCTCCATTCCTTGCTCCCTTCCTGCCCCCCTCCCCTGATGTTAAACCCACTCTTCGGCCTTTATACTTTCTGATAATCAGCCACCATCTGACCAGCCTGTCCCTCAGCCTCCCAGTGGCAGCGACGCGGGAGGAGAGGAGGATCAACAAGCCAGAGCCTCATTGCCTGCGTCTCCCGAGGGAGAGAAGTCCGACAATGGGGGAGCCTAGGAAATGTCAGAAAGGTATGGGGACCTGAGCATAGTGGTATTGTCACTGGGCTAGTAATCCAGAGGCCTGGATTAATGATCCAGAGACGGAAGTTCAAATCCCACCACGGCAGCTGGGGAATTTAAATTCAGTTAATTAAATAAATCTGGAATAAAAAGCTAGTATCAGTAATGGTAACCATGAAACTATCGGATTGTCGTAGAAACCCATCTGGTTCTCTAATGTCCTTCAGGGAAGGAAATCTGCCGTCCTTACCTGGTCTGGCCTATATGTGTGATTCCAGACCCACAGCAATGTGATTGACTCTGAACTGCCCTCTGAAATGGCCTAGCAAGTCACTCAGTTGTAACAAACCGCTACGAAACACAATGGCCCAGAAATTGATCTCGCTCTGTTCCCGCGTGGGTAAGCCTTCCCCGCGATGTCTCACCTCGCTTATGCTTTTTCTGATCCAGCTCGCACGAAATTGATGTTCCAGACATCAGCTGTGCTGGGCTTGCGTATCCCAGCGGCGTAGTTAATTCGTGCGAGCTGTGGGATCACGTGACTCAGTTAGAGCCAATGGCAGCACACCATCTTCCATTCATAAGTCTCACAGCATAGCTGTGAGACTTATGAATCTTACACCCCCCCAAAATAACAGCTAAACCTCAATTAAATTTTAAAAAAAACCCATCACATTAATAAAATAAGTATAGTTAATTAAATTAACCATTTTAAATAAAAAATTAAATTTTTGAAAAAATTTAAAATCTTTTAAAAAGTTATAAAAATAAACTTACCTGTCTTTAAAGTCTATAAAAAAGATATACCTGTAAAAAAAAATTCAAAAAAATACTTAATTCACTACTTACCTTCTTAAAAGCGGGTCTTACTCCTCCTTTTTACATTTCCAAAATCTTCCCTACTTACCTGCGCGTCCAAAGCATGAAGTGCACAGCGTGCGCGCAGCCTGTAGCGCGCACGCGATGCACTCAAGCCCCGCCCCCTTTCCGGAAGAGCAATTGCCGGTTTTCAGCGCATGCGCAGGGCATGCAGAAAACCGGCAATTGGAGTGGGAATACGCGAGAGTATGCAGTGCGTACTCTCGCACACCGGGATCAATTTTCGGCCCAATAATAAGAATGAAACCGGACGGACCACCCGGCATCGACCTCGGCAACGGCACACCCAGCCCAGTCGACCCTGCAAAGTCCTCCTCACCAACATCTGGGGACTTGTGCAAAATTGGGAGAGCTGTCCCACAGACCAGTCAAGCAACAGCCTGACAGTCATACTCACAGAATCATACCTTTCAGCCAATGTCCCAAACTCCTCCATCACCATCCCTGGGTATGTCCTGTCCCACCAGAGGTGGCAGCACAGTGGCATACAGTCGAGAAGGAGTGGCCCTGGGAGTCCTCAACATTGACTCCGGACCCCATGAAGTCTCATGGCTTCAGGTCAAACATGGGCAAGGAAACTTCCTGCTGATTACCACCTACCACCCTCCCTCAGCTGATGAATCAGTACTCCTCCATGTTGAACACCACTTGGAAGAAGCAGTGAGAGTAGCAAGGGCACAGAATGTACTCTGGGTGGGGGACTTCAATGTCCATCACCAAGAGTGGCTTGGTAGCACCACTACTGGTTGAGTCCTGAAGGACATAACTACCAGTTTGAGCCTGCGACAGGCGGTGAGAGAACCAACACAAGGGAAAAAACCTCCTTGACCTCATCCTCACCAATCTACCTGTCGCAGATGCATCCATGACAGTATTGGTAGCAGTGACCACCGCACAGTCATTGTGGAGATGAAGTCCCGTCTTCACACTGAGGACACCCTCCTTCGTGTTGTGTGGCACTATCACCGTGCTAAATGGGATAGATTTAGAACAGATCTAGCAGCTCAAAACTGGGCATCCATGAGGCGCTGTGGGCCATCAGCAGCAGCATTGTATTCCACCACAATCTGTAACCACATAGCCCGGCATATCCCTCACTCTACCATTACCATCAAGCCAGGGGACCAACTCTGGTTCAATAAGGAATGTAGAAGAGCATGCCAGGAGCAGCACCAGGCGTACCTAAAAATGAGGTGCCTACCTGGGGAAGATGCAACACAGGACTACATGCATGCTAAAAAGTGGAAGCAGCATGCTATAGACAGAGCTAAGCGATCCCACAATCAACGGATCAGATCAAAGCTATGCAGTCCTGCCACATCCCGTCGTGAATGGTGGTGGACCATTAAACAACTAACGGGAGGAGGCGGCTCCATGAATATCTCCATCCTCAATGATGGTGGAGCCCAGCACGTGAGTGCAAAAGACAAGGCTGAAGCGTTTGCAACCATCTTTAGCCAGAAGTGCCGAGTGAATGATCCATATCAGCCTCCTCCTGAGGTCCTCACCATCACAGAAGCCAGTCTTCAGCCAATTCGATTCACTCCATGTGATATCAAGAAACGGCTGAGCGCACTGGATACAGCAAAGGCTATGGGCCCTGACAACATCTCGGCTATCGTGCTGAAGTCTTGTGCTCCAGAACTAGCCGCGCCTCTAGCCAAGCTGTTCCAGTACAGCTACAAGCACTGGCATCTATCCGACAATGTGGAAAACTGCCCAGGCATTTCCTTTCCACAAAAAGCAGGACAAATCCAATCCGACCAATTACCACCCCATCAATCCACTCTTAATCATCAGCAAAGTGATGGAAGGTGTCGTCGAAAGTGCTAAGTGGCACTTACTCACCAATAACCTGCTCACCGATGCTTAGTTTGGGTTCCGCCAAGACCACTCGGTTCCCGATCTCATTACAGCCTCGGTCCAAACATGGACAAAGGAGCTGAATTCCAGAGGTGAGGTGAGAGTGACTGCCCTTGACATCAAGGTAGCATTTGACCGAGTGTGGCATCAAGGAGCCCTAGTAAAACTGAAGTCAATGGGAATCGGGGTGAAAACTCTCCACTGGCTGGAGTCATACCTAGCACAAAGGAAGATGGTAGTGGTGGTTGAAGGTCAATCATCACAGCCGGAGTTCCTCAGGGCAGTGTCTTAGGCCCAACCATCTTCAGCTGCTTCATCAATGACCTTCCCTCCAACACAAGGTCAGAAATGGGGCTGTTCATTGATGACTGCACAGTGTTCACTGCCATTCACAACTCCTCAGAAAATGAAGCAGTCCATGCCTGCATGCAACAAGATCTGGACGACATTCAGACTTGGGCTGATAAGTGGCAGGTAACATTCGCGCCACAGAAGTGCCAGGCAATGACCATCTCCAACAAGCGAGAGTCTAACCTATGCCCCTTGATGTTCAATGGCATTACCATCGCCGAATCCCCCACCATCAACATCCTGGGGGGGTCACCATTGACCAGAAATTTAACTGGACCAGCCACATAAATACTGTGGCAACAAGAGCAGGTCAGAGGCTAGGTATTCTGCGGCAAACGCCTCACCTCCTGACTCCCCAAAGCCTTTCCATCATCTACAAGGCACAAGTAAGGAGTGTGATGGAATACTCTCCACTTGCCTGGATGAGTGCAGCTCCAACAACACTCAAGAAGCTCGACACCTTCCAGGACAAGGCAGCCCGCTTGATTGGCACCCCATCCACCACCTTAAACATTCACTCCCTCCACCACCGTGGCTGCAGTGTGTACCATCTACAAGATGCACTGCAGCAACTCGCCAAGGCTTCTTCGGCAGCACCTCCCAAACTCGCGCCCTCTTCCATCTAGAAGGACAAGGGCAGCAGGCGCAAGAGAACACCACCACCTCCAAGTCACACACTATCCTGACTTGGAAATATATCGCCATTCCTTCATCGTCTCTGGGTCAAAATCCTGGAACTCCCTCCCTAACAGCACTATATGAGTACCTTCACCGCACAAGGGGTGGGCAATAAATGCTGGCCTTGCCAGCGATGCCCACAACCTGTGAATGAATTTAAAAAAAAAATGCCCACCATTCATGACTGGATGTGGCAGGACTGCAGAGCTTTGATCTGATCCGTTGATTGTGGGATCGCTTAGCTCTGTCTATAGCATGTGTTGCAGCTTCCCCAGGTTGGCACCTCATTTTTAGGTACACCTGGTGCTGCTCCTGGCATGCACTCCTCAGTGAACCAGGGTTGGTCCCCTGGCTTGATGGTAATGGTAGAGACAGGGGTATGCCAGGTTAGAGATTATGGTAGTGTACAATTCTGCTGTTGCTGATGGCCCACAGCGCCTCATAGATGCCCAGTTTTGAGCTGCTAGATCTGTTCTGAATCAATCCCATTTAGCACGGTGGTAGTGCAACACAACAGGATGGAGGGTGTCCTCAGTGTGAAGGCGGGACTTTGTCTCCACCAGGACTGTACGGTGGTCATTGCTACCAATACTGTCATGGACAGATGCATCTGAGACAGGTAGATTGGTGAGGACGAGGTCAAGTAGGTTTTTCCCTCGTGTTGGTTCTCTCACTATCTGCCGCAGGCCAGTGTGGCAGTTATTTCCTTCAGGACTCGGCCAGTAGTGGTGCTACCGAGCCACCACTGAGGACATTGAAGTCCCCCACCCAGAGTACATTCTGTGCCCTTGCTACCCTCAGTGCTTCTTCCAAGTGCTGTTCAACATGGAGGAGTACTTATTCATCAGCTGAGGGAGGGCAGAAGGTGGTAATCTGCAGGAGGTTTCCTTGCCCATGTTTGACCTGATGCCATGAGACTTCATGAGGTCTGGAGTCAATATGTTAAGGACTCCCAGGGTCACTCCCTCCCGACTATATACCACTGTCCCGCCACCTCTGGTGGGTCTGTCCTGCTGGTGGGATAGGACATACCCAGGGATAATGATGGAGGAGTCTGGGACGTTGGCTGTTGCTTGAGCAGTCTATGGGACAGCTCTCCCAATTTTGACACAAGTCCCCAGATGTTAGTGAGGAGGACTTTGCAAGGTTGACTGGGGTAGGTGTGCCTTTGTCGTGCTTGGGTGTGTGTGGGGGCGGGGGCCGGGTGGTGGTGTCTCCAACTACGGGAGCACTTGGGATGACATTTCTGGGATATGCAAGTAGTGTGAATGGTACTCTAGGGCCTGGTGGTGGTGGGGAGTGCCTTATGGTGTAGCAATGCTAAGAGAAGGCTCCTGGGAACTGATGATCGCAAAGTGGGTTCTTATAATTCGGAAGGGTCGTTGCAGTCTCTGTGTCTCAAGACTGGAGTATTGGGGGAGGGAGGACATGTCTGGCAGTATTGAGTGGAGAGACTGAGGGCTCAGTATTTTCAGGTGGGGGGCACCAGAGTTTACTAACGTGGAGAAAAAGGAGGCCCAGAAGAATATGGCCTAAATTCCCACTGGCCCCATTTGAGCCTTCAGCTGACTTTTCCTCCCCACCCCACTACACAACCACCACCATTACTATGTTTGCACTATTGATGCCTGTTCTTCACTCCAACCAGGACACAGCTCAAAAAGCATCCCACTAAGTTCCCAGCCATTAGGCAGAAACTGGTTTTAGATCGGTTGAAAATGTCTACTCCACTTTTAATGTGTTTGTCATCTGTGCAGTCAGCAAAGATACTAAAGAGCAGAAAGCACATTCAATTGACTTAAATGCTGCTGAAAGTCAGGAAACTAGTCAGGGAGAAAGATTTTTGTGCCTTAAGGCCAGGTAGATAAAAGGGGAGAGCAGAGCTCAGAGCACAAGAGGTAGGAGTGAGTCACATGGGAAGAATGAGCCAGAGGTCAAGTATAATAAAACTGGGCTGAAATAAAGAGTGGAAGTGTGACAAGAGATGTGTTAGGTATGATCGAAATGTGTTAAATCTTGTAAAATTCAGTTCAAGGAAATTGTCACCTTGCAATATTAATAAAATGTGAGAAAGCTACTCAGAACTCTAGATCAAGATAATGCAAGTCTGAATTTGGCTTTCTTTACAAATCCCTTTATGTTGATTAAGATAAGGGATTTTAGCGCCACAAAATGGAATATTTTGACAGCGGGTCGGGACCCCGCCGCCACGCGCCTTTCCCAAATGTCGGGTCTGTCATCGCTGAGCAGACCTGACACGCAGTGGCAGGGGAGGCAATTCAGGTCATTATGACCTTGTTAACAGAGAATTAAGAACTATTTTCAGCTCACCTTCAGAGTTTACCAGGTCACCCACGGGGATCACGTCAGGTAAGTAGGGCGGGAGTTGAATGGCCATGCAATCATCCCATTACTTGACAGCTGCAAATGTGCTATAAAAGTTCCCATCTCACAGCTGTTTATTTTCCAAGCTCAGAAGCTGTTGTTTACTGCATTTGGAAGACAGATTGAGCTTTATGCAGGTTGCAAGTGTTTGGAGCAAACTCTCTATCCAGTCTCACCTCGTTGGAACAACCTCTCTCACCATTGACAGGTTGCTTCTGTCATCTCAACCTCACTTTTTTTATTCGTTCATGGGATGTGGGCGTCGCTGGCAAAGCCAGCATTTATTGCCCATCCCTAATTGCCCTTGAGAAGGTGGTGGTGAGCTGCCATCTATTACATCAGAATGGGTGCGGTGTATACTGTCTCACCTTGGTCCTCAGAATCCCACCACAAACAGCCCCAACACCAGCAGCACCAACAACACCAACCTTCGCCGTAATCAACTGATGCTGCACTAGACACAGGGCATCAGCACCCGACCTCATTGCTGCCCGGGAGGCCAGGGATGGCCTCACCATGGCCAGATTTACTTCACTTGACGCTGGCTGCCACATGATGCGCCAGGTTGGCACCACCCCAGACCAACACCATAAAGCATCCCTACAATGCCCAAGCTATTCCTTTCACACTCATCACCGTTGCAGGGGATACCGTTATGTCTCACCATTCACTGCAACTCACTAAGCCACTTCCAAAGGTGCACACAAATCTGTCCAAGAACGCAAAGTGTTGAAAATAAAGATTTCGATGTTTGACAGCATATTAACAGAAACTTCACATGAAAATTGGCTAAAACACACAAGTGCCTACCCTTGTGTGTTGTTAGTTTTTATGATCGGACTAGGATGAGGGTGAGTGTGACTGGTGGCTAGTGAGATGGGGAAGTGATAATATAGATAGAGAGGGATGGGTGGAGGTGCAAGGTAAGTTGGTGTGAGTAAGGATGTGCAGGAGTAGGGTAGGGAAGGCAGAGTGATGGGGATGTGATGAGTGGCACAGCAGGATGAGGTTGAGTGTGGCTTTGCAGTAACATTTTGTGATCTACTGAGATCATTGAAAGGTTTGCGCCACTGCAGCCTGGTCCTCCTTATGACATCCCTGCTTGTGTCCTCCTGTGCAATGCGCAACCAGGCTGCGTTGGTCTCCTGGGGAGGTCTCTTCCACCCATTGGAAGGAAAGAGAACCTTCCTGCGTGCTATGACTCCCTCTATAAGCATATGGAGCGAGTCATGGGAGAACCTGGGTGCAGCCCTACACCTTTATGCAGTGCTTGTCAGTGTTTGCAGCACCTCAATGCTGTAGAACACTGACAGCACAAATGTCAAAATTAATTTGCGCATCGTCCCTTTAAGAAAACCGACTGATGACATGTCATTGAATTACTTGAGTACAGAGCTTGGAGACAGAGCTGGGAGATCGCAAACCGAGTGAATCGCAAGCAGAGTGGAGGAATTTTTTGAGCGCAGGAATTTGGTGGAGAGGAGGAAGGCGGTGGAGACATCTGAATGAAAAGGAGGAGTGGAGCCACAGAACCCAAGGTTAATAGACATGAGAGCGGACCTGCGGGAGAGCGAGAGGACCGGTTGCAGATAAAGGTAGGTCCAAGAGCCCGTAGGTAGCACGAGTGTCAGGGAGTGAAGTAAGTGACGTCAGCAAGGGCAGGAACGGATTGGTGAGTAGTTGGTGATTTTTTTTGTCTTAAGTTTAAGTTCTCGCAGGGACCTGGCTCAAAAAAGGGCAAGATTGGGTATTAAATATTCCTGCATATAAGGTGTTCAGGAAAGATAGGGAAGGAAAGATAGGAGGTGATGTGGCAGTATTGATTAAGGAAAATATACAGTGCTGGAGAGAGAGGATGTCCTGGAGGGGTCAAGGACAGAATCTATTTGGTTCGAGTTGAGAAACAATAGAGGTGCCATTACACTACTAGGTGTATTCTATAGGCCGCCAACTAGTGGGAAGGATATAGACGAGCAAATTTGCAGGGAAATTACAGAGAGGTGCAAGAACTTTCGAGTAGTGATAATGGGGGACATCAACTATCCTAATATAGACTGGGATAGTAATAGTGTTAAGGGCAGAGAAGGGGAAGAATTTCTGAAGTGTGTCCAGGAGAACTTTTTGATCAGTACGTTTCCGGCCCAATGAGGAAGGAGGCATTGCTGGATCTGGTTCTGGGGAATGAGGTGGGTCAAGTAGAGCAAGTGTCAGTAGGCGAACATTTAGGGAACAGTGATCACAATAGCAGGAGGTTTAGACGAGCTATGGAAAAGGACAGGGAGTAATCTAGAGTAAAAATACTTAATTGGAGGAAAGCCAATTTCAGTGGGTTGAGAATGGATCTGGCCCAGGTAAATTGGAATCAAAGATTGGCAGGAAAAACTGTAATCGAACAATGGGCTGCCTTTAAAGAGGAGATGGTTCGGGACAGTCGAGGTACATTCCCACGAGGGGGAAAGGTAGGGCAACCAAAGCCAGAGCTCCCTGATGATGAAAGAGATAGAGAGTAAGACAAAGTCATAGTGAAAGAGGAGGTAGTTGAGATACTGGATGGGATAAAAATTGATGAGGAGGAGGTACTAGAAAGGCTGTCTGTACTTAAAAGTAGATAAATCACCAGGACCGGATGGGATGCAGACTAGGATGCTGGGGAAGTAAAGGTGGAAATTGCTGAGGTACTGGCCATAATCTTCCAATCCTCCTTGGATATGGGGCTGGTGCCAGATGACTGGAGAATTGCAAATGTTACACCCTTGTTCAAAAAAGGGTGTAAGGATAAACTGAGCAACTACAGGCCAGTCAGTTTAACCTCGGTAGTGGGGAAGCTTTTAGAAACGATAATCCAGGACAAAATTACCAGTCACTTGGACAAGTATGGATTAATTAAGGAAAGCCAGCATGGATTTGTTAAAGGCAAATCGTGTTTAAGTAACTTGATTGAGTTTTTTGATGAGGTAACAAAGAGGATTGATGAGGGCAATGCGGTTGATGTGGCGTACATGGACTTCCAAAAGGCGTTTGATAAAGTGCCACATAATAGGCTTGCCAGCAAAGTTGAAGTCCATGGAATAAAAGGGACAGTGGCAGCATGGATACAAAATTGGCTAAGTGACAGGAAACAGAGAGTAGTGGTGAACGGTTGTTTTTCGGACTGGAGGAAGGTATACAGTGGGGTTCCCCAGGGGTCGGTACTAAGACCACTGCTTTTCTTGATATATATTAATGACGTAGACTTGGGTGTGCAAGGCACAATTTCAAAATCTGCAGATGACACAAAACTTGGAAGTATATTGAACAGTGAGGAGGATAGTGATAGACTTCAAGAAGACAGACAGGCTGGTGGAACGGGCGGGTACATGGCAGATGAAATTTAACGTCAAAAAGGGCAAAGCGATACATTTTGGTACGAAGAACGAGGAGAGGCAATATAAACGAAAGGGTACAATTCTAAAGAACATAAGAAATAGGAGCAGGAATAGGGCACTTGGCCCCTCGAGCCTGCTACGCCATTCAATAAGATCATGGCTGATCTTGGGCTCAAATCCACTTCCCTGCCCGCTCCCCATAACCCTTCACTCCCTTACCTTGCAAAATTCTGTCCATCTCCACCTTAAATGTATTTAATGACCCAGCCTCCACGGCTCTCTGGGGCAGAGAATTCCACAGATTTACGACCCTCAGAGAAGAAATTCCTCCTCATCTCAGTTCTAAAAGGGCGACCCTTTATTCTGAAACTATGCCCCGAGTTCTAGATTTCCCCACGAGAGGAAACATCCTCTCTGCATCTACCTTGTCGAGCCCCTCAGTATCTTATATGTTTCAATAAGATCACCTCTCATTCTTCTAAATTCCAATGAGTATAGGCCCAACCTGCTCAACCTTTCTTCATAAGTCAACCCTCTCATCTCTGGAATGAACCTAATGAATCGTCTCTGAACTGCCTCCAATGCAAGTATATCCTTCCTTAAATAAGGAGACCAAAACTGTACGCAGTACTCAAGGTGTGGTCTCACCAATACCCTGTACAGTTGTAGCTGAACTTCCCTGCTTTTATACTCCAACCCCCTTGCAATAAAGGCCAACATTCCATTTGCCTTTTTGATTACTTGCTGAAAGGGGGTGCATGAACAGAGAGAACTGGGGGTATATGTGCACAAATCATTGAAGGTGGCAGGGCAGGTTGAAAAAGCGGTTAAAAAAGCATATGGAATCCTGGGCTTCATAAATAGAGGCATAGAGTACAAAAGCAAGGAAGTTATGATGAACCTTTATAAAATATTGGTTCAGCCTAAACTGGAGTATTCTGTCCAATTCTGGGCACCACACTTTAGGAAGGATGTGAAGGCCTTAGAGAGGGTGCAGAAAAGATTTACAAGAATGGTTCCAGGGATGAGGGACTTCAGTTACATGGATAGACTAGAGAAGCTGGTGTTGTTCTCCTTAGAGCAGAGAAGGTTGAGAGGAGATTTGATAGAGGTGCTCAAAATCATGAGGGGGTCTAGACTGAGTAGATCGAGAGAAACTGATCCCATTGGCGGAAAGGTCGAGAACCAGAGGACACAGATTTAAGGTGATTGGCAGAAGAACCAAAGGCGACATGAGGAAAACTTTTTTACGCAGCGAGTGGTTAGGATCTGGAATGCACTGCCTGAAAGGGTGGTGGACGCAGATTCAATTGTGGCTTTCAAAAGGGAATTGGATAAGTACCTGAAGAAAAAAAATTTCAGGGCTACGGGGAAAGGGCGGGGGAGTGGGGCTAGCTGAAGTGTTCTTGCAGAGAGCCGGCATGGGCTCGACGGTCCAAATGGCTTCTTTCTGTGCTGTAACCATTCTATGATTCTATGGCGTTATCAGCCCCACATCCTTCAATTGGCTGGCAAACGCGCTGGGCGGGCTTAACAAGCCCAATTAGGGGACAATCATTTTGGACAGCGGGCTGGAGCCAGCAGCAAGGCTAGGACCTACCACAGACCCGCCGAGGTTGGTAAAATCCAGCCCTTCCTATTTGTCAGTGTGACACTTCATTTCCCACACCAGCTATCTTGTAGCCCCTTTGAGTAAGGCTGCCATTAGTGTCAAATTAGTGGATGTTTTTAAGAGTAGCAATATCCAGATCTGTGCTCCAGAAACTTTAATGACATTACAAAAAAAAATTATTTCCTAAACAATTCCAGAGAGTAGCGAATAAATTTGTGAGGACTGCTCCAAGTTTTGACTCAACAATACCATGCAGGAAAACATTTCTAAAGCAGATCCAATTTCTGATCTTTCCCTAGAGTGAGGCGTGTGTTTGTTGGAACTGCAAATCGATTGCTGCTAACAAACACCTGATAAATATCTAAATGCTGACAATTGCCCAAAGGAAATCATCAGCACTGGTTTTTCTGTGGCATTGCTCATTGTGAATCAGATGACAAGGTTGTTTTATGACACTGGGGATGTTAGCAACTAAGTGCGATGATTGGAATGTAATGTCTACGTAGTGGAAAGTGAGTCCAGGGAGAGAATAATTGGCTGAAAAAAACTTTTGGGGTCGGAGAGAAAATCAGGACCAGGAAGACTTCATGGGCTACAGCAGAGCTGAGGGTGGAAGGACTATAGCCAGGAGAAGAGCCAGAGGCAGAGAGCACCCATGGGGGTGGGGGGGAGGGGGGGGGGGGCGGCAGGGGGAATGGATCTTAGAGTAGAAAAATACAACATAGAATATCATACCTGCATGCGTAGGTACATATGTTGGCCCATGGCGCGGCATATCGGAAGTTAGAGGATATGTTGTTTGTTAAGGACAGGAGGATTAGATGGTATAATGAATGTGTCATTGTGCAACTATAACAAAATGAATGAAAGCAATTGGAAATTTGGGGCAAAATTGTTTAAGAGAAGCTTTTTATATAATTGTAGAGTTTTGGAAAAAAGGAAAAAGTTATAGGGTGAAAATAAAATGTATTTATAGATGAAATATATATATAGCACATACATATGTATAAGAATTGTTGAATATTTTCCATATGTATAAACTATTAAATATAATTCGTATCTAGCAACTTGCTTAGAAATGATTCAAGTATTAAGAAAATGTAATATTTGTAAGTGAGTCAATTTCTGTGGCAATTTCAATGAAAAGGCAGGCCTTAAAATTGGATTGGTAGGGCCCGTTTTGCAGGGATTGTGTGGCCTAAGTGCCCAAGATGGCAGGCAGGAAACGCTCACGCTCTTCCAACTGCACGCCATATTGGGTAAGGACAAAGAAGAGGCGTCCTGAACTTTAAAGGCCCATGCTTAAAGAAGGTGTCAGTGTCTTTGCATATACAAATAATGGGCCCAATGTCTGCTTCAGGACACCGCTGCAACATTGATTTGCCCAGAGGCAGCCAGAAACCAACCCTAAAGATAGTCTTCAAAAAGAAATGACAAGTTACTTACCTATAAAGCACCACCCCCAGCCCCCCCCCCACCGGCCCAGAGATCTCTGATCCCTCAATTTCCCTCCCCTAAGGTTCCGGCCCCCAAATTCAAATATCCCTCCCCCTAGTCTCTGGCCCTGATCTCCCTCCCCCCTCCACAATATCTTGTCCTCCATTTCCGCGGACCACTGCTGACTGACGCTACCAACCTCCCCCCACCCAACACCGAACCCCCCCCCCCACCCCCGCAGAGACCATCACTTACCTTTGCGCTGGAAGCATCCCCAACTTCCTTCATTTACCTGATTTGGGCTCCTCCTGCAGCACCGTCTCTATGGGAATGAGGTCTGAGGCCCAATATCTGGGGCTGCTCGGACCTCATCATTTGTGTGCAGGGTAATTGCCCTGCGCAGGGCAGTGTGCCCAAAAATAGGCGCTCCTGAATTTCTAGCTGGCAAAGTTTGATAAGTGACAGTTGGATGGAGTGGTGGGGCACTTACACTGAAGTGGTGTGGATGTATGAAAAGTTAGGAGAGAGATGATATACTGTATATTCCTTTTCCTATGTATTTAAGTTTTAAAGTTCAGAATTACAGCAAGGTAGTATCCAGTTGGAGGCAGATATCTGGTATTTTGCAGTAATAAGGTGGGGCAGTAATCAGGACTTTGCTGTACTTGGAACATCCCTGTGCTTTGGTAGAAATGGGGAAAATCCTAGGCTTTGGGTAGAACTGGAAGATGGCCTTCAGGTTTGTTCACATATGGAATGGCCCTGGGCTTTGACAGTATTACAATGTGACAGCACAGGGTGGGGTCCTTTAATTTGGTATCACTGCTGATGGGAAACCCAAGGTTTGGCAAAGCTGGGGGTGAGTGTGAGATTTACCAGTGTCTCTCAGCAGTGAAGGGAGGGGCAGAGCATGGGCCTGACAGCATTGCATGGTGGGTGCGTGTAGGGGCAGAACACATGTCTGGCAGCAGGAGTTTGTGAAATTCTAAGAGATCTCTGTATACACTAAATTCAGTGTTTTGCGATTGGTTCCTGGATGTGTCTGTCTGCCTCTCTCACACACATGCACTCAGCGCTATATGAAAATGTCAACATTCCAATTACCATCAACAAAACATAAATGGTAATTAAAGCTTTCAAAATTCAACTCATTTGCTTTATATTTGGAAAAAAAATTGAATGAAATGAGGAAAGGCACTGATGCTGATTTTCAACTGTCGGCCACCCGCTAATTACTTGCAAAACGGGCAGACTGCAGTTGAAAATCAGTGGCTGGGGGGGGGGGGGGGCGGGGAGATAGGAAGGGAAGGCAAAAACATTTCGGGCCTCCTGACGCCAACTTTAGGCAAGCAGCATGGGCACTTGACCGACTTAATACCCATTTCGGGCGGAAGTTGAAGATCGGTTTCTCTCTTTCTCTCCCACAACTGATTGTAATTAAAATGTTTACATTTTCTAACTGTTGAAATAACAGGTAAGATTGAGGCTTTTTTCAAGAATAATCAGATGTTAAATGTTATTCTTGACCAGAAAATGAAAGGAACAATCTGAGTTCTGATACGTTCAAAGGAATCCAAGAGATGGGAAGAGTAGTAATCCCAAAATTTAAATTCCTCAGTGTAAACTGAAAAATAATTTGTGCAAACAATACATAATAAAAAAAAGCCTTTCATTCAAAAATGCCCAAGAGACCTCTGGATTGCATCAACTATTTGTTTGTACAAATTGGTCCTACATCAAAAATCAGCACTGAGGGAGCATCTAAAGGGTCATGCTCATCATCGCAACATGATGAGTTGGAATGATTGTGTGATAAATATAATTCTGTTAAGATACATGGGGGGGAAAATTCAGTATCGCCCCGTTTGGGGCGCCATTATCGGCTGTGCGCAAAGCTTAGCGCCTGGCGCTAATTATCGCCTCCGACTGAAAACTTGACTTTTATCGCCCCTGGAGGTGATTGGAGCACTAAATCAGGCGCTACACACCTGTCTTAAGGCGCAAAGGCCGAGGAGCGAGGCGCTACCTCAGAGCGCTGGCGAAGCTCATGTGATGTCAGTCAGCAATGGAACACAGACACACTGGCTCCAGCCAGTTCTTAAAGGGGAGGGTCGATCTTGCTCTACATCCACACCCTGCTCATTGCAGCCTTGAATCTCGGCCTGGAGAGACCTGTACATCAAATCTGTTTGAAAGAACAATGGAGAGGCCCAGGGAAAGAGCTCAGACTGCAGCCCCCATATTCTCTTCTAAATCGATGCAAGGAAGATCAAACCAGAAAGAACCTGCAAAGTGCTGCTCAGTACCCAAAACTCCTCAACACAGCTTTGAATATCTCCTGCAGTCTCTCTCTCTCACTCAGAATGCGTGGTGCAAAAATTTCGCCGACAAAAAAAGGCAGGAAGCGGTCGCCTTTAAATACCGCTCCCCCAGTCCCTTCCTGACTGCAAAACGCTCCCCTCAACCTGTCGTTGCTAGCGGCAGGCGGTAAGACAGGGGGCGCCACTCAATATCCGGTCTGGGGCGCTACCGGGGCGTTCCACTCTCGACTGACGTCACGATCGGCCAGCGCAGGAGATCGTGGCGGTAGTGTTTAGCGCCGCCACAAAGTGTCTAGTTAATTTCGTGAGTGGCGCAAAGATCGCCGCGCACGGGCGCTAGTTGCTTTGCGCCCCATTAGTGCCCTCTTAAGGCGCTAACGGGAGGCGCAATCCAACTGAATTTTTCCCCCATGATTTTTCCACAATGGAGGATAAAATTGAAGCGTGCAAAGGGATCTGGGGGTCCTGGTGCACGAAACTCAAAAGGTTAGTATGCAGGTGCAGCAAGTGATTAAGAAGGCAAATGGAATGTTGGCTTTCATTGCTAGGGGGATAGAATATAAAAATAGGGAGGTATTGCTTCAGTTTTACAAGGTATTGGTGAGACCGCACCTGGAATACTGCATACAGTTTTGGTGTCCTTACTTAAGGAAAGACATCCTTGCTCTCGAGGCAGTGCAAAAAAGGTTCACTCGGTTAATCCCGGGGATGAGGGGGTGGTCATATGAGGAGAGGTTGGGTAGATTGGGATTCTACTCATTGGAGTTCAGAAGAATGAGAGGCGATCTTATTGAAACATATAAGATTGTGAAGGGGTTGGATCGGGTGGATGCGGGGAGGATGTTCCCGATGACGGGTGAGACTAGAACTAGGGGACATAGTCTTAGAATAAGGGGCTGCTCTTTCAAAACTGAGATGAGGAGGAACTACTTCACTCAGAGGGTGGTAGGTCCATGGAATATGCTGCCACAAAAAGCTGTAGAAGCTACATCATTAAATAAATTTAAAACAGAAATAGACAGTTTCCTAGAAGTAAAGGGCATTAAGGGTTACGGGGAGCGGGCAGGAATTTGGACATGAGTCTAGGTTCGGATCGGTCATGGCCCTGTGGGTAGTGGAGCGGGCCCAGGGACCGTGTAGCCTGATTCTGCTCCTATTTCGTGTGTGCAATTCTGTTAGATGCAGGAGATGGTTCTGTGATAGTAGATAGTAGATTGGCGGTTAGGATCAGATCAGCCATGATCTTATTGAATGGCGGAGCAGGCTCGAGGGGCCGATTGGCCTACCCCTGCTCCTATTTCTTATGTTCTTATGAAGCGCATTTCTTAACTCCCCTAGGAAAGGTCAAATAGCAAGACATTATTCAACCTCATGGGGGAAAAATTCAGTATCGCCCCGTTTGGGGCGCAATTATCGGCCGGGCGCAAAGATTAGCACCTGCCGCTAATTATCGCCTCTGACTGCAAACTTGACTTTTATCGCCCCTGGAGGTGATTGGAGCGCTAAATCAGGCGCTACACACCTGTCTTAAGGCGCAAAGGCCGAGGAGTGAGGCGCTAACGAAGCTCATGTGATGTCAGTCAGCAATGGAACACAGACACAATGGCGCCGGCCAGTTCTTAAAGGGGAGGGTTGATCTTGCTTTCCATCCACATCCTGCTCATTGCAGCCTTGAATCTCGGCCTGGAGAGACCTGTACTTCAAATCTGCTGGAAAGAACAATGGAGAGTACCAGGGAAAGAGCTCAGAGTGCAGCCCCCACAGTCTCTTCTAAATCGATACAAGGAAGGGCAAATCAAAATGAACCTGCAAAGTGCTGCTCAGTATCCAAAATTCCTTCACACAGCGTTGAATCTCTCAAGTCTCTCTCTCTCTCTCTCTCTCTCAGAATACGTGGTTCAAAATGTAACCAACAAAAAAAGGCAGGAAGCGGTCGCCTTTAAATAGCGCTCCCCTAGTCCCTTCCTGATTGCAAAACGCTCCCCTCAACCTGTCGTTGCTAGCGGCAGGTGGTAAGGCAGGGGGCGCCACTCAATATCCGGTCTGGGGCGCTACCGGGGCGTTGCACTCTCGACTGACGTCACGATCGGCCAGCGCAGGAGATCGTGGCGGTAGTGTTTAGTGCCGCCACAAAGTGTCTAGTTAATTTCGCGAGCGCCGCAAACATCGCCGCGCCCGGGCACTAGTTGCTTTGCACCCCATTAGCGCCCTCTTAAGGCGCTAACGGGAGGCGCAACCAACTGAATTTTTCCCCCCATGTATCTAATAAACTAAGAAAATATGGCCTGGCAAGGTAATATACATGTCACAAAAATATACAGGCCAAATATTATAGTTGCAATGTACACACAGCTATAGATACAGATAAATAGAATTTGTTACACTAGCATATGAAACTGTCTCATTACCCATAACTCAAGGGTATAAACAGCAATGTTAACACATTTCTTTAAAAGAGCAGTGCTGATTATAATAATTACAGCAATAAGCATGGGTTCCATCAGACTAACATTTCTCAATGTTCAAAAATGGGTTTCATGCTGCCACCTGGGATGCACTGAGATTTATAAATTATTAGGTTCTAATCTCTTTCCAGAAAGAGAATCTCCAGACACCACCTAAATAAAATTAGATTTTTTTAAAAAGGTGTAGGAAGCAGCTATTAATAGATCAAAGCTCCATAAACAGTCTAAACCTAACACTGTTACTGGAACCTTCTTAAAATATAGGCTTTCAAATGAGAGTCCATGGGCCCTAGGGACTCACAAGGGGTCCCAGTGGGTCATGAGGTTTTCAGATTTCTGTGTGGGAACAGGGATGTCACATGCCACATACAGTGTCTTGAGAGCTCTACATTCTTTTCCCCTTATTTGTTGACCTACTATCATGGTCTTTCAAGAATTCTCCACACACAAGTTTGAAAACCACTTTAGAATCATAGAATGATACAACACAGAAGGAGGCCATTCAGCCCATCTTTGGTAGAGCTACCCAAGTCGTCCCACTCCCCTGCTCTTTCTCCATAGCCCTGTAAATTTTTCCCCCTCAAGTATTTATCCAATTCTCTTTTGGAAGTTACTATTGCATCTGCTTCCACCACCCTTTCAGGCAGTGCATTCCAGATCACAACAATTTGCTGTTTAAAAAACTGTTTCCTCATGTCGCCTCTGGTTCTTTTGCCAATCACTTTAAATCTGTATCCTCTGGTTATCGACCCTGCTGCCACTGCAAACAGTTTCTCCCTATTTACTCTTATCAAAACCATTAATGCTTTTGAACATCTCTATCAAATCTCTCTGAACCTTCTCTGCTCCAAGGAGAACAACCTCAGCTTCTCCAGTCTCTCCAGATAACTGAAATCCCTCAGCTGTGGTACCATTCCAGTACATCTTCCTGCACCCTCTCCAAGGCCTTGACATCCTTCCTAAAGTGTGGTGCCTAAAATTGAACATAATACTCCAGCTGAGGCCTAGCCAGTGTTTTATAAAGGTTCAGCATAACTTTCTTGCTTTTGTACTCTATTCCTCTATTAATAAAGCCAAGGATCCCATATGCTTTTTTAACAGCATTCTCAACTTGTCCTGCCACCTTCAAAGATTTGTGTACATACACTCCCAGGTCTCTCTGTTCCTGCACCCCCTTTAAAATTGTATCATTTAGTTAATATTGCCTCTCCTCATTCGTCCTACCAAAATGAATCACTTCACACACTCTGCATTAAATTGTATCTGCCATGTGTCTGCCTATTCCACCAGCCTATGTCCTTCTTAAGTATGTTACTATCCTCCTCATTGTTTACTACATTTGAGTTTCATGTCATCTGCAAACTTTGAAATTATGCACTATATACCCAAGCCCAGTTCATTAATATGGTCAATGCACAGCATAACAACATAATTCATCTTTGCTGAATTTTCTTCTTTCGCCAGGTCCAGTAATGCAAGACCAATTATACCCCATCCTGGCCAAGCTCAGCTAACTCAAGGGGCTAGGAATTGAGTTTGGATCCCCTCCAGATAGAGCATTTAGCTATTGACCATCAAGGGAACTTAAATAAATTATTGGAGGGGAGAAAAATACAACCAAGCACCATCAGTCTTTTTGCCAAAATGATGGTCTGCAGAATTATAAGTTTCAACGCAGTTCATGTCTTAACATTGTGTGGAAAGGAAATTTTTTTTTTTTTAAAATCAATGTTGGCAATCTATTTGTAACTGTAGTTTTAGAAACATAGAAAAATACCCTTACCAATATTGGGGTGCTTTAAAAGTCGACAAATCCGAGCCTCTCTCTCCAACTTCTGGTGATCTGTAGTTAAAAAAAGAAAAACAAAGCTCATTTAAATTGGAGCACAAAGAACAATGCCCAGTCGTGCAAAATCAGAGGCCAAGATTACATTTGGAGAGGAAATCTGTTGTTTCTCTTCAATTAACTAAATTGGAACTATACCAAACTGTGAACTACTATGTCACAAGAGTAAAACCACATTAGAAGCTACTTTTCGGTTTGCCTTATTTTCGTAAATGGATGTAGTCCTCTGAGGGATCAATCTTTATTAAGCTGAAATAAAGCACAGGGAGGAAATACCCATTAAAGTCATCTGCAGTTAGCAGCCATTCCTTCTCTGACAAATGTGTACCACTTATTGCATTTTTTGTAAAATTTCCATACAGCAGAGTAACTCTGTAGCACATGAAGAAAAATTAAATTTCTGAATGGATTGCTGGCTGGCTTCAGGACAGAAAGCAGAGAGTAGGAGTAAAGGGTAGCTATTCACAGTGGCAGAAGGTGGGTTGTGGTGTTCCACAAGGATCAGTGCTGGGACCACTGCTGTTCACAATTTGCATTAAAGATGGGGCGTAAAGCAGCTAACGCCCGGGCGCAGCGCCGCCCACGCCTCCCGAAAAATTTAGTGGGAGGTTAGCGGCGGCGGCAGCCGGTAGCGCCCTGTGGCGCTGCGCCGCCGGCGATGACGTCATCGCCATGCGCAGCACCCCGCTCGCGCCCCGGCCGTGATCTTCAGTCGCGCCCCCTGATTTACCGCCAGACGCTATGTCCGACGGGTTCAGGGAGGCGTACGTGCGGCCGGGGCGGCGATATTTAAAGGGGAGGTGGCAGGCGGCCATTTTTGTTGCTGGCCGCCTGCCAGCACCTGCCCCCGTTGCTGTCCCCGGCCCCCGTGAAGCCCCCCCACCGTGAAGTGCCGGCTGCGCTCCAAGAGCCCGACACTTCTCTTGAGTGCCGGGCTCTTTTGCCGGCACTCCCGATCCCTGGGGGCCCAGCTGGGCCCCGGTTCGCGCTGCGCAGGGTCCCTCCCCTTTAAGAAGGGGAGGAAGGCCTGCAATACCGCGGCGCGACGTGCCGCAGCGCGTGGCGCTGCGGCACGTAGCGCCAGGATATTCACTCGCAGCGCCCCAAGAGGGATGCGGGGTGCTTTCAGTGGCGCCCCGCTTGCGCAACCACTGAAGTTCCGGCGCGGGGCCGCTAATTTTTTCGGGGCGCTAAAAGTCGCCTTAGACTTTGGAATCAAAATCACAATTTCTAAATTTGCAGATGACACCAGATTGGAGGGGGGAATAGTCAATACTGAGGAGGATTGCAACAAATTACAGGAGGACATTAATAAACTTGCAAAATGGGCATATAATTGGCAAATGAAGTTCAACACAGATAAATGTGAGGTATTACATTTTGGTGGGAAGAATAGGAGGATGGAGTCTAGGTGGGGCAGAGGAACAAAGGGATCTCGGAGTACAAATACACAAATCACTAAAAGTAGCGACACAGGTTAGCAAAGCCATGAAAAAAGCAAACCAAGCACTAGGGTTTATTTCTAGAGGGATAGAATTGAAAAGTAGGGAAGTTATGCTAAACATGTATTGAACCTTGGTTAGACCACACTTAAGAGTACTAAGCGCAGTTCTGGTCACCATATTATAAAAAGGATATAGAGGCACTGGAGAGGGTGCAGACAAGGTTTACTAGGATGATACCAGAAATGCGAGGATATACATATCAGGAAAGGATGAACAGGCTGGGTCTCTTTTCTCTTGAAAAAAGGCTGTGGGGTGACCAAATAGAGGTCTATAAAATTATAAAATGTTTTGATAGAATGGATAGAGAGAGAATGTTTTCACTTGTGGGGAAGAGCATAACTGGAGGCCATCAATACAAGATAGTCACCAAGAAATCCAATGGGGAATTCAGAAGAAACTTCTTTACCCAAAGAATGGTGAGAATGTGGAACTCGCTACCACAGGGAGTAGTTGAGGTGAATAGTATAGATGCATTTAAGGGGAGGCTGGACAAGCATATGAGGGAGAAGGGAACAGAGGGTTACGCTGATAGATTTAGATGAGGAAAGACGGGAGGAGGCTCGAGTGGAGCATAAACACCGGCATGGACTGGTTGGGCCGAATGGCCTGTTTCTGTGCCGTATATCCTATGTAATCCTATGAATGCGTGCTCCTTCTTGGCTCAGCCAGTTTCAAAATTAAGCAGTCACTTGAAACCAAATGCTGTTGACAATGTGCACCAAAGATTTTCCTTTAAGTGCAGAATTTATGCTACACCTTGCAGAGTTAATAAATAGAATGATGGGTATTATTTAAAAAAGCAAAACACAAATGCACACAAATAATAAGCATATGCAAAGTGTGTGGAGTTATTTTATACAAAAGCTGTAGTGCAGTGATTAGAGCTACAAATCAAAATCACACAGTATGGGACAGATGTCAAAATAGAGCTCAGATTCTGCCCTGTGCATGTTTAAAACTCTACTACATACGCATCAACTCCCACAGCTACTTTGATTCTCCATCCTCCTGTAAGGACTCTCTTCCATTCTCCAAGTTTCTCCGTCTCCATCGCATCTTTTCCTCCACCGTGAATGACAGGGCCTCGACCGTGCCCATTCCATTTCCTGCACTTCTGCCCTCACCCCTTCCCCTCTCTCCCAAAACGATGATAGAGTCCTGCCTTGTCCTCACCTTCCACTCCATCAGCCTCCACATTCAACGGAGCATCCTCCACCATTTCCACCACCTCCCTTCCCCTTTCAGCATTTGAAAGCGGCAGTTCCCTCTATGACACCCTGGTCGATTCTTCAATCGCCCCTTCCCCCAGCACCTTGCCATGCAAGCACAGCTGCCCTTCCTCCCTTCCCACTGTCCAGGGCCCCAGACACTCCTTCCAGGTGGAACAGTGTTTTACTTGTACTTCTTCCAACACAGTATACTATATTTGCTGCTCACGATGCGATCTCCTCTACATTGGGGAGACCAAATGTAGACTGGGTGATCGCTTATCTGAACACCTCCGTTGAGATGGCTTGAGTGACCCTGAGCATCCTATAGCTACCACTTTAATTCTCCGTCCCACTCCTACACTGTTCCAATAAAGCTCAATGCAAGATCGAGGAACAGCACTTCATCTTTCTACTAGGCACTTTGCAGCCTTCCGGCCTTAACAATGAGTTTAAGTTTAACAACTTTATATCTTAACCACCACTCCCATTTTCTCTGGACAGCAGGTGCTGGTAATGGAGGATGGCTGCACCAGAGCCACTGGGAGTGATGGTGGTGTGGGTTGGTACTTGGGGTGGGGATTCCCTATTGGTACATGTTGGGAGGGGTGGTCCACACCCGAGGTCTACCTGCCTTTCTTCTACCACATTCCCAGACCATGGCAACCCTCTCCACTTTGTCAGATTTTCCATGCTTCTCTCTCACTCTGCTATTCTGCTGTTACCATTTCTACCTCCTCTGGACCCATCTTTTGTTTCTTTACTTGTTCCATTATCACCCCCTTCTGCCTTGCACTATCATTTTTGTCATTTAATCACTCCTGCCCTCCACCCGATCACAGACCTTTACGTTTTGTCCTTTCCGTGCCCAGTTTTTCCCTGGTTCTGTACTAGTTTAAAAGCTGTTCATCAACATCTTCCAGTTCTGATGAAAGGTCATCGATCTGAAGTGTTCATTCTGTTTCTCTCTCCACAAATGGCACCTGACCTGCTGAGTGTTTCCAGCATTTTCTGTTTTTATTTCCGATTTCCAACATCACAGTATTTTGCTTGGGGGTGGGGGGGGAGAAGCCTTGGCAAATTGCTACAGTGCTTCTTGTAGATAGTACACACTGCAGCCACGGAGCATCAGTGGCAGAGAGAGTGCATGTTTAAGGTGGTGAATGGGCTGCCGATCAAGCGGCCTGCTTTGTCCTGGATAGTGTCGAGCTTCTTCAGTGTTGCTGCAGCTGCACTCATCCAGGCAAGTGAAGAGTATTCCATCATACACCTGACTCATGCCTTGTAGATGGCGGAGAGACTTTCTGGAGTTTTTTTTATTCGTTCCTCGGATCTGGGTGTCGCTGGCAAGGCCAGCCTTTATTGCCCATCCCTAATTGCCCTCGAGAAGGTGGTAGTGTGCTGCCTTCATAAACCGCTGCAGTCCGTGTGGTGAAGCTACTCCCACAGTGCTGTTAGTGAGGGAGTTCCAGGATTTGGACCCAGCGACAATGAAGGAACGGTGATATATTTCCTAGTCAGGATGGTGTGTAACTTGGAGGGGAACTTGCAGGTGATAGTGTTCCCATGCGCCTACTGCCCTTGTCCTTCTAGGTGGTAGAGGTCGCGGGTTTGGGAGGTGCTGCCAAAGATGCCTTGGCGAGTTGCTGCAGTGCATCTTGTAGATGGTACACACTGCAGCCACGGTGCGCCGGTGGTGGAGGGAGTGAATGTTTAAGGTGGTGGATGGGGTGCCAATCAAGCGGGCTGCTTTGACCTGGGTGGTGTCGAGCTTCTTGAGTGTTGTTGGAGCTGCGCTCATCCAGGCAAGTGGAGAATATCCCATCACACTCCTGACTTGTGCCTTGTAGATGGTGGAAAGGCTTTTGTGAAGACTCCCTTAGAAGAATTGCATGAATCTTTTTTATTTGAACATCAAGTTTTGACACTTACTGGCAGATGCTCAGCTCCAGCCTTCTAATAAGCTTAGAGGGTTATTTATTGTGCGTAGCTGTGTCTTTTAAGCCTGTTATTTTATGATTAATGAACTCCTCCTCTGGATAATTTGAACTCTGACCTCTACTTTGTCTCAGTATACTGAATCAAGATAAATTTTAAGGAAAAAAAACTAAGGTATCTTGAACTTATGTCCTGGGATAATAGCATATGAAAGGTTAACGCATTCATCTGCAATTCATGTCTCTGCTATTTTAGTGGAGACATCAACTCATTACTGCCTTCACTAAAATAATGGAAAGGGGAATTTCAGATCAGCTGATTAAGTGTTTGCAAACTAATATCCTGCAGTCCAGGGCAGAACCTCCACTCCCGGTAGTCTCCTGCCTTGCTTTCTAAGCCTGCCTTTTATGGAGCCTCTCTGCCTCGACAGCTTCTCCTGCAAAAGCTTCCCTCCGCTCTGTGCTCTCTTTCTTTACAAATGTAGATGAAGTACAACACAATGACTGAAGTGTTTTTTGATTACCCAGGCAAATCAAAAAACTGATTATATATTCTCTGGAGAAAACATACTAACCACCTTTCATCTAGGAGCCTTTTATCCCCAAACTTGTGTGAATACACATTGGCCTCAATTTTTGCTGGCCGGGTTGGGGTACAGGCGGGCGGGCACAAGGCACACCTACTCCATTATACAGAAAGTATTTATCATGGCATTAGGATTATATTGGAGGGATTTTGGAATTCTAGTATGAAAAACAACAACATAGTAAAATGTCCCAAGGCGCTTCACAGTTTGACACCGAGCCAAATAAGGAGATATTAGGACAGAAGACCAAGTTAAGTTTTAAGGAGCATCTTAAAGGGGAAAGAGAGGTAGACAGGTTTAGGGAGGGAACTCCAGAGCTTAGGGCCTCAGCAGCTGAAGGCACGGCCACCAATGTTGAGCGATTATAATCAGGGATGCTCAAGAGGCCAGAATTGGAGGAGCGCAGATATCTCTAAGGATTGTAGAGCTGGAGGCGGTTACAGAGATATGGATGGGCGAGGCCATGGAGGGATTTGAAAACAAGAATGAGAATTTTGAAATTGAGGTGTTGCTTAACTCGGAGCCAATGTAGGTCAGTGAGCAAAAGGTGATGGGTGAACGGGATTTGGTGCGAGTTAGGACACTGGCAGCAGAGTTTTGGATGACCTCAAGTTTACGGAGGGTGGAAGATGGGAGGCCAGCCAGGAGTGCGATGGAATAGTCAAGTCTGGAGGTAACAAAGGCATGGATGAGGGTTTCAGCAGCAGATGAGCCGAGACGGGGTGGAGTCAGGCGATGCTACGGAGGTGGAAATAGGCGGTCTTAGTTATGGTGCGGATATGTGATCAGAAGCTAATCTTGCAGTCATATACGACACCAAGGTTGCAAACAGTCTGGTTCAGCCTCAGACTGCTGCCAGGGAGAGGGATGGCGTGGGAGGCGAGGGAATGGAGTTTGTGGCGAGGACCAAAGACAATGGCTTCGGTCTTCCCAATATTTAGCTGGAGGAACTTTCTGCTGATCCAGTACTGGATGTTGGACAAGCAGTCTGACAATTTGTTGACAGTGGAGGGATTGAGAGAGGTGTTGGTGAGGTAGAGCCGGGTGTCGTCAGCATACATGTGGAAACTGACACCGTTTTCAGATGAGGTTGCTGAGGGGCAGCATGTAGTTGAGAAATAGGAGGGGCACACCAGATGCAACGGTGCTTGGAAGTGTAGTAAACAGTGAGGAAGATAGTAATAGACTTCAAGAGGACATAGACAGGCTGGTGGAATGAGTGGACACATAATAGATGAAATTCAATGCTGAAAAGTGAGGTGCTACATTTTGGTGGGAAAAATGAGACGACACAATGTGAGCTAAATGGTACAATTTTAAAGGGGGTGTAAGAATAGAGGGACCTGGGGGGGGACGGCGTGTCTATGCACAAATCTTTTAAGGTGGCAGGACAGGTTAACAAAAGCAGTTAATAAAGCATATGGGATCCTGGACTTCATAAATAGAGGCATAGAATACAAAACCAGGAAGTTTTGCTAAACCTACATAAAACACTATTTCATCCCCAGCTGGAGTACTGTATCCAATTCTGGGCACCACACTTTAGGAAGGACGTGATGGCTTTGGAGAGGGTACAGAAGAGATTTACTAGAATGGTTCCAGGGATGAGGGATTACAGTTACATGGACAGACTGGAGAAGCTGGGGTTGTTCTCCTTAGAGCCCAAAAGGATAAGAGGAGATTTTATAGAGCTGTTTAAAATCATGAAGGATTTAGAGTAATTAAAGAGAAACTGCTTTCAATGGCTGAAGGGTTGATAACCAGAGGACACAGATTTAAGGTGATTGGCAAAAGAACAAGAGGCAACATGAGGAAAAACCTTTTTACGCAATGAGTGGGGATTTGGGATGCATTGCCTGATAGGGTGGTGGATACAGATTCAATAGTAGCCTTCAAAAGAGAATTGGATAAATACTTGAAGGAGAAAAAATTACAGGGATATGGGGAAAGAGCGGGGGAGTGGGACTAACTGGATTGCTCAAAAGAGCTGTGCAGACTCGATGGGCTAAATGGCCTCCTTCTGTGCTGTACTGTTCTATTTTAAGAAAAACAATAAAAAAATTAATTTAAATGAAATGAATGTTTGCAGATTTGAATCCTCAAAAAAAGTGAAAATGCCCTTAATTAACCTTACTACTGTATCTTACACAGATACAGGAGAATCATCAACACCTGCTGCAAAGATATTCCCTTGGCCAGAGGTGTTAACAGATGTGCAATTTACAGTAAGCTTTTACGGCGTTAGTCCCACACAAATGTCATGAAGTGTTTGATCAGTTTCTCACCTTGTTTGATAAAAGAATTATTGGTAATATTTGTCAGTCCAATGCTCCTTCAGGGACCACAATGAGCTCATATGCTTCAAAGGAATAAATCCTTCACTGGGCCACACAGATTTCTCTTTCATGTCTTTAAATTATTACTTTAATTCCCCTCCCTCTTGGTTCTATTTTGATTTTCATACTGCTCTGTACTGTATATTGATCTCATAGCTGTAAACAGCTTTGCCTCTTCCTCCTGCAGGATTTGAATTTAATTTCCCTCATAGAATAAAGAAGTTTGCTGGTGGCTTTAACAGCCTATGTCAGATTGTCTTCTCACACCAGAACAATATTGGGCATTATACCATTCTCACATTATTGGTGAAAACAAATTTTAGAAGTGTAAATTTCCAGGTCTAATTCGAGAGCAGCTGGTGTTAGTGACTGTAAAGCTAACACCATTTAAAAATATAATCACAATTTGCTGTGTAGTTAAAGTTAACTCAAGCTACCCAATCTGCAGAGAAACTATAAAAAAAATTGGTATTCAATATAGATTCTACGATGAATAACCTTTACATTCTTCAAAAGAAACATTCTTTGTATGAAAATATGTTAGCGGGTAACATAAAAGGGAACCCAAAAGTATTTTATAAACAAACAGTAAAAGGGCAGTCAAAGGAAGGGTGGGGCCGATTAGGGACCAAAGAGGAGATCTTCTTGTGGAGGCAGAGGGCATGGCTGAGGTACTAAATGAGTACTTTGCATCTGTCTTCACTAAAGAAGTAAAATAAGAGGCAGTAGAGAAATTGGATAGGATAAAGAGGAGGTACTTAAAGGATTGGCAGTGCTCAAAGTAGAAAAGTCATCCAGTCCGGATGGGATGCTTCCTGGGTTGCTGAGGGAAGTAAGGGTGGAAATTGCGCAGGCTCTGGCCACAATCTTCCAATCCTCCTTAGATATGGGAGTGGTGCCAGAGGACTGGAGGATTGTAAATGTCACACCCGTTTTCATAAAAAGGGGAGAGCCAGGCCTTTTAGGAGTGAAGTTAGGAAACATTTCTACACGCACAGGGTGGTAGAGGTTTGGAACTCTTTTCCACAAACGGCAGTTGATGCTGGGTCAATTGTTAATTGTAAATCTGAGATTGATAGATTTCTTATAACCAAAAGGTATTAAGGGATATGGGGCAAAGGCGGGTATATGGAGTTAGGTCACAGATCAGCCATGAGGATCTCATTGAAAGGTGGAACAAGCTCGAGGGGCTAAATGGCCTACTCCTGTTCCTATATTCCTACTTTAAGGGGAAAAATTTGCAGGGCTATGGGGCAAAAGCAAGGAAGTGGGACTAAATGTATAGCTCTTTCAAAGAGCCGGCACAGGCACGATGGACCAAATGGCCTCCTTCTGTGCTGTATCATTCTATGATTCTATAATTCCTTTTGTTATGTTTGTGGAAACTCTACAGTCAGCAAGAAAAACTACCTGAGGAATCGGGAATGTTATACTCAAAGTAATTTATCCTGCAGCCAAAATTCACCAGAGCAGTACTCAGGAGGTTTCAGGAGTATCAGTCATGCAAACTTTCACCAAGCACGTACTGCTTACAGGTGTTGTCCATCGACCAGCCTTCTGTCTTTAACTTTGGTGGTCTGGACGGCAGGCTATAATAGTCACATCATGAAACATTGAAAGTGATGGTTGGAGTGAAGTGGAGGAAAAACAATGAGAGAATTAAAAAGACACTACCAAAATAGGTAATCCTACCTGCTTCCTCAAAAAGAGCATGGCACCTGGGCTCATCAGTCGAGCATAGGCAAATTCAAGCTAGTGTATTTTGAATGTAAAAATAGGAGTCTCATGTACTCTAGAGGTTGAATGAAATATACAAAAAGGTGCATCTGAAGGAGATGTAGGAATGTTAGATGACTCATCATGTCAAAATAGAGAGAGATAAGAAACAAATCAAATAAGATCCAGGGTTATTTTGCCCAATCAATGCAGTTCAAATTTTTAAAAAGTCATACTGAAGCTGTGCACTCGTCAGATTGTACTCCGAGTACAATTGAGCACAGTTTTAGTCACCATAGCACAAGGATTCCATCCAGGTCCTACAGGCAGTCCAAAAGGAGAGGACTACGCCTGATCACTTGCATTCGTTTCTGAGGGAATAGCTATGACTTGATAGCTAGGACTCTTCCACCTCAACAAAAAGAGACATTTCACAGGGGACCTTCTAAGAGATACACAAGATATTCATTGTGATACAGTACAACTGAAACAATGCATTCAGATATGCTTTGGCAACAACAACTTGCATTTATATAGCACCTTTAAACTAGTAAAATGCCCCAAGGCCCTTTACAGGAGCATTACCAAACAAAATGTGACACTGAGCCACATAAGAAGATATTAGGATAGGTGACCAAAAGCTTGATCAAAGAGGTGGGTTTCATGGAGCATCTTAAAGGAGGAGAGACAGGTAGAGAAGCATAAAGGTTTAGGGAGAGAATGCAAAAGTTTAGGGCCGAGGCAGTTGAAAGCACAACTGGCAACTGTGGAGCAAACAAAATCATGGATGAGCGAGTGGGCAGAATGTGAGGAGTGCAGAGATTGCGGAGGGTTGTAGGACTGAAGAAGGTTAGAGAGAGATATGGAGGGGTGACACCATCGAGTGATTTTAAAACAAGGATGAGAATTTTTAAATCAAGGCGTTGCCGGACCGGGAGTCAATGTAGGTCAGCGAGCACAGAATGGCACTTGGTGCGAGTTACAATACGGGTAGCAGAGTTTTGGATGAGCTCAAGTTTATGGAGGGTGCAAGGTGGGAGGTTGGACAGGAGAGCATTGGAATAGGTCTTGGAGGTAACAAAGGCAAGGATGAGGGTTTCAGCAGGGGTGGGGATGGGTGATGTTACGGAGGCAGAAATAAGTGGTCTTGGTAATGGCAGCAGGACGAGAGAGCAAAGGCTGTGGAGGATAAATTTAGGACAGACATCAGTAATGATTTCTGTGCACAGAGGTTAATCATCAGCTGGAATGAGTTACACAGGAAGGATTGTTGAGACCATGACATTTAAGAAACAGCTAAATTTTGTAATGGGAAGACAGCAGAGTTGGTATTCTGAAGATAAAATTGGTTGGAGTCATCATCTTGTGGTTTGTTTGCTCTTCAAGCAACCTTGGGAATATAGAACAATGCAATTAATGGATTGAACTCAATACGAATTGCTGTTGAGGCCTTTCTCAAGGCCTGATGCACCATAAAGATCATCTTTGAAAGCTAATCCAGGCAATGGCATTTATTAAAAGACATGCAAACAAAAATAAAGAGTAGAGTCGCCTGTGCCTTAAGAGTTAAAATCTGAACCACAGGGATATTGTAAACTAATGAACGATTGATTCACTGTGCGGTGTTCAAACACTGAGTATTTAATCTAACTGTCCATGTGAAAGTACCTGATGGATCAGAATACAGATTCACCCAAAGAATAATTCCTTTGAACTAAAAATGCCATTGGATTGAGTCTTAACCCTACATTCAATCATATATTTCCAATAATGTCAAATTCTTCTGACCCAAAAGGAAACATGTTTTGTTGTAGATTATGGGTAACCTGCTACCTATGAGGTATTTTTAGACTAGGTTTTAGATTTGGATTGTTTTTTCCTTCTCTTCCCTTACCCGCCCCCTTCTAAAATATAATAACTCATGCCGATAGAATTATAAAATCATACAAAATTTACGGCACAGAAGGAGGCCATTCAGCTCATCATATCTGTGCCAGCCAAAAAACAGCTAGCCAGCCTAATCCCACTTTCCAGCTCTTGGTCCATAGCCTTGTAGGTTACAGCACTTCAAGTGCATATCCAAGTACTTTTTAAATGTGATGAGGTTTTCTGCCCAGACTCCCACCACCCTCTGGGTGAAACAAGTTCTCCTCAATTCCCCTCTAATCCTTCTAACAATTACTTTAAATCTATGCCCCCTGGTTATTGATCTCTCTAAGGGAAATAGGTCCTTCCTATCCATTCTATCTAGGCCCCTCATAATTTTATACACTTCAATCAAGTCTCCCCTCAGCATCCTCTGCTCCAAAGAAAACAACCCCAGCCTATCCAATCTTTCTTCATAACTAAAATTCTCCAGTCTTGGCAACATCCTTGTAAATCTCCTCTGTAACCTCTCTAGCACCAATCACATCTTTCCTGTAATGTGGTGACCAGAACTGTACGCAGTATTCGAGCTGTGGGCTAACTAGTGTTTTATACAGCATAACCTCCCTGCTCTTATATTCTATGCCTCGGCTAATAAAGGAAAGTATCCTGTATGCCTTCTTATCCACCTTATCTACCTGACCTGCTACCTTCAGGGATCTGTGGAAGTGCATTCCAAGGTCTCGTTGTTCCTCTACACTTCTCAGTATCCTACCATTTATAGTGTATTCCCTTGCCTTGTTAGCCCTCCCCAAATGCATTATCTCACACTTCTCCAGATTGAATTCCATTTGCCACTTTTCTGCCCACCTGACCAGTCATTGATATCTTCCTCCAGTCTACAGATTGATACTTCACTATCAACCACATGGCCAATTTTTGTATCATCTGCAAACTTCTTAATCATGACCCCTACATTGAAGTCTAAATCATTGATATATACCACAAAAAGCAAGGGACCTAGCATTGAGCGCTGAGGAACTCCACTGGAAGCAGGATTCCAGTCAGAAAAACACCTGTCGACCATTACCCTTTGCTTCCTGCCACTGAGCCAATTTTGGATCTAACTTGCCACTTTCCCTTGGATCCCATGGGCTTTTACTTTCCTGACCAGTCTGCCATGTGGGACCTTGTCAAAAGCTTTGCTAAAATCCATGCAGACTACATCTAACGCGCTACCCTCATTGAATTTTTTGAGGCGGTAACAAGGAGGGCCGATCAGGTTAGTCAGACACGACCTTCCCTTAACAAATCTATGCTGACTGTCCTCGATTATCTGCGCCTTTCTAAATGACGATTAATACTATCCCTCAGAATTTTTTTCTAATAATTTGCCCACCACCAAGGTTAGGCTGACTGGCCAAAAATTGCTTGGTCTATCCCTTTCTCCCTTTTAAACAACAGTACAATGGTAGCAGTCCTCCAGCACAACTCCTGTAGCCAGAGAGGATTGGAAAATGATGGTCAGAACCTCCACTATATCCTCCGTTGCTTCTCTTAACAGCCTGGGATACATTTCATCCGGGCCTGGCAATTTATCTACTTTCAAAGATACTAAACCCCTTAATATTTCCTCTCTCACTATGTTTATCTCATCTAATATTTCACACTCCTTCTCCTTAACTACAATGTCTGCATCGCCCCTCTCTTCTGTGAAGGCAGACACAAATATTCATTAAGAACCATACCCACGTCACACGCAGGTTACCTTTTTGGTCTCTAATAGACCCTATCTTTCCTTAGTTATCTTCTTGTTCTTTATGTATTTAGAAAACATCTTTGGGTTTTGCTTGATTTTACTTGCCAATATTTTTTCATGCCCTGTCTTTGCTTTCCTAATTTTCTTTTTAATTTCACCCCTGTACTTTCTATACTCCTCTAGGCTTTCTGCAGTATTTAGCTCTTGGTATCTGACATAAGCTTCCCTTTTTGCCTTATCCTACCCTGTATACCCCTTGACATCCAGGGGCTCTAGATTTGGAGTCCCACCCTTTTTCTTTGTGGGAACATATTTTTTCTGAACCCTCACTATCTCCTCCTTGAATGCCTCCCACTGATTTACCTTCAAGTAGCTGTTTCCTGTCCACTTTTGCTGACTCACATCTCAGCTTAGTAAAATTGGCCTTTCCATAATTGAGAACCCTTACTTCTGGTCTATCTTTGTCCTTTTTCATAAATACGCTAAATCTAACTGAATTATGATCACTACCACCAAAATGGTCTCCCAATGGTATGGTTCGATGGACAAAAACTGTTTAGTACCTCAGCCAACTTTCCACTCTTCAACTATGATCTGGATTGTGAATGTCAACAAGTTCTTTGACCATGTGGAGCACCACAGCTAAGCCGAAGGCTGACTTCTCCAGAATTCCACACATTACTTGTTATAATCTTAAAATACAAATGACAACAAATGTATAAAGGTTGGAATTGTCCGATTCTGAAGCAGAAAAAACTTTCCAAAAACTTTTCACAAAAGGAGAGCTACAACTAATGTGTTACTGCTACTAATGGGAGGAATACAAACCAAAAACATGGGCAAGGCCTTTAAGCAAAATATGACTGTGGGATGGTGGGGGGGGGCGGGTGGTGGGAGGGCACGGGGGAGGAGAAAGGTTGGTCTGCATGATAGGATTGTTGAGTGAAAGTTCTCCCAGTGATTACTTACAATTGTAGGTTGGGCCAATAATAAAAAGGTATCTGAAGAATAAACCAAGCAAGTTACCCTGGTGATTCTCACATACCTCTGGTGACCAGTTCTACATTGGAATTGAGGGGTATCTGGAAAACTTGAGCGAATATAGTGACAGATAAGCTGGGACAATAAGAACTAGTGGGTAAGTGATCAGTCTAAAGCAGAAAAAACAAAACTAGTAATATTGGCTCACTACTGCATTTCATGGAAGCAAATTTGGAACCCGTTTCAAAGGAAAAAAACCGGCAAGGATTGACGTGGGACCTCTTTCCTCTTAATTGGCCGCAACCGGGCCGCAGGGCGGCTTAAACAAGCACAATTCAACGTAAAATCGACCGAATCTCTGATGGCTGGACTGAAGCCGGAAACCACCTGACCCGCACCCAACCCGCCTCCATTGAAAAAATCGCGGCCTAAGTTTTTTTCTTCTGCATTGAATTAAAAGAGCTGAAATAAAGTTCTACAGAAAAACCTTCCATCCAGAGGAAGCATTTTGTAATCTCTGCCTTCAACCATCACTTTCACAATTGAGAGGTGTTCCTAAACAATCTTGTAACACTCCCAGATCTCTTAATCAACACAACGTACTGTGTGGCGAGAATTTAAAAATGTGGTATTTTATCATTGCCAAATATAATGTGTTATCCAACTTATGATATGAAAAAAGTCCTTGACAAAGCTGCATTTAAATAAGTTTAATCAGGAAAGTGAAGAAATGGCTGTTGATGAGAAAGGGTTTCCGCGTGCGATGGGCATGCGCGAAAACCCGGAGCTTGCGATGTCAAGCTTCAGCTCGACAGATCCACCGCATCCCTGGGAAATGGACATTCGCTGGCGGAGAGTTGCGCTATTTGCCCAACTACTGCCCAGCGAATGCCTGTGAAACTCTTACACCTGGTAAAAGCAGGCGTAAGGCCTTCTTTTACCAGCATAAAGAGTTTAAATAAATATTAAAATAATTTTTTAACATTATTTAAACATAAAAAACCTTTAAAATTAGGTTAAGTTATAACTCTTAAAACTGTCCGAGGCTGAACCAGACAGTTCGCAAATCTGGTGTCATATTTCACCCCAAAATAAGCTTCTGACCACATATCCGCGCCATCACTAAAACCATCTCTAAAACTAACTGCCACCTCCGTAACATCGCCTGACTCCGCCCCTGCCTCAGCTCATCTGCTGCTGAAACCCTCAACCATGCCTTTGTTACTCTAGACTTGATTATTCCAATGCACTCCTGGCTGGCATCCCATCTTCTACCCTCCATAAACTTAAACTCAATCCAAAACTCTGCTGGCCATATCCTAACTCGTACCAATTCCCGTTCACCCATTATCCCTGTGTTCGCTGACCTCCACTGGCTCCCGGTTGATCACCGCCTCGATTTTAAAATTCTCATCCTCGTTTTCAAATCCCTCCACGGCCTCACCCCTCCATATCTCTGTAACCTCCTATAGTCCTACAATCCTCAGATATCTGCGCTCCTTCAGTCTGGCCTCTTGCACATCCCCAAATTTAATCACTCCACTGTTGGTGGCCGTGCCTTCAGCAGCCGAGTCCCTAAGGTCTGGAATTCCCGCCCTAAACCTCTCCACCTCTCTATCCTCCTTTAAAGCGCTCTTAAAACCTACCTCTTTGACTGTCTCCTTATGTGACTCGGTGTCAAATTTTGTTTGATAACACTTGTAAGATATTTAGTAGATGAGAATCATATGTATAACTTTTATTGTAGCCATTGACCAAATAATATTACCCATAATTACTCCTGGGCAACTAGAACTTGTTCAAAATGTAGCTGCAGACAGTTCAAAAGCAGTTTTGACTAACTTTTGATAACAAACAGCCACAGACTGCAAGTGAAGGTCAAATCACTAAATTGCTAAGAAAAACAAACTATAATGCTGTTAGAACTTAGAATTCACGTAATAAAACTAATTGCAACAATATTTAAAGAATAATTAGTATAAATTCCAATAAAATGAGAGAGATCATGGAAGTTAAGGTATTTATCTGGTAGATTAAAGTGAGATAGTCTGGATACCTCAAGACTAGTGAAACACCAATGAAATGATCTCGGCCCTTGGTGTATAAAGGCCTTGTACTGCTTGAGGCATGAAAGGAAAGAGATATGGTAAATTCCAATGGGGTGAAAAGCTATAAACAAGATAACACGACAGCAGAACAGAGTTAATGGAAATGTACTGGAAAAGGAGTGGCCAGGTTACTAGCCTTAACCTGAGTGACAATGGTATTTTGACCATTAGAACCAATTAAAAAATGTGATTTTGTTAAAGACCATATATGGACACTGGCCAACCGAACTGTTGATAAGGAATGGGTTAAAACCTCGAGATTCAAAGAATAACTTCACACAGAGTTTTGCTGCGAGGATAAGGAACAGACCTGCGACGACGTTGCCCGTGTCCGAAGGGCTCCAGAAACCAAGGGCTGCGAGCTATTCGTTACTATCGCCTAATGTTAAGTATATTACGCTGATCTATTGCTCAAACATACTGGCTGCTGCCTATTGGTGTCTTGTCTAAGAACTCTGAGTGGTCATTACTGATTGACTCACACACTCCTGTGAAATACCTTGGGGCGTTTTACTACATTAAAGGCATTATATAAATGGAAGCTGCTGTTGTTGAATGAGAATGAAGAGGACAACCCTGAAGAAAGTCAGATGCATACTAGAGAGGAACAAGCCTGGGAAAGTGCAGGTGGGGAGAGGTTGGGTGGTGTTGGAAGAAACAAAGACTAAAGGAACCATGAAGAAAGTAGGTGTCACCCCACAACCAAACAGGGGAATGGGCATGGCAAAACTGCTAAATAGTACCGGCAGAGGCATGAAACTCGTAATCATAACTGCAAACTTACAATTTTTAGATAGTACTTTCACTTTCACATATTAACTATAAAGTTGTCAACTTAAGTTTATTCACTGTCTTGCTTTCAACACAAATGAGCTACATCACACTTTTTGCAATTCAGATAGGTAGTAACAATACCCACAAAAGCCAAGAGGTATAGCAACTGATTGAATATTGTTTTAAAAATGAATCTCAGAAGAGATTGCTTCTACATAGGTTTTGCTTTTCCACTGATGTGCTCCAATTCAGTAATAACTTTTAAATTACTATTTCACAATATCCAAATAATAAACAGCCACGACAAATATTCTATCTGCCTACACAAGAGAATGAATACATTAAGCACTGGCTGTAGCCATGTTTCCGATGTCAAGACCCTTTGGCCCCGATTTTTACTGGGGCGGGTTTTTGTGAGGGGGGGGGGGGGCGTGGGTGGTGGTGGTTTTAACGTCACAGCATGCGTCTTTTTTTCCCCCAGTATGTTCTCCACCCGGAAGTCAGCCTGATAAGACAGGCTTGGCTCCCTGTCGGGTAGGGAATGCGCCAGAGGAGACCAAAGACTAGGAGCAAGTAGGGAGCCTGCAGCTGGGTTAGTGGAAGCGTGGGAGGAGGGGGGGGGTCAGTGATCATGGGCACATAACTCTTCCACAAAGCAGTCCCCGCCTCCATGTATCTGGCGAGTTTCCGGAGACCCGGGAAACCCGGCCTGGCCAGGGTTAAACCTGGAAGACAGGTTAAATCTAAGGCACGTAACGTTATTATAATATTTAAATAACCAACCCGCCTCCTGGGAGCAGGTTGGTTGCTCGCCCTGCGTTAAAACTGGAAGTGGGCGGGTTGGAGTCGGTTTTGAGATTTTTTCAATTTTCACATCTCACCCGACCCAAACTCACCCGTTTTTGGATGTTAAAATCCCCCCTTCCGTTTCACGAGACATTCTTGACAGGTTTGCAGTATTGTGCAGCACATCTGGGTTTTCCATAAGGTTTCATTCACCTGTATTTTGTTTAGAAATCTGCAAGGCCACCTAGATCATGTGATACAAGTCACTGCATCTTTTATGAATATATTTGTCACATATTGCACGATACTGATTGATAACTGCGTACAACACAGAGCAGTACCAAATCAAAAACTGACAGGGATAGACTTAAGGAATCAATGAACATACAGCAATCAAATCGTTAAACTATTTCATGGTTAAAAGTGCATTTGCCTATTCTGCATAGTAACATATGGATCATAGAATCATAGAAATTTACAGCACAGAAGGAGGCCTTTCGGCCCATCTTGTCCGTGCCGGCCGACAAAGAGCTATCCACCCTAATCCCACTTTCCAGCTCTTGGTCCGTAGCCTTTCATTTTACGGCACTTGAAGTGCATATCCTAGTTCTTTTTAAACGTGATGAGGGTCGCTGCCTCTACCACCCTTTCAGGCAGTGAATTCCAGACCCCCACCACCCTTTGGGTGAAAACATTTCTCAAATTCCCTCTGAACATCCGACCAATTACTTTAAATCTATGCCCCCTGGTTATTGACATTTCTGCTAAGGGAAATAGGTCCTTCCTATCCATTCTATCTAGGCCCCTCATAATTTTATACACCTCAATTAAGTCTCCCCTCAGCCTCCTCTGTTCCAAAGGTAACAACCCCAACTTATCCAATCTTTCCTCACAGCTAAAATTCCCCAGCCCAGGCAACATCCTCATAAATTTCCTCTGCACGCCCTCTAGTGCAATCACATCTTTCCTGTAATATGGTGGCCAGAACTGTACGTAGTACTCTAGCTACAGCCTAGCTAGTGTTTTATACAGTTCAAGCATAACCTCCCTGCTCTTATATTCTATGCCTTGGCTAATAAAGGCAAGTATCCCGTATGTCTTATTAACCACCTTATCTACCTGTCCTGCTACCTTCAGGGATCTGTGGACATGCACTCCAAAGTCCCTCTGTTCCTCTACACTTCTCAGTATCCTACCATTTATTGTGTATTCCCTTGCCTTGTAAGCCCTCCCCAAATGCATTACCTCACACTTCTCCAGATTGAATTCCATTTGCCACTGTTCTGCTCACCTGACCAGTCCATTGATATCTTCCTACTGTCTGCAGCTTTCTTCTTCATTATCAACCACATGGCCAATTTTTGTATCATCTGCAAACTTCTTAATCATACTTCCTACATTCAAGTCCAAATCATTGATATATACCACAAAAAGCAAAGGACCCAGTACTGAGCCCTGCGGAACCCCACTGGAAACAGTCTTCCAGTCACAAAAACACCCTTCGACTATCACCCTTTGTTTCCTGCCTCTGAGCCAATTTTGGATCCAACTTGCCACTTTGCCTTGGCTTTTACTTTCGTGACCAGTCTGCCATGCGGGACCTTATCAAAAGCCTTGCTAAAATCCATATAGACTACATCAAATGCACTACCCTCATCGACCCTCCTTGTTAACTCCTCAAAAAATTCAATCAAATTAGTCAGACACAACTTTCCCTTAACAAATCCATGTTGACCTGTCCCTGATTAATCAGTGTCTTTCTAAATGAAGATTTATCCTGTCCCTCAGAATTTTTTCCAATAATTTTCCCACCACCGAGGTTAGGCTGACTGGCCTGCAATTACTCGGTCTATCCCTTTCTCCCTTTTAAAGCAACGGTACCATGTTAGCAGTCCTCCAGTCCTCTGGCACCACACCTGTAGCCAGAGAGGATTGGAAAATGATGGTCAGAGCCACTGCTATTTCCTCTCTTACTTCTCTTAACAGTCAAACCCCAGTCCCAGCTCACCATTTCTCTAATACAAAAGCAAAATACTGCGGATGCTGGAAATCTGAAATAAAAACAGAAAATGCTGGAAAGACTCAGCAGGTCAGGCAGCATCTGTGGAGAAACAGTTAACGTTTCAGGTCTATATGACCTTTCGTCAGAACTGGAAAAAGTTAGAGATATAACAGATTTTAAGCAAGTGTAGGGGAAGGGAGAGGGGGAGGGGATGAAAGAAGAAAAGGGAAGGTCTGTGATAGGGTGGAAGGCAGGAATGATTAAAGGACAAAAGGTATGATTGTGCAAAGCAATAGGAGATGTTAATGGGACAAGTAAAGAAACAAAAGATGGGTCTAGAAGAGGGGTAAATGGGTATAGCAGAATCAACAGCTGCCATGTGAAAAAATAGGGGTAGAGGTTATGGTCTGAAATTGTTGAACTCGATGTTGAGTCCAGAAGGCTGTAAAGTGCCTAATCAAAAGATGAGGTGCTGTTCCTCGAGCTTACGTTGAACTTTGTTGGAACAGTGTAAGATGCCGAGGACAGAGAGGTCAGAGTGGGAGTGGAGCGGAGAATTAAAGTGACAGGCAACCGGAAGTTCAGGGTCACGCTTGCGGACTGAACGGAGGTGTTCCGCAAAGCGGTCACCCAATCTGCATCTGGTCTCCCCAATGTAGAGGAGACCGCATCGTGAGCAGCGAATACAGTACACTAAATTGCACGTACAAGTAAATCTGGAAGGAGTGTTTGGGGCCCTGGACGGTGGGAAGGGAGGAGGCGAAAGGGCAGGTGTTGCATCTCCGCCACCTCCAGCGTGATCCCACCAGAAAACACATCTTCTCCTCCCCTTTCAGCATTCCAAAGGGACTGCTCCGTCCGCAACACCCTGGTCCACTCCTCAATCACCCCCAACATCCCCTCTCCTTCCCACAGCACCTTCCTGTGCAAGCACAGGAGATGCAACACCAGCCACTTTAATTCTCCGCTCCACTCCCACTCTGACCTCGGTCTCTTGCACTGTTCCAACGAAGCTCAACGTAAGCTCGACGAACAGCACTTCATCTTTCAATTAGACACTTTACAGTCTTCTGGACTCAACATCGAGTTCAACAATTTCAGAACATAATCTCTGTCCCTATTTTTTCCAGATGGCAGCTGTTGAGTCTGTTATTCCTATTTACACCTCTTCAAGTCCTATCCTTTGTTTCTTTACTTATCCCATTATCCATCTCCTTTTGCTTTGTACAATCATACCTGCTGTCATTTAATCTCTCCTGCCTTCCACCCTATCACAGACCTTCCCTTTTGTTCTTTCCTCCCCTCCTCCCACACTTGCTTAAAATCCATTACATCTCGAAATTTTTCCAGTTGACGAAGAAGTTATCGACCTGAAACATTAACTCTGTTTCTCTCTCCACAGATGCTGCCTGACCTGCCGAGTATTTCCAGCATTTCTGTTTTTATTTTGCCCTTGCTCTAGATCATTCAATGCATACATTGTCTGTCCAATTAAATTGAAGACCAAAAATAGTTGTGTTTTATGATGTCATAACCAGTTTCCATAAGAGACAGTACTAAATCAACTTCAGTATAAACCTAAATATAGTAATAATAATGGATAATGATGTCAATGAATCAGTACAACCCTAACAAGATTTTGATTAAATCAAAATTATAATGACATTTGGTCAACCTACATTATTTTCACATATTCTTCCCCATTCTGCAACACACAGTACTCACAGATCAGGGAATAATAAAACAGAGACTGCTGTGTACAGTAATTGAAATATCATTGAATTCAGGTTCTGACTGCATAGTACATAGATGAGCAAAGCCAAGCAATAGTAATTATCTGGATGGCATTGCTCCACCTACTTTTGATTAAATCCAGGCAGGAGACAGACAGACAAAAAGCTAACCACCAGTCTACACAAAAATCTGTGTCACATAAGAGAGAATTTAATTCTGCTTGTGGTGCTACAAACTAAGCTTTTCAATACAAATTCACGGTGTAAAGGTCCAAATTATAGGAGAGCAAGAGGTGTCACAAGGCCAACATTACAGTAATAATTTATGTTGGCACTGATCAATTGGTATGCTCTGAATGTGATTCCAGGCTACACAACTTGCTAGGCTCCAACTGCAGAACTGCTCATTGCAATATGAAGCAGAGGAACTCTGAAAAATGAACTGAGTAAAGGTTAGGCAGTAACACGAAAGGTGCGGAAATCCCACCTCCCCCATCGCGTTTCATTGAGGAGGTCAGAGGGAGAAATTAAAATCTTTGACATGTTTTATCCATCAACACCATAATGTGACTTTTTTAAATGTTTTTTTTCTAAACAAAGATTAAGGGTCAGTTTTATTTAACACAATAGCCCTCACGGCATGCTTGGTAACTAACGCAACCATGCAGTTCAAAAGTGAGTCTTTTCACTCCCCGCCCTCATCAGTACTGGTAACATACCAGTTCATGTTGTATTGCCTGCATAACTTTACCAAGGGTGCACTTGCCTCTTTCCTTACACAGGTTCTGCACCACCTCAGAGAAGCAAGTTGAGGTACACTGCCACAATTTATAAAAACTGTTGTGAACAAAATCATTGAAACTGGGGCTAAAGCTGCTGGAAGTTATTGGGGGTGTAAATTCAATTTCATTCTCTTCCAGCTTCCTTCAACATTTCCCCTGAAGTCAGGGACTTGCACTCGGATGCAGCTCCACAGGTGCTGGTCCGCCCAACAGTGCATCAGGTGAGTGGACATTCCTCCCATCATCCTAGCCGGTGTGCATCAGCAGGTTATTCAATTGTGAAAAGGTCTCACAGTAGAGCTGACCTGCCCTCACTTGATATCCACACTCATTTCCAGCAGGGTCAGAACGATTGGAACATTAGTTGAATTTTCCCCCCATCTATCTCAAAGATGTTGAAGAAAACTCTTGCAACCTGCCACCAACCCAACTGATTTCCAGCATCCGCAGTATTTTGCTATTGAAGTCAGCAATATTCAGTTTAATATGTTCTGCACTCAGGAAGGGAATGACCCCTAACCTCTTACCAATTGATGTCAATTCCTCTTCAACGTGTCAATGCAAAAGTTTTCTGAAGTTCAAGTCCAAGTCAGCGCTGGCACCTTTCAATAAAATCTACAGACACTAACATTCATGGCAGAAATTCAGCCCACATATTTTTAATCAGTGATTATATCATCAATGACAACTTAAAGCATGCCTCTCTCTTCCTACCCAAGTATTTGTGAAACAAGCGGACATATCTGATGGCTCTTTGGCTACAGAAGGTTTTATTTAAAAAGTGCCAGCACTGGCTTGTGAGTTGCATTTTCACACTGTCACATTGAAGAGGAATTGCCTTGTGTGATATTGAAGAGCACACACCAAAAGGATGCCGGGTTTGATACCTGGTCTGTGCCAAGTTGCAGGAAGGGGCACCTAGAGTGACTGGCATCAAAGCCCCTGGGCTAGGGAAGTGGCTGAGGAAATAAAAATATCAGCCAGGGCTCTTAATTCTGATCATTATCCAGTGATCCTTGTGGAAAGGGCACCTGGATGATTATCAGTTGCGAGCAGTATCCAACTCAGCTATGATGCTTCCACAGTTGAATGACCTGTTGACACATATTGCCTGGGTTCACAAATGAATGCCCATTTGGGTGAAGCAAGAGGAGATCATAGAATCATAGAAAGTTACAGCACGGAAGGAGGCCATTTCGGCCCATCGTGTCCGCGCCAGCCAACAAAGAGCTATCCAGCCTAATCCCACTTCCCAGCTCTTAGTCCTTATCCCTGCAGGTTAGAGCATCCCAAGTGCACATCCAAGTACTTTTTAAATGTGGTTAGGGTTCCTGCCTCTACCACCCTTTCAGGCAGTGAGTTCCAGACCCCCACAACCCTCTGGGTGAAGAAGCTTCCCCTCAAATCCCCTCTAAACCTTCCCCCAATTATTTTAAATCTGTGCCCCCTGGTTTTTGACCCCTCTGCTAAGGGAAATACCTCAAAAGAGGGTCTAAATGGGGGAGGGGGGAATGAAATTGCGCTATATTGGAATAAATGGAGAACAAGGAAAGGAGAAAGATGAAACAATCCAGAATAGGACTCAACCACATGCACGGTTTGGTAAATATATAAATGCAAGTTTGCTTCTTAGTTTCATTTGAATTATTTTAAAGTAGCGAGTCAAGTTAAGGTTTTACTTTGACATTAAAAACTATTAGAAGATGCAGGTGTTTTTTTCCTCCTCCCTGTGGCTTACCACACAGAAAGTTACACACTTGTTCTTTGTTCTGAAGGTGTTAAATGACTGCCACGGCAGGTGGAGGTCAGATTCATACCTAATCTATTTGTAAACAGGAAACTCAGGCCCAGATGTTTCTGGAACTACATCCGGTGAGGCAACACAATTCACGTGACAGGAAGAAATCCATTAATGAACCCTGGGCCAATAATTCTTTTGTCTATGTTTTGTAAATTAGGATATCTTATTGTTGCAGCCAAGCCTGCATTGTGGGATCAAAAACTTGTGCTTGTATCACTATAATTCTTGGGATGTATTAGTAAATTAGATTTAGAATGAAAATGTAATCACCAGACATAACCTTATATTTTATATGCATGCATGTTTAAGATAGAGGCTATTAGATTTGAATTAAAATACTAGGAAGACAATCAAAACCCTTGAATTGTAGCTAACCTTATATAAGTAGTAGTCTAATCATCTTTTTACAAAATCAATCCTACAAGGCCACTCCCGTGAAAGGAATGCAATCAGGTAGTAAGGACGGAACATTTCTAAAATTAGATCGAAGGCCTTTATTGGTCCACTAAGGTTACTACTTGAGGTTGTTAGTTTTGTAACTTTCCCGCAGCACGATGGTTTAATTGTCAGGTGTGCTGAAAATCCCATGTTCTGTAGTTTCCAGGCTCAGGTAGGAGAGACAGTGAGATCGGCACTACCAGGGATAAGAAAGTGGACAGCTACTGTTGGTCGAACATCTTCTGGTGCCTCCCAGATTTGGTAATTATCAATCGGTTTAGTTTATGGACACAGCACGTTAGATGAAGAACGTTACTATACTAATGTAATATTGCATGAATATTATATTGCGTATTACTTTGTAGAATCTCTTAGATAATAGATATTCCGTACTCATTCAGTAGTATTACTGTGGAATCTACATTTAAAAAAAATATGGAATCTACATTTTAAAAAATAGAGCCCAACAGCGGGGGTCTAAGGTATGTGAAATGTTTCATTGAAGATCTCGAACCAAAAACAGAAAATAGGCAGATACTGCAACAGATATAAGTCACCACCAGTAGCATTGATTGCTCAGAGTTCAGCAGCACCTATTTGTGAACCATTAAACACCGATGTACTTTCCCTACACGATCCGTACCTCCTGTTTGAGTGAATAGTTAATATTGTGCCCATCTCTCAAGCGGCACCGTGGGATGCTACGTTGGAACACCAATTGTGCCATAGCAGTCAGATGCAGCTTCAGTCTTGTAATGTATTATCACATGGTTTAGAATGAGCATGCTCAGTTCGCTCTGGCATAGTAAAGCAAGCACATGAACTAGCAGCTCATGTCTCTGTCCATCATTTGTTCTACCCACATACATTACATTTTGGCGACGAGAATGGAATCCCAAAGCCATTTTTAGGGATCATGGAAGGACACAGTGTTCAACCTTCAAGTGGAAAAGTTTAAGGTGAATTTGTGGCACCTAAACTGAATTTTTGCGATGTTTTACTGTTAATGCTCACGCAGAATTGTCTGTGCTTTGCCTTCGTGTGTATAGCAACAGCAGCGTCGATTCTCACAGGCACACAGGTAGCATGCTGAGTCACTGTTCGACAGGATCGGGACAATCATGGCCGCGCCTACGGGATTCATCGGAAGCCTCAACATATATGACCAAGCTCGCGAACCATTCAGTTCTTATATTGAGCGGATGGAGATGTTTTTTTAGGGCCAATAACATTACTGAGATTGAAGACACAGATGAGAATGTTTAAGCTCAAAATAAAAGTAATTTGTGAACATAAAAAAGCAATTTTTCTAATGGAGATTGGGCCAGATGTCTATGGAACATTGACAAATCTACTCGCGCCAGGTAAAGCGAAAGACGCGTCGTTTGATGACAGTCGAGAAACTCGAGGACCATTTTGATCCAAAGCAATTAGAAATAGTAGAGAGCTATAAGTTTGGTACCAGAAACCAAAAAAAGTGAAACCATCAGTGGGTACATTGTAGCTCTTAAGAACCTGTCTTTGCATTGTAACTTCGGCACATTTTTAGATCGTGCGTTGCGAGATAAGTTTGTGTGTGAACTGGTGGATGAGCGCACACAGTCCAAGTTATCGAACACTCCGAACCGAACGTTTGACATAGCATGCAAAATTGCCCTATCTATGGAGATGGCGTCTAAGAATGCTAGGGAGCTCTGTCCAACTCAAGTGACGATTGCAGCTGAGGTCTACAGTCACAAAGCCACCGCCAAACCTAAAGTTGAGACACCAAGTCAAAAGCATGTTGGGGAGAGCAGTTCAGTGAATTGTTATCGCTGCAATGGAAATCACTCGCCATGGTCCTGCCAATACAGAAAGGTGAAGTGTTTTCACTGCCAGAAGCAAGGCCATATTTCAACAGCTTGCAGAGCTAGAGCTAAAGCAGGAAGTAAGAACAATTCCAGTGGCAATGTAAAGCAGTGAAACCAGAAGGGAGGAATTCACGATATTGAAGTGAACACACCTGATGTTGAAGAACTAGGCATCGACAGTATCTACGCCACTAGTGGCAACACCAGCAGTCGTTAGGAAGACTATTGTACAAAACTTTTGGTCAACGAGCAATATATTGATATGTGTATCGACACAGCGGCGGACTGCTCTGTCATGAGTAAGGACACATGAGAGTAAGTTAAATCAATCTGAAAAAGGATAGATGGGCTGACTTTGCTGGGCAGGTGCTGTTCAGGGGCAGTGAATGCAGTGGTGCACCCTGAGGGTACTATGCCCTGGGAAGCACTGAACTACCCAGAATTCCTTGTGTCCCCCACTTACATGCAGAGAATGGACTTTTTGTACTTGTGGAGGTGACAGGAAGTTTGGCTGCACACAGGGCTGCTTATGATAGGAGAAATGGAGCAAAAATGAGGCAGCTGCAAGGAACTAGTTCAGAATAATAATTCTTTACTGACCCCGAGATCCTAAAAGAAGTTAAGTGGCTGATTCAGCTGCTCCTGATAGTTTAAAAGGTGTATACAATTTAAGCTGGCTTAAGGATTTAGCATCAAATGCTTTCAATGCATTTTGACCGCGGCCTGCCCTGGCATCGATGTGCTCTTGCTGCTTTTCAAATTCCACCCCTTGATACTGTTCTTTTGGTTATCTGGCAAGCAGCATGAAGAGGAAGTTAAAGGGTCCATAGTTTGATGAGACAAGCGCAGTGGTGCTGCTGCAGGCTGCGGACAGTCAGAGGGCAGTGCTGCACCCTGCATCAGGCAGAAAAGTATCTAAAACTGCTGGTTGCAATGCATGGTAGTAAATAGTGGAGGAACTGAAATCCAGCTCAACCGCCGAGTGCACTTGGATCTATTGCCCAAAGAGGTTCGCTGACCTGGTCAGAAGGGTCAAGCTAGGGCACTGGCTGGTTAGGGTAATCACCAACGAGAAAGTGATTGTGGGGTGCACCTTAATACATTCTGTCCCTCACAATCTCTGTTTTGCATGGGTTCTGAAAGCCTCCTGTCCAAACTCTTCTACATCTTCCTTAACCACTACTCATCTTCCCAGCATAAGCATGTCCACTCCTAGAAGCTCCCAAGCAACTTGATATGGGCTTCTTAAATTCAAACGCACTTCTGGCCGGCCTCCCACATTCTACCCTATGTAAACTTGAGGTCATCCAAAACTCGGCTGCCCGTGTCCTAACTCGCACCAAGTCCCGTTCGCCCATCACCCCTGTGCACGCTGACCTACATTGGCTCCCGGTTAAGCAGCACCTCGATTTCAAAATTCTCATCCTTGTTTTCAAATCCCTCCATGGCCTCAACCCTCCCTATCTCTGTAATCTCCTTCAGCCCCACAACCCCCCCCCCGCCCGAGATATCTGCGCTCCTCTAATTCTGCCCTCTGAGCATCCCTGATTATAAATCGCTCAACCATTGGTGGCCGTGCCTTCTGTTGCCTAGGCCCTAAGCTCTGGAATTCCCTGCCTAAACCTCTCCGCCTCTCTGCCTCTCTTTCCTCCTTTAAGACGCTCCTTAAAACCTACCTCTTTGACCAAGCTTTTGGTCACCTGCCCTAATTTATCCTTATGTGGATCGGTGTCAAATTTTTTGTCTTAAAATACTCCTGTGCAGTGCCTTGGGACGTTTTACTACATTAAAGGTGCTATATAAATACAAGTAGCTGTTGTTGTCACTTCTCAGTAATGTAATATCGCTCATCCCAGTTTCATTTTTTTTTAAAAAGGAGAAAGCAGCCCACAACAGAAGGCAGTGTTTGGCAATGAAGGCGACCTTCGCGGAGCAGACCAACTCCATTTAAGGAAACTGAATCTTGGAAGTTGCTGGAAATTGAGAAGCAGGAAGGCAAGGACCAGCAAGAAATTTGTATCCCACAGACTCTCACAAAAATCTTTCTGGATGCTGTAGAACCTATGTTTGCGTATTCCATGTTAGTATTACCATTATAAGTTCCTTGTAGTCATTCTGACCTTTATGTGCATTTGCAGTCCAGGTCTCACCTGAGTAGTGTAGTTAGTTAGTAATTTTCCCCCTTTTTCAACTAAATAAAAGTTTTTTCTACACTAAATCTTTCAAAGGAATGATGCAAGATTTAAAACAAATCACAAGTGACTCTATGGGCATAATATCCTTTTGTTGGAACATGCTAGAACCTGTAAAGAGGCCTCAACATGCAAAACACAGATCCTCTGAACTACTGCTCCATAGATTTTTTTCCCTCAAATTTTAATTAGCCCTTCCCAAGACAATCACCCACTTCTGGGGTGAGAAGGCAAAGGGAAAGATTTTAACTTCCTCTGGCCAGCAGAAACAGAGATAAAATAGAACTGGTAGACCTACCGCCCCATTCCCACTCCATCTCTGTTTCTCCACTGGGTGACCAAGGCACCCAGCTGAATATTGCGGAAGCCTCGTTAATCAATGCAAATTGGGGTCCTATAACACGCATGGGACACTGATGCCATTTTATCTGCCGACTACTCAGAACGTCAGGCATGAACCCTCCGCTCAGTGAAATCAAATGGGACAGAAGAGGGCCAGAAACACAATATGGGCCCCGCACTCCCCAAGGCCTACCTTTTTCTCGCCCAATGTCAGCCTCCCGATATACTGCCAGCCCAGAGCCAACAAATTACATCAGGACACCCCTTTGCCGCTCCTAGCCTGTAGCATCTACTGTTAAACCCTCGAAATAGACCAGACCGCCTGTCAACACTATTGGGCAATCAAACGGCACTCTGCCAATCAGCCACCTAACAGTTAAAATCTATCCCATTGTTGGCAGGACAGACTGCTCATAACTAGTGGCAGTGTTTGCCTAACCCCCTTGTATAATTGGATAAACTGCTAACAAGACATGCAGACCTGGAAAACTGGCAGTTTTCAGGTCTGCATGTCTCGTTACCAGTTCATAATCCATACTTGCAGAGTATCCAGTGTGATGGAAGCATCTAAGACTGAAAACTGTTTGGATTGGTTGTTTGGTGGCAGAGAATAAGATGAGTGCTATCTATCTACCTGTTTCAGAGCTGGTGAATTAAAGATCAGTTGCTATCTAGAAACACAGACTGGTTTCCTAAATAATAATGCAACTAGTACACACCATAAGAACATAGGAAATAGGAGCAGGAGTAGGTAATATGGCCCTTCGAGCCTGCTCCGCCATTCAATATGATAATGGCTGATGTACCTCAACTCCACCTTCCCACACTATCCCCATATCCCTTGGTTGCCTTAGTATCCAAAAATCGATCAATCTCTGTCTTGAATATACTCAACATCTGACCATCCACAGCCCTTTGGAGTAGAGAATTCCAAAGATTTACAACCCTCCAAGTGAATAAATTTCCCATCACAGTCCTAAATGGCTCACCCCTTATTCTGAGGCTGTGACCACTAGTTCTAGACTCCCCAGCCAGGTGTGGTCATACCAAGGCCCTATATAATTGCAATAACATGTCTTTACTCTTGTACTACAATCCTTTTGTAATAAAGGCTAACATACCATTTGCTTTCCTAATTGATTGCTGTACCTGCATGTTAACTTTCAGTGATTCGGGTGCAAGGACACCCAGGTGTCTCTGACTACCAATATTTCCCAATCTCTTATCATTTAAAAAAGATTCTGCTTTTCTATTTTTCCTACCAAAGTGGCAATGCTCCCTTTAATTTTTGGGGGGTGCGCGACCTCTTTTAGGGGTTGCGCGGCCCATTCAAAATACCGCACATGCGTGGTTTTTCCTAACTAAAAGCCGATGAGCCAGCTGCGCAGGAGCTGCAGAGCACTGCACAGCCACACAGCGTAAAGGGAACATTGCAGAGTGGATAACTTCACACTGCTACACATTAGATTCCATCTGCCATGTTCTAGCCCACTCACGTAACCTGTCTATATCCCTTTGTAGCCTCTTTGCATCCTCCTCACAACTTACTTTCCTACCTAGTTTCGTATCGTCAGCAAACTAGGATATATTACTCTCGGTCCCCTCATCTAAATCATTGATATAGAATGTAAACAGCTGAGGCCCAAGCACTGATCCTTGTGGTACCCCACTAGTTACAGCCTGCCAATCCGAAAATGATTGTTTATTCCTACTCTCTATTTTCTGTCCATTAACCAACCCTCAATCCATGCTAATATATTACCCCCATCCCATGTATAATAACCTCGTGTGGCACATTATTGAATACTTTTTGAAAATCCAAATATACTACATCTACTGGTTCCCCCTTATCTACCTTGCTAGTTACAATCTCAAAGAAACTCTGACAGATTTGTCAAACACTATTTCCCTTTCATAAATACGTATTGACTCTGCCCAATCATATTATGATTTTTTAAGTGACATGTTATCACATCCTTAATAATAGATTCTAGCATTTTCCCTACTACTGATGTCAGGCGAACTGGTCTGTAGTTTCCAGATTTCTCTCTCCCTCCTTTCTTGAATAGCAGGGTTACATTTGCTGTCTTCCAATCCACGGGGACTGTTCGAGAATCTAGGGAACTCTAGAAGTTCAAAACCAATGCATTCCTATCTCAATAGCCACCTCTTTTAAAACCCTAGAATGTAGGCCATCAGGTCCAGGGGATTTGTCGACTTTTAGTGGCATTAATTTCTCCAGTACTATTTCTTTACTAACACTAATTTCTTTAAGTTCCTCATTGGTTCCCACTATTTCCAGAATGTTTTTGTGTCTTTTTCCATGAAGAAAGATACGGAGTATTTGTTTAATGTCTCTGCCATTAAGTGGAGCCCATCCCAAAGGAGCAGCTCCCTCTTTCCCCAGTACTGGTGCCAGTGCCCCATGAATTGAAACCCCTGCCTCCCACACCACTCTTTCAGCCACACATTTAATTCTTTGATCTGCTTGTCCCGATGCCAATTTGCGCGTGGCACTGGTAACAATCCAAAGTATTACCTGTGAGATTCTGAGTTTTAATTTCGACCCTAACTCCTCAAACTAGCGAAAAATATAAAAACGGATTGTAAAAGCTTCTATAGGTATGTGAAAAGGAAAAGACTGGCGAAGGTAAATGTAGGTCCTTTACAGTCAGAGACGGGAGAATTTATAATGAGGAATGAGGAAATGGGAGAGAAATTAAATAAATACTTTGTTTCTGTCTTCACGGAGGAAGACACAAAAAACCTCCCAGAAATACGAGAAAACCAAGGGTGTGGTGAGAATGAGGAACTTAAAGAAATTATTATTAGTAAAAAAACAGTACTAGCAAAATTAATGGGACTAAAAGTCGATAAATCCCAAGGGCCGGATGACCTACATCCTAGGGTTTTGAAAGAGGTGGCCATTGGGATAGTGGACACATTGGTTGTCATCTTCCAAAATTCTATAGATTCTGGAACAGTTGCTGCACATTGGAGGATAGCAAATGTAACCCCGCTATTTTTTAAGAAAGGAGGGAGATAGAAAACGGGGAACTACAGACCTGTTAGCCTCACATCAGTAGTTGGGGAAATGCTGGAATCTATTATAAAGGATGCAATAACTGGGCACTTAGAAACTAATAGTAAGATTGGGCAGAGTCAACATGAATTTATGAAAGGGAAATCCTGTTTGACAAACCTATTGGAGTTCTTTGAGGATGTAACTAGCGGAGTAGACAAAGGGGAACCGGTAGATGTGATGTATCTGGATTTTCAGAAGACCTTCGATAAGGTCCCACACAAGAGGTTGGTGAACAAATTTAGGGCACATGGAATTGGGGGTAATATACTAACATGGATTGAGAATTGGTTAACAGACAGAAAACAAAGAGTAGGGATAAATGGGTCTTTTTCAGGATGGCAGGCTGTAACGAGTGGGGTACTGCAAGGCTTGGGCCCCAGCTATTCACAATCTATATCAATGATTTGGATGAGTGGACTAAATGTAACATTTCCAAATTTGCTGAGGATACAAAGCTAGGTGGCAGTGTCAGTTGTGAAGAGGCTTCAAGAGGATCTCGACAGGCTCAGTGAGTGGGCGATAACATGGCAGATGGAATATAATGTGGATAAATGTGAAGTTATCCACTTTGGTAGAAAAATCAGAAAGGCAGAGTATTTCCCAAATGGTGAAAGATTGGGGAATGCAGATGCTCAAAGAGACCTGGGTGTCCTTGTACATGAGTCACTGAAAGTGAATGTGCAGGTGCAGCAAGCCATTAGGAAGGCAAATGGTATGCTGGTCTTCATTACAAGAGGATTTGAGTACAGGAGTAAAGAAGTCTTACTCCAATTATATAGGGCCTTGGTGAGACCACACCAGGAGTACTGTGTACAATTTTGGCCTCCTTACCTAAGGAAGGATATACTTGCCATAGAGGGAGTGCAACGAAGGTTCACGAGATTGATTCTTGGGATAGCGGGACTGTCGTATGAGAGGAGATTGAGTAAACTAGGCCTGTATTCTCTTGAATTCAGAGGAATGAGAGGGGATCTCATTGAAGCATACAAAATTATTACAGGGCTTGATAGGGTGGATGCTGGGAGAATGTTTCCCTTGGCTGGGGAGTCTAGAACCAGGGGCCACAGCCTCAGGATAAGGGTAGGCCATTCAGGACTGAGATGAGAAGAAATGTCTTCACACAGAGGGCTGTGGAGGCTCAGTCATTGGGTACATTCAAAACAGAAGTCGATAGATTTCTGACTAGTAAAGGCATCAAGGGATATGGCGATAGGGCCGGTGAATGGAGTTGAGGTAGAAGATCAGCCATGATCTCATTGAATGGCGGAGCAGGCTCGAAGGGCTGAATGGCCTACTCCTGCTCCTATTTCTTATGTTCTTATGTTCTTAACTCACTCAGCAGAACCTCATTCCTAGTTCTACCTATGTCGTTAGTTCCTGTGTGGACCATGGCAACTGGATCCTCCCTCTCCCATTTCAAGATCTTCCCCAGCCGTGAGGAGATGTCTTTAACCCTGGCACCGACCGGGCAGGCAACACAACCTTCAGAACTCCCGGTCGCGGCTGCAGAGAACAGTATCTATCCCCTTGACTATACTGTCCCTTAACACTACAACATTCCTTTTCACTCCCCCCACTTAAATGGCCTCCTGTACCACAGTTCCGTGGTCAGTTTGCTCATCCACCCTGCAGACTTTGCCCTCGTCCACAAAGGCAGCAAGAATATATCATATCTATTGGACAAGGGCAAAGGCTCCTCCAGCACTGCACCTGGGGTCCCCTTAACTGCCTGACTCGCAGTCACACCCTCCGGTCCTTGACCACTAACTAACCAGACCTGTACCACTACCTAACCGAAAGGGTGTGACTGCCTCCTGGATCAAAGTGTCCAGGCAACTCTCCCCCTCCCTGATGTCCCAAAATGCTTGCACCTTGGACTCCAGCTCAACAACTCGGAGTTGAAGTTCCTCGAGATGCAGACAATTACTACAGAAATAGGTTGTCCAGGATTGCAGTACTCTCCACAAACTGCCACATGCTGCAGTTGGGGCACACCACCTGCACTGCCATCTCTATCTAAACTGGTTTTATTTAGTTAATTAAAGTTTATTTATTTAATCAACTGAACTTATTTTTTGTGTTTTAACTAATTACTCAATCTAGTTAAGTTATACGTCGGTTAACTTAAATGTTTACCTGTAAACCTACCCCCGCCGCTCCTCCTCGTGCTGTGACGTCACTTTGTGACTTTTTTTCTCCCGTGCCATTCACCTCTCTCTGCCGTGCTTCGGTTTATATTCTTGGGGCCACTCCCGCAGTGCTCCTTGCTCTTCTGACTCTCTCGCAAGTAAAGTTGGTTACTTTTTGTTAAGTTCAGGAAAACCCTGGCTGACAGGCAATGCTGAGCTACCCCTTTACAGATTGGGACTGAGAAATATTCTGAAAAAAATGATTGCCTTTGGTTTTGGAGGGATTGCCATTAGGAGACCAGTGATAATTAAGCAATTAAAGCCACAATGTCCATATTTATAGTTTACTCATACATGGATAGTGGAAAATTTTCACTTCATCTCTAGGTTCTGATTGTCATTTTTTTTTTGAAGTGGAGGTCATCAAAGGGCTAGAAGATGCAGTTCCACATAATTGTCTCGTATCTTCTTACAATAAATAGCACAAGAATTCAATGGCCAGATTTTGCTGTGAGTGGTGCCAGTCGTTCATTAAACTGGCACTTGCCCACAGACTTTCTATAGGCTTTTGCATGATAAGTTACTGTTAGCGGGGCATCCAAACGGCATGGCGCCCTCTAGAGGACATCCAGGACCTGTGTGAACAGGGTGAGCAACTGTGTGTCCTTAACCAATCAGACTGAAGAATTGTTAATGAGCAGCACAGATTCTGAACCAGAAAGTGTAAACCAGAATAGTGAATTCAATGTCAAATCAGGTACAGAAAGCGAAATAAAGAGGGAAACAAAGATTGGATTAAGAGAGAGATAAGAGACAGAAAGAAAAAGTTAAACAAATTTAATTTAAAAAAAATCTCCACCAATAATTAAAAGCTGATGGAATGAGACTCCACACGTGTAAAAGTTAATTTTCTAGTGCCAGAGAAGTTGTTTGATAGAATTAAGACTTAGCATGCTATAAAAAAGGTACTTGGACTGAAATGGACAAGCCCTAACTTTCTCTGGTGAGTTTAGCCTGTATCTACATCATCAGTACAGGAACTTCACGCTGTTCGATGCATTTGAATGGGGAGCTGCTGTTTTTGCGCAGCTTACGGAAGGGCAGCGCAACTCTGATAGCATCTTCCAGATTTTTGCATTTAACTATGCATGTGCGCTCACCGAAGTTGCACATAAATAACAGTGAACGCTGTAAGCCTTACTGTTATTTTTACAGCAAAATCCGGCCCAATATACTTTCACTTTTTAAAAATGGCATCGAAACCCACTGCACAGTCGAAGTTTTACCATGATACTTAACAGCTCACCATAACATTTTACTGTGTGAAGGGAAGCTTCTACTACAGCTAACTGTGCTACAAAGCATGTACAATCATGTGAATGCATCCTGTTATCAGGAATAGCAAACATTTGTATGTATGCAAAACACGTTGAGCAAACGTGAAGACCAGATCTGGAAACACTGTACAACAATTGTGCTTTTTAGATAGTTTGCACAGCTACGTTTTTGTGCTATATTTTAAAATGTGCAACTAAGGGCTGAAATTAACTTCGACATGCACCAATAATTTGAGAATACTATTGCTAGACTTGGGTAACCCTGTCCGGGGAGCAAGGACCACAAAAAAAGAGAACACACACTGAATTTGTTCCATTTTTCAAAAAAGAAACAGTCCAACCAAAAAGCTGAGTTTGTGTTAATGTTTTGCATTTCACACCTGCAAACTTCATTACCTCACCAACCATACAATATCAAGTCTGCACATTTTGCATGATGCAAACATGAAAGCTATAGCTAAAATACTAAACCAACTTCCTGCACACATTTATTGCACTCCCTCTAAATATCCTACAGTTTCATCAACTTTCAAAAAATACTGACAGCATGAGCCATTCTTAGTTACACACAAGAGTGCTATATTTAAAAACACTTTCAAAGAAAATAAGACCTTCTAATTATGTGCTAAACTACACAATGTTTGAGACTGAACACGCTCACAGAAATACATGTTACTGGTACTTGACGCCAGTGGTTTGTGAGGTTTTATTTCTCCAGGTATTTCCACAAAAAAGGAAACCAGAACTTAAACATCATGTAAAAGTAGCAGCTGTCAGTTCCTGCACTTATCAGACATTATCTGCAGTTGCAGTATCCCTACCCTCTTTTAAAAAAAAACTAAATGAAATTTAAAAAAAACTTATTTTACCCAAGAGCTAAAATGTAATAAAACTGGTCAGACTTCAATTGCAGTTGTTCTATGAAAAAGGCAACAGATGAAGTTTGATACACACAGAAACCCACTCACCAAAACCCTCACCCCGGCTGGAAGTTAAACGTACAGGCACTATTTGAACTTTTACAGCTCCACTGATGAATACTAGGCAATGCAAGTGAAAGCTCAAGAAGGCAGAAGGCTGTACTCTAATTTAAAAAATTGGATGCTGTGTTTCCCTACATTACAACAGTGACTGCACTTCAAAAGTACTTCATTGAATGTGAAGTGCTTTGAGACATCCTAAAGTCGTGAAAGGTGCTATATAAATGAAAGTTATTGCTTTCATTAGTACACAAAATATGAGAGTAAATGTGGAATATTTCAGGTAGTATAAATTGATTTACTAACAGTATTATTTATATAGTTTTGTCAAATTTCTCAATGAATTTTGGGTATAACAAAGAAGCAGAGGGAGGGGGGAAAAGCCATAAGCGAGAAACATAATAGGAGTAATTTTCTGATTTCCCACTTCTGGCTTGGGGCCTTTCCCATTGAGAGCGCATGTCAAAAGTTCAGACATGAGCTGTGCACAATTTTGTAACCATTAGTTTAAGCTGTTGGAAAATGCTGTGTAGCTCATGCCCAACTTTAAATATGGGCTCTTGATGGGCAAGACTCCTCGCCAGTAGTGCGAAGTTGGAAAATTACCCTAAATGTCTTCTGTTAAGCAAATGAAGTATAAAACAAGATGTTTTTGAAGTGCCAGTGTCACGGTTTTGACTCTAGCTAATTTAATCGCCCAAGGAAAGGTTCTGTAAATTTTCTTCCTACCCCAACCAAAGGTAATCAAGCAAAATACCATAATATCAATTGTTACAGCCAACATTATTGATAAACATAATTGCTTTCCACATTGACATAATTATTCTCATCCTTGTAACTTTAAATCCTCTCCCTAACCAGATATTCCTCCCAACTTACTTTTGGAAGAAACTAATGAACATTTGCAGGGGTTAATTTCCACATAATCACTATGCTAGAAAATTTTCTTCTGATCTTTGGATTCACATGAGGCTCATTAATTTTCCATTCACTTCCTCCACGACTCAGATCACAAGTTATTTTGCTTCTGTCTATTTATGCCTGATAAAGATGTGCATCATGTCCCCTCTCTGCCTCAACAAACAAAAAAGATTTATGTTATTCATGAAGACAGTGTCACTTTAAAACAAAAGGATGGTTGGGCTTTAGTATCCAATAATGTACTTCTGGAGTGCAACCCTGGGCTACTACTCAATACAGGAAACTTCGTTTATCCGGCATCGACGGGACCGGCGTGGTGCCGGTTTATCGAAAGTACCAGATAACGGAGAGTTATATCTACCGAGGCTATTTTTAACAAAGAGACTCCAGGCAGCACGGGAGAATCAACTCCTGCTACTGCAGTGTTTCGGACTTCCGACAGCGCCAGGAGGCCGAGTAGTGGCACTTTTGAAAAGTACCCCTACTGACTAAATCGGCGTTCGCGGACTCTGACTCAGACTCGGGATCGGCAACATTGCCAGTTATTTGAGAGGAGTTTTCGGAGCACTCGGCGTTCGCGGAGACTCGACTGCGACTCGGCAACATTGCCGGTTATTTGAGAGGAGTTTTCGGAGGATGATTTTTGCCGGTTAAGCGAGAATTCCGGATATTTGGGTGCCGGATAAACGAAAGTTTCCTGTATTGTGTTTGTACATCTAACAGTGAAATAAGTTAATTATTAAACCCTGAAAAGGATATTACACTGGCTAATCTAAAAAAAATCAATACTTGATATTTATGATCTTGGTATGTATTCAAATACTATGTTAAAAGAATAAGCATAAGAGGATAGGAACAGGAGTAGGCCATTTAGCCCCTCGAATTTCTTCCGCTATTCCAATAGATATGTACCTCAAATCCATTTATCCGCCTTTGATCTATATCCTCTAATGCCCTTACTGAATAAAAACCAGTCTTGAAAATTTCAATTGGCCCAGCGTTCACAGTCTTTTGGTAGAGAGAATTCCAGAATCAAGAGAAAAATTCAAATTTATGATTTAAAACAATGGTATGCAAGTATGCTGGCATGTCCACAGTAGTCAAACACTTAAATAAAAACAGAAAATGCTGGAAATACTCAGCAGGTCAGGCAGCATCTGTGGAGAGAGAAACCGAGTTAACGTTTCAGGGCGATGACCCTTCATTCTGACGAAGGGTCATCGCCCTGAAACGTTAACTCTGTTTCTCTCTCCACAGATGCTGCCTGACCTGCTGAGTATTTCCAGCACTTTCTGTTTTTATTTCAGATTTCCAGCATCCGCAGTATTTTGCTTTTGTTGTAGTCAAACACTTGTTTTATTACACTTTTAACTGACGATCCCCATTATCAAACAGCCGGCACAAAGTGCATAATTCTAACACTGGAGAATACAGTTTCACATAATACCCCAAGCTAAACTTTTAAACTGCACAGCACTCAAATCTATTTGTTGTTTATTCACCAGCATAGCAAATCCAAATTTATTTTGTCAGAAAGTCATTTTTTGCTCATATTTTGAAGCAATGAGACTCTCATACTTTTCTATAAACAGACAGGAAATCCACAACCAAACAGCATGGCTGGAATTTTCTGCACCTGAGCGGGTTGGGTGCGGGCAGTCGACGTGGTGGGTCGCAACTCCATTCTTATTCCATCCAGCTGCTCAGATCGACTTTCCGTTAACGGCGCCTTTAAGGCAGGCTTGCACGTTACCTGGCCCTATTAAATGGTGCAGGTCTGATGACATAATCGATGAGGCGTCTGTTGCCAGGATATTTAAAGGATCTATGGCCACAATGCATTTGAAGATTCATCTAGGATAGTGCAGGCACTGCACTGCACCATTGGAGTGTTGCAAAGACTAGCAAACATGACTGCACAGAGGCAGAGGGCTGCACCCAGGTTCTCCGATGACTCCCTCCATATTGCTTGCGGAGGGAGTGAGAGCACGCAGGGAGGTCCTCTTCCCTTCTGATGGGTGGAAGAGACCTCCCCCAGCAGACCAAAAGGAGCCTGGCTCCAAATAGCAGAGGAGGCCAACAGCAGGGATGTTGTCAGGAAGACCTGGGTGCAGTGCCAGAAAAGTTTCAATGATCTCATTAGATCAGGAAAGGTTGAGTGCAAAACCACACTCAACTTCATCCTGCTGTGTCTCTCATCACATCCCCATCACTCTGCCTTCCCAACCCTACTCCTGCACATCCTTACTCTCACACCATCCCTCTCTCTCTATCTACATTATCATATACCCATCTGACTAACCACCCCTCACACTCACCCTCATACCAACGAACACGCAAGGAGGCCACATAACATTACCACCCCACTCCATCATAGTCTCCCTCTAAAGATATAACCCAACCATTCCTTACATTCATTCCATCACTCTCACTCAACCTTCTCTTCTTTCCCTCCTTGCAGGAAAAGGGAGCCCACAATATGAGGGAGAGGGACAGAACCGGAGGTGGCCCTCCAAGCAGCCAGCCAGAAAGTCTGTTTGGAGGAGCAAAGAGCTGAGGGATGGTGGACTGGCGCAGGACGAAAGAGTCATGGCAGCTGCCAGGGAATTTGGTGCACACATGCATGATGATCTTACTACTGGTACAGATGAGCTGCACATTGAGGGAGTGGCAGTCCTTGCGATTGACAAAGACTCCTGGGTGATGATGGGGTGCCCTGATGGCCACATGTGTGCAGTCGATGACGCCCTGCACCCGTGGGAAGCCAGCCAGAACGGCAAAGGTCAGCGACCGCTCAGAAGGCATGATTAAGAAGTTTGCAGATGATACAAAAATTGGCCGTGTGGTTGATAGTGAGGAAGAAAGCTGTAGACTGCAGGAAGATATCAATAAACTGGTCAGGTGGGCAGAAAAGCCGCAAATGGAATTCAATCTGGAGAAGTCTGAGGCAATGCTTTTGGGGAGGGCTAACAAGGCAAGGAATACACAATAAATGGTAGGATACTGAGAAATGTAGAGGAACAGAGGGACCTTGGAGTGCATATCTACAAATCCCTGAAGGCAGCAGGATAGGTAGATAAGGTGGTTAAGAAGGCATACGGGATACTTTCCTTTATTAGCCGAGACATAGAATATAAGAGCAGGGAAGTTATGCTTGAACTGTACAAAACGCTAGTTAGGCCACAGCTAGAGTACTGTATACAGTTCTGGTCACCACATTACAGGAAAGATGTGATTGCACTAGAGAGGGTACAGAGGAGATTTACGAGGATGTTGCCAGGACTGGAGAATTTTAACTATGAGGAAAGATTGGATAGGCTGGGGTTGTTTTCTTTGGAACAGAGGAGGCTGAAGGGAGACTTGATTGAGGTGTATAAAATTATGAGAGGCCTAGATAGAGTGGATAGGAAGGACCTATTTCCCTTAGCAGAGAGGTCAATAACCAGGGGGCATAGATTTAAAGTAATTGGTAGAAGGATTAGAGGGGAGTTGAGGAGAACTTGTTTCACCCAGAGGGTGGTGGGAGTCTGGAACGTACTGCCTGAAAGGGTGGTAGAGGCAGAAACCCTCATCACATTAAAAAAGTACTTGGATATGCACTTGAAGTGCTGTAACCTACAAGGCTATGGACCAAGAGCTGGAAAGTGGGATTCGGCTGCATAGCTCTTTTTCGGCCGGCACAGACATAATCGGTCAAATGGCCTCCTTCTGAGGGGTACATTTTTATGATTCTATGATACTCCAGGTGTGGTCTCACCAAAGCCCTGTCCATTTGCAAGACTTCCTTACTCTTGTACTCCAATCCCCTTGCAATAAAGACCAACATGCCATTTGCCTTCCTAATTGCTTGCTGTACCTGCATGTTAACTTTGTTTCCTGTACGAGGACACCTAAATCTATTTGAACACCAACATTTAATGGTTTCTCACCATTTAAAAAATATTCTGTTTTCCTAATCTTCCTACCAAAGTGAATAACCTCACATTTCCCCACATTATACTCCATCTGTCACCTTATTGCCCACTCACTTAACCTGTCTTTGTGTCCTCACAGCTTACTTTCCCACCTAGCTATATATCAGCAAACTTGGATACATTACACTCGGTCCCTCCATCTAAGTCCTTAATATAGATTGTAAATAGCTGAGGCCCAAGCACTGATCCTTGCAGCACCCCACAGGTTACAGCCTGCCAACTAAAAATGACCCATTTATCCCTACTCTCTGTTTTCTGTCCGTTAACCAATCCTCTATCCATGCTAATATATTACCCCCAACCCCATGAGCCCTTATCTTGCGTAGCAACCTTTTATGTGGCACCTTATTGAGTGCCTTTAGGAAATCCAAATATACTACATCCACTGGTTCACCTTTATCTACCCTGTTAGTTACATCCACAAAAATCTCTAATAAATGTCAAACACGATTTCCCGTTCATAAAACCATGTTGATTCTGCCTAATTATATCATGACTTTCTAAGTGCCCTGTTACCACTTCTTTAATAATGGATTCCAGCATTTCCTGATGACTGACGTCAGGCTAACTGGCCTGTAGTTCCCTGTTTTCTCTCGCCCTCCTTTCTTGAATAGCGGGGTTACATTTTCTACCTTCCAATCCACTGGGACCATTCTAGAATCTAGGGAATTTTTAAAGATCACAACCAATGCATCCACTATCTCTGCAGCCACCTCTTTTAGAACCCTAGGATGTAAGCCATCAGGTCCAGGGGATTTGATGGCTTTTAGTCTCATTAGTTTCTCAAGTACTTTTTCTCTACTGATATTAATTACTCTCATGAGCCACTTGGTTCCCCACTATTTTTGGTATGCTTTTTGTATCTTCTATTGTGAAGACAGATACAAAGGGCTGGATTTTGACACTGGGGCGGGTTGGGGTCGTGTCATCCGCATTTCGTGTTATCCACCCGACTGCAAGTGGATGTGGGAGATTGATGCAATTTTCACTTAATTGGGCAATTGAGTTCCAGCATGTGGGAACTCATGAACCAATTAGTGGTTTCAATCTGAAAGTCGCCTCTGATGATGTCATCATTGTTGCTGCATTGCAGGTCAGAGACTGCCTGGCCCTTGCTGAGAGAGGACCTGGATGCGAAAATGAGCAGCATCTGTGTGTGAGAGAGAGAGAAGAGTGTGAGAGAGAGTGTGAGAGTGAGTGTGAGTGAGTATTTTTCCATCCAGGTCCTCCAAAGGCCCCGGCAGTCTCTGAAGACATTCAATGCAGCAGCATCAGAGGTGACTTTCAGACCTAATACTACTACTACCTTCATCACATCTCCATTGTAATAGTGGACCTGCAGCTGACAGTCAGCTATCCACTTGTGCTCCCGCCAGGTTTCACTGGCGTGTTTCAGATCAGGCGTACTTCATGTCAGAAAAGGGTTAAACTAGCTTAAAACGTTTCAAAATGGCATTACAGAGCCAATTTAGGGCTTGTTAAGGGCTTTAATGGCCTCTCCCGCCTCTTGGAGGCGGGACGGAGTCGGGAACACCGCACACGATTTTATCAAAATTGCGTGGAGGCGGGTTGGAGACGGGATGGGGTCGGGACCCCCGAATCTGCAACTTTAACCCCCCACACGCCTCCAAACCCGACTCCACGGGTCATTGAAAATCCAGCCTAAAGTATTTGTTTAAAGTCTCTGCCATTTCCTTATTCCCCATTATAATTTCTCCTGTCTCAGCCTCGAAGGGACCATGGCTTACATCAAATTCCAGACTACCTTTGCCAATTTGATTTGCCCAGTCTATATGAAGATTAACCCCCATCCCGATTATTGCATTACCTTTGTTACAAGCTCCTATTATTTGTTGACTAATACTCTGTCCAACAGTACAGCTACTGTTAGGGGGTCTATAAACTACTCCCACCAGTGTTTTCTGCCCCTTGTTATTTCTCATTTCCACCCGTACTGATTCTACTTCCTCTTCTTCCAAGCCAAGGTCCTTTCTCACTACTGTTCTTATGCCATTCTTTATTATCAGGGCTATCCCCCACCCCGCCAACCCCCTTTTCCATTCTGCTCGTCTTTTCGAAACGTCAAGTACCCTGGAAAATTTAGTTGCCAGCCTTGGTCACCTTGCAACCACGTCTCTGTAATGGCTATTAGATCAAAGCCATTTATCTCTATTTGTGCCATGAATTCATCTATCATGTCACAAATGCTTCGTGCATTTAGATAAACAGCCTTTAATTTTAACTTTTTACCATTATTCCCTGCTTTCACCTTATTCAGTGATGCACTGTTACCGTTAAACTCTCTATCCCTTCCTGTCACACTATGCTTATCTTTACCCAAATCGCTACACTGCTCCATTGCCTTGACTTTTCTCTTTAGATTTCTAAATCTCCCTTCACTTGACCCCTCCCCCTTTTTAGTTTAAAGCCCTATCTACCTATGTTGTTGGTTCCTACATGGACCACGACAACTGGATCCTTCCCCTCCCACTCCAAAATCTTCTCCAGCCACGAGGAGATATTCTTAACCCTAGCAGGCAACACAGCCTTCGGAACTCCTGGTCACAGCTGCTGGGAATAGTATCTATCCCCGACTACACTGTCCCCTACCATTACAACATTTCTTTTCACTCCCCCCACTTGAATAGCCTGATCAGTTTGCTCATCTACCCTGCAGACTTTGCCCTCATCCAAGCTGGCAGCAAGAACCGCATACCTGTTGGATAAGGGAAAAGGCTGAGGCTCCTCTAGCACTGCACCAGGGGTCCCCTTACCTGCCTGACTCACAGTTACACCCTCCTGTCCCTGACCACTAATCAGACCTGTACCACTACCTAACCTAAGGGGTGTAACTGCCTCCTGGTCAAAGTGTCCAGGTAACTCTCCCCGACCCTGATGCCCCGCAATGTCTGCACCTCGGACTCCAGCTCAACAACTCTGACCTGAAGTTCAAGATGCAGACACTTGCTGTAGATGTGGGCATCCGGTATTGAGATGCTCGCTTCAAACTCCCACATGCTGCAGTTGCGACTCACCACCTGCACTGCCACCCCTATATAATTAAATAAAAAGGTTAAAGTTTATGTATTTAATTAACTTAGCTTATAATTTAGTTTTTAACTAATTACTAGATCTAGTTTAAGTTATAGGTAAATTAAATTAAATATTTACCAGTAACACAAATCACTACAAGTATTGGAGGCAAAAAGCAGCACCTCCTTCCCCCTCCGTACCGAATTCCCACTCTCTCCAAATTCCCAACTTTAACACTCTGTTTAGAAGCACTCCGTTGAACACCCCGCTGTGCAGACCATTCCAGCCTCCCAGGCACAGGAAAACAACGTGTAGGCCAGAAATGCAAAATTGTACATATTTGTTTCCAAGTGCCCCTTCCCCCCCTTAGTTCTGATGGGAACTTTACTCCCCTCTTTCTCCACCCTGCTCTGCCCCCACAATGCAGATCCTCACTTTCCCTCCTATGGACAAAATGCTATAGTGGGCAGAAATTCTCCCAACAGAAAACCTGATCTCACCGTTATCGTGAAAAATTCATGCCTACAGGATGTCCTGGGGCTGCAGTATTGGCACAGAGGTAGATTAGATTAGCATCAAGATATATATGTAAGTGTGTACAACTAGCTATGCCCTTGAGCCAGAATTCCAGCACCTCATCACTCTATGATCAACGGGAACCATGGAGAGATGCTCAGCCCTTCCATTTTTAAAGCTTTTTGCACACCAAAATGATCCAATTTTTTTCCTTAAAAAATGATGCCACAAGCTAGATAAATTGATGATGTAGGAAACACCATGTTGTCTCAGAAACCGTTGCATTTTGGGATTTTGTTTTATCATTTTTCTACAGAAAGGATTTAGAAGAAAACTAGTTGTGGATTTAAAGCAAAGTGCATTCACACACTTTTTTTTAAGGTACTAAGATGGAAAGTGATTAAAATGCTAATGTGCTAGGCTTTGAAATGGTTCCCCCCCCCAAAAAAACTGGCAGCCTTTGGTTGGGAGATCCTTGGCACTCAGTGGGTTGTCCAGGATAAGTCCTTTCCTCAGGTTATGAGCACAGGAAGATATAAAAGACGAAAGACAGACAGTCAGCTTATCCCTACTCTATTACTGCTTATCCCTACTCTAAAGGTTCCTAGTGCTCACTGATTCTGCAGACCTAAAAGCAGTCACAGAATTTATGTAAACCACAGAATTTCTCTTAATCGTTTTCCTTTCTCCCAAATGGTCTCATTTGATTACTGATTCCTCCCGCAGCCCCACCCCCACCACGACAATTGTACTGGAAGAAATGTGCAGCATTCTAAATATGTTAATTGACACAAGTCTTCCAATCCCCATTGATTTGCAGCTCATTAACCTGCAGACATTTTTCATCCTGCACATTTCATCTGCTCGGCCAGCAGCTCAAATCATCTAATCTCATAGATCTCAGCTCCTTAATGAGCTTGCTTTGTGGAAACTTTGAATCCTGCTCCTAACCACCGTGCCACACTCCCAACCATCCAATGCTGCTCAGCCTTAGTTCTAAATGTTTAAAGTGGCAACATTTATAATATTGCATCTCACAGTAAGGTGAACAGAGCCTCAGGACTAAGATTTTCCCCCAATGCAAATGATGATTCAAAATTGTAGCAATGCATTTCCGAGTTTGTTCAATGTGTTGGTGAGTCCAACAAACATTTCTGAATGCAACACCAGCCGATTGCTGCACTTTAAGCATACTGGGAGATAACAATGTTGTATTTTAAACTAATTTGAAATGAGAAAACTTGGGTTAAATCAGTTTTAGTACTGAGGCTTTGCAACCCAACCTCTCAGCATAGTCCTGAACCTTCCTCTGCTTCAAATATTTATCTAATTTGCCCTTAAAAGTTGCAATGGTCTTTGCCTTGAACACTCTGTGGGGCACAGCATTCCATGATACAACAATACTCTGTATTAAGAAATGCCTCCTAATCTTACTCCTCATTCTCTGTTCCAATTTTAAATTAATAACCCTGCGTCACTGGCTCCCCAATCAGAAAAACAAATCTTCTCCTATTCACTCTATCAAAACCCTCTAAATCTCCTGTTGGCTTTCTCCACTCCAGTGGAAATAGTCCCAATATCTCAAGTCTCTTTGTGATAAGAGTTTCCCATCCCTGGCATCATGCTGATCAATCTACACTGTACACTCTCTACTGAGTATTAAATGTACATCCCACGGTATCAAACCATTTCCCAAGTGTATTCCCAGTTTCTACCAAAAGTTGTGAGAAATTGCATACATCCATCAGAAACATAAATCTTCTCTGATTTTTGTATCACTAGACCATATATTTAGATATGTTAAAACATTATAGCTAGAATCTAGTAGATTTTTGAAATTGTTCCAACCATTCATATAAGTGGGTCAGCTTAAATGCTACTTTTATATAAAGCATCCTACTTATCTCTAGCACTATTTATCTCTAGATATCCAAGTTCTTAGAATGGAGGCTATTTCCGTATGTGCAGTTTGCATGTTATTCATCTCTATTGTTCATCTGTGTGGCTGTGATAGGCAATCATTTAGTTTGGATCACAGGAGAGTAGTATCCCCATGTTTACATCCTTGTTCCAACGGCAGAATCACAAACTCAGTTTTCCATTAGACTACAATTCTGCAATTGTTGGGATAAATGAGTCTGTTTTAGCATAATGAACAAGGAAAATGGGGGTGGGGGGTAGCCAGTACATAGAGTGGGGGGGCGATCACGACCAGCAGTAGTAATGTGGAGCTGGGAAGAGCATTCCTGCTCTTTCCAGCTCCACATTAACAGTAAAAAAAATGTTTTACCTACCTTTTTGGTGGTGGCTACATTCACATCCAGAAAACGTGAGGTCTACTCTGTTCGTGACAGCCCAACTTCTGGAAAGGGTTCTTTAACAGGCATAAGGCTGTTCATTGCCATATGAAATGGGCCCAACGCCTGTTTTAGGCATCCGCCTTGGATGCCTAATTTCGGGTTGGACTTTTTTCTGCCATCCTTGGGATGTACGACATTGCACCTGATATTGTTCATGCTGTGCCCGTTTTACACCTGTAAAACGGAAAACGGGCACAACGAGAACTAATTTCTACCCCAAAGAACTGGAAGTAGGTATTGCAGAGCTATCTCTATTTCACCGGTCTTCCCAGGTGGTTTTTTTTAAAAAAGGCTAACACAAGAACCTACACAGATTGACAGGATATGCAGCCAGCAGGTGGTTTGACACGTTGGACCCCCTGGGACACATCTCATTGTCTTGGCTATGCTCTTTGATGTGGGAAAGATTTGAATATATTTTGTCTGTGTTTAAATTGTGAATTCTGGGAGATTCTCTCACTGCTAAACTTACCTGACGAAGGAGCGAACTGCTCCGAAAGCTTGTAAAATTAAATAAATCTGTTGGACTATAACCTGGTGTTGTGCGACTTCTCATTTTTATTTCACAAAGCACAGTGATGAGAAGCAACATACGCACTATTCAATGAATCTTGCTATAAAGCATGCATAAGTAGACATGAGGGAAAGATAAGATTGAGCTCAGCTGTGATACTCTTCATGATCAAATAGGCTGCTAACATTCACCGATGAAAAATAGCCATTTAGCACACAAGGGCTAGCAACATGGAACCATTCCCCAGAAAGAGTCAGCAGTTTCAGGGCAGTGGAGGGGAGAATGTCAGCAAAAGAAAAGTACTTCAGTTGATCATTAGTACTTGCATACGTACAATGAAGGTTCTTGACCATCACCACGTCCTCATTTATCGATTAAAATATACGTAAGGCAATGTATTAACCAATAGTGTAAAAGCATTTGATACATCACACTTTTATATAAGGCTTGCAATACCTTATTCTGATCAGAATTTGACATTTTTATGTAACATAATTTAAGGTAACTACAAACGATTTGTTTTCTATTCCCTCCTTTTAAGGCACCAACTCATAGAGAGTATGGTTCCATGGCTATCTGGTACTCTCTGGTACCTTGTCCAAGTGGTCATTCATCAGGTGAGCCTAGAGCAGCAGTGACCAACACTAGTTGCATGTGGCTCTTGCATTCCTCAATTACTGATCTCTGGTCAGCTACAACAGTAACAATCACTGCACTTGAGTGGGGAGTGCTATTTTCTGTGGAGCAGTATTTTCAAGGGAGCAGGATCAATGCTTACTACAGTGAATTTGGAGTTTTATAAACAGGATGGGATTGAGACTGGACTCAATAGTGAGACTAGTCTTTTTTTGAAAAGTGGGAAGCTGCAGGCATCATGCTGAGAGGACAGAAACACTAAAAAAAATAAGTGGCCACAAAGAGAAGCTGCAAGCAAAAATGGGTAAGTGAAACGAGATGACTTTGCTATAAATTAAGGTCAAGATAATTTTAGCTTGAAAAGTGTAACTTATTGCCAATGGATTGTGGGATTTCAGATTTAATAAAGCTAAATGCTGATACTTCTGAGCTGTTAAAGGGCTGTTTAATTTGATTCTGAGGGTGAGGAAGTGAAGTGAAATTCTGATTTTTTGGGGGGAAAAAAATTATGACCTGGATTTTGTGGTCAGCGGCATAATTTCAGATTCGACCGCCAGCATCTGAACAGAATGCGCACTTACCTGATGGGAACTCTCCTTGAACTTGCTGGCAGACGCTGTGTTGTAGAGGGCAGTGTCGTGGCCCACAAATCCTAGAGGCACAGCGTGTGCGGAAGCATACCTGGGATCACGTGGGCCAATGCTCCAATCAGGAAACAGAAGGTCTCTCATTCACCCCCCCAGTCTCTCACTCACCAACTATTTATGTAGATGCTTGCAACATTCCAGTAAAATACAGCAACTTTCTATTTGCATCCAAAAATAAAAGAGTATATATGCAAGGCTACAGTGGATTGTTATTTTGTATATTATTGAAAATTTTTGGAAGAGTTTTCTACTCTGATGGGGCTGACGGAAAGTTTGAAAGACTGGCTTGTAGTTTAAGCTTTTAAAATTAAATATATACTTGGATTTCCAAAAGGTTATCCCCTTACGCTGTGCAAACTGGCTGCTGCGTCGGAACTTGATTGCAAGTTCAGGATTTAGCGCATGCGCTTTTCAGAACTTGCTATCCATTTCAAAGGCGGTATACTCCGTACTCAGAGTACGCCATCATACCACCGCTAAATCTGGGCCCATAATTTCATACATTATAAATGGCTATCTTCCTGCCCAGTTTGCTGTACAAGTAAGACGGACGATATTCTTAACTCTTGACCCCTGGGAACAGCTAGTACCCCAGACGCAAAGATCAGTAAAAGGGGATGGAGGTTGCGATCAGAGTCTCTTTTCCCCTTCCCCCCTTTTAAATGTTATTCTGCGATTTCTAGGGCTTTCTGGGGGCCAGGGGGGAAAGAGAGGGCAGGTAGAAAGAGCTTGTCTTGCACCTGCAGGAAATCTCCCTCTTTAGCCAAAAGATCCTGACTTCGAAGGTCTGAAAAGCCTGTAGCTGTGCCAGTCTTTCCTGCCCTTTCCACCAGCATTAAGCAAAGCCAGGGCCATGTAACTCCCATTGATCCTGTGACTGGACAGGAGCACCATACTTCAGCACTGCTCCTGCCTAGCGTGAGGTTAGGAAAATCTGCCTCATTATGTCCTTGGGGGAAGAAAGGCAAATGTACTGGGTGTGCGCCACATCCATGATCCAAAGCATTGATGCTGAAGTCACTCCTTTATGGAGTCCAAGGTCCAGGGTGTGCTGCACAACTGATAACATTGTTCTGCTGAGCTGAAATCTCTGCTTCATGGAGCTTGATGTCCAGGTCGTGCCAAGTAATTAAAACTTGGTGTTGACTTTAGTTGTCTTCTCAGGGGTAATTAATTTGTTTCCTAACAAATGTAAGAATTTGAGGAAGAGATAAGAGAAATGCACATAATGTGCATTTTCCCTTGAACAGTTAGTTTTTTTTACTGAAGTTGGAAGATCTAATCATCATCCAGAGAAGACCGTTGTGTCGGCGTTCCATCTGAACAAGGCTGCCGGCAAAGAACTCAGCATTTCCTTCTGCGGAAGGCAACTTACCCACGAACCCCACCCAAAATACCTGGGCGTCACCGTGGACAGGACTCTCACATATCAGACTCATCTCACCAACACCGGCCAGAAAGTAAAAACCAGGCTGAAGGTGGTTCGGAAACTCACTGGAACTTCATTGGGGGAGTCTAGCCAGAAGACACTGCACTGCAACAGTGGCCGTTCTATGATTCTAGTCTACTCTGCTGCAGAATACTGCTCTGCCTCATGGCCGCCACACACAGATTGTGAAGGTGCAGCTAAACGCCGCCATGAGGACAGTGTCAGGAACGCTCAAGTCCACTCCAACTGAGTGGCTCCCGGTGCTGTCCCACACTGCCCCGCCTGCCATTCGCCGCAACGCCACGGTGCTCCGTGAGATGGAAAAAATCATGAGCAACATCAACCTTCCCATTCACGAAGGCTTGAAAAACACACCATGAAAGCGCTTAAAACTGCGCCGGCCATTCTGGGAAACAGCAGCCAAAATTCATGCAGCTGGTATCGACTCACTATCCAGATTGTCAGAATTGTAGCACACATGCAACATAAAGAACCAACACCTCATCACTGACCCAACAGCAGAGGTCCCTGGCTTCAGCCTCCCTCGAAGACAGTGGACAGCGTTCAACCAAATCCGCACAGGGCATGGACGATGCAGCCACCTGCTCCACAAGTGGAAGATGAGACGACCCGAAGTGCGACTATGGCCACGAGTCCCAGACTATGGAACACATCACATCAACCTGCCCACTAAGATCTGTTGGGGGAGGCACCTCATTTTCCCACTCGGTATATCAGGAGCCCATCGAATGGATTGCCAAACTAGACATCCCGTCATACAAAAGTAGTATCATCATACTGCTCATCTGAGACTGATACTCACCTTGCAGAGGGAACAGGTGACGTTGCTCTGTTGTGAGCATAAACTATAAAGCTCAACAACTGAATGAACAAGACTTAACCAAAGAAAATGGGAAACTGCAGAGAAAAAGTATGAGGATCAGTATCGCTCATTTTTACCAGAATGGGAATTTGCCTTTTTGTTGGACTATAATGGGGAACCTCTGTGCCTTCTATGTCAAGATAGCCTATCTTCAATGTGTAAACATGAATGCATTGGCAATAACTTGCCAAATGGTTCTAAAGTTAAGACCTTGAAAAGTCTGCTCCAAAAACAATATTTTCCATAAATTTACCAAGACCAGCTAAGAATGTGACTAGTTTCATAGCAAGCTACAAAAAAGTCTTCTCAGGGTGACTCTGAAAATGTGAGTCAGTGACATTACAGCAATTCTAGGCCAAGGTAATAATACACTGACTACCGAATAATTTTCAGATTTGCAACAGCCTCATCACACAGCAAGAATGCTGAATCTCAGATCCAAGTAGTGATGTTGAATCACAGCTATGTTGAGTTATCCAGAAGTGTGCATATTTAAGCCTCACCTTGGACATGTCATGTGATGCTCAGGAGTAGTCTCAGCCAGCAGTGTTTTTGGTACAGTGTCTGATGACTGCACCATATACGAGGAACTGCTTGTTAGTTAAAACATTAAACCCAGGTTATAAATATCAAATTCCCTGATGTCAATTTTCAGAAAGCCAAGACACCTTAGCAAGGTCTGATTGCTGCAGGTGACATGCCAGCAATGTCAGGATCAATGTGCGGGTTAGTGGACCTTTGTAAAGCGGATAACTTTCTTCAATTCTCGACATTGCCATTGCATTGTTCATCACGAACAGCTGATGTCCCAAAGCACATCATTAACGCTCTTTTGGAGATTGTGAACTGCAATGAAACTCATTGAATCAAAGGAAATTCAAAAATCAGATTGAAGAGCTCAATCATGAAAATATTCTTTTAGATCGCATGCTTCACTGCGTAACACTCTGGCTTTCTTCCAGAAAAGTTATCACTCGGTTTCTGAATTGTTCAATATTGTGGAAGTACTCATGAAAAAGGACAAACCAGACCTGGATTTGACAGAGTGAAATCTGTAGAGGGCGACTATGAGGGAGTGGCTGGACATTGTCAAATGGCTTCCTTCTGTGGCGGTACTTTCTATGATTGCATTAGGCTGAGAGTGAGTGGTGGATAGTCAGATTAGGATGTGAGTAGATGCATAGACAGTGAGGGACGGGTGCACCTGCGAGGTAGGTTGGTGAACTTCACACTTCCCATCCATGATTAAGGCTCGTGAAAATACCAAGATGGCAGTAAATTCACAGAGCCACCACAAGCATTATACAATTGTTGCTCTCGATTTTCAAGACTGTGGGCTGAATTTTTACCTTTGAGTGGGTTGGGGTGGGGGGGGGGGGGCGCGGGGGAAGCACGTAGCGCGTCGCCATCATGAACGGCTCATCAGCATGCTCTCCACTGCATGTTTAACTTAGTTCGATCACTTGACTGAATCATACAGGTTTCCCGGCCAAGAGGTCCCTGTCGGTGTTAGAGCCAGTAGTTTGACTTTGACTGTGAGGGTGCAATCATTTAGAGGCAACGATGCAGTCTCAGCGCCAGAAGGCAGCGCCCAGATTTTCAGATTCCTCCCTGGACATGCTGCTCCATGGAGTGAGAGAAAGAAAGGAGGTCCTCTTCCCTGGTGACAGCAAGAAGAGGCTAGCCAATGAAACCAAGAGGGCATGGCTGGAGATCGCATAAGAAGTGAGCAGCAGGGGTGTTGTCAGCCACTCCTTTATTCAATGCAGGAAGAGATTTAATGACTTCATGAGGTCAGGAAAGGTGATGCGCGTGTCACCCCAACCCCATCATTCTGCCTTCCCAAGCCTACTCCTGCACATCACTCCTCACACCAACCTACCTCGCAGGTGCACCCATCCCTCACTGTACAAAGCTGGGTGGGAATGTAAGTTGTGAGGAGGATGCAAAGAGGCTTCAAGGGGATGTAGACAGGCTAAGTGAGTGGGCAAGAACAAGGCAAATGAAATATAATGTGGAGAAATAAGAAGTTATCCACTTTGGTAGGAAAAATAGAAAAGCAGAGTATTTTTTTTAAATGGAGAGAGATTGGGAAATGTTGACGTTCAGAGGGACCTGGGTGTCTTTGTACACGAATCATTGAAAGTTAACATGCAGGTACAGCAAGCATTTAAGAAAGCAAATGGTATGTTGGCCTTTATTACAAGAGGATTTGAGTATAAGAGTAAAGACATCTTACTGCAATTATATAGGGCCCTGGTGAGACCACACCTGGAGTATTGTGTACAGTTTTGGTCTCTTTACCCAAGGAAGGATATACTTGCCATAGAGGGAGTGCAACGAAGGTTCACCAGACTGATTCCTGGGATGAGGGGATTGTCCTAGGAGGAGAGATTGAGTAGACTAGGCCTATATTCCCTAGAGAGTTTAGAAGAATGAGAGGTGATCTCATTGAAACATACAAAATTCTTACAGTACAGGAAACTTTCGTTTATCCGGCACCCAAATATCCGGAATTCTCGCTTAACCGGCAAAAATCATCCTCCGAAAACTCCTCTCAAATAACCGGCAATGTTGCCGAGTCGCAGTCGAGTCTCCGCGAACGCCGAGTGCTCCGAAAAATCCTCTCAAATATCCGGCAATGTTGCCGATCCCGAGTCCGCCGATTTAGGCAGTAGGGGTACTTTTCAAAAGTGCCACTACTCGGCCTCCTGGCGCTGTCGCAAGTCCGAAACATTGCTGTCGCTTGAATAGATTCTCCCGTGCTGCTTGGAGTCTCTTTGTTAAAAATAGCCTCGGTAGATATAACTCTCTGTTATCCGGTACTTTCGATAAACCGGCACCACGCCGGTCCCGTCGATGCCGGATAAACGAAAGTTTCCTGTACTTGACAGGGTAGATGCAGGGAGGATGTTTCCCCTGGCTGAGGAGTCTAGAACCAGGGGTCACAGTCTCAGAATAAGGGGTCGGTCATTTAGGTCTGAGATGAGGAGAAATTTCTTCACACAGAGGGTGGTGAATCTTTGGAATTCTCGACCCCAGAGGGCTGTGGAGGCTCAATCATTGAGTATATTCAAGACAGAGATCGATAAATTTTTGGATATTCAGGGAATCAAGGGATATGGGGATAGTGGAGTTGAGGTAGAAGATCAGCCATGCTCTTATTGAATGATGGAGCAGGCTCGAGGGGCCAAATGGCTGACTCCTGCTCCTATTTCTTATGTTCTTATGTCTATGCACCCACTCCCTCATAGTCACCCTCTACAGATATAGCCCATCCATTCCTTACACTCATTCCAAAATTCTCACTCAAAGTTCTCTTCCTTCCCTCCTTGCAGACAACTGGAGGTGGCCCTCCAATTTACACTACATTGACGCCAGCAGAGAAAGAGGTGCTGGAATTAAGCGGAGTGACAGAGCTGCTGGCGGTGGGAGATTGAGAGAGGGGGACCTCCCAGCAACCTGGTGACAGAATTAAATATCATACAACAGTCACTCATGGTGACTGATGTCAGCAGCCAGTGAAATATCATGATATTCATAATAGTAACGTTAAACATATTTATAAGAGTTCTAATTCATGTCTTTACTCTCCCACAGGTCCATCAAGTGCCCCCCCACTGTCCAGCCAGAGGAGGAAGACGATGACTCAGAGGAAGCTCCAGCCTCTGAGGGTGCACCGTCACCAGACCCAAGCGCACCTAACACCAGCGCAGATACGCACACCTCGGTGGGTCCTGCGAGACATAGAGTAGTGTTGTCACCTGGTGTCTCACACATCACACGTGAGCAAGAGCAGATGGTGGAGACAGAGACAGCAGTGGAGAGTCTTCGTCTGAGGGTGCAGGACGCTTCCAGCTCTGCTCAGCTGGATGCAGCTGCTGAACCTCGGGGGCCGTCGACGAAGAGGTTGGAAGAGCAGCAACAAATGCGAGGCTCTGGCAGTTTTTCCAGCCGTGATGTGCACGATTGTAGAGAGAATGGAGGAGTCCATCTCGAACATGAACAGCATCATATTGCAGGTGATAGCGACTATGAATTCTTTCATGGAAAGGATGGCCACCTGCATGGAGCAGCTAATGCGCCAGTCAAAGGAGAACATGCTTGCTGTGAACAACAGCTTTCAGACTCTTATTAAACTCATCTCTAGAAAGGATACCAACATAGACTTGAGCGTTCATCGCTCCACTGATGTGCAAGGTGCTCTCCAGCTCCTTGCTAGCAGGGAAGTGCGGGTGGCCCATGAGAGGGATGATGGTAAAAGGGGACATGGAAGTGGGGGCTCTTCTCAAAGAGCTCACACTTCTCCCCCGTTGCCTCCCCCTCAGTCAGAGCCCCACATGCTGCCTCGGTTCCCGATGGCCGAGTCTGCCCCTGCACAGGTGCAGGAGGAGCAGTCTTTGGTGGGACCTGTAAGACGTGCGGAATAACCCCTCGCCCCGTCCAACAGGTTATAGAGTTCGGACCTGAGACTTGTGAGAAATTACACCAGACACACGGGTTCTGTCTTTAACCTTTTATTGTTCCTAAGACAGATTCAAAACCCCAACCACTATTCGAGCAGTTCACCAATAATATTACAAGAAATCATACATATAACCACCCGTCGATGATCGGACCAGCGTTGATTGTAGGTCCTCGTAGGCAAAAAGACTGGCCAGGCCCCTCATTCCTCTGACTGCAGCTTGATCCTCGTAGGCGAGATGACTGGCTAAGCCACCTTCTTCTGACTGCAGTGCTGATTTTCTTTAGCCACTGTGTTTTTATACAGCTTTCCTTGTCTTTTGCATTAATCATTCATTCAGAGATAGTGAAATGTTCCTTTAATGTTGGTCTGAGCTGTCAAACGTTTACAATCACACATCCTGTGTGGCTATTATTCAGTTTGTCCTTATCACAGCCCAAAATTGTTCATTCACTCCTAAAGTTTGCAAAAGGTGGCAGAAAACCACTTGATTAGGTTCATGAGTTACATCGTATTCTGCATTTCAAAACTTCAAAGGTTTGACTTCTCACCTCAGAAAGGTCACCAGAGACACCATGTCTACAATACTCAGGGGGTTTGTTTATCTCTGTTGACTATCACTACCCCCTGCAGTCACAACCATGATTCCTGCCTTATCAGTGAGACTGCTTGTTACATTCACCAATTTTATTTCACCTTGTAAAATCTTTTTGTCTGGCCACATCAAGAAATATTAAAATTAAGGGTCTGTATATACTTTCTACAGACCCTCACAGGCTCTAAAACCCAGATGACATCCGACAAAATTGACTAAGCAGTCAGAGCAGCAAAGTGAGCAGCCTGCCTCTACCTCTGCTGAAGCCACAGGGGTAACACCTCACAGTAGCACTCGGAAAAGAAAAATGACAATTGTAGACGCACAAGGGTATGCACATGCGTGTTTGACAAAATGTTAGTGGTAAGTTTCAGTTCTATTTATGATGCACATACATATATTTCTTTGCACCATTTTCCCATCTTGTCCATTTTTGCTTGCTGCCTGGGAAGTCGCCTTGTCATTTTCAGTGAATGGCGAGACATTACTTAACCTCGAGCAATGGGGGGGTGTGTGTGTGTGTGTGTGTGTGTGTGTGTGTGTGTGTGTGTGTGAGTGAGACACAGGAATGGTTTTGTAATTTTAGGACTGCTTTGTGGTGTTGGTGGGGTGGGCAGAAGTTGGTACAGCATGTGGGAGCCAAATGGGTGCACTGGTGAAATTTAACTAAAAATCGGTAAATCGGGCCATTATGAGGCCATCCCAGGCAGCAATTTGCACTGCAGCTGGTGTCATGTCCATCTCAGGTTCCTCCTCCTCCAAAGAGGCTGTGTGCCTTGCCTTTAAGGGGAGGAAGGCCTGCAATACCGCAGCGCAACGTGCCGCAGCGCAACGTGCCGCAGCGCCATGCGCCGCGATATTCCCTCACAGCACCCCAAGAGGGAGGCGGGGCGCTTCCAATAGCGGCCCGCTTCCCTCTTGGGGCGCTACCACTCAATTTCGGCTGCGGGGGCGCCAGTTTCTAATGGATTGGTTCCCAGGCATGCATCTGTGTCCATTTCTTTGTGCTCTCACACATAAGAAAATGTAAACATTCTAATTACTATCAAAAAACACAGGCAATAATTAGAGTTTTCAAAATTCAATTGAAGAAATACACTGTGCGTGTCTGTGTCAATCTCACAGGTGCCACTATGTAGAACATTTATCTTTTCTAAATGTTAGCATAATACATGTGGTAGAGTAAAAGTCAAGGTATTGTTTGAAAAATTAACTCAAATTAGGACAAGGAAAGAAAAAAGAATTTTTCAGTTGAGTAAATGGACTGATGTACAACAACAAATTGCATTTAGCTAGCGCCTTTAACATAGTAAAACTTATCATGGGAAATTGGATGCACTGCACATGTTCGGACTGCATTCAGCTAAGTCACATCTCTGTGTAAAATATCAAGTCCAAGCCTCGGCTTTTGGGAGAGCAGAGAACTTTAAGTAAAAACTTTAATGAAAGCATTAAAAAGGACAAAAAAAATCAATTCATTCAATGAATTAATTTAATCATGTTAGTATAAAATATGTGTTTCTATCTGGTTTATGAGTGATTTGTGGATGAAAATACAGTACGGTCTAATTGGCAGAGCTTGTAATTACATCATGACAATAGCCAGTTGAGAGAAAAATTGAATGTGAAATGTGGATATGGCAATTTGCAATGGAAAAAGTTGACAAAAACGTGAGCAAAAAATAAACAAGACAAGAAGTAAGGTTTGTAGACAAAGTGCACACAGACATACAATAATAGATAATAAATCATAAGAGATGTTAAAAGCATTAACAATTCCAGGTTTCAAAGTACTTAAGACTTTGTTTTACAACCAATGAGGTTATTGGAAATCCAATTATGCTGCTGCCATGTAACCATAAACCAGTTCAGGCACACAACATATATAGTATACTTAATTTACCAACATCAAATCACATTTTATAATTGGTCAAAGAAAATTCTGAAATCTCACGCTCCCAACCCAATTTATATTAAATTATATTAAATTGTTATGACTTGAATTTCAACAGACATACAAATATCAGTGCTCAAGTTGTATTTACAAAGAACTGAACCGAGTAACTTTCACCCAGTTGTAAACTTTTACTTATTTGCGACTGTATGCCCCAAATGCAAATTTTCTGATGTTTGCAAGACCAGCCCTCCCCAGCTGATGAATCATTTTTGCAGTATTTTCTATTTTTCTACCTGGACAAGAGTAAGCTACATAAGAAAGATTTGTAATAAGACCACAGGAAGGGAGCAAGAAGCCATCCAAATGCACCATTATGCTCAGACCTAAAAATGGGAATTCAAAACTGCCTCCTCCAGCAGGGCCTCTTGTACTGTATAAAAAAAGTTGACAGGGATACATATACCTAGGCACAGCTGGTGCAAGTTTGGATCAATAAATCAAATAATGTAGCTTAAATGGCAAGATTATGTAAACCCAATAAACCTGACAGCAGTCAATGAAGTACATCAAATACTAGGGTCGGGAAATTGGAGCCGTTAGCGCCAGCCCTTCAAGCTGGTTTGGAAGAAAAAATCGCGGCCTCCTCGTTTCCACCCGCTTCCGGCGCAGAATGCGGCAGTTGCCATTTTGGGCAGGTCGGCAGTGCTGCCGTTGCCTGCGTTCACTTCACATGTTTAAATGATTCAGATCGTGACATCAATCAGCCTGCAATGCTGAATTGACGCACGATCTGGGATTTTGGACATCGCCGCTCTTAATAACGCCCTCTCCAGCAGTACAACAGTGCCAGAGGCTTCTTAAAGGGACACATACAACTTTCAGTTAAGTTTACATTTTTGCTTTTGGACTGGCTTCTTTACATTTTATTGGAGTAGTAGCTTGGTGCAATACATTTAAAAAGTTGTTAAAGTGTGCAGGGAGTGCTGCTGGACGTTTGCAAGGCTTTGGATCTTAAAGGAAGGCCTCTGAGAACACCACTTGCTCCCAGTCCTGGGGGCTCTAGTTGCAGTCCCCCTTGGGCTTGACATGAAGATGGAGCAGCAGCAGCAAAGGGAACAAGCTGACCACAGAGGGAGGAGGAAGAAGAGGAGGAAGCAGAAGTAGAAAAAAGCAGAAGATGAGGAAGCAACCCAGACAGCCCCTTTGTGGCTGGGATATCCAGAATCGAATCATCCACCTGAGGTACCAGTGAACACAACCCCAATTCCCCTTTCAACATTTGTCCCACACCTTACCTTCCCTCTGTTACTGACCATCGTAGCATCCTCTTGGCCACTACGCTGAAATAAAAGCCACCACAAAGCAAACTTTATAATCCAACGTTATCCATAAATGCATCCAATATTACATAAAAAATCAACTAATCATCCTTGTGCATTCCCTTAGTGACTGTCTTACGTATGCCTTTGCCTATCCTAGTGCTGTAACGCAGTGCTAGCCCAGTGGCTGCAGCATGGCTGGTGGAAGGCTGCTGACTTTGTGGGGGTACACGGCAGATAGCCTTGCTGGTCGACCTTGAGGAGCTGGTGGCTGGGAGTATGAAATCGAACGACAGAGTTTCTTCTTCTTCTTCACTCTCCTCTCTCTGTTCTTGTTGACCCACTGGCTGGGCAGGCTGGATTTCTTGGGTGCCTGAAATGAGGAAGGCACAAGGGTAGGGTTGTGGGGAGGGGAGTGGGGTAAAGCAAGAGGTGCATGCTTACACCACATGCAGTTTGTAAATCATATGAGATTATGGGATGAGGGGGAAGTGGGATGTGAGAAGGAGGTTAACGTATGAGGATACCGGCATCTTGCATTCTTACAGCCCTGCTGCTGGCCAAGGGCTCAGTCATGCCCCTGCCAAGAATGGGCAGCACCATCACCGCCAAGGGGGTGAGGTGAAGCTAGGAATGGGAGGTGTGCCTCGTGTTTGGTACAGATTGTTAGTAGGTGAGTCATGGGGGGTGGGGTTGTGCATTGAGCACTGTGTGAGGCTAGTGGTGCAGTTGGTAGGAGATGGTTTTTGAAGATGCATTCACTGAGCTTGACCACTCGTCTGATGTCATGAAACTTCTTTGGGCACTGGAGCCAGGTCCTGGAGGCGACACTGCTTGCAGCTCCTGCATCGGCGATCTGGTCCCACATCCTTCTTTTTGGAGGGCCTCCTGGCCCCCTGTGGGTAGAGGACCTCTCTTCCATTGTTGACCCCCTGCAAGAAGCTGGAGTGCTGCGTCCGAGACCCTTGATGCCCTTTCCCTGGCCTGTTGAGCCATTTGTGTTAGTGCTGAAGCACTTTTACCATTTTTGATCAGCAGAAGGCAGCTCACCTTTAAGAGGTACAGACTGCCTAGTGCTGAAGCAATTTAATTTTTTTTAACCTGCAGAAGGCAGCTCACCTTTAGGAGGTGCAGACTGCCTTGAAGAGGAGCAGGCTAGCTTTAAGTAAAGCTAGCCTGGCTCGAGCAACGTGAACTTCAGCCCCCTGCTGAGCGCACAGCCTGTCAGCAGCGCATTCAGCACTAGGCTGTGCGGTATAATCATGATAATTAGCAGAAAGCACGAAGTTGAAGTGTTGCCTGCAATTTTTGAACGTGAGTGGGCATGCCTGTGCCTGTTTTTTGGCGCTATCGAATTTCTAGGCCATCAGGTTTATTGTTCTACAACGACGCATTTAGTTTACACTGTATAAGCAAGATGAAATTGTCTAATTATTGCAACTAGACACAGCAATATAATGGTATTCTTGACAAAACTAACACTACTAATGCTGGAACCAAAAACAGAAAAGCTGGAAATACTCAGCAGGTCAGGCAATATCTGCGGAGAAACAGAAGTCAGTCAGTCAAAGTTTGAGGCCGTAAGGCCTTTCCTCACGATGAAGATAAGACAGATATTACAGATGAACAGCATTTAAAGAGTAACAGAACAAGGAAAAGGGGAAGGGGAAAAAAAAACAGAAAAAAGAAATAGAATGACCCGTGAAGTGCTTGGGTGGAGGACAGCAGCTGGTATTTGGATAAGTGATATCAACAGGAGACAAAAGAAGGCATAACGAGATATCAAAGAAATAAAAGACATTTCAGACACAGAGGCCTCGACTTTAACCCTCCTCCCCGCAAGAGAGAGTCAGGGGCAATGTACCCTCTAATTTGTTTTTGGCCCACGCGGTCCCTTTAACAGGCTGTGCGAGCCATTCAAAATTCCACACATGCAAGGTTTCTCTTTTTAAAAGCTGACTCACCGGCTACACTGGACCTGCAGAGCACTGTGCAGCCTAAAGGGAACGCATTCCAGACACAGACAGCCTTCCAGACAGACAGACAGAGAGACAGAAAGAAAGACTTGCATTTATAGTGCCTTTCACGACCACCGGATGTCTCAAAGCGCTTTACAGCCAATGAAATACTTGGAGTGTAGTCACTGTTGTAATGTTGGAAACGCGGCAGCCAATTTGCGCACAGCAAGCTCCCACAAATAGCAATGATATAATGACCAGATAATCTGTTTTGTTATGTTGATTGAGGGATAAATATTGGCCAGGACACCGGGGATAACTCCCCTGCTCTTCTTCGAAATAGTCCATGGGATATTTTACGTCCACCTGAGAGAGCAGACGGGGTCTGGGTTTTACGTCTCATCCAAAAGACGGCACCTCCAACTGTGCAGCACACTACCATTGTCCTTTGCTTCCTGCCACTGAGCCAATTTTGGATCCAACTTGCCACTTTCCCTTGGATCCCATGGGCTTTTACTTTTTTGACTAACCTGCCATGTGGGACCGTGTCAAAACCTTGCTAAAATCCATGTAGACTACATCAAATGCACCACCCTCATCGACCCTCCTTATTACCTCCTCAAAAAATTCAATCAAGTTAGTCAGACACGACCTTCCCTAAACAAATCTATGCTAACTGCCCTTGATTAATTCGTGACTTTCTAAATGACAGTTTATACTGTGCCTCAGAATTTTTTCCAATAATTTTCCCACCACCGAGGTTAGGCTGACTGGCCTGTAATTACTCGGTCTATCCCTTTCTCTCTTTTTAAACAATGGCACAACATTAGCTGTCCTCCAGTTCTGGCAACACACCTGCAGCTAGAGAGGACAACAAGTTACTACAATCTTTTCATCTCTACACATATCAGCACAATCATGACTTACTTTATCTTAAAAACTGAATGGGAAAAAAATCTCATTTAGACATATGAAGGGGAACAATTAAATTGAACAGAAATTAGCCTTACAGATTGCTTTTGTGGGATCTTGCTATATGTAAAATGGCTACTAGTTCTGCCTATGTACCACTGCAGTTCGAAATAATAGATTGCATGCGAAATTCTCGGAGACATAGCCAAGATATGAGGAAAATACTACATAAATGCATGGTATATTAGAAAAAAACCAGGAACTCCATACATACAGGTAAAAATTTTAAAAACTACAAATCAGTACTTTTACAGTTACAAATTAAACACTCCTACATGCGAATCTAACGGGATTATAACAGGCTCCAATTTATTATTTTGGCTACTACCACTTTTATTCTTAAACTTGGGGAGAAACAATGGTCATTTAGCTACCCTCAGTTGCATGATTCAGACACATGACACTTCATCTGGCTTGGTTCCATAAGTTAACTTGGTTAAAATGTTATTTTAGAAGCCAAATATTCAGCAGCAAAAGAAAAACTAGATAGATGGCCCTTGGGATATCACTTGAGGCCAACTGCCAGAGCTCAGAGCTACTAATCTCAGTTGGCACTGCATCGAGCAGACTGGCTGATAAAATGTACCGTCATTAAGGGGAAGAGAACAGAAACTGACAGCTTCCATTTCTCCATCACTGAATCGTGTATTCTAACCAATCGATGTTTGAAGTTTACACCCCAGTCAGTGGGAGGGATGGGCAGTAGGCGGGCCTTATACCACTTACTGCTTTAGACTTAGAGAATGCACACAGGTTGAAGATATCCTGGCAAAAATCGCTCAAAAACTTGTAAAACTATTCTAGTGCTGTTCTGCACCACACAATCTCATAGTGACCACAAAATTACAAAGAAAAAAGTACTCAGGCTTTTTTCTAGTTTACATTCGTGCTTGATATCATAAAACCTTTCCGTATTACAGAAATTACAAAAGTGCTCATTTCCAGGTGCAACCGCATGGATTGAGGGAATTTATCAAAACATCCATCACACAGTGAGCCATTCCAGTAATGAGTTTTACAGTGTGAGGTTGACACAGTTTCCTGCCTCCTTGCTTCAGCACAAGATGAAACCCACCGTGCTGCATACACTCGCCACTGCAATGTCAGAATTCTGACAGGCTGTGCACTCATTTTCAATACCTCTTCCCAACTTCAAGGTCAAAATGGAAAAAAAACTCTGCCAGTATGACATGCAACTAGGAAAAAAACTGTCAATTATTTATCTCGTTACCTATCATTATTACAAAAATACTAAAAGAGCTTTGCAGCAGCAAATCTTTGCAGGCCTCACTTTCAAAAAAAATTAATTGGTCTATTTTTAATTCCTACACTATACTGCATTTCTGAAAACATGTTCTTAACCATCTGCCTGCTTCTATGGCAGGTTTGCAAGACTGTCCTGCGATGGCTTGATCTATGATTTTTTCCATTCTGTTGGAAAGCATCTTGCTTTTTGCTTAGCCCAAAGTGATCGTAACTCGCCTTGCAGATAATCCAGGTACAAACCCCAATTCAGTCACTCTCTGTGAAGGGAGATGGAATGGACACACTGGGGCGGGGAATTTTAACCTAGAGGAGCTCGGGGGCTTGGGTCCGAGGGTTAAAAGCAGCAAAAATGTGAGCAGAGAGAGAAACCGGCTTCAAATGGCCGACTTCCATTTTTAACTCAAGTGCGTTCGGCTGGTTGCACGCAAACCCCTCGGGAGAGACGCGTTGCCTAGTAATATATGCTAATGTATGCTAATCACTCATTTGAAGCGATATTGAAGCCTTCCTGAAACTCGCCAGTGAGAGCAAGGCGAGAATTTATCGGCAATTGAGCTGGCTGATTAAAACTCATGGAAGTACTGCAATAAATACTCAGTACTCACAGCTGCTTTCTTACCAACTAGTGGGAAAGGGTTTGTTCACAGTACTTTGACTGTGAGTTTACTTTCTACACTTTAGAAGTTTTCTGAATTACATCAGGATGGGTGGCACCTTGGCTGCTTTAGATTGGACCTTGGACGAGGAGTAATATGACCAACAGCAGCAGCTGCTACTGCCTGCTGTTCAGAGACCTGCAGCTGGACAGTAGAGTCGGGAGCAGCAGAGAGGTGCAGCGCGCAGGAGGCACTACCCACGATGCAGGGTCTACAGGCAGAGGCTGAGTTTCCTTGACATATCAGTACAGCAGTGCTTCAGGGGGGCTCAGGAGGCTTCACTCCCTCCACCACCGGCGTACCGTGGCTGCAGTGCGTACCATCTACAAGATGCACTGCATCAACTTGCCAAGGCTTCTTTGACAGCACCTCCCAAACCCGCAACCTCTAACCATCTAGAAGGACAAGGGCAGCAGGCGCATGGGAACACCATCACCTCCAAGTTCCCCTCCAAGTCACACACCATCCTGACTTGGAAATATATCATCGTTCCTTCATCGTCGCTGGGTCAAAATCCTGGAACTCCCTCCCAAACAGCTCTATGGGAGTATCTTCACCACATGGACTGCAGCGGTTCAAGAAGGCAGCTTACCATCACCTTCTCAAGGGCAATTAGGGCTGGGCAATAAATGATAGCCTTATCAGTGACCCTCACATCCCAGGAACCGAATAACAAAAAAAAAGGATGTAACGTCAAGTGGCAGCAGATTGCTGCAGCCTCATAGAAGACGACTTGCTCCCTGCTGGACCTGGTGGCCACGCTTTACCAGTGGCTCGCAAAGTGACCACCACCCTCAATTTTTTTGCCTCTGGATCCTTCCCGGGCTCTGCCGAAGACATAGCCAGGATTTCCCAGGTGGCCCACAAATGCATAAGACAGGTTACTGATGGCTCGCTTGCCAGGGCAGGCAATTATATCAACTTCACCTGCAATGATGCCAGTCAGAATGAGTGGGCACTCGGGTTTGGCTAGCTTCCCGCAGGTGCAGGGCGTCATCGACTGCACACACGTTGCAATCCGCGCATCCCCAGATCAACCAGGAGTGCTCGTGAACTGCAAAGGCTTCCACTGCATCAATGTGCAGCTGGTGTGCAACCACAAAAAGATCGTTATGCAGGTGTGCGCAAGATTCTCAGGGAGCTCCATGATGTTTTCATCCAGCGGAAGTCCAAATTCCCTGGCGTCTTCGGACCTGCAAACAGTCTTAAGAGGTGGCTACTGGGAGACAAGGGATACCCACATCAAACTTGGCAGATGAAACCCATCAGAAAGCTGACCAATGAAGCCCAACAGCCTTACAGTGAATGCCATATGACCATCAGATGTCAGGAGCCTAGACAGATCTGGAGCTGCCCTTCAGTGCCAGCCAGGGTCTCCAGAATGTTCATGGTGTGCTGCACTGTGCACAACATTACACAGCAGCATGGTTTGGACCCGCAGGAGGAACAAGGCGTAGAGTGCAGACCCTCTGCAGACGATTCAGGGGCGGAGAAGGAGGAAGACGAGGAGGAAAAAGGTGATGAGGGCAATGCACCACCAGCTGCTCTCACTGCTTCCCGGGATGCCCTTATTAATGTAAGGTTCACTTAGGTTGCACTAGTGGATCGATGTCACAAGCACATGCAATGGCCACTCTTCCCGCCCCCTCCTCCCAATGCTGACACAAAGCAGCCTGAAACCAACCAACCAACCATCCCTTGCACATCCCCCCACTGGTCCCCATCAATTCATGTCTTCCCATTCATCATCAAACAAGTTAAAAGGCAACTTGCCACCCAGCAACCAAGAATGGGCAAGATGGAACGTGGTGTAAAATAATAAAATTTATGCGACTCTACTAAAGAACAGAAACTTCACAACATAACATTTTCTCATACACCCATGTGCATATGGTTGTGCAACTACAAATCTTTACTCTTCCTTTTCTAACCACTCGTACGTGGTGTAACCAGTGGCTTCAGCAGAGGTAGAGGCAGGCTGCTCACATCCCTGCTCTGACTGCAGAGATGTTCTTGGCTGACGTCCTCTGGGTTTTTGAGCCCATGAGGGCCCCACCAAAGACTGCTCCACCTGCACCTGTGCAGGGGCTGACTCTTCCATCGGGACACGAGGCAGCACCTCCGGTACAGATGGGGCGGGGGCAACGGGTGAGAAGTGGAAGCGCTTTGAGTGGAGTCCCCACTTCCATGTCCACTTTCGCCATCATCCCTCTTATGGGCCAGCCGCACTTCACTGCTATCAATCTACTGAAGAGCACTTTGGTGGAGATCATTGCGGCCAAGGCTAAGGTATCTGTCATCCCATTGAAGGCAGCAGACATGTTGGTATCCAGAGTGTGCAAGCCCTTGCTCAAAACCTGCATGGACTCATTTGATTGAAGCATTTGATGTTCCATGGAGTTGGCCACTCTATGCATGCAAAAAGTAATCATCCCAATGCTCTGCAACATCAACCCACTCATGGTTGAGATGGACTCCTCCATTCTCTCTACAATCATGGTCAGTGTGCTTGGAAGGCCTGTCAGTACACAGATGCTGCTCAATGAATCTCCTTTTCATCAATGGCCCCCAGGGTACAGCATTGTGTCCAGTTTCCCAGAGCTTGAAGAGAGCGCCCTCCGACGCAGACTCTCCACTGCTGTCACTGCCACCACCATCTGCTTTTGCTCACTTGTGAAGTGTGAGTCATCAGGTGAAAACCCAACTATCAGTCTTACTGGTCCCACCGAGGTGCGAGTATCTGAGCTGCAGCAATTCCCGTGCACGCATGAAGGCTCTGACAGAGAGAAAAGATATAAATCAGTACTGGTAAGGTAAGAATGTTGTAACTTATTATAAAGATGATCATATTTCACTCACTGTTGAAATCAGGTCAACATGACTGAGTGTTGTATAACATGTGGGTTGCTGATATTTAATTGCGTCACCAGGTGGCTGAAAGGTCCCATATCCCACAGCCAGAGATGGCAAAACGCCATTGATCTCCAGTGTTTCCTCCTCTGCAGATGTTAGCTGTGAGATATGTGAAGGACAGCCTCCGGTTCTCTCTCCCGTGTTCTATGCTCTCTTCTCCTGCAACGAGGGAAACAACAGACTCATGAGTGACTGTAATGGCACGTGTTGACCCGATGGATGCAGTGCATTTGGTGAGGGTGACTATCAGGGAGAGGCATGAAATTGCATAAGGGTAGGGGTGAGTGGCATGGTGGATGGATAGATGGGCATATGAGGAAGTGCATAGAAAGAGAAGGATGGGTGCATTTACAAGGCAAGTGGGTGAGATGTGATGGAGTAGGCTTGAAGGCAGAGTGAGGGGGTGGGGTGATGCGCACAGCAAGATGTAGGTGAATGTGCAACTATACTCACCTTTCCTGACCTGGTTAGGTCGTTAAAGCGCTTCCTGCACTGAATCCAGGAGAGTGGCATAATTTTCCTGCTGCTGATCTCCTGGGCCACCTCCGGCCACACCTTCTTTGTGGCAGCAGCAGGTTTCTTCCTCCCATTGCTGGGGAAGTGTATCTTTCTCTGGTTCCTCACTAACCCCAGCAGCACATCAAGCAATGCATCGTTAAATTGAGGCAGAGGTCTTGACCATCCTGAATCCATCATGAAACTTCTGCCTCTCTTTGTTCAAACTCCTACCTCTTCCAAATTCCATCTTTGGATTGGCCGTTTAAATACTGGAGTTGAGATCGTGTCATGTGAGTCCTCATCACGCCCGCTGATGCGCAATCGACACCAAACCGGCAAGCAAAATGATAACACGGTGGCTGAGTTAAAATGCCAGACAGATGCACTGAAATTCCTTCTGGGTTTCCCACCCGACATCACAAACCCCCGATCCCATCAGCCTCGGAGTTAATATCTGGGCCACTGTGTAGCCTTAGTTGAACAGATTTCAAATTAATGTTACTGGTTTATAGCTGTTGTCCACTCCTAGCAATTGATTTAGACTCTTGTAAGTGTTTGCATGATCACAATTCAGTTAGACAAAAGCTTTAAAATTGATAGAAGTGAAGCAGCTGATATGAAGTCCTAAAAATTGCATTTTTAAAAATTTGTTCCTGGGATGTGGCCATCGCTGGCAATATCAGTATTTAATGCCCATCTTTAATTGCCCTCGAGTAGGTGGTGATGAGCCGCCACCTTGAACCACTGCAGTCCATGTGGTGAAGCTATTCCCACAGTGCTGTTAGGGAGGGAATTCCAGGATTTTGACCCAGCGACAATGAAGGATCGGCGATATATTTCCAAGTCAGGATGGTGTGTGACTTGGAGGGGAACTTGCAGGTGGTGGTGTTCCTATGCGCCTGCTGCCCTTGTCTTTCTAGGTGGTAGAGGTCGGGGGTTTGAGAGGTGCTGCCGAAGAAGCCTTGGCGAGTTGCTGCAGTGCATCTTGTAGATGGTACACATTGCAGCCACGGTGCGCTGATGGTGGAGGGAGTGAATGTTTAAGGTGGTGGATAGGTTGCCAATCAAGCAGACTGCTTTGTCCTGGATGGTGTCGAGCTTCTTGAGTGTTGTTGGAGCTGCACTCATCCAGGCAAGTGGAGCGTATTCCATCACACACCTGACTTGTGCCTTGTAGATGGTGGAAAGGCTTTGGAGAGTCAGGAGATGAGACACTCGCCGCAGAATACCCAGCCTCTGACCTGCTCTTGTAGCCACAGTATTTATGTGGCTGGTCCAGTTAAGTTTCTGGTCAATGGTGACCCCCCCAGGATGTTGATGGTGGGGAATTTGGCGATGGTAACATCATTGAATGTCAAGGGGCGGTGGTTAGACGCTCGCTTGTTGGAGATAGTCATTGCCTGGCACTTGTGAGGGGCAAATGTTACTTGCCATTTATCAGCCCAAGCCTGAATGTCATCCAGGTCTTGTTGCATGTGGTCACGGACTGCTTCATTATCTGAGGATTTGCAAATGGAACTGAACACTGTGCCATCATCAGCGAACATCCGCACTTCTGACCTTATGATGGAGGGAAGGTGATTGATGAAGCAGCTGAAGATGGTTGGGCCTAGGTCACTCCCCTGAGGAACTCCTGCAGTGAAGTCCTGGGGCTCAAATGATTGGCCTCCAACAACTACAACCATCTCCCTTTGTGCTAGGTATGACTCCAGCCAGTGGAGAGTTTTCCCTGATTCCCATTGACTTCAATTTTACTAGGACTCCTTGATGCCACACTCAGTCAAATGCTGCCTTGATGTCAAGGGCAGTCACTCTCACCTCACCTTTTTTGCCCATGTTTGGATCAAGGATGTAATGAGGTCTGGAGCCTAATGGTCCTGACGAAACCCAAACTGAGCATCGGCGATCAGGTTATTGGTGAGTAAGTGCTGCTTGATAGCACTGTCAACAACACCTTCCATCACTTTGCTGATGATTGAGAATAGACTGATGGGGCGGTAATTGGCCGGATTGGATTTGTTCTGCTTTTTATGGACAGGACATACCTGGGCAATTTTCCACATTGTCAGGTAGTTGCCAGTCTTGTAGCTGTACTGGAACAGCTTGGCTAGAGGCGCAGCTAGTTCTGGAGCACAAGTCATCAGCACGACAGCCGGGATATTGTCAGGGCCCATAGCCTTTGCTGTATCCAATGTGCTCAGCCATTTCTCGATATCACGTGGAGTGAATCGAATTGGCTGAAGACTGGCTTCTGTGATGGTGGGGACCTCAGGAGGAGGCCGATATGGATCATCCACTCGGCACGTCTGGCTGAAGATTGTTGCAAACGCTTCAGCCCTGTGTTGCAGCTTCCCCAGGTTGGCACCTCATTTTTATGTATGCCTGGTGCTGCTCCTGGCATGCTCTTCTACATTCCTCATTAAACCAGGGTTCGTCCTCTGGTTTGATGGTAATGGTGGAGTGAGGGATATGCTGGGCCATGAGGTTACAGATTGTGGTGGAATACAATTCTGCTGCTACTGATGGCCCACAGCACCTCATGGAAGTCCAGTTTTGAGATGCTAGGTCTGTTCTGAATCTATCCCATTTAGCACGGTGGTAGTGCCACACAACACAATGGAGGGTGTCCTCAGTGTGAAGACAGGACTTCATCTCTACAAGGACTGTGCGGTGGTCACTCCTACCAATTCTGTCATAGACAGATGCATCTGCGACTGGGATGCCTTCAGGGAGATTGGTGAGGACGAAGTCAAGTAGGTCTTTCCCTCGTGTTGGTTCTCTCACCACCTGTCGCAGGCCCAGTCTGGCACCTGTATCCTTCAGGACTCGGCCAGCTCGGTCAGTAGTGGTGCTACTTAGCCACTCTTGGTGATGGACATTGAAGTCCCCCACCCAGAGTACATTCTGTGCTCTTGCTACTCTCCGTGCTTCTTCCAAGTGGTGTTCAACATGGAGGAGTACTGATTCATCAGCTGAGGGAGGGCGGTAGGTGGTAATCAGTCGGAGGTTTCCTTTCCCTTTCCCATACTTGACCTGAAGCCATGAGACTTCATGGGGTCAATGTTGAGGACTCCCAAGGCCAGTCCCTCCCGACTGTATACCACTGTGCCGCCACCTCTGGCGGGCCTGTCCTGCCGGTGGGACAGGACACACCCAGGGATGGTAATGGAGGAGTCTGGGACATTGGCTGAAAGGCATGATTCTGTGAGTATGATGTCAGGTTGTTGCTTGACTAGTCTATGGGACAGCTCTCCCAAGTCCCTAGAGGTTAGTGAGTAGGACTTTGCAGGGTCGACTGGGCTCAGTGTCTGTCCAGTTTTAATCTTATTGTTTATCTTAGCGGTTTGGTACAACTGAGTGGCTTGCTAGGCCATTTCAGAGGGCAGTTAAGAGTCAACCACATTGCTGTAGGGCTGGAGTCGCATATCGGCCAGACCAGGCAAGGATGGCAGATTTCCTTCCCTAAAGGACATTAGTGAACCAGATGGGTTTTTACAACAATCTGGTAGTTTCATGGTCACTTTTATTCCAGATTTATTTAATTAACGGAATTTAAATTCCACAGCTGCCGTGGTAGGATTTAAACTCACGTCTCCGGATCATTAGTCCAGGCCTCTGGATTACTAGCCCAGTAACATAACCAATATGCTACCGTACCCTCTATTTCTAACATATCAAGCAATTGGGCCTTTCACCACATTCCTTACAACAAACCTATTATTGTGGTCATAAACCACATTTGGCTAAGTAATTTTCTGAACCGTTTCAGTTTCCCAAGATGTATGACGATAGTGAGTGCTTTAGATTCTTAACTATAGAATATACCACAGTGCATTTATGCACCAGTTTTATACCTGATTTCACTTGGAATGCATTCAGGAGTAAAATTCTGTTCTCTCCATCACGTGCCATCTTCTCAAATGTACTTCTCCCCATAAAAGACAGAAGGAAGCCATTTGGCCCAACATGTCTGTGCCAGCTCTTTGTACAAAATTAATTCCACTGCCTTGGTCTCTCACCATAGCCTTGCATCTTCCTTGGTTTCAAATTTTTATCAAATTATCCCTTAAGGGATAATAAATGGTTTCGCCCTTGACCACTCCCTGTGCTAAGCATTTCATGCTCCAACAACCCTCTGCTTAAAGAAATTTCTCATCTCTTTCCTCACTCTCAGTGACGATTTTAAAGTGAGACACCTCATTATTAATTCCCCAACTATAAGAAATAGACTTTCCCTATTTACCCCAAATATTTTGATAACTTTAAAAACCTATATTAAATCTCATCTTCTCTGCTTCAATGGAAATAGCCCCAGTCTCAAGTCTCTCCTCAAATACAGTATCTTATGGCTAATGTAATCTTGGTGAATTTATGCTGTACATCCTCTAACTTTAATATCCTTTTATAATGGGGCACCCAAAATTGCACACAGTCCTTTAACTGTGGCCTAACCATTGCCCTGTACAAATGTATTGCTACCTCTTTACTCTTGTATTCTATGAGCTTTATTTTTAAAACCCAAATGCTATTCTTGCACCACCCCAGCTCCTGATGCACATACAGAACAGTGGCCTCAACTCACCCCTCTGGACATCCACTGGGAACCCACCCTTTCATTACAACTATGGTCCAGCCAGTTGCATGATAAATGTGGTGACAATGCTACATCTGAGGATACGGAGAAAAATCTGAGGAGGTTATTTCCTTGTTACCTGCAGAAGCAGCAGCACCTGTAGAAATTGCCCTTTTTTTCCCCTGTCCTCAAGCAGGCCGACTGGTCATACGGTAGAACAGGTTCCCAATCGTTGGCCTATACAGACCTTCTTCAGTCTTATTGGAAGTTTGGCAGCCAGAAGTAAAAGTCGCTAATGCAATGCTTATTTTTTTTTCCCTCTTGCTGCCAGTGTAGTAGAGTGTACCCTCAATGTAAATAGCATGCGTCCCACAGCAACCTCTAAGATATTACAGAATCACTTTTACTTGACCACAAACTCGCATGCAATTCTTCTGCTCAATATTGGATTGGTCAAATGTTAAAATGTCCATGTACATAAGGTTTACACTGAGTACCATGATGTGAAAACCTCTTTGAACTTTGATGTCAGAAATGACCTACATGCACAAAGTCAGTCTTGCACCTCATTTCTATTACATGCAACTGGCCATTTTTACAAGGGCATGTATTTAGCAAGAATGTATATTAGATGTTTGTAATCACCAGTCTGGCTGGGATTTTCCCTACTGCCAAGGGAAGGTCCATACATGCCCACAATGTGAATTGCTGGTCTGTACAAGCAGGCCAAGAAGACAGCTGTGCATAGCTAGACCTGACACAAGTACTGTTGGAGGCAGCTGCTTACATTTGCTACTATCAGCACCCATTAATCAGAGACACAAAAGAAAACACTCTTTCAAGGAGAATATTGGTGTACTTTTGGGTACTGACGAAGGGTCGTAGATCTAAAACGTTAACCCAGCTTCATTTCCCTACAGATGCTGCTTGACCTGCTGAATGTTTCCAGCATTTTCTGTTTTTATTTCAGATTTCCAGCAGCCACAGTATTTTACTTTTTATTTTAGTGGAACATTGTTGTAGAAATTGTGCAAGAGATAGAATCATAAATGTATTGACTGCACAAATACACATTTCACAGAACTGACAATGTATTAGCCTAGAGGATTTCTATGGGAATTAAAGTTTGTTATATACCTGCTACTTCTAAGCTGGCCTATTTATAAAAAGGATTATCTGAAGAGGAGCACAGTGACCCGAGTTAAAGCCTTCAATTTATCATCGGTCAGGCTATGTCCAAGTTATGTCACTCAGCACTGGCACAAGGGGCAAGCGCTGCGGTGAGGAGAAGCCAGCCAAGGGCAGCCTGTCACATGCGGCCTGACCGGATTGGCCCTATCCACCATATCTAATACATGAGATGCTCCGTTACTCCACTGCAACAAATTTTACCAATTATTTTCATCATTGACGACAACAAGCAAGACTTCGTTTAATATTTGAATACGCAATCAACCCAAGCAAACCATGAATAATGATCAACTGGTTTTCTTAGTTTGTAGTAGAGCAAAGGGGCATTTTGAACAAAATCCATGCTCATAGTCTTCACATTGACCTGCATAATTTTAGGGCTCACTTCAAATTTCTCTCATCTAGCTTTTAGTTTGTTTTTGAAAGCTACACTCAACAGGAAATAAGACACCACTGAATGCTGCCAAATGGCCAACATGGCAGCAACATTTTCTCCTGCTGCTTTGTAAACCTGATTGTGAAGAGCTGATACCAAAAACCACTTCTCTATTAAAAAACTTGATGCAAATTAAATGCAATGATGCTCATGGTGCTCTTCAAAGATAGTGTAATAACCTGGATCTGAAAGATAAACTGTAAACAATTTGTACGGTTCTGTTGCAGATAATGTACATTAATGGATATTACAGTGTGTCTGGATGCAAAAAGATAGAAAACAAATTGTTTATGCAAAAATGATTAGTGCTGGGGACGTTTGATCCACTTAAGAAAAATGGGTTGAACCACCAGAACAAAAGCCATCCTAGAGAAACAAATCCAATTAATAGCTTGAGCTATTAGCAGAATATATTAGCTTACTTTGTCTCATCATTACTTGAACAATACCCCTCAACGCCAGTTGATTTAGTTGATTTATGAGAAACATTTCTATCAGCTCTTATGTGGACCACTGGAGGGTGTTTCTCTCCCCCTCCCCCACCTTTACTCGACCTGCTTCCTCCCCTTCCCTCCTCTCTTTAAACAGTTACCTCCTTACTGAGGTACTGCTCTAGGACCTTGTGCAAGTGGTCATTATCTATTAGTGAGCATTGCAATGAATGTCAGCAGACTATTTTGACCTCAGAGGTCATTACAGTTGGTAGTAATCCTGTCTTCATCCTACATTTGCACACATTCAATTCCAGCAAAGATTTCTGATTGTACAGTGTTCAACACCAGGAACCTTGGCTGATATCTCCCCTCGCGAGCCCAGAAAGGCTACGGCCAACTTTAAGACCCCTACTGTAGCCCCAGTCAGGTAAGTGAGAACCGTCCGCTACTTACCGAGTCGTCAGGGGAACTGCAATTTAATGTTATGTACTCTGACCACAAATTTTTTTTCGCAATAAAACAAAGCGATTAGCTACAACAACAACTTGCATTTGTATAGCTACAGTTTATACACAGGCTTTACATGGATTGTACAGCGTTTTATTCTAAAATGTTGCTTGCCAAATGGATAACCAGCGACAATACAGTAGCCAGTCAGATGTAGAGGCAAGGTTGTTGAGTGGATAGCCAGTCACGATAGGAATTTGGGGTGCGGGTGTGTACCTCACACAGCTCTAGAATTGGACTTCTTTGTGCTTTACCAGGGTAAAAAAAATCGCCTCAAGGTTTTTTAAAAATATTTATCTAAACACATTCAAATTTAACATTGTATTGTAGAGTCTACACAACAGAGGACAATAGCCTGGTAACTCCGGGTTACATCACTGAACTCCCCATGCTTGTGTGACCAGGTTTGAATTAATCCCTTAATATTTGCTTATCAGCTGCTTTATGAGTAAGTTTTGATTGTTCTTGGTTGGGCTAGAAAGAAGATCACCCTGTTGTACAGGATTCCATTGGATAAAGACAGTGACAGGAGCAACAAGGAAGTTGTTATGCAAAGCAATACTGCAAAGTGTATCTCCCAGGCATCTAAAAAGGGAATGGCATTCATATTACCACAAGGGAGCATCTTGCAAATAATGACCATATGATTGAATTTGATTAGGTTTGATATTAGGGGGAGTCACAAACCAAGGTTTTAAATTTAAGTAAGGCAAAATTTAAAGGGATGAGAAATGAATTGACTGCAGTAAACTGGGCTGAACTGTTAATGGGCAAGCCTACAAGCAAACAGTGAGAAGTATTCAAAGAAGTATTTGGTACAATACAAAACCAGCATATACCCCTAAAGGCAAAGGCTCCACTTGTGTAGCTAAGCAACCGTGGTCAACAGGTGATAGAGACAGTATCCAGCTAAAAGTAAAAGTTTACCCAAATACAAGGAAGTGGAAATCCAGCAGATGGAGGGAGCTATAAAAAAAAAGTGATACAAGGAAAGTAATGAGGTGCAAAAGAATAAAATCTTGCAAGGGACATCAAAGCTAACTGCAAAAGTTTTTATAAACATATTAAGAGAACAGAATGACAATGGAGAATATGCATTCTTTAAAGACAGATGCAGGTAAGATTATAACGGTTATAAGAAAATGTATCTGTTTTCACAATAGAGGAAGAGGACAAAGTACCAATGGTGCAAGAGAACCAAACGATAAGTCAAGGAGAGCAACTTATTGGAAATAATACAAGAAAAAAAAAGGTAATCAAGAAAATAATGGGACTTAAGATTCCCATGTGGTTTCCACCTCAGGGTATTAAAAGAAATAGGTGAGGAAATTGCAGATGCATTAGTCATAATTTTTCAAAGCTCTCTTGATTCAGGAATTGTGCCTTTGGATTGGAAAATTGCAGGTGTCACTCCATTATTTAAGAAGGGAAGGAGAGAGAAACCAAGTACCTAGAGACATGTCAGTTTAACATCAATTATGGGGAAGTTACTGTACTCTGTCATTAGAGACAGAGTGATTGAGCATTTGGACAAGTACGAACTGATCAAAGAGAGCCCGTATAGATTGGCGAAGGGTAGGTCATGGCTCACTAATCTAATTGAATTTTCTTTTGAGGAGGTCACTAGCAAGATGGATAGGGGATGTCGATGTATGTTGTCTATATGGACTTCCAGAGGAATTTGATGTGGTTCCTCACAAGAGATTAGCAAAATCAAAATGCATGGAATTGGAGGTAACCTTTTGATGTGGTTCGGTAATTGGTTGGGAGGTAAGAGGCAGAACATAGGGATAAAGGGAACTCTGATCGGCAAGATGTAACAAGTGGTGTCTCCCAGGGATCGGTACTGAAACCTCAGCTTTTCACCATATATAAATGGCTTGGATGAAGGAAGAGTGTTGAATATCCATATTTTCTGATAACACTAACTTAGGAGGCACAGTAAGATGTGCAGATGGGAGCAGGAAGTTACAAAGTGACAGACAGACTAAGTGAATGGGTGACACGATGACCGATGGAGTTCAATGTGGGATGTGTGAGGTCATCCACTTTGGACTTGAGAAAGACAAATCAGAATATTTTCTTAAATGATGAGAGACTAGGAGCTGTGGAGGAGCAAAGTGATTTAGGAGAAAGGGAAATCGTGTTTAACAAATTTATTAGCATTTTTTGAGGATGTAACTAGTAGGGTAGATAAAGGTGAACCAGTGGATGTAGTATATTTGGATTTCCAAAAGGCATTCGATAAAGTGCCACATAAAAGGTTGTTATGCAAGATAAGGGCTCATGGGATTGGGGGTAATATATTAGCATGGATAGAGGATTGGTTAACAGACAGAAAACAAAGAGTAGGGATAACCCGGTCATTTTCCGGTTGGTAGGCTGTAACTAGTGGGGTACCGCAGTGCTTGGGCCTCAGCTATTTGCAATCTATATTAATGACTTAGATGAAAGGACCGAGTGCAATGTATCCAAGTGTGCTGATGATACAAAGCTAGGTGGGAAAGTAAGCTATGAGGAGGACACAAAGAGCCTGCAAAGGGATTTAGACAGGTTAAGTGAGTGGGCAATAAGGTGGCAGATGGAGTATAATGTGGGGAAATATGAGGTTATTCACTATAGTAGGAAGAATAGAAAAACAGAATATTTTTTAAATGGTGAGAAACTATTAAATGTTGGTGTTCAGAGAGATTTAGGTGTTCTTGTACTGGAAACACAGAATATTAGCATACAGGTACAGCATGCAATTCGGAAGGCAAATGACATGTTGGCCTTTATTGAAAGGGGGTTGGAGAACAAGAGTAAGGAAGTCTCACTACATTGTACAGGGCTTTGGTGAGACCACACCTGAAGTGTGCACAGTTTTGGTCTCCTTATCTGAGGAAGGATATACTTGCCTTAGAGGCGTTGCAACAAATGTTCACCAAATTGATCTCTGGGATGAGAGGGTTGTCCAATGAGGAGATTGAGCCTATACTCTCTGGAGTTTAGAAGAATGAGAGGTGATCTCATTGAAATATATAAGATTCTGAGGAGGATTGGCAGGGTAGATGCTGAGAGGTTGTTTCCCCTGGCTGGAGAGTCTAGAACTAGGGGGCATAGTCGCAGGATAAGGGGTCGGCCATTTAAGATTGAGATGAGGAGGAATTTCTTCACTCAGAGGGTTGTGAAGCTTTGGAATTCTCTACTCCAAAAGGGTTGTGGATGCTGAATCATTGAATATATTCAAGGCTGAGATAGATGGATTTTTGGACTCCAGGGGAATCAAGGGATATGGAGATCGGGCGGAAAAGTGGAGTTGAGGTTGAAGATCAGCGAAGATCTTTTGAATGGCCGAGCAGGCTTGAGGGGCAGTGTGGCCTACTCCTGCTCCTAATTCTTATGTTCTTTTATATCCTGTAGCACATAAATAGGAAATAGGTAATATACAATTTCAAATGGAAATTAATCTGCAGCAGTACTAAAGCTTCATTACACTGATGCGAGTAGATTAAGCGCAAAATGTTTGTAAGAAATCCCTGAAATTTGTATTTCCTCATCCAGAAATGTACCCTAAGGAGCAAGACCAAATGAAGATGCCAACCACAGTAGAGGAGATTACACATTAATCAGTTGTTCCACCTGGAGTGAAAACAAATCAAATCAAAACTAAGGTGAAGTTACCAGAAGGACTAATGTTATTTGTCTTACATTACTAGGAGCTTAAATGCCAAATCAACAAAAAAAGGACCACTGAAAAGTAAAGCTGTTGGAACTATTCGGGTAATTTCCAATTAATAATTCACCAACAAAAGGATTACATTACTTTCAGTTCACTATTACATTTGTACCAAAAATCTGCTTTAACCATGAGAAAATTTAAGTTCTCAATACAGTAAATATGGTATCTATTGCAACAGAAATTTATTCTACTCATAACTGCAGTGGTACATCAGTGGAGCTTTCCAAGCAGGCTGGCTCTTGCTTCAGCAACTCAAGGTAACCTTCCCAAAATGACAATAATGTGAAAAAGTAGGGAAGAGATCAATTCCATAACTGGGGTCTCTGATTAGATTTTACAAAGAATTACTAAAAACACAATTGCAGTATCTCAGGATATGTTAATATAGAAAATTATATATGCTCTATTCAAATTGTGATTTTTTTTTTATATATAAGGGGTTCGTAAAAAGGATAGCTGTAAAACCAAATAGCTAAGATAATGGAGATAAAGTTATGTTTTGCACAGGCGGAAAATTTGTACTTGATCTTGAATGAATGCAAAATAGTTCAAAAAACATCTTTCAGTTCACTATCACTTTCCATAAATAAACCACACAAATTTTAGTATAATAATTTCTTCTCCCACTCAAACTTGCCCCTTCAGCCTGGGAAATTTGCAGGCATTAGCCTTCAAGTGTATATTTAAGAACAAGAGGTTTATGAAATTACATCAGAGTAACTGAGTGTTCCATTTAAAGTATGTTCCAGTACTGCAACAGAGGCTTCAGACCCAGTTCCATTATCAACGAGTGAAAGAAGTACAAGAGAACGGCAGATGCTTAACTTGAAAAATGATGTTCTATTTACAGTAATAGGACAGCTTTAAAAAAAAAGAGGCATAATGGGAAGTGTACAACACTGTCATGACTAGACTCTTATAATTGCTGAACTAAGTGGTGTTAAGTAACCCATTTCCCATGAACAGTTTGGTTTTTAGAAGGGTGAAAACAGGGACCAGGAATCTTGCTGCTCAGGGCAATGACTTATTTAAAAGGGTCGATTAGGTCTCGGGGTAAAGACGCTCAAAGGAGACCTGGTGCTCCCTTGCACTACTCTCCCCAACTTGTATTATAATCTGCTTCCAAAGGCTTGTTGGAAGACAAAGATCTGTTCTTCTGTGCATGCAGAAGCATCTTAACATTACAGTCGCAATCCGGCCCAATAAGCCCCATGTACTCCAGCAGAGTGCCGGGCTGATCGATCGTGGCCCAGGAGCAATCGAAAAAATCACTTGAAGCTTTGTTAAAATTTTTCTCCTACCCGCGCCAACATCCCCTTTTATTTGTGCCTCCGAAGCTCCCGGCCTCCCAAACAACGCCTCCTGCAGCTATCGATGTTGTCGCCCGGCGATGCTGCAGGGGGCGGAACCGAAGTTCAGATCCGGGGGCGCTATGCACGGCAATGACGTCCCGATCTCCGGGCGCGGGAGAGTGTGGCGCAAAGTGTTACAGCCGCCGCAAACCTCTCGGCCAAGTTAGTGGGAGTCGTTCATCTTGTCACGCCCGGACGTTAAGTCGTTAGCGCCCCCGTTATTGCCCCCCCCCCCCCCGGAGGCGCTAACCAACCGAATTTCTAGCCCTTAGTCTCCACTCAAAAGCCCGCGAAAACTCTGTGGGCTGCTGACAGCGAAATCCAGGCCAAACAAACTCCGCAGCTCAATGCTGGCAAAGCACCTTTGGTAGATTTCTGGGCAACGCAGTAATTCATGAAGGCTTGCAGCCTTTTCCTTCACCTCCTCCTTAAAAATATTACCAGCTCCCAGCCCCCCATCCGATAATTCTAGGCTGAAACCCTCCCAGAGCCCAAAACGCTTCACCCCAATCATTCCAGAACTTCACAAACCCTCCCCAATACTTTGACACCACACAACTATCCTTTCACTCCCCACATCTCACGATGTCCCCACCAATAGGTCAAGACAATAGCATCTCAACCCAGTAATCTCACTCAGCCAGCCACTCACTTCCAAAAGGTACTCCAAGCCCAGCTGCTGCTCCCAAACCTAACTATCCACCTCCTGGTGCTCCCGGATCACGACACACAAATCCCAGTGCTTCCAGACCCCGCTTCCACACCCTATGACCTCCCACCACTGCCTAACTTCCAATATATCAGTCCCCACACTTCTGAGCTCTATAATTTCCCTCACTTTTCCTAGGCCCTACACCTTCCACTCCACCTACATGACCAAGCCACCCACCAAACATTACAAAAGCACATGACCTTCCCATGTACTACTACAGGTCTCCTACTGCAACCTGAAACATCATCCCTAATATTTTCCTTTGTATCCTGTTTCTTTTTAAAAAAAGAGGCATGACATAAAATTGAGTTCATAGCTAAACAACCCACGGGAATTGATTTATAATTTCTACAAAAATGTGGACATAAACACAATTTGAACTCAGGAATACCACTAACACTCTCATTATTAATAAAAACACAATTTCACTTCTAAATTCACCTTAAAAATCAGTGCCACTGATAGTATAAAGTTAAAACTCAATTTATTCCATGCCAGTTTTCAACTTTACAAAGTCTAACTGTGAAATGTAGCCAAAAAGTAGGCCCAACACACCCATCCAATTCATCAATTGTTTTTCTTTGTCTTAGCTTCACAAGTCAAGTTGTTTTATAATTATTTTAAAATTTGTTTATACAACAGGGATCAGTAAACTACAGTAGATTTTGTGCAGTAAACTTGTAGGGTGTTGTAATCACAAATTCATAAACAAACACATTAAATACATGTTTCAATTTTCAAAGCCTCAAATTCAAGCAATAACCTCACTTCAATTTGATTCAATCTCCTGTATAATTGTCGTTAATTGTACATCAACAGCAATAGAAAAATAGTGGCAATAAAGGCCACTTTCTGCACGTCAATCAGGATCCATACACGTCATTTTGTTCTACAATAAATCACCAGTAGCGTGCTTCCACTGAACAGAAGGATATATAAAATTTCAACCGTGCGTCAAAGCTGCATAAAAAGACCATGTTCAACAAGCAACATCAATTACTCTTTCATGTCACATTAATGCCACATGAGCAGCTCTTATCCAAGAATTTAGAAGCTAATTGGATCAATAACTCCCTACCCAGCCCCACAAAAAACTGAACTGTTAAGTAAATTGTTGCACCTAGTTTGTCAAATTACAGTAACTGCTGTAGCCCAAAATGCTGCACTACTCTAGTCCATTTAAAAAAAAAGAGTTTCTTTGATCACCACGAGAATGCATAGCCTCTTGGCAGTTTACCATTAACCCCACCTGGAATTTTTATTATTTCCAATAGGAACTAGCTGTAATTATGACCTCAGTTGTACAGAAATAAATTGGACCGTCATCTATTGATTATAATTACTTCTTCAACTTCACAAAAGTACAAGCTGTACACCTACATAAGCCATTGTCGGCAGTCAAAAGCTCCATCTGATAGTGTAGAAAGGTCACAAAGCTGCACATTTATGTTTCAGTATGTTTTAGAATTCATCTGGAATTATTTACAACAGACTGAAGTGTTAAGAGTAAACGTATCTATTGCAATTTTGTCAGTACCTGAATTACATTTTCAGGAAACTTCCACACTGGCAATCTATCGCAATATATTAAAAAAAAAAATCTGTATTTCCTACTGGCCTCAGCAGGGCAGGGACCATGCTGGACCAAGAACGAGGCTGCCCTTGATCACTTTCAGAAAAGCTACGTGCAAACAGTATGAAGTCATATTCAAAAGATTTTAATATTAAAAGGAGGTTTGTTAAGAAGCTGTAGACATTCTGGCTCTGCTATTTTGTTTTCCTAGAGAGCTTTTTTTGTTTCTTTAGCCTTTGAGGCGTGACACAAAAAGTTGAGTGTTACAATTCAAGTCTGACCAACAGGAAATGAGGTGCTAGACATACCCTTTCTATATTAACATTAACCTGGCTAATTTTATTATAGCCCTGACTGACTGCATTCCTTAGAATGTTCATATAGTTCCAAATTTTAACCATTTAAAAAAAAAACACATACTTAAGCAACTTCTTTCTAAAGGAATTGGTCAATACAGAATCACTGAGTTGAAAACTATTCTACAAACATAAAGGGACACACACAAAGTTATTCTAATCTGGTAAATTTAGTTACATCCTCTCACCAATATCAACATTAGTACAACTTCAAAATTAACTCTAGACAGCAGCCCTTGAACAGTTATTATGAATAAATGAATGAATTCTTACTGTTCCCCACAAGTTTACTATATTGATTGTGTGTAAAGTATTGGGTGTGTAGAGGTTCAAACGTTGTAAATATGGTTATTTAAGAAAATGGAGCACTGCATCAGGTTAGTTTCTAATATGACACCTAGTGAACTCAAAACAAATTTTACAGCTTAAAAATAAGTTGAAATTACACTGTGATGAAATACACCTGTGAAAAACTCTACTAGTGTTTCTTTACACAAAATGTATAAAGCTTTATAAATTAGCAAAATATACTGTTCATAAAAGCACGTTACCAACAGTACATACTACAAAATGTTCATACAATGGAACCATTAATAATTCCAGAAAACATCAGAAGATAGTCACAGCTCAGTAGCTTAGACTGCTGTAGTCTAGATGAGAGTTATGCAGAATTACATGTTTGACAGTAATGCAGTACTTGAAGTTTCACCATCCTGAATTTGCAATTGTAAATGAATTACCTCTGTGTTTTCAAGAGAACCTGAATAGCTGGTGAGACATCAGTTTATTGAAAAAGGTATACATTTCAAAATGAATGTGAATGTCCAGACAGCAAACAACTGATCACTTAAAGTAAACCACATCAATAGCAAATCAAACATTAATAGATATAAACCACACTGAATTTAACACAAAGATTTGAACTGGTATTATCAACATGACACACTATCAACCCATTTCACAGACATCAATGTGATTGCTGTACTGATCAGAATTATTTTAGTCTGCAATTCTTTCCTCTCCTTAAAGCAGCAAGTTATGTTGGACTATGACTCCACAGGTAGAAACAGCCCAACCTTACTCAAGAGACCATTCATTATGAGCCTGGAAAAAGCATCTACAGATTACTTGATCTTGGGGAATATCAAAGCCAAGTCTAATGCTATCCCAGCCATCAGGCGTTGGAAAACTCCACCAGTTCGACATTATCAACCAACTGAGTACAGAGCTGCCTCCATACCATACCACATCGTACATTTATTCCGAGGAGTCATCAGGTAAACCTAGAATAAATTAATAATGAGCAGAATGTAATGAATGTCCCAACTGATGGAGGTTTGTTGTATCCAAATTGCTCAGAGTGCAAGCAAAGTAAAAAATTGTTTCCTTACTGTAAAAAATATAAACATTTTAAAATAGGATTGCTGGATAAGTGGAACAGGAGTTAACTGCTTTCTTTTTAAATACATTTTCTGGGATAAGAGTTAACCATTATTGCTGGATTATCATTTCATATTGAAAGGAAAATGGATTCCAAGTAAGAGTATGGTGATGGGTGAAAAATCATTTAAAATACTACTTGACCTTGGAAATGTGTGTATTTATGGTAAGCCCAAGTCATCCACATTTACTTAGATTATAAAGTTAATCTTTCTTGGTTTCTCTTTCAAATCTACTTTGATCACATCAATTTCTGTACTAGGACTTCTGGAATGTCCTCCCTCCTCTATGGAGATTTTCCCTCAGTCTGTGAGTTAGACTCTCATCATCTCTGCCCCATTTCTCACTCCTCCTCCTTCACAACAATGATGGCATCCCTTGTCCTCACCCTCTGTTCTATTAACACTACCTTCGATCATTTAAGCGATTTACGATATGAATATAATATAACTTCATCTTCCCCTCCCAGATTTCCAGATGGACTGCTGACAATGTCCTTGTTTGATCATCCATCATCCACACTAGCAGCTGCACTTCCTCAGACACTTTGTTCTGTAACCACAACAGATGTAACAGCTATTCAGAGGCCTCAAACCATTTTCCTCCAAATTGATGTATGCATTTAATGCAACATGAAGTCTCCTCTACATTGGGAAAACCAATGCGGATTACGAACATTTCTGTTCTATACAAGGATGGTCATTAAATACCCATCATTCACTATCCCAACTCCCCTTTCCATTTTCACTCGGACATGTTCACCTTTGGACTCCTACATGGCTTCCTGCTCAGTTTAAACTTAAGGAGCATTACCTCATTTGTCACTTAGGAACTCTTCAGCCTTGTCGTCTAAGCAAGGGCTTCAACAATCATTCACATTCTGTTGTGTGTTGTTTATCCTTTACATTTCAGAGCGATTTCTGACTTGACTATGTGCATTTCCTGCCTTCATCTCTCAAATGCCGATATATTTATTGTTCAGAGGCATCATACATCATCACAAAAGACACAAAGGGGGCGATTTTGCCAGCCCTGGGGAGGCGGGTTTGGAGGAGTGACTGCCGGGAAAATGGCAGAATCTGCCGCTCCCAACCCACCTCCGTGCCATCTTCCCAGGAGGCGGGTACCCGACCCGCGCCGGGTCCTGTCTCCTGGAGGCGGGAAGGGGATTACAGCCACTTAATTGCCTGTTAACAGATAGTTAACAGGCAGTTAAGAGGATTATTCCCATTTTTCCAGCAGAGGCGCATGCTTCTCGACGTCGGGAAACCCCGCCAGGGTCAGCGAGGCGAGCAGTGGGTCTGCGGGGGCGAAAGGGATCGAAAAGTGCGCTGTGGAGGTGAGTGATGGTTGCAAGGGTGGAGAGGTAAGTATGTGAGGTGAGTGAAAAGTGTTAGAAAAAGTTTACTGACCTTTGTTTCTTCCTGCAGGCTTCAATCGTTGGGGATCCGGAGGCTCCGGCATCTCCACGGCAGAGATGACAGAATGGCTGCTGCATTCTCCGATGCAACAGCCATCTGCTTTCTGCTCAGGAAATAGGTTTGGTGAGCCTTGAGTACAAGAACTCACCAAACAACAGAGAATGTCAGTGTTTGACAGCTTCTCAAAGCTGTCAAACGATGACAATTCATCGGTCAAGAATTTTTGACAGATGGAAAGTCATACGCTGATGTTCTCTGTCACCGACTTTCCTTTAATTGGCCTGCTAAGCCCGCTGGGCGGGCTTAACAAGGTCAATCAAGGGAAAATAGCGTGGATTGGTCACAAGTCAATGGAGGCGGGACTAAAACCCGAGAAGCAGCAGTCCCGCCTCCAACGCGCCCCATTGGCAAAATCACCCCCCAAGAGCCACTCCAAGAGGTGGCTTCATTGGCCGTCTTAAGAACACACTGCTGTTAGTGGTAGGGCTTAAATGGGTGCCAATCTGGTACTTGCCATCAGGTCCACCATTTTATTCTGACCATGGGCTAACAGTGCAATTTTCTCATATCTGGCCTGTACTCACCTTATCCCCAGTAACAGGAAAGGCATGAATCCAGAATAATAAAGCTGTGAAGGCAATTTTATAGTAAATGCTCATCTTGCATATGCGCAATTATTCTGATGTTGCCAAATCTGCTCGCAGTATAACATTGGGTGAATTTGGCATAACAATATTGGCTTTCTGTTACAGAATTGGAAGCAGTTCTAGAATATACACTGGATGTGACGAGAATAAAATATTTTGACTAATTTTGGTTTAGTATCTGTTAAATCCAATAAACATAAGCAATTAAAAAAAAGAACCAAATGACTGCCGTTTTGATTCCTATACTGAGCTAATTTTAATACAATATTGCAAATTTCAGCAATTACATGCTGGAGAGAGAAAGATAATTCAAATTTAGACAATGCTGCGTAATTGGTTCAGTTTGTATGTCGCTGACAGTTCCTTTTTAAATCTAAGTGGTGGGATATTCAAAATTCAAAAAGTCCTAGGCGGGAATTTTGCCAGCCCTGGGGAGGCGGGTATGGAGGCAGGACTGCCGGGAAAATGACAGAGACTGCGAGCGGGTACCGAACCCGCTCCCAACCCGCCTCCGCGACATCTTCCTGGGAGGTGGGTCCCTGACTCGCGCAGGGACGCGTCTCCTCGAGGCGGGAAGGGGATTACAACCAATTAACTGCCTGTTAACCCCTTCAAGTGCGGGCTTCCCGACGTCGGAAAACCCCGCCAGGGTCAGCGAGACGAGCAGTGGGTCTGCGGGGGTGAAAGGGATCGAAAATTCTGCTGTGGAGGTGAGTGATGGGTGCAAGTGTGGAGAGGTAGGTATGAGAGGTGAGTGTGAAGTGTTAGAAAAAGTTTACTTACCTTTGTTTCTTTCTGCAGGCTTCAACCCTTGGGGATCCAGAGGTGCCTCATCTCAATGGCAGAGATGACAGAATGGCTGCTGCATTCTCAGATGCAGCAGCCATCTGATTTCTGCAGAGGAAATAGGTTTTGGCAAGCCTTCAGTAAGGACTCACCATAGAAGAGAGATTGTCAGTGCTTGACAGCTTCTCTAAGCTATCAAATGCTGACAATTCATCGGTCAAAAATTTTTTGACAGATGAAACGTCATACGTTGATGTCCTGTGTCTCCGGCTTTCCCTTAATTGGTGGGCTTAACAAGGTCAATTAAGGGAAAATAGCGTGGGTTGGCCGGACGTCGTTGGGGGCAGGACTAAAACCCGACAACCAGCAGTCCCGCCCCCAATGATAAAATCCAGCCCCTAGTTTCCACATTTTCAGACTATAGCAAGAGTCTGCTCTATTTAAACCAGAGACTGTGAAACTCTGGAGAGAGAAAAATCGGTTTGGATTTCCAACAAACCATGTTGATTAATTAGGCTCCCACAGTGGTAAGGAATTCAAGGAAAAGAATCAATATTATTTAAAATTTACTAACAAAGAGTTTGCTTAGTTTTTATAGTTGTGATTGGTTTATTATTTTGTCCTCTTAAGAAGTTAGGTGAAAGATTGTCTTCAAAGTCCTTGAAAGTGTTGGTGTTGGCACCTCCAAAATCCATGCCCATCTTTCCCACAACTCCATGTTTAAACCTCTCCAGTCAGATTTCTGCCTCAACACTGAAACGGCCCTAATTAAAGTCACAGATGTCACCCTCTGTGACTATGACCGTGGTGTACTATCCCTCCTCAACATCTCTGCTGTCTTTGGCATGGTCAACCATGCCATCCTCCTCCATTGTCTAGCTGAATTGGACTACCTTTGCAGAGTTCCGAGAGATTGTAAAGCTGGAGGAGGTTATGGAGATAGGGAAGGGCGAGGCCATGGAGCGATTTGAACACAAGGAGGAACATTTTAAAATCAAGCTGTTGGTGGACCAGTAGCCAATGAAGGTCAGCGAGCACTGGGATGATGAAATGAGTGAGACGTAGTGCGGGTTCGGATATGGGTAGCAGAATATTGGATGATCGCAAGTTTATAGAGGGTGGGAGGTGAGAGGCCAGCCAGCAGAGCACTGAATAGTCACGACTGGAGGTAACAAAAGCATGGATGAGGTTTTCAAGCAAGCATATACAGTTGTAGCCAGAGAATCTCCTGCAATGGATTCTCTTCCCGCTCCTGCACTGTTGCGCCTGTCCCCCAAGGATCTATCCTTAGACCGCATTCTATTTCTCATCTAAATGCTGCCCTCGGCCACATGTATGCTGACAACACCTAGCTCGACCTCACCACCAATTCTCTGGACCCCTCCTCTGCCTCTGCGTGATCAACCGGCTTATCCAACATCCAGTCCTGATGAGTAGCATCTTCCTCCAGTTAAACATTGGGAGAACCGAAGCAATTGTCTCTGGATCCCGCCACAAACTCCACTCCTTTGCTTCTGATTCCATCCCCCTTTCTGGTCACTATCTCAAACTGAACACGAAGGTTCGCAACCTCGATGTCCTATTTGACCACGAGCTGAGCTTCCAACCCCACATCCTCTCAATCACAAAAATTACCTACTTCCACCTCTGTAACATGGCCCATCACTGCACCCACCGCCTCAGCCCATTTACTGCCGAAACCCTCAGCCATGCTTTTGTTACCTCCAGATGCAATGCTCTCCTAGCCATCCTCCACCCTTTATAAACTTGAACTCATCCAACATTCTGCTGCCCACATCCTAACCCGCACTAAGTCTCACTCACCCATCATCCCTGCTCTCACTGACCTACGTTGGCTCCCGGTCCACAATGCTTCGATTTTAAAATTCTTATCCAGGTGTTCAAATGCCTCCCCCCCCCCCACCCCTCCCTATCTCTGTAACCTCTCCAGCTTTACAACCACTGAGAACTCCGCATTCCCCAATTCTGGCCTCATACACATCCCCCACACCCTTTGTCTCACCATTGGTAGCCATTTCTTCAGTCGTTTAGGCCCTAAGCTCTGTCAAAAGCTCTTGACAGATGAAACGTCACTCGCTGATGTCACCTGTAACCGGCTTTCCCTTAATTGGTCTGCTAAGCCTGCTGGGCGGGCTTAACAAGATCAAGGGAAAACAGCGTGGGTTGGCCACAAGTCGATGGAGGCAGGACTAAAACCTGACAAGTGGGAGTCCCGCCTCCAAAAGCTCCCCAGAGAAAATCCAGCCCAATGATTCTTCTTGAATTTCTCATCATGGTGGGAGCCAAATTGATCTACATGGTTTGATGGAAATCTAAACAGATTTTTACCTCATACAAATTTCAGGATGATTGGCTTTTTAAATGGACTTAAAAACATGCACGTTGATTTGAACAGAACAGTCCTTTTCTATTTCTCTATTCTGGGACTTACTGGATTTTGAAAATTCTACCACTCAGATTTTAAAAAAGGAAGCATTATGTACAAACTGAACCAATCACACAGCATTGTTAAATTTAAATTATTTCTCACTGGCCTGACAAAACTTGCAACATCATCAAAATAAACTTGATACAGGAAACTGAACTCTATTTTTTAAAACAAAATTGAATATGTTCAATGATTTGATTTAGAAAGAACGGCTATCAAATCAAAATTCGACAAAAATACCTAGTTTTTGTCACTCTGAATGCAATTCTTGTTTGAGGCAAAAGTAAAATTATATTAAGTAAGCACTGCTCAATTAACGGCCAAAATGTCCGTACATTTCAGCTCAAAGTTTGAAAAATTGGTACTGCAAACTACAAAGAGCACACATTCCAAAATCTGCAAAAGAACATTCAGCACATAAAGGGTTTAAAAGAATGGACTGATGCATTGCCTATTCAAGCTTTGGAAATGATGTATCCATTAATGAGATTCAACCAGTCTGTTCAACTCAATTAATTTAGTGCACCGAGAGAATTTGGTCCCTTGTAACTGCTAGGCTTTTTGTAACTGGTAGTCGAAAAGCCTGAAATCATAATGTATTCTGAACCTTTAAATAGCACCATTGAGATAATGCCAGCCCCAAAGCAGTACTTGTTCAAACCATCGCTTCTATAAATATCCCCCACAACAGGCATAAAAGGAAAGGGCACACAGAGTGCTTAATAAGAATCTTATCAAATACAGATAATCCCTTGATCTTGTATTAAACTGCACCACAATTCTGACTAATGGTCAGTATAATCCCCATTTTATTCATCTTGAACTGATCAAGTGTTGCATTTTGCAGTATCACCATACTCCATGATTTTTTTTTTAAAATGGTCTGTGCATCTAACATAACATTCAAACATCTAATCATATCTAGTGCCCTCAGGAGTATGCCAACTTGCAGTGATCCAAGAGAAATATGTTGCCAATCTGGAACATGCATAGATTGCAGCTCTTAATCACATCGAAAGAAACCCTCCCTTTTAGAAAGATTCTGGAATGTATTAGAACAACGAAAACTACTGTAGCATTTCAGCTTCAAAATAAATGCCGCTAGTTTTTGATTTTCTATTTATTTGAAGTATGTATACTGACTGACAATGTAACCCTACATTATGATTAGGGGGTATAGCTAATAATGTGGAAGACTGCCCCAAAATACAGAAAGACAAACAGGCTTGCAGTGTGGACAGATGAATATCAAATGAAATTCAATAGAGTGAAGTATGAGGTGGTTCACACTGGTTAAAGAATAAGGAGGCCACTTATTCCTTGGAAGGTAAGAAACTAAATCGAGTAGAGCGGAGAGAGGTGTCTGGGAATGGAAATATATAAATCGCTAGAAGTGGCAACACAAATTGATAAGGCCATAAAATGTGCAGACCAAATATTGGGGCTCATTTCTAGAGGAATAGAATACAAAAGCAGAGAGGTAATATTAAATGTATATAGAACCTTAGTTAGACCACATTTGGAATACTATGTGCAGTTCTGGTCTCCATACTATAAAAGGATATTGAAGCACAGGAGAAAGCACAGAAAAGATTTAGAAGGATGTCACCGAAATTGAAGAGATGCAACTATCAGGAAAGATTAAGCGGGCTGGGGCTCTTTTCCCTAGAAAAGAAAAAACTAAAAAGGAGACCTGATAGAGCTCTTTCAAATTGTAAAAGTGTTCAATAGGCTGGATGTGGAGAAAATGTTTCCACTTGTGGGCAAGTCCAGAACAGGAGGAGAGCGAAGAATAAATACAAGATAGCCACTAACAGATCAAATAAAGAATTTAGGATAAATATCTTTACACAGAGTGGTGAGAATGGGGAACTTGCTGCTACATTTAGTGGTTGAAGCAGGCAGCACTGACACATTTTAGGGAAGGCTAGATGCATTCATGAGGCAGAAGGGAATAGTGAGATATGGGGGCAGAGTGGTAAGAGGCTCGTGTGGAATATAAACACAGACATAGACTTGTTGGACTGTATGGCCTGTTTTTGTGTTGTAGATTCTATGTAATATGTACTTCTATGTAATATGATGTTCAACATTCAAAATCCATAATTATTTTTATTAGAAGAAAAACACTTGCATTCGTCTAGTGCCTTTCACACCCAGAGGACACTCGAAAGAACTTCACAGTCAATGAATTATTTTTGAAGTGTAATCTTTGTTGTTTTGTAGCTGAACGCAACAGCCAATTTGCTCACAGCAAAATCCCACAAACAATAAAATGAATGACCAGTTAATCTGTCAATTAAGGGATGAAACTTGCCCAGGTCACAGGGAGAACTCCCCTGCACTTCTTCAAAAAAGTACCACGGGATCATTTATGTAAACAAATAAATGAAGTGTTAGTTTTATGTCTCATCAGAAAAATGGCACCTCTGACAAACCATAACTCCCTCCATACCAGCCTACAAAATGTGCTCAAGTCTCTGAAGTGAGGTTGTGAACCCACAATCTTCTGACTCAGAGGCAAGTCTGCTACCACTGAGCCAGGCTAATACTTTCAGACCTCCATTAATACAAAATACAGACTATTAAATAAGGCTTCAAAACTACAGCTGCTTTTAAATTCTTCTTTCAATTTGAAATCTGGGAGCCCAGTGTCCGTGAGCCGGCTCCCAACCTTTATGTTGTTAAATTAAATTTTTCTAAATACTGGCAGCTTACATTTGTAAGTTACCATTTCAGTTTAAATGGGGAACATTAAAAGACAGTAAACATTGCTCACCTGTATGAATCTAGATCAAGGGGACAAAAAGTGTATTTTGATAACTGTAAACTAAATTAAAACAGTGCTCAGAAAGGTTAAATTTAGTCCAAGCAACACTCACTGAGGAACACTGGTCTTTGCACAGTGCTGAAGAATACCTTTTCACATCCTTCACAAATTATAATTTTCACACTTTCACTTCCTCCATTTAAACCTTTACTTCATGCCATCATAAATAGCCATCTGTTCACACTTTGTTACAAGGTTTATTCATATTGGGTTCTAATTTTTGTGAACACTTAGCTGTTGAAGTATTTGGAACAATTCGTATAGCTATCAAATATCAGTTCTGATGAAAGATCATCGACCTGAAACGTCAACTGTTTCTCTCTCCCTAGATGGTGCTTGACCTGTTGAGTGATTTCCAACATTTTCTGTTTTTATTTCAAATAATAACGGGCCATTTAAACGGTCTTGTTTATCTTTTTAAAGATGAAATACTTGAAGAGATAAGTTCATAATATTGTTAAAGATTCTTGCTAAATTCCATGTTCTTATGAAGTGCTCCCTGCACAGTTTGACTATTTTTATGCAATAGATTTTTTTTTAATTAGTGCTACAGTTCATTATTAGATCTAATATACTATCAGTGCAATAGAGTGTCAGTAGTTTGCATTTAAGAGGGATGCTACATTGATCAATTATTTAACAAGGACATAATTGAATCATGTACTACTTACAAAACAGGACAAACATAATAATCCATTTTCTACTCAGTGTACTTCAGTCAAAGAGACTTAAAGCAGCAGCATTACATTCACAGAATCCAAATACATATTTGCGACCCTTTGTCTACATTTAATAAGCTATTTCAAAAAGCATCTAAAATAAAACCTTAACAAATACAGCTGTAATTATCACAAACTCGCAAGATATAGTTTACATGTCTTCTTTTAAGCTCTCAATTCCTCTGAGGAGCCAGAAACAGTCAAACTCAGGCTCCTCTCCACAGACAGTAGAATATTGCTCTGACTGGAATTGCCCCACCCAAGCTTGCTCTCTTTCAGAAGAATCTTCCCAAACTTTAAACAGGACCCAAGTTCCAAGCTTTTCAAATGGAATAGTGTAGCAGCACAAAAGAACCACTATTCATTCAATTGGACAATTAGAAAATAGGAGTCAGATTCAGTGTTCAACGAATCTAGTATAATAAAATGGTGCTATGGGAGGCTAAGCAAATGAAAATGTTTTGCCACAAAGTGGCAAGGATAATCCATTACACATAACATCAAATTAAAGGAATAAACTTCACAAGCTCGATAATCCATTTACTTCACTTTCTTTATTGAACATATAAATGATATGTTTTCTCAGGCCAAGACACACTCCAAATGCATGCTACAATTGCATCAAAGTCACAAATGACATCTTGTGTGACTGTGACAGTGGTAAAACTATCCTTCCTCGTCCTTCTCGACTGGTTTGCAGCCTTTGACACAGTTGACCACACCATCCTCCTCCAACGCCTTTTCACCATCGCCCAGCTGGGTGGGACTGCACTCACCTGGTTCCATTCTTACCTATACACTCATAACAAGAGAATCACCTGCAATGGCTTCTCTTCCCACTCCTGCAATGTTACCTCTGGTGTCCCCCAAGGATCTATCTTTGGCTCCCTTCTATTTCTCATCAACATGCTATCTGTCGGCGACATCATCCGAAAACACATCAAGTTCCACATGTACACTGACGACACCCAGCTCTACCTCACCACCACCTCTCTCGACCCCCTCCACCGTCTCTAAATTGTTCAACTGTTTGTCTGACATTCAGTACTGGATGAGCAGAAATTTCCTCCAACTAAATATGGCGAAATCCAGAGTCATTGTCTTCGGTCCTTGCCACAAACTCCGTTCCCTAGCCACCAACTCCATCCCTCTTCCAGGCAACTGTCTGAGGCTGAACCAGACTGTTTGCAACCTTGGTATTGTATTTGACCCCTAGATGAGCTTCCAACAACATATCCGCGCCATCACTAAAACCGCCTTTTTCCACCTCCGTAACATCGCCCAACTCCGGCCCTGCCTCAGCTCATCTGCTGCTGAAACCCTCATCCATGCCTTTGTTACCTCCAGACTTGACTATTCCAACGCACTCCTGGCCGGTCTCCCATCTTCCACCTTCCGTAATCTTGAGGTTATCCAAAACTCGGCTGACCGTGTCCTAACTCACACCAAGTCCTGTTCACCCATCACCCCTGTACTCGCTGACCTACATTGGCTCCCAGTTAAGCAGCGCCTCAATTTCAAAATTCTCATCCTTTTTTCAAATCCCTCCATGACCCCGCCCCTCCCTATCTCCGTCACCTCCTCCAACCCTCCGAGGTGTCTGCACTCCTCCAATTCTGGCCTCTTGCGCATCCCCAATTTTAATCGCTCACTGGCGGCCGTACCGTCAGCTGCCGAGGCCCTAAGCTCTGGAATTCCCTCCCTAAACCTCTCTACCTCCCTTTCCTCCTTTAAGTCACTCCTTAAAACCTACCTCTTTGACCAAGCTTTTGGTCATCTGCCCTAATATCTCCTTATGTGGCTCGGTGTCAAATTTGGTTTGATAATCACTCCTGTGAAGCACCTTGGGACATTTTACTATGTTAAAGGCTCTATATAAATACAAGTAGAGGCAGGAACCCTCAACATTCAAGAAGCATTTAGATGAGCACTTGAAACGCCACAGCATACAAGGCTACAGACCAAGTGCTGGAAAATGGGATTAGAATAGACAGGGCTTGATGGCCAGCGCAGACACGATGGGCCAAAGGGCCTCTTTCTGTGCTGTATAACTCTATGACAAGTTGTTGTTGTACGTTACAAACTGCATGGTACTTGCTAACACATATGAATGAAAATTTGTTCATCAGCAAAGTCAATGTCCAACCTTGGTTGCAGGCTTGTTGGCATTGGGTTTCAGCATTCCATGCCCCTCCCTGGTAATTGGCCAATCTGGGACTCCTTGCATCATAAAAGTTACCCCAGTTCTTGCTGAACAATATTCGCGCTCCTTTGGAACAGATGGTATCCAATTCAACTGGCGAATGTCAGAACTTTTTTTTGTTTTCCCACTTCATAGCCACAAATAATCACTTCTGAACAAATTCACAGTGCTTTTTTTTTCCTGAACATACTGCACATTGAACAATATGTAAAATTAGAGCACACACTCACTCTACCTTAAATGAAATCTTTCAAATGCTACTCAATTTGTCACGAATCCAATCAATCCCGAATACCAGAAAAATGATAGGGACCAACCTTCCACTTTTATTTCACAATCAAACTGAATTTCACTGCAAAACCCGAACCTATGGTTACATTGTTGTACAAGTCACAACATACTAATTTTAGAAAGAAAAAAACTGGCAACGTTTTAAAAACTCAAATTACTAGCTATAACCTCAACACAATGCTCATCGCTTACAATTACAGCACCAGTTGTATCTATAAAAAAATCTTAGATCTTCACACGTTTCTTTCCAACAATTTCATTGCAAATTCTTGTTGTCACGTTTATAATGGAAACTGGCTACATCACATTCTAATTACACACTCCTGCCAGTGGAAGTGGTTCAACACCATCACTAGCAGGGGTGTGTAATTACAGCGTGACAAGTTTACATAGGAATTTATAATGCAAACTGCCTGTGTCCACATTTATAAAAGGGAAATATTTTTTAAGAAGGACAGAACATATAACTTTAAAATGGGGTTGAATTTTGTCTACACACCCGTCTACTTATCTCAACCTCAAATCTCACTTTAACTGAAGACTACATTTGATCTTGAATTCCCACATGCGATGCTACGGAAGACTGACTGGTATTCTTCAAATTTGCAGCAACTACCATATTGTGTATAAAAGGCAATTCAACGGTTCCCCAAAGGAATTCAATTACGATGATGACAACTTGTATTTAAAGAGTGCCTTTAACATAGAAAAACATTCCAGGGTGCTTCATATAGGAGAAATGAATTGGAAGCCATCTCATTATAGGAGCGTTAGGAAACCTGGTCAAATAGATGCATTTTGAGAGGGCTTTATAAAGTGGGGAGGGAAGTAGAGAGGTGGAGGGTTTGGGAACAGAACGGCAGAGAGTATGGATGAAGGCTCTGCCACTGAAGGTGGCATGGAGGGGAGGGATCCACTAGAGACTAAAGCAGTGGAGCAGGGGTTGCAGGAGGTGGTGCAAGATTGCAGAGATAGGGCAGGACTAGGGATCTGTAGGTAAGGATTTAAAATTTAAGCCACTGGGAATAGGGAGTCAATCCAAGTCAGCTAAAATGAGGCTGAAAGTCAAATGGGCTTACTGCAGGATTGAATGAGGGCAGTGGGGTTTTGGACAATTTGAAGATCATGGAGGGTGCAGGTCAGGAAGCAATTGTCTGAGTCTAGATGTGACAAAGGTGTGAGTAAGGTCTTTTGGTGGAAGTGGATCTAAGCAGGCTTAGTAATGGATTGGATACTGGGTTTGAAGCTCAGCTCTGCGTCAAACAGAATGCTGTATTTGTACGCAGTGTGGCTCAGCCTGACGAGGAAAAGAGAGTCGATGGCAAGGGTGCAAAGTTTCTTCAGGAGCCAAAAAGAATGGCTTTAGTCACCCCAAATTTCCAACTATATGAATGTCTGACAACAGGGGGATGGTCATGAGCGCAAGAAAAGTAGTGATAAGGTTAAGCTGGGTGCCATTGACATACATCTGGAAGCTGACCCCGTGTCTATGGATGATGCTACTGAGGGGCAGCAAGTAGATGAGCAAAGGGATGGGCCAAGGATGTAACCTGGAGGAACTCAGGAGGTGACCATGCATAAACTGGAGAAGTCTTTGCTGGGGATGCACTGGATACTTTGGGACAGGCAGGAATGTAACCACTCAAAGGCAGTCCCACTGAAGTGAACCCAAGAAAGCACGGTGGAGGACGATGAAGTTATCAACTGTGTGAAACACTGCAGAAAGGTCAAGAGAAACTACAAAAGATAAAGCACTTGGTGCAGTCAGAGGATATCACTGGTAACTTGGACAGGACAGTCCTGGTGCTGTGGAAAGGGGAGAAACTGGACTGAAGGGATTGAACAGGTAGTTGTGGGGGAAGTGATGAACTTGTCCATGCCACTTGGCTATGTCTAAGACTTAGGACAAGAAGGGGAGGTCAGATATTAGCAACAGCTGGAGGAGACAGACAGGTCAAGGTTGGCATTTTGAGGAGGGCGTGACAATAGTGGTTTTAAAGGAATAGGGACAATGCCGGAACAGAGGGAGCCACTGACAACGTTGACAGACACTAAGAGCAGGAAAGGTAGTTGAGTGGCCATGTGGGGTCGAGATCAAGGGATCAGCAGTTGAGCTAAAAGAGATGAACTTGCAGACTGGGGAGAGAGGCTGCATGGTTAGGTTGAGAGGTGGCACCTGAGGCAGCTGCATAGCTGATCACAATCCTCGAGATAAAGTAATCTATGGGCTTTTTACACTTGGTGTTAGAGGTAAGGGTGGATAGCAGTTTAACACTGATCTGCATGTGAACGCAACCCAGAATAAATGATCAAATGAGTCTCTATCAACCACTTGTAAGAGTTCTATGAAATATGTATGGCCAATCTCAATACCATTCTTAGTGGATACTGTCCCACTGTGTAAAGCTAACAGGAATTCAATGCTAAATTAGCAGTCTCAGAGAGGGATCATTAGGGCTGGTATGCAAAAATGGAAAAATTCAAACTGAGGTTAAGGTGGGAGAAATCAAACCTGCATCAAAACATTGTAGCATAGATTTGTGCTCCAATTCACTGTGGAGTCATGTATTCTAAAATAGCCAGCCCCCTCAGTATTCCAAAATCTGGGACAAGCATAGAAGCTTCAGCAAATATGTGCTCATCAGGGAACGTGTGTGCTAGACTATATTGCAGCAGTACTCCCAAACTTGGACTTATGTGAAAGGCTAGATCCCAGTTAAGTGCTCTTAATTTGTGTCTTTTTTGGTTGGTGGAGGGGGGGGGGGGGGGGGGGGGGGGGGAGGAAGAGAATGGGAAGAAATTTAAAATATTGCTTTGTTCTTTGTAAAAATACATTAAAACTAGCACAAATCCTTTAGAACAGTGTTGTCCAATAGAAAACGCTGACTAGTCATAGGCATGGCTACAGCAACACATGCACTAACTTTACTCGAAAATGCCTTACACACAATATAGGTAAATGTACTTAACGAGTGTAAATTTACTTAAACTTCTACCACCATTCAGTGTGCAACTTCACTGCCTTCCTCTTTCACCAGAGTCTGGAATACTAGCATGAATTTATCAGACACAGCACATCTTTAAGTGCTGCTTCTAGGTTTTTATCCAGCAGCTGCGAACGATACTTGTGACTTCATCAGAGTGATTGCTAAGAAGATTGAATCACACGAGACGTGCCTGACCCACCCCTGTTCTCTGTCCAGAACGTGGTTGTATACTGCTTGCTCTGTGCATGATGTGCCCTTTCAGGGCTGCACGCTATTGGTTGGGTTGCCTTTCTTGTGCTGGCCAGGAGCAGTTATTGGTTGAGCTGACCACAATGATAGCTTTCCTCTCCATACGATGTTACTAGTGTTTGCCATTTTCACCCGTGTTACACACCATTTTAACATGTAACCAATAAGCAGCAGCCAAGGAAGTAAAGTACACACAACAATCAAAAAACACCTGGCACATTCTGCTGCATATCTTAACATTTTACCAACAAACACACAAAACGGTTGATGTACACATGCATACTCCATGAGAATACAAGTATTGAGATTGCATGCCCAACGACAGTGTCTAGTAACTGATCAAAAATGCAATTAGCCATATCTGGATTCCCAATGTGCCACATCTGGCTACTGGCTAACGTATTGGACAACACTACTTCAGAATTATAGCGAATTCAACCAGAAAACTAGATTTTTAAAAAGGAACATATCTTCAAGTTGAAACTATGAGATTTAAGATGCAATTCTGCAGTTCCAAATTAAAACTTTAGCCCCACTTCTTCTCCAAAATAAAAATCATTAACACAAATTTAACCATGCAACAGGATCAATTTATAGATCCATGTAGAAGAGACTGCAGAAGATATGTGATCTGACATAATAACAGATCTCAATACTAGAATATAACAGATGACTGCAAATGTGCTACCCATAGGATAACGTATAGGGCTAAGATTGTCGTGTGAATTTTGGCCAATTAGTGCCAAGACAAACAAGTTCCTTGCAGTCATTGGAATCCCATAGGGCCGTATTTTCCGATCGGAGGCTTCCTGCGTGCGGAGGCCTCCGATCTGGAAAAAATCTATGGACTTACCTGAGGGCTCCCGAGGTCCGGACACTTCCGCTCCTGGGCCTCTCCAACTCCTAGTGTGCAGGGCCCACGTATCCCAGGGGCGCATGTAGTTCGCAGCGTCCCTGGGATCACATGGGCCATGGGGAGCCAATCAAATAAGGGCATCTCCCTTCATACACTTGACAGATAGACCTGTCAAATATATGAATGAGATCACCCCCAAAACACTAAAACATTAAATACATTTTTTTTTTAAAAACATCACATTTTTAAAATTAGTTGAAATTACAATAAATTTAATATTTTAAACAAAAATTTAATTTTTTGAAAAAAATTAAAGTTTTTTTACGGGGCTAAAAATAAACTTACCTTTTTTTAAAAAGGTATTTTTAAATGATAGAGTGAAAAAATTTGTTTTTTTTACTTTTTTCAAATCTTATGCTGGCAAAAGCAGGCCTTACCAGGTGTAAAATTGCTAAGGGTTTTCTGTGGGCGGAGGTTCTCCAGAAAGCGGAACTATCCGCCCGCAGAGGCCCTTCTCCAGGGCAGGCGTCCGATCTGTCAAGAGAATTCTTGACAGATCGGAAATGCCGGTTTTCAGTGCATGCGCTGCGCATGCCTGAAACCGGTATTTCCGATGTCCCTACGGGTGTGTACACAGCACGTACACACCCATAGGGATCGGAATATCCGGCCCAACATGTTCAACACAATAGTGAGCTACACAAGATAAAGGAAATTTGTGTCCTACGTATACCCCTTAGTAGTCACACATTTAGCCCAGAAAATTAATCAATAATGTAGATTTTCTTCACAGTATAATTCCTTTTGAAACATTAATTTGTTCATGTAATAGGAGTCTTACAAGCGTTGAAAAACTAACTATGTACCAGAACCACGCAACAGGAAGAGGGTATTTAGTGAAAAATATATACAGGTACACAGTTAAGAATTTTTTTTAAAGTCCAGCAGAAGCAGATTACTGAGCTGTAACTCAATAAATGGGATTTTGAGTCATAAAAGCAAGATCAACTGAATCGTCAAAACCTATATAAAAAAAGACCCAGACATCAACTACCGCTTCCATTTCTGTTGGCAAACTTTCAAATTGCCATTCTATTTTACATCTTTTGTGGCTGTGATGCAAATTTGTGTCATACAACAGGAGCACTGTGTTTTAAAGTAAACTAATCTTTGTAGGCAAGAGGAAGAGATAGTTTTACTGGAAATTACTACACTGAATATTTCAACAGGAAACATGTTCAGTATTCTAAGATAAGGCTTTGAGCTTTAAGCAAATTGTGTAGATTTTATTTTTAACATACCTATTTAGACTTAAAGTATTTTAATTACTGTATTTTAATTACTGTATTTTTTTTTAAATGACTCTAATCGCTTTTGGCCAATTTTTTCTACAGGTAGATTTAAATCTGGAGATGCTATGAAATCACATTACACAATCTGTCAATTTGCCAGTTCAAAAAGAAGACCATGACTTTAAAAAAAAACATATTTGAAAACCACAGATTGTCCTTACATGGACTTCAACCTACTCTGTAAACATCTCAATCATACAATGCAGCATTTCATACAAAACCCTGTCCAAGGAATCATACCAGTAATGCCTATAGTTCTCTGTATTTCTCCAAACCCACAACATTTCTGAAATTACTATATGTTTGTGCTTTGAAAACCAATAAAATTTAACATTTTATTTATGCATCATTGGTAAGAAACCTAGAAGTAAAATCCACCACTACCATAACCATTCCTTATATCAAAATGAAGCAGTTAATAGTGAAACCATGATAACTAAAACTTATTTATTAAAGATATTTAGCACCTGGACATTTGCAACCACCGACGGTATCACTCCCAACTTAGTGATCCATTGGGTGAGAAAGTAGATCGAGGGTTTATGCCCTGGGATTGGAAGTAGGGGGGACAGGTGATACATAATGGGCACCAGCACCCTATAGGGGGAGAAATAAAATAATCAGACAGGGCTCATGACTGCAATCCAGTGACCCCTGCAGAAGTGTGCACATGTGAACATTAGAAACAGGGTCAGTTGGAATTATGATATCCCAATGATTGAACAGCCGAGTGATTAAGTTGAAACTCATCCATGGAGAACAGCCTCTTGCATGAGACATTCGTGGGCTGCTGGCATCAGAAGATTCTAGTCAGCATTTGTTGCTGACTATGGGAGGAGGTAGTGTATGTAGAAACCAATCACTAGCAATTAACACCAGGGTGTATTCCAGGACTGAAAATAAAAAACAATCTTGTAACATTTAAATTTCTAGCTCCTATTTGGATATTAAATTAGCTGCATAACAAAATAAAAATATTTGGGATTATACAAATCCTTAATTTTTAACTTCAAATTGTTCCATGAGGTTAAAGGCGTACCAAATAATTTGAAGACATGAAAGATATTTAAGTGTTGGCTATACTCAATGTAGACAAAAATATAATTTTCACAGAAATAAAATTTGATTTTCCTGAATGGACAGAGGAGATGGAAATTTTCAAAAATGTGAACAAATTATTTTTCAAAGCTAATTTAAAAAAAAACTCTTGCTCATTAAACATTATTTGTAAATTCAAACTCAACAAAGGCTATTTCTAAGTCAGCAGCCTTGAGCCACTTTTATACTGGCACTTGTTTATGTCAGATTCTAAGAGATCAATGTCTGTGAATCGTCTCCCAACATTTACACTATTAAATCCAGCTCACTTGATGTGAAATGTAGACCAGTATTTTGTGGGTCTACCATTCTGCTGCCAGGATAATAGTCAGACTTAGAAATGTAAATACCGGGAGCCGGATCAGCAACACCAGCATTCCAAAATCTGATTTTAAAAAGCCCCAATATAAAAGCAGCTTTGAATTTCACAAGAAGGTTTCAATCTCAGCATTTTGAAACACGCAGTTTAGTTTCAAAATCTCTGAAAGCACAGTCACCCTTGAATGCACGATCAGGATTGTGAGGGCAACAACTGAACTGGCCTAACAGGGAAGAAACCCAAAGTGACAATTCTCAAGTTAATTTTGTAAACCACTTAGGTTATCATGAGATGCATTTTGGTTTGACTTTACACAATTTTTATCACTGTTTTCTGGTATAATAGATAAGAAGTTTATCTACTGCGGTTCAGTGAGATGTCATTGCTGGCATACAAAGCATTTTATTCTATTTTGAATCATGCTGAAACAAAGCACATCACATTATACATTGTGCGGACAATTTGGCTACATAGTAGCAGTTGCAGGTTTCACAATTCTAAAAGGTCTTGGGTTTGAGTCCCAGTGCGACTGTGAACCCAAAATACATTTGGTGTCCATAGAAAAATGTGGTTATCCACTTTGGTAGGAAAAATAGAAAAGCAGAATATTTTTTAAAAAGGTAAGAGACTGGAAAATGTTGATATTCAGAGGGATTTGGGTGTCCTTGTACAAAAATCACAGAAAGTTAATATGCAGGTACAATTGGGAAAGTAAATGGTATGTTGGCCTTTATTACAAAGGGATTGGAGTATAAGAGTAAAGAAGTCTTACTGCAATTATATAGGGCCTTGGTGAGACCACACCTGGAGTACGGTGTACAGTTTTGGTCTCCTTACCAAAGGAAGGATATACTTGCCTTGGAGGGAGTACAATGAAGGTTCACTAGACTGATTCCAGGGATGAGGAGATTATTCTACGAGGAGAGATTGAGTAGACTAGGCCTATATTCCCTAGAGTTTAGAAGAATGAGAGGTGATATCATTGAAACATATAAAATTCTTAAGGGGCTTGACAGGGTAAATGCTGAGTGGATGTTTCCCTGGCTGCGGCGTCTAGAACCAGAGGTCACAGTCTCAGAATAAGGGGTCGGACATTTAGGACCGAGATGAGGAGAAATTTCTTCACTCAGAGGGTGGTGAATCATTGGCATTCTCTACCCAGAGGGCTGTGGATGCTCAGTCGTTGAGTATATTCAAGACAGAGATCGATGGATTTTTGGATACCAAGGGAATCAAGAGATATGGGGATGGGGATTGACCATTCTTCCACTGGCAAAACTGAATTTTCTTACTAAAACAAATCACTACGGAAATCCTGAAAGTTTGTAATGTGTGTGTGTGACTGGATCTAAAAATGTACTTCCTTCGAAGTACTAATTGAAATGGGCCAACAACTCCGTTATGGTGTACACAAACTACATTGGTTCATTGACCCAATCTAGATTTAATAATATCAATAATCCACCCCATACTGGATAACTGCACTAAATAAGTTGTTGAACTAAAATCAACAGATACAGGATTATCCAATGCAAAACAAATTGCATGCACTAAACAGGTATTCCAGATACTGTACATTTGGCTAAGAAAATGCACCAGTATTGAAAATAAATTCATTATAATACAGTGGTCATATTCCTGGGTATTTCAGAATCATAATGCACAACAAAACATTAATCCTCAGTTATGTGATGGGAAATTCAAGAACTATTCATTGAACACAACCGCAGTATGGTAAACCATTTAGATTCCTTCCATCCTACCACGGAGACACAGTTTATCTAGAACAACTGGTCTAGGGGGACCAGAAAATTAAAACCAATTTTTTCTAAAACCCCCTCATACTCTTGTAGCCTTAAAATCAAAGACACCGCACTTAGCATCTGAAAATCAGCTTCTATATGTCTTTAAAAGCATGTATATATTGTTGCCCTGGTATTTTCTGTGAATTACTTTTATTTCTTTTTATTTTAAAGCATGACACAGAAATCTGCATTAGACACAGTGGCCGCGATTTTGCCAACCGTGGCAAGTCTGGTGATGCCAAAGTAGGTGGCGGACTCAAACTCCACACCCATCTTCATCCCGCCACCTCCAAGTGATTTTGCCCTGATTGGGCTTGTTAAGCCCATCCTGCGAGGTTCCGGCCAATTAAAAGGAAGCGGGTCTGATGACGTTGTCTAATGACACGCCCTTAGCCGGTTTCCTTAAAGGGGCCATGTCCACATTCATTTTTGACAGTTGTGCTGTCAGTGTTCTACAGCATTGAGGTGCTGCAAACACTGCACAAAGGTGCACGGCTGCACCCAGGCTCTCCCATGACTCCCTCCATATGCTTATGGAGGGAGTCACAGCACACAGGAAGGTTCTCTCCCCTTCCAATGGGCGGTAGAGATATCACCAAGACACCAATGCAGCCTGGTTGCACATTGCACAGGAGGACACGAGCAGGGATGTGGTCAGGAGGACCTGGCTGCAGTGGCACAAACCTTTCAATGATCTCAGTAGATCACGAAACATTACTGCAAAGCCACACTCAACCTCATCCTTCTGTGCCACATCACATCCCCATCACTCTGCCTTCCCTACCCTACTCCTGCACATCCTTACTCACACCAACTTACCTTGCACCTCCACCCATCCCTCTCTATCTATATTATCACTTCCCCATCTCACTAGCCACCCCTCACACTCACCTTCATCCTAGTCCAATCATATCAACTAACAACAGCCAAGGGTAGGCACTTGGCTGTTTTAGCCAATGTTAGTGTAAAATTTCTGCTAATGTGTTGTCAAGCATTGAAATCCTTATTGTCACCACTTTGCCTTCTTGGACAGATTTGTGTGCACCTTTGAAAGTGTGTTAGTGAGTTCCAGTGAATGGTGAGACTTAACGGTTCCCCCCCCCCCGACCCCACCTCAATGGTGATGAGTGTAAAAGGAATGGATTGGACATTGTAGGGATGCTTTATGGTGTTGGTGTGGTGCCAACCTGGTGCATCATGTGGCAGCCAGGGTGTACAGTGTTAAGTAAAGCAAATCTGGACATGGTGAGGCCATCGCTGGCGTCCCAGGCAGCAATGTGTACGGGTGATGATGCCGTGTCCAGGGCAGCATCAGTTGATTGCAGAGAAGACTGGTGTGGATATTGGTGCTGCTGGTGTGCCCGGTGACGCTGGTGTTGGGGCTGATCGTGTTGGGATTCTGAGGACCAAGGTGAGATTTTTTCCAAGGGCACCGATGCTGATGGAATAGATGGCAGGTGAGGTTGAGATGACAGAAGTAATCTGTCAATGTTGAGATAGGTTGTTCCAAGGAGGTGACAGTGGATAGAGAGATTACTCCAAACACTTCAAAAGGGCACAAAACTCAAAAGTGGGTTCCAAATCATTAATGCTCCAGCTTCTAATATTGGGAAGTGAACAGCTGTGAAATGGTAGGTTTTATACCACTTTTGCAGCTTTCACCTATTCACAGCAATTCAGTCATTGAGAACCCGACACACTTACCTGACGCGATAGCCGCTCTCCGGGAACCTCGCTGAAAACCTGGTAAAATGGTAAGTACATGGGAAATGATTCTTAACTACCTTTCAATAAGCTTTTAACTATCTAAATTGGCTGACCAGCCGCTTGGTGTTGGGTCTGTTCAGGGATGACAGACCAGACACTTGGGGAAACTGACAAGGAAGCGGGTTCTCAGCGGGATACCGCCTCGCTGTCCATCTTTGTGATTTTGACAGCGGACCTGCCTCCAAACCTGCATGCTGAGCGCTGGCAAAATTTAGCCCTGTTAATGCAAATCTCCCAGGGCACTGCTCATGGTAAGTCAGAGGGCGTGCTATTTACAAGTAAAGGAATATTACACTATGTAAAATACTGAAGTGTAGGTATATTGCCCCTTGCAGCTACAAAATTCAATTGTTGGTAAATAAACACAGTGAGTTCCTACAGATGTTAATTAAAAAGTTGCAGATATCCTGGCTCCAGTTTTGTGTTCCTCGAGAGTCCCTTTATTCTGCTCTTTGAAGTGTGACACAGAAAGCAGAGTATGATACGAAGTGTAACAGACAGGAAATGCATGACAGATGTACCCTTTTAATAATAGCTGTGAAATCTCCCATGGCATTGCTCATGGACAGTCAGAATCTGATATTTTATGACATATTATGTTCAGATACGCTGGCAGTGGGAGGCGGCAGAACACATGGGAAACCCGGAAGTATGTGAAACGCGTCTGTCAGTGGTTTTTTAACACAGCCACTGCATTAACATTGATTTCTGGGTTTCCTGACCAATTAGCGTCAGCGGGCGGGCTGACAACTCACATGGCACGATTTAAACTCCACTATTTAAAGGGATACTCCAAACATGCAAGTTGAAGCAGTTGGAGGTGGAGAGAAAAAGTGTTGCCGTGGAAGGTAGAAGGTCAAAGGCTGCGCCCCGCTTCAGTGACCCCTCCCTGGATGTGCTGCTGGGGGCTCAGAGGACCCTGAGGGATAATCTGTTCCCCAGCAATGGGAGGAAGTACCCAGCTGGGGACATCAAGAAGGCGCAGCTGAAGATGGAACAAGAGGTCAGCAGCAGGAGCGTGGTGCCACACTCTTGGATTTAATGCAGAAAGTGGTTCAATGATCGAAGCATTGCAAGAAAGGTGAGAGCAATGGCACATTCACATACATCCTGATGTGCGAATCACCCCCAACCCCCTCACTCTGCCTTCTCAAGCCTACTCCTGCACATCACTCCTCACACCAACTTAGCCTGCAGGTGCACCCATCCCTATCTGTATATGGACTGCCTCACATCCTCATCTATCCATGCGCCATTAACATTCATCCTCATCCTTATGCAATGTCATTCCTCTCCCTCAGTCACCCTCAACAAATGCTCTCCATCCATCCGTTCAACACAGGCCATTACTCTCACTCATTGATATCTTCTTTCCCTCCTTGCAGGAGAAGAGAGCACAGAACACAAGGGAGAGGCAGAGAACCGGAGGTGGCCCTCCAGCCATCTCGCCATGAACAGCTGCAGAGGAGGCAGCACTGGAGATCAACAAGTCTCGGCGTGCCTGGTCGTCGCAGATGAGGAGATGGAGACCTCCCTGCTACCTGGTGACAGAATTAAATATCAGACAGTTACATGGCATACAACACTCACTCATGTTGACTTGAACAACGAGTGAAATATAATCACGTGCATAATGAGAACTTCAAACAAACATTCTTACCTTCACAATACTCATTCATGTCTTTTATCTCCCACAGGGGCCTTCACGCGTCCTGCAGGTGGTGGTCCAGGTCGCCGCCGCTGACTCCTCAGAGGAGTCACTCCCTCTGAGGGTGCACCATCAACATGACTTATGCAGACCATGCACCAGCTCAGATACTCTCACTCCGGTGGGATCAATAAGGCAGATATTTGGGTTTTCACCTGGTGACTCACACTTCACAAGTGAGTAAGAGCAGATGGTGGAAGACAGGGCCAGCAGTGGAGAGTCCGCGCTGGAGGGTGCAGGACTCTCCAAGCTCTGCTCAGCTGGACGCAGATGCTGTACCTCGGGGGGCCGTCGACGAACAGGATACTTCTTGAGCAGCAGCAGAGAATGTGAGATGTACTGGTAGGTGTTCCAACCACACTGTGCACCACTGCAGAGAGATTGGAGGAGTCCATCTCAAGCAGGTGTGGCATGATGTCGCAGGCGTTTCCGATGATGTCTTCATCCATAGAAAGAGCGGCCAACTTCATGGAGCATCAAACGCAGCAATCACACAAGTGCATGCATGGCTTCCACACTACAAATGACACCTTAAATAAGATGAATGATACCCTAGCCTTGGCTGTTCATTGCCCCACTGCTCTGCAGTAAAGTGTTCTCCAGCACATTGCTAGCAAGGAAGTGCAGCTGGGCCATGAGAGGCATGATGGTGAAAGGTGACATGGAAGTGGGGACTCGGCTCAAAGCACTTCCACTTCTCACGTGTTGCGCCGTCTCCCCGCCACACCGCCCCCCCCCCCCCCTTCAGTCAGTACCCCACATGCTGCCTCGATCCCGATGGCCGAGTCTGCCCCTGCACAGGTGTAGGTGAAGCAGTCTTTGGTGGGTCCCTCATGGGCTCAAAAACCCAGAGGATGTCGGACAAGAGCATCTCAGCAGTCAGAAGAGATCTGAGCAGCCTGCCTCAACCTCTGCTGAAGCAACAGGGATTGCACCATGTAGAAGTGCTCGGAAAAGGAAGAGTAAAGATTTGTAGTTGCACAAGGGTGTGTTACACATTGTTAGAATGTTAAGTTTCTGTTTTATATTTGAGCCACATAAATATTATTCTTTTGCACCACTTTCCTGTCTTGCCCATTATTGGTTGCTGGCTGGCAAGTGGCCTTTTCAGATGTGTGATGATGAATGGGAAGACATGAATTGACACTGAGCAATGGGGGGTGCTGTGAAAGGGAGGCTTGGTTGTTTGCAGGACTGCTTTGTATTAGTGGCATTGGGGTGGGGGCGCAAAAGTGGCTTTTGCATGTGGTTGTTAGATGGATGCACTAGTGAACCTTGCAATAATGAGGGCATCCCAGACAGCAGTGTACACCGCTGGTGGTGCATTGCCCAGATTACCTTCCTCCTCCTCCTCCTCCTCTGAATTGTCTGAAGAGGCTCTGCGCCTTGTTCCTCCTGCAGGCCCAAACATCACTGCTGCAAAATGCTGTGCAGAGCACAGCACACCACGGCCATTCTGGAGACACTGTCTGGTGCGAACTGAAGGCCTCCTCCAGATCTGTCCAGGCACCTGAAGCACATCATCTTCAGCATGCCGATGGCTTGGTTGATGACACATGTGGTCATATGGCATTCGTTCCTGGGCCTCATTCCTCAGGTTTCTAAGAGGTGTCATGAGCCACGTTTTAAGTGGGTATCCCTGGTCTCCGGGCAGCCAGCCAGTAACACTGCTTTGAGGTGCGAAGAGATCAGGGAGGGTGGACTGGCGCAGAATTAAAGCATCATGGCAACTGCCCGGGAATCTTGCGCACACCTGCATAAAGATCTTTGTGGTTGCACATCAGCTGCACATTGATGGAGTGGAAGCCCTTGCAGCTGATCTATGGGTGCCTTAATTGCCACATGCATACAGTCGATGACGCCCTGCACCTGTGGGAAGCCAGCAAGAGCCGCAAACCTGAGCGCCCGCTCATTCTGACTGGGACATCGCAGGAAAAGGTGACATAATTGCCGGCCCTGGCAAAAAAGCCATCAGTTACCTGCCTTATGCATTTGTGGGCCATCGACTAGGCGATCCTACAAATGTCTCCTTCAGAGCCCTGGAAGGATCCAGAGGCAAAAGCTTGAGGGTGGTGGTGACTTTGACAGCCGCTGATAAAGCGTGGCCACCAGGTCCAGTTCCAGCAGGCTGCAAATGTCTGCCACCACCTGACGTAACACCCTGAGCCTCCTCAGACACTGGTGTTCCAACATGTCGAGGAAGTTTATCCTCTGCCTGTAGAACCTGTGTGCCGGGTATGGCCTCCTGCAAGCTGCACCTCTCTGCTGATCCCTTCTCGCCTGTGGAGCTGCAGGTCTGTGAGCAGCAGGCTGTTGCTGGTGCAGCTCCTGCCTCTCCTGCTCCAGCTTCTGCTGGGGATTTTGGTCCTCATCCGAAATCCAAAGTAACACCGCGTTTGACACCCATGCTGATCTGATAGATCATATCTCCAAAGTGCCGATCAGACCTCTGAACCTCCAAATTGTGGATGACACCTCCAAAGTGTGTAAATTAAATTCAAAAGTGCGTAACGTAACCTCTCAGCACAAGTACTGTGAACAAACCCTTTCACACAAGCAGGTAAGCAAGCAGCTGTGAGCACCGAGTACTTAATGGCATATTTCCCGGTCATGTCTTCATCCCCTCAATTGCCGCTGTGTTCTCGCCTTGCTTTCACTGGTGAGTTCCAGGAAGCCTGGGAAACGATGGACCCAAAGTTAAATTGCAAAACCCACATCAATATTGCTCTAATTGAGCGATTAACATATTGAAATTGACAACCCGCCTCTCCCGAGGGGTTGCGCGCATGCAGCCCAACGCGCTGGAATCAAATGCAGAAGTCGGCGGGTTGGAGCTGGCTTCCCGACGCACTCGCATTTTTCCATGATTTCATCCCTCAACGGCACCCAAACCCACGCGCTCACCCACATTAAAATTCCCCTCAATGTTTTTGTTATAGAGAATATGAATGCTTGTATTTTCATATTCACTTTACGTGATGATGTGCATATTTTCAAAGAAATTGTAGATCACTTGTCTTGATTATTAATATTACATTTATTTAGTTATGTGATCAATTGTCTATCTTTCCTTTTCCAAAAGCCTATGGTATTATAGGAAACCTGTTGCAGGTAGGTAGGAGGCATGTAGCAGGATTGCCAGGCTGGGGGAGAGGGGGGAAAAGGAGCAAAGAGTTCTCGTGGTTTGCTAGCGTTAGGAGGGAGTGATAAGTGGTGAGAGAGAAACAGGACAACTGAGCAAGCTGCCAAAAGAGATCACCAAAGACATGGGAAAGAGGCAGCAGGAAGACATGAACAACAACAACTGTATTTATATAGTGCCTTTAAAGTTGTAAAACGTACCAAGGTGCTTCACAGGAGCATTACCAAACAAAATTTAACACTGAGCCACAAAAGGAGATATTAGGAGAGGTGACCAAAAGCTTGGTCAAAGAGGTAGGTTTTTAGGAGCATCTTAAAGGAAGAGGCAGAGAGGTTTAGGGAGGGAATTCCGGCACTTAGGGCCTCGGCACTGAAGGCACAGCTACCAATGGTGGAGCAATGAAAATGCCTTCTCATTCATTCACCTTTAGAGGAACCTTGCTGCATGCAAATTGGCTGCTACATAACAGTGACTGCACTTCAAAAGTAATCAGTTGGTATAGCATCCCAAGAACATGGTAAGGTACTAGAATATGCCGATGTTAACTGCTTATGGTGCAATGATTCTAGCATTCCTTGAACAAAAATGACAAAGTACGCTTAGAGAGACCGGGTATGAATATTGCCTAAACAACTTGCTTCTGTGTGTTCTGAATAGGCAATCCTCTCAGCTGCCATAGAGTTTTGTCCCTATTACATCCCCATCTCCAACCAGAACTGTGTGGCCTTGGTTACAGACGTCTCCTTGGGTGTTGCCAATACTGGAGGTTTCTGCACTATGCAAGAGTCCATCCAGCTAATTTTCCCCTCTCCCACCTTTACTAATGAGACACTTTGTCTAGTTACCCCAAATGAGACTCATTGGGAATGCAAAAAAAAATTCAGCATGATAAAGCTGGGATTCAAACCTGGATCCCGGCACTGAAATATAAAAACTGGGATCCAGAACTGAAATCCAATGCTGAAACTATACAGCTACGATAGGTGAATTGGAGTCTCTCTTTTTACATGTTACAATACCTATCATTTTACTGTAGGCAACACCAACAATGAACATTGGGTATCTCAAAAGCAGGTTACTATAATTCACTTTGAAACAATAAACTGCTTTAACTATTGTGTTTAAGTGCTGTCAGTAAACAAAGCTACATAACATTTACAAAACAGCCACTTCGGTTGAATAAACATGCCCAAAACAGGTTATGAATTTTTAATTGCAGCTTCAAATCCAGAAGCAATTTGAATATCTAGTTCAGGAATATAGCTCTCTAGTTTTAGAATTGAACCAGTTACCCAATTGGCTCAAAAAGATTGTGTATGATGAATTTATAAACAAATACTAGATTTACTTAATATTGAAACAATTTATCAGATATCAGCTTTTATTTCCAAAATTCATGAGTGAATACTAGATTATCATGTTTATTTTCAAAGTGTAATAAAAACTCAATTTAGCATTGTAACTAACTTATATTTTCAAAATACGGACCATTCTGGACATCCACTTTTTGTAAAAAAAACAGAAGTCCCAAATGAATTCAGCCAGTGTTCAGTATCAAAGCCACCTCAGCCCATCTGTTTCTACAGTGTAACCAATGCACTTTGTGATTTGATACTTTTAAACCAAATAACCCCTCACTGTAGGTTCATGGGGGGAGGTGTACAAGACTGGGACCGAGAGGATGCAAGGAAGGAACAACTAACTTCCTACCACTCCATTATGCAATGCAATAAAACTCTGTGCCTTTGAGCTTAACCAAGTGTTAAAGAAGATGAAGTATACATGACTGGTCGTAACCCATAAATGCCTACTAAAAGTTCTCTCTGCTGTGATACAGTTTATTGATTATACATTAGAACTACAAAAAACTTGTATTTATATAGCGCCTTTAACGCAGTAAAATGTCCCAAGGCGCTTCACAGGAGTATTATAAGACAAAAAAATTTGACACCAAACCACATAAGGAGAAATTAGGGCAGGTGACCAAAAGCTTGGTCAAAGAGGTAGGTTTTAAGAAGCGTCTTAAAGGAGGAAAGAGAGGTAGAGAGGCGGAAAGGTTTAGGCAGGGAATTCCAGAGCTTAGGCCATAAGCAACAGAAGGCATGGCCACCAATGGTTGAGCGATTATAATCAGGAGTGCACAAGAGGGCAGGATTGGAGGAGCACAGGTATCTCGGGGGGTTGTGGGGCTGGAGGAGATTACAGAGATAGGGAGGGGGCGAGGCCATGGAGGGATTTGAAAACAAGGATGAGAATTTTGAAATCGGTTTTGCTTAACCGGGAGCCAATGTAGGTCAGCGAGCACAGGGGTGATGAGTGAACAGGACTTGGTGCGAGTTAGAACACAGGCAGCCAAGTATTGGATGACCTCAAGTTTATGTAGGGTAGAACGTGGGAGGCCAGCCAGGAGTGCATTGGAATAGTCAAGTCTAGAGGTAGCAAAGGCATGGATGAGGGTTTCAGCAGCAGCTGAGCTGAGTCAAGGGCGGAGACGGCGACGTTACGGAGGTGGAAATAGGCAGTCTAAGTTATGCCGCAGATATGTGGTCGGAAGCTCATTTCAGGCTCAAATATGACACCAAGGTTGTGAACAGTGTGGTTCAGCGTCAGACAGATGCTAGAGAGAGGGATGGAGTCAGTGGCTAGGGAACGGAATTTGTGGCGGGGGACCGAAAACAATGGCTTTGGTCTTCCCAATATTTAATTGGAGAAAATTTCTGCTCATCCAGAACTGGATGTCAGACAATTTAGAGACTGTGGTGGTGTCCAGAGAAGTGGTGGTGAGGTAGAGCTGGGTGTCGTCAGTGTACATGTGGAAACTGACGCTGTGTTTTCAGATGGTGTCGCCAAGGGGCAGCATGTAGATGAGAAATAGGAGGGGGCCAAGGATCGATCCTTGAGGGACACCAGAGGTAACGATGCAGGAGCGGGAAACGTTATATTCTTACTGCCCTTTCTCTGGTTTGAAAGGATCTTCCTAATTAGTTTAGGCATTAGACAAGAAGGAAAGCAACACACTATGACTTGTAATATAAAAATATCTTAGTTGCTAATGATAATTATTACATTCCTGAGCTTTAGAATTAATTGCATTGAAGTAGTAGCCATACTGTCATTAGTTATCATTTATTGGTCCAAACCAAGATTTCTTCCAGGATGTATTAAAATAAGTCCATACAATAGACAATGGATTGTTCCTTCTTTTGTGCAGAGGATCATGACGACATACTTGAACCTTAAAGGTTCATGACTTATGGAGTTCACTGGTTTAAAAATTCCAATGATGCATTAATACTAATACAAATATAATTTGACAGACAATTGAATATGCTTGAGTATGTTTGAAAAATACGTCCCCACATTTAAAACAATTTACAAAGTTCAAACATGTTCCACACATGCTATGAAGCGGCTGGTCTTCAATGGGACACCCATCTTTTCAGTATCTTCAAGACTGGGGCACGGGGACATGGCATTTTGCCAATGATCCTCTCATACCCCACTGTGCACTTCTACAGCAGCAGGTTCTTGCAACTAGGGCTCAGTGACTTAGTGCTGTGATTCTGCACACTAGCTTCAGCAATGTCAAAGATGATAGAAGCACTAATCAGGAAGCCAGCTACCTCACATGGAATAGATCCTTTAATTAAATATAGGCATGTATCTTCCACATACAGGAAACTTTCGTTTATCCGGCACCCTAATATCCGGAATTCTCGCTTAACCGGCAAAAATCAGGTAAGTTTTATTATACAGACAAGACCCCGATTCTGACCTTTCGCCCCCACGAAAGGGGGGTCAACGTTCTTCCGACTCCGACCTGTCGCCGCCACGGAGGAAAAAGCCGGAGTCCCGTTTACCTTCCCTCTCCGGGTCCCAATTGTTCAGCCTGTGGCCGTGTACGGGGCTCTCGTACCTTGGTAAGTATACCTCTCTGTAATCCGGCACTTTCGATCAACCGGCACCACGCCGGTCCCGTCGGTGCCGGATAAACGAAAGTTTCCTGTACTTGACAGAAGCATAGTCTTAACCTAGCATTTTCCTGTAACTATAGTGGTCCAAGTTAAAAAAAAGTGAAAGTCATAGGTAAGCCTCATAGCTTGTTGTTATTTTCACACATTTTCCCTCAGAGAACAATGTGAACTAGGGGAAGGATTCACAGGCTGATTAACAGTCTGAATACTCCTTCCATGGCCATTAGCCTTATTTACTCTAAAGGGCTCAAAGATCATACTCCTCTGTACTGACTAAGTTTCGGCAGCACTTGCTTGGCTACTGGAACTGACAGGACCTGCAGAACCATGACTGCTGTCAGCAAATCACAGAGCCAACTAAGTAGAGAAGGAAAACAACATTAAAAAGCTGTGGGTTAGAGGAAGAAGATAAGGAAAAGTACACAAAATTAGAACACGCCACTGACATCCATGATCGATCATTTCACTGGCATGAAACACCATCAGGGTGTCTTGCACACACAAACTTTCAGAACACATTAGGTATGTACTATCCTTGGAATGTATTATAAATCAACTGTTTTCACAATGACTGCTGCCTCTGAAGCTTTGTATTTACATGTAAGCAAATTCCTGGTTTCATAGGTAAGTCCGAAAAAGGGCGTTTACAAATGGTTGCAAGGCTTCCCGACATCAAACACAGTAAATTTAGATGTGCAAGTATAGACTTGATCTAACTCGCACAACTAGCTTTGTTGTACGCGAATTTTGTGAAGCCAATGTTACTCTTACCAGTGCCCCCCAGTTAATTGATTTCAACCCCCATGTATTTTCACAATTAAACTTTTAGAAAATATTACCACGCACACGATTTCCGTTTGCTCCATGTTAAAACTAAGTGCGAACCTCTTGAAAATTGACATCATTTCAAGGATTATAAAATGTAACATTTTAAAACCTCTTCCACCGATTCATTTCACGAGACAGACATTTTGACTGTTGCTCGCTAAACATTCCTGCAATGCATTCAGCGCAAATTATTAATAAGAATGGTGTGATGCAAAATATATATATTTTTAAAACACCTACCCCTGGCAGACAATTTTTTGGTGTTGATGATTTTGGCAGCGTACTCCTGTCCTGTCGAGATTTTCATGCATCGCCTCACCACGGAGAATGCTCCCCTGAAGGAATCGATCACAAATATACAGATATATATCGTTCAAACAAAAATGGTACAGGTAGTCAACTAACCCTCACCACATTACAATACTGTTTCAATCCAGCTGGCGCGCAAACAAGTGCAAAGCCACACATACAATGAACAAAAATAGCAAAATAATTAAGCGCACTGGAGTCTTGAAATGTTTTGAAATTATGTTTTCCAAAACGTTTAAGAGGTTTTGCCAACATAAAAACATAAATAAAACATTTCAGGATTTTCGATGCACAAACCACAACCCGGATTAATTCATATATGGAACACTTTCCTCCGCCAAACGAAACTGGTTACAAAAGGAGATAAAACTGCACCGTATATGTTGCTGAATTTTATGCCTCGAGTATGCAGGCAGTATAACATACCTAGACATTTACAATTACATATAAGAAAACGTAATCATGCAGAATGATACACTGCACTACATGGAAGTATTAATGCCAACCTCCACTGGAATACTAATGCTTATCGCAAATAAAGAAAATATGTTTGAAATGCAACTATGTCAATTTAAAAAAATCAGCTAGATGACAGATTTGCCGCCGTACTTTCCAAGTTCCTCGAAGAGCTGGTAGTCGTCCGTGAACCTGGTACAGGTTGTAGTCGAAGCCATAATGACGGCGGGCGGCGGTTGCTGATGTCTCCGATCTTACCGCGGCCCGAGCGCTGCTCGCCGATCCCCGAGCGATGGACAGCACCTGGCTGCGACAAGCCTGGCTCGCTGACTCAAGGTGGGCACCTCGGAGCCGCCCGTCTCCTCCCTAACCCAACCTGTCTGTGTGCGGAGACGGGGATTAGAGCCGCTTCTCCTTGCAGTCCTTGTCCCCCGCGAGTGCAGTGGCTACTGTGTGCGCGACAATGTGTGTAACCCAGTCGGTCCCGTGTGTGTGTGTCACTGAAACCAACAGCAGCTTCCTTGGCTGTCCCAGTCACCTCCCAAACTAGCACTCACTCCCTCTCCTCATAACAATGTCGTCAACCTGCACTTGTCACTTAGTCTGTCAGTCAGTCTGCCAGCCTCTCCTCCCTGACCTTTTCGCTCCCTGTTGCTTATCTGCCCTGAGATGTAAAGTATCAGCCGCGCGCGCGCTCTCTCTCTCTCCTCCTCAGCCCTATCGCTACAGGGAAATGAGAAAATAAAACCCAGCTCCGCTCTCTCTGAACATCTCGCGATATATTTTACAAAAAACACCCAAACCCGCTCTCTACTGGATGTGGCTGGGGGAGGGGAGAGCTGACGTCAACCACCAACCAGGGGAAAACTTGGATTTTACATTTAAAAGAGAGAAAACAAATCATGAATAAAAGACGCCGTTAAAAGCTCTGTGAAAACTGCAATTTTTATTTCTAAATGTTTAGGCGATGTCCCTTTTTGGTTCAGATTATTAATGGGAAAACTTTTTTTCCATTTAAAAAAATAATGTAAATATTGTGCTCGTTTACAGCCCCCTATCGTAGAGATAAATTGCACTCTGAATGAACGAAATGTTCTCGGGTCACTGGGGAGCGAAAGCCCACACCACTCCTCCCGCCGGACAGCCATTGGTCAATCAACCTGTTATTTTATCTTTGTTTTTCATAGGATGGCACCGGCACATTAAAAAAACAACACATATGCGTTAATTTTTTTGCTGCCGACATTTTTTTTGTGTAGCTTCCGCTTGCCCAAGAAAAACTTTGCCCGCTGGTCTGAGATCAGCGCCGAGCCGCGCGGGTTGTGTCAGTGCACGCCTCAGCCAAGCCGCCAATTTGAGGTGCTGTAAGCCCTGTAGGTGCAGTGGGCAATGACCTGCGAGTCTCTCCCCGCCCCCTCGGCTAAACGCCTGCTTCATCGATCGCCGTTACTGGGCATCGCGGGGTCACCCTTGCCGAAGTCTTAGGGGCTTTGTAGCGGAGCAGCCAAAACCACTGCTGGTATTTTACAGCAGGGACCGTGCTGGAGAGGTTGAAGGTTCAAATAATGGCCGGTGCTAGCTGAGCACATTTATCTTTGAGCATATATCCCCCACTTTTGCTGTTTTGCGTGAACATATTTTTATTTTCTTTTATTGTTCAATCCGTATTCTGGAAAGTGAACAAGATCGAGAGATGTTTTACAACATAGTAGGCAAGTTGGTATCAAAAATCATGCAGACAGGTGCCAATATCAAAGGAAATTAGGTTACGAATTATACATGCCAGATGTTTTATGTGGCCAGTCAATGTTTTCGGATCTCAAGTCTGTCTAATTTTGAAGGCAAAAAAAATCAGTGGCTCTTCAAAACCTTCCACACACCTTGGAGGTGGTACTACTGTATCAGCCATGGTTCAGTTGGTAGCACACATGCCTCTGAGTCAGAAGGTTATAGATTCAAGTCCCACTCCAAAGACTTGAGCTCAAAATCTAGGCTGACACTCCAGATCAGTACTGATGGAGTGCTGCACTGTCAGAGGTGCCGTCTTTCAGAGGAGACATTATAAATCAATGCCCTGTCTGCCCTCTCAGGTGGACGTAAAAGATCAAATGGCACATATCGAAGAAGAGCGGGGGAGTTCTCCTCAGGTCCTGGCCAATATTTATCCCTCAATCAACATCACCAGAACAGATTATCTGATAATTATCTCATTGCTATTTATGGACTTTGTTGTATGCAAATTGGCTAATACACTTTAAAAGTACTTGGCTGTAAGTGCTGTGGCGCACCCCACTTCGCCCCTCACAACCATTGGCAGCTTCTAACTGATGCGGACAATGTTGCTGCTTTGCGTCAGAGATGAAACTCTGCTGCACCTTGTGGTGGGGATACCTGATGTTCTGGTAGTTTTGCAAGATCAAGTATTCCCTTCCACAGCATGGAATGGAGTTCAATCCCTGGAGCAAAGCAGTAGGAGCATCAGGTAGGAGCCAGGAGCAGTAGAGAATGATGATTCAAAGAAGAGTACCAGTATTAGGGGAGAAGAACAAGAGTGCCTTCACAAATTGGGAGGAAGAGGGTGAAAAAGAGAGTCCCCATGAATGGGGCGGGGGGGGAGGGTGGGGGGGTAAAGAAGAGTATCTGCATGTCACTGTGACAACTGTAGAAGCATTGACGTAGAAATTCAGGGATTTAGCGCCATCCGTTACCACCTGATTCGGGGGGAAAAATGGCGGCCGCCACATTTCCACCCACTACTGGTGGGTCCCAGGGCGGCCTTCATTTTCGGCTGGGCGGCAGGCAGCACTGCCGATGTCCACGCTCGTGAAAATTGTGGAGTTTAAGCAGATCGTGATGTCAGGGAGTGTGTAACGCTCACTTGACACCCGATCTACGATTTTCAACCGGCTGCCAGGAGGCAGGCGGTCTATTTAAATATAATGAGGCTGGAAACCTTTTCTTTAACCTCCATTTTGTGTTGAACTGTAGCTGGTCAGGTTTTTGCACACTTCATAAAACTCGCCATCTATAGCAAGGTGAGGACTGCTGCATCCAGGAGGTAAGTGTCTTTACACTTACCTCCTGGATCCAAGGTCCCTGCGTCGCCCACCATCCACGATTGGAGACCCCCCCATGAGGCCTCCGATCGTCTTCCCGTCTACACCCCCCCCCCCCCCACCGATGATCCTCAGCCCGCCCCCCAATGCTTCACCCCACCCCACCGATGCTCCGGCCCCAAAGCTTCTCTCCCACCCTACAGTCTTCCAGCCCCAATCTTTTCTCCCACCCCCCGATCCTCCGGCCCTGATCTTCTCTCCCTCCCCCCGATACTCAGGGGTCCGGCCCCGATCCATTCTTCCCTCCCTGCCTGATACTCAGGAGTTTGGCCCCGATCCATTCTTCCCGCCCCCCCCCCCCCCCCCCCGCCGATTCTCAGGAGTCCAGTCCCGATCCTCTCATTCCCCCACCCCCCTCCTCCCGATCCTCCGCTGGCCCACGCCGGCCCCCACCCGATCCCTTCCTCACTCCTCTCTGCGGCCTAGTGCCACAGGTCTACCCGCCTGCAGCCAGGCAGCCTCTCCGTCTGATTGGCTGCGGGTGGGAAACAGGGGCTTCCCATGCAATTCAGGCCCTGCCGTTAAAGTCGGCAGGGCCTGCGGGAAACCCGTCCTTCCTGGGTTTCCCTACCGCCTCAGAGCCACCCCCAACCCCCCGCCCCCAACCCGCCTTCCCCATTAAAATTCAGCCCAATAAGTCTGTGCTCCATTGCACTTTCAGTGTAACTACATTCTGAAGACCTATATTCAGGGCTGTTTTTGGCTTGTCAGTTTTGTGGAAGGCTGTGTCAGCTTTTTTGAAGATCTTTCATCCGAGTTTGCTAGTTTTCTAGATCAGCATGTATGACAAAGGGAGCAAAGAGGCATTGCGTCCTGTGATAAAGTGCAGGTCAGATTAAAAAAATAAACAAGGAGCTCTGCCTTACTAAAGGAGACAATGATTCCAACAGTGTCCATTCACAAAATGTTTAAAATAAATAAGATAAGCTGCACTGTTACAAGGGCTGATGTTTACTGTTGGAAAAATCATAAGTATATGAAAAGGCATGAAACAAGAAACACCCATCCCATTAAGCTTTCCCAAGACCATGTGTGATATACTGTTCATCCATCTTCATATTTTCACTATTCAACCTTCCAAAAACTGACAACCCAAAAACAGTCCAGCATATAGGCCTTAAGTACGTAGTTGCAGTGAAAGCACTGTGGAGCTTGTTGTCCTCCACTCAAGCAGCAAAGGAACTACTGTGCTCTGTATTTCATCATCTCAGTCTATACCTAGTACTATAATCATCAGTGACATCCCTAATCAGATATTTAGCCAACTCCTCTTCAGACAAGTTAATTATCTCAGCCTCAACTGCTTTTGTTGAAAGTTTGACCTACATAGCCACTACCAAGTGGGGGAAAAGTTTATTCTAAAATCTGATTTATCAGGACATTTTAAACCAGTATCCTCTAATTCTGTGCTAAGTGTAAATATCATGCTTAGATCTATATCATCAATGTCTCTCAGCATTTAAAAAACTTAGATCATGGCCTAGAAATTCGATTGGTAAAAAGCTGCCAGTGCCACCGCAGGGCGGTGCTTACGACCGCCGAAAATGGTGGCGCTGACAGGGCTGGAAAATTGGCGCTGGTGGCTGATAAACTCACTGTGCAGCGCCATTCTGGCGGCGTTCGTCCCAGCAGGAGGCCCCAATGTAGCGTAGCCATAGCATCATTGCAGCAAGAGCAACCTTCTTTTAAAGCAAGACTAAAAGGGAACTGCCTTCTCAAATGAAAAAAAAATCATGTAAAAATGGGCAGTTTTTAGCCCTTACAGCTCAAATGCCTTCTGAAAAAAATCTAATATTAAAAAGAATTCCCAAATGGGAGTCTTCAGCTCTTAAAGCTCTTAAAGCTGAATTGCCTTCTGCACCTAAAAAAATGGGAAAAGTGCTTCAGCACTAACACAAATGGCTCAGCAAGCCAGGGAAGAGGCACTCAGGGACTCGCACACAGCACTCCAGTTTTGTGCAGGGGGTCAACACTGCAAGAGAGGTCCTCTACCCACAGGGGCCAGGAGGCCCTCCAGAAAGAATAATGTTGGACCAGATCACTGAGGCCGTCATTGCCAGCAGTGTCACCCCCACGATCTGGCTCCAGTGCCCAACGAAGCTTCATGACCTCAGACCAGTGGTCAAGGTCAGTGAATGCATCTTCAAAAGCTGTCTCCTACCAACTTCACCACTAGCCTCACACACTTCTCAATGCACAACTACCCCCCCCGCCCAACCCCCCCAATCACTCACCTACCAACAATCTGTGCCAAACATGAGGCACATCTCCCATTCCTAGCTCCACCTCATCCCCTTGGAGGAGACGGTGCTGGCCATTCTTGGCAGGGGCATGGCTGAGCCCTTGGCCAGCGGCGGGGCTGTAAGAATACAAGATGGTGGTATCCTCATACATTATCCTCCTTCTCGCATGCACCTCTTGCTTTCCCGGCCTCCCCTCACCACAACTCCACCCTGTGCCTTCCTTATTTCACACACCCAAGAAATGCAGCCTGTCCAGCCAGTGGTTGACCAAGAAGAGGGAGAGGAGAGCGACGAAGAAGAAGAAGAAGAAACACCGTCACTCGATTTCACACTCCCAGCCACCAGCTCCTCAAGGGCGACCAGCAAGGCCATTTGCAGTGCCCCCCACTGAAATTCATCAGCCTTCCATCAGCCATGCTGCAGCCACTGGGGTAGCACTGCGTGACATCTGTAGGATAGGCAAAGGCACACACAAGACAGTCGCTAAGGGAATGCATAAGGGTGATTAGTTGATTTCTTGATGTCATATTGGATGGATAGATGTATAAAGTTGGATAGGAAAGTTTGCTTTGTGGTGGCTTTTATTTCAGCATTATGGTCAAGAGGACGCTGTGTTGGTCAGTAACAGAGAAAAGGTAAGGTTTGGGACAAATGTTGAAAGGAGAATTGGGGTTGTGGTCACTGGTACCGCAGGCAGATGATTCCATCCCAAATATCCAGACCAGAAAGGGGCTGTCTGGGTTGCATCCTCCCTTCTGCTTCCTCCTCTTCTGTGTCTTCCTCTTCTGCTTCCTCCTCTTCTGCATCTTCTTCTGTGTCTTCCTCTTCCCTCTGCGAGCGGATGCTGTAAATCTGAGATAAAAGCACAAAATGCTGGAAATACTCAGCAGGTCAGGCAGCATCTTGACCTGACACGTGAACTCTATTTCTCTCTCCACGGATGCTACCTGACCTGCTGTGTATTTGCAGCATTTTCTGTCTTCTCAGAGGCCTTCCTTTACCACCCGAAGACTTGCAAGTGCCCAGCAACACTCCCTGCACACTTAAAAACCTTTTAACATGTATTGCATCAAGCCACTACTTTAATAAAATAAAAAAAATCCATTCCAAAAGCTTAAATCCAAACTTACCTGGAAGATGTGTGTGTCTCTTTAAGAAGTGCTGACAGCATCTCTATCAGTCTGCTGAACGCTCGCTTTTCAGAGCGAGCTTAGGACCCAGTGCTAAACTCAGCGCTAAGGTCAAAGTTCACGAGCGTGACTTTGGGGCAGAATTTGAGGTCGAAGAGTACGCCGTCATACCGCCTTTGAAATGGACAGCAAGTTCGGGATTTCCAAGCGCTTGCGCTAAATCCCAAACGTGCGATCTGTCAAGTTCCAACTTGACAGATCATCCACTCCGTCATTGAAATCCTAATTGCTGGCGCAGAGTTGGGCTAATTACCCACCAATTGCTCAGCAATTACCTATGAAAACAGGCGCAGGGGATACCTCCTGACAAATCCAAGTATATATTTAATTTTAAAAGCTTAAACTACAAGCCAGTCTTTCAAACTTACCATCAGATGGGTGGTGTTCTGATTGAGGCTGCTATCTTTGAGATTCTGAGCCTGGAAATGGAAGCATTTACATATGACCCACAGGATTATTAGTTATATTTATTGTCCATGAAAAATAAAGAACTGTCTTCCAATAGATTTTTGAAGAAAGCATTGTTCTCAGGTTTCTAAAATGTAATATTTGCTGGCAGAAAAATGTAGATGACTTACAAAATAACAATTCATTCTGCACACACCCAGACCCCCAAATCACAAATTTAAGTATATTTTCAAAGTACTGAAGTTTAAATGGAGAATAGCCCAATGACCTGTAATAGTATTAATGAGAGACCTTCTGTTTGCTGATTGGAGCACCGGCCCACATGATCCCAGGTATGCTTATGCACACGGTGCACCCCTGGGATCCGTGGGCCACTACGCTGCCCTCTACTCCTCAGCACCTGACGACAACTTCTCGGAGGAGGGTTCCCAGCAGGAAGTGCGCACTCGGTTTGGATGCCGGCGGAGTAATCCTTAGTTACGCTGCCGACCACAAAATCTGGGCCGTTAAATCGGCAGTGCCCTAGATTACACATATTTCATATATATAGTTAGTAAAATAAAATCATAAATAAACTTACTAGAATCGGACCATTATGTGAATTTGGTCCCTTCCTCTCAGAATGTAGAAACGTGAAAGCCAAAATCTTTTGTGGTACAGTCCATTTTTTTTAACTGGTTGTTGCTTAATCTTTGACTTTTAATCAGGCAATTTGCTGTGGGCTAACCTGAAGTCATGTCACCCTTTTAACCTCTAGCATACTACATTTCAGTTTACTTGTCTTCATCTGGAAGCTGCCAAAAATCTGCCTTCCTGATTGTGAGATGATCATGCCAGTCTTCAGATTTTTGCCATTTAATCAGCTGAAAATTGACATTTAGCTCCAGTGTGTGCCAATCAAGTCTTTTTATTCTCAACATTACTTTCATGCGCACAATGAATGGTGGAAGTAGGGAGGCTCAAACTGCAAAGTTGATCCTTTTTTTTCAAATATTAGGTCAATAAGTGAATAGGTTGATTAGATTAGTTAAAAAAATAAAATGATAAGAGAGAATTAAGTCAAGGAACGAGGAAGGGAAAAGGACGAAAGAGCAAGCACAACTTTGCTTTAATTTTTGTTTAAAATTATGTTCATGTTTATCCTAGTTAGAAGGGATTAATATTTCAGTAATAAAGCTATTTATCTGAGTAGCTTTATTTATGTTACATTAGTGTTTATTTCAGTTTTTCCCAAGACCCTATAATCTGTTACCCTTGATTAACTCTGGTGTGGCTTCTGTGAGATTAGGTTTCTATAGTGGTGGAGTTACTGCCAAAACAACTTGGACAGTTTAGTTAACAAAGCTAAAGTTATTCATTTCCAGTTGCAAATATGATAGATAAAAACAACATTACATCTACTTTATCATTGTGTGGCTTTCATTGCAGCTGCTGATAAATGAATGTACAGGAATGTGGATAATACAGTTTACACATATTTACTGCCAGAAATGCCTTACTTAGAACAAACCTGTAATTCCATAAGTTTTAGAACATTCTGTGTGCACATTAAGCCTTGTTGTTGGCAAATACTTCAGGCTGGATTTTGCCAGCGCTCAGAGGGCGGGTTTGGAGGCGGGTCAAAGGGTAAAATCGTTTTGATTGACGGCGGGTTGCGATCCCGCCATCAAACCGTCTCCAAACAATTTTCCCAAGTGTCGGGTCCCCGATTTGTGCATGGACCTGACACCTAGCAGCGGGAAGAGCATTAAAGGCAATTACCTGCTTATTAACAGGTAGTTGCTAGTAGCTGACAGGCTATTTTTGAATTTTGCCGCTTCTGCCTCGGGTTTCCCAACGTCTGGACACCACGCCAGGTAAGTGTGGCGTGTTGTGAGTTTGCTGTAATGTTTCTGCATTGATGACAGCTGCAGAAGTGGTGTGAAGGATCCAATGTTGCACTGGTGAGTCTCAGAGGTAAGAAAATGTTGGGAAATGCATTTTTAATACATTTACACATTTCCTTAGGTTACAAGTTTTGAAATCTATGTCCAGTGCCACCTCATTGGGAGAACCTCTCTCACCAGCGACAGATCGCTTCTGTCACCTCACCTGCAGTTGCCATCTATTCCAGCCTATGGAGGGAGTCATTGGAGAGCCTGGGTGCAAGAGGTTACCTTTGTGCAGTGATTGTCAGTGTTTGCAGCACCTCAATGCTGTCAAACACTGAGAAATCAACTGTCAAAAACAAAATTGTGCATGGTCCCTTTAAGGAAACTGGCAGATGACGCGTCATCAAATGATGTCATCTGACCGGCTTCCTCTTAATTGGCCGGCAAGCCCGTAGGGCGAGCTTAACAAGGTCAATCAATGTAAAATCACATCTGTGGGCTGGATGCAGCTGGGGGCAGGACTGGAAGCCGGAAACCACCTGACCCGCACCCAACCCGCCTCCATTGATAAAATTGCAGCCTTCATATTTACTATTGAACAATAATTAGTAGTAATAAGAACAGTATTTTCCATATTCATACATATTTTACCATTGTTGGTAATTTAAACCCTCCAAATGTTAGATTTACCACTTTACCAATTAGAAATGAACCTCTGATAACTAAAGGCACTTTTATACTTTGACTCAGACATCAAGAGAGTGGTGCTCAAGTGGAGAGCCATGACCTTTTTACCGTATCTGCGTGGTACAGGTGCTTGTAGGAGAACCAATAGAAATAGGTCTCTATCAGCATGCATAAAAAGTTGAGTTCTGGATGCCATTGGAGGCAGGGAGCTCACCCTCTTTATACTGTACTTGCCTGACTCGCATCTGCTGCCAACAGCATGGTACAAGCATAAAAAAGCTTTTAGTTTTCGCTGGCAATAAACAGTTAAAAATGGTATGAAAACAAAAAGACGCACAAAGAAGGTCTGCTTTGGAGAAACAGTCTCATGTTTTAGTTTATTATATGCCAGCAGGACATTACACGATCAGCTGTAAAGACACCAACATCATCAGGGCATTGTAATGTCTGATAAAATGTCCCAAAAAGTGAGTAAAGTGTTCTGTATCACATTAAATGCAGAAGAATAAAATGAATGACTAGAAAAGGGTTACATGACTCAAGCTACCTTACAACGAAGGTTGTAAATCTAAAGCTAAAGTTGAAGCGGTGGCATCCAAAAAAATCCTGATTGTGACAGATAGGAGAATTGTTCTAGTGTTTAATATTCTCAAGAAGGAGGCTACATGGACTGCCTACTCAGATTCTGAAGTTAATTTTTAAAACCTTTTTCTGTGCCATTGTATTAATTGTACATAGATATCAAATTTTGTGTTAAGATGGATGACAGCATCACTTTATATAGTACATCTATGTTTGTAATGTTTATCGTTCTTTTGTATCTGCGTTCTATAAATTAAAATGAGTTTAAAGTCGAATACAATGATCTGTAAATCTAGGTCCTCAGGTGTTGCTCAGCACAAAATCCTAAGTTCTGTTTTGTATCATTACAGACGATTCATCTGTATCCCTACCATTATTAGCTCTTGCATGAAGAATGTACCGTGGCATCTCAGGAAGGGGAGTCAGTCATCACTGACTATGGAAGAGGATGAAATTTATCAATATTGGAGAGTTAACATCTGTAAAGGCAGATCACTTCCACAAAATATATGGGAAAATGCCTTCATTCTAGAATTCGTCAAAAGTATACCTCACAAAAGGCATGTAATATATTAAAAAAAAAACAAATGGCTCAATTGGTAAATGCACCGCCCAGTGTAGAACTGAGCCATTCAAACCACAAAGTTTCCATGTTTGACCTCTGTCCATGTTGAGTTAGCTGATCTGAGACAGGGCAGGCAGTTGAGATGCTACCTCTACCTTGTTGCTGCTGGGCTAGTGATAGGGTTGGCCAGACTCTTCCAGAATTAAAGATTAATCTCCCTTGCACTCCTGTGAGCAACCACGAAGAAAAATCACAGCCACATTTTCTTCTCCTGTTGTGCTCTGGCTGTACTCACAACAAACAGCAGGGCTGCAACACGCCCAGGATGCAATGTGGCCCTGGCGCATTACTGCTCGGTAAAACCATGTGATGGATAGAGCAGTTTCTGGAGCGCAGAGAACTGTGGGCATTGTAGGCCCCCATTATTGACCGATTACCACGAGGTTTGACTTGTTGGGCAACCGATGTCGTGAGCGTGGTGGTGGGACAGTTGGAGGTGGCAGGTCATGTGGTGCAACCTTCCAGAATATGGTCCAAGCAGAGTGGGCAACCCTAGCTAAGGAGGAGAGAGAAAAAGCTGTCAGGTTTCTCCCTCCTGATTGCATTCCAGTGACCCCTGTTGAAAATTGCGTATATGTGGACATGGGATGAAGACATTATGGAGCTTAGCTGTGGCGGGCCCCATGGTTGAATTGCTTGCTTATGATTTAAGCATTAAAATAAAATTACCACTTGAACAAGATACTGCAGTGCAGTCATGAAATGTTACCCCAGCATGAGTCAGCACTTTCCAAAGAGGGGATTGGAGAAAATTGGAGGATGGAAAAAGAAACACATGAAGAGACACATCAACCTTAGGGGTTTATCCCTTTAACATACCACACATCCAGAGCAAGGTCGCATCTCTGAGGATTTGAAGCATAAAAAATGTGCATCACCACTATCCAGCATAGGAGAATCCAGGCAAAGGCTTGAACTATTTTTTGTATTGTTCTTTCCAATCCCTGCTGGATTGTTTATTTTGCTAATTTTTTAAAGTTTAGCCTATATTGTGCACCCTCCCTCTTCTCTAATATCAGTGGTAGAGGCCCTGCAGTCTAAGATTCTCTTCCTAAGACCCCGGTTTGCTACCTCTTTTGTCTTCTTCAAAAGCCTGCTCAAAACCTACCTCTTTGAACAGGGCTTCAGTCATCTCCCATTTCCTGCTCAATATATATCATTTCTGTAAAATGCCTTGAGACATTTATTATGTGAAAAGAAAGAAAGACTTGCATTTATATAGATCTCAGGAGTCAGGGCATCCCAAAGCGCTTTACAACCAATGAAGTGCATTTGAAGTGTAGTAATGTAGGAAACACGGCAGCCAATTTGCGCAACGCATGGCCCCCCAAACAGTAATGTGATAATGATCAGATAATCTGTTTTAGTGATGTTGGTTGAGGCCAGGACACCAGGGAGAATTCTCCTGCTCTTTTTTGAAATAGTGCCATGGGATTTTTTATATCCACCTGAGAGGGAAGACAGGGCCTCGGTTTAATGTCTCATTCAGAACACAGCACCTCTGACAGTGCAGCACTCCCTCAGTACTGCTCTGGAGCATCAGCCTAGATTTTGTGCTCAAGTCTCTGGGGTGGGACTTGAACCCATAACCTTCTGATCCCAAAGTGAGAGTGCTACCAACTGAGCCACGGCTAATACTAATTGTAAATTGTAGCTATATAATTCACTTCGATTTTAAAAATTTGATGTTCATTTTGATATAAATAATCAATAAATTGAAAAGCAATCCCTGTTAGGAAAAAGCTGCCAAGAGTTCACTAAAACAGTGACATCTGAAGATCTGTAAAGTGCAGTAAAGATGGTTGAACAGGAGAAAATTACCAGTGATCTGTAAGAACAATATTATCCAGATTCTTGCAACGTAATATATCAACAGCTGTTGTGTAAGCATCAAGTCGTAAATTACTTGTAATTTTGTTAATCTACCACTTTATATTTGTTAATGTATCTGGCTTTGTTTCCAGTAGTTGGCAATAAATCCTCCAACATGACATCCAATAATGTGAAACACTATTTTAAATTTCAGTCCTTTGTCCCATACACATGTGCCAGGCCAGAATTTGTATGAGTCTTTCTACTCTCCCCGAAAAGCAAGGTTTTGTACATCTGTCGCCTCCTTATAAAATATGCAACACCAATCCAACCGTGCTTTGAATTTCTCACTTGCTGAACCTGTCAGAAAACCAATGCTTAGCTACAGTCCAATAGTCAAGTACAGAGAGCAGTAGGTTGCACAGCTATTTATTGCATGGTTAAGCAGCCAAAACACTGCAGCAAGGTTAATAATATAAAACATTATGTTGGACGTGCACTTGGCAACAGCCTTGTAATACCTGGGAGCGTCATGTTTGTGTGGAATTTGACCTGGCTCCTTATCTTTGATCAACATGAATCACTATATTAACTAACAGTTCACATTCAGCTTACAATATATACCCATATGGTTTTAAAATTTAAAACATCACAAATATCCATGCCACCTCCACCCACTTAAATATGCTAACAACAAAATTAAAATAATACTTTTGTTGAAACAGAAAAATTACACAGAAGGCAATCCAGAGAACGTTCTGGATAATTGTTCCATAAGTAACTGAGCAGAACTCAAAGAAGTTAAAACTAGCTTCGACATTTTAAACGGAATTTCTCCCCTGATTCTTTAGTTGGTAAATTCACTGCTGAGTGTAGAAATAAGCCACACAGATCAGGAATGTCCCAGGCTTGATCTTTGGTCCATCCTGAATTAACTGATCTCAGCCAACGTGGCAGGGGAGATACTAAAATAGGCATCTGTGTCCCTGGGTTAGACAGCGAAAATTTCAGTCAGGGTCCCCACCACAAAATACACATCTGTGTACATCGTGTGATGGGAGTACCGAGCTTGGTTGCGATGTTTCCCAAGTCAAATAATCTGTCAACATCCACTCCACACATTAAGAATGGACAAGATACCAGAAAGATACTGGCACCAATGGAACTATAGCTCACCATGGGTTAGAGTCTTCAGGAGAGGAAAGGGGGAAAGAAAATCTCTGCAATATCACAGAATCCCCACAGTGCAGATAGAGGCCATTTCGGCCCATCGAGCCTGCACCGACACATATCCCATCCTATCCCCGTAACCCCACGTATTTAATCCCCCTAACACTAAGGGTCAATTTATCATAGCCAAATCAACCTAACCCGCACATCTTTGGACTGTGGGAGGAAACCGGAGCACCCGGAGGAAACCCACGCAGACAATGTGCAAACTCCACACAGACAGTCACCCGAGGCCAGATTTGAATCCGGGTCCCTGGTGCTGTGAGGCAACAGTGCTAACCACTATGCCACCGTGTTATATGGTATAATAAAAAAATTACATATAGCACACGCTCCCTGTGCGATTTCCATAAAGCCTGGGAGTAGTTTTAAGTTGTTAGGTGTGTGTGGAAGCCATGCTTACATATCATGCTTACCTTTCAGTCCTCCCAAAGCTGGGTGGCATGTGGCACTACATTACATAGTCACCTGCTTTACAAATCCGGCCTGATCCACCCATTTTCACCTCGCTCTAACTGTTCTGAGCATATCCCTGCCTGGTATGCTGCCTGTTTGTTCTTACCCACATCCCCCTCACCTATCCTTGCTCATCCCTTGGGCCTTGCCCGCTCACCCCTACCCATTCTATTGCATTGGTTCGTAGCCACTACTTCCGAGTGCACGCTCTCTCAGGTCTCAGCCACTTTCTCTTTACCAGAACTGAGCTCCGAGGAGATAGGGATGGGGCTGAGGAGGTGGAAAGCGATAGGGATGAGGTGGTGAGGACAAAGGGAACACAAGAGGACAGGCAAAGGGAAGGAAGTATTTTTTAATCATTCCTGGGATGTGGGAGTCGCTGGCAAAGCCAGCATTCATTACCATCCTAATTGCCCTTGAGAAGGTGGTGGTGAGCCGCCTTCTTGAACCGCTACAGTCCCTGAGGCGAAGGTACTCTCATAGTGTTGTTAGGGAGGGAGTTCGAGGATTTTGACCCAGTGACGATGAAGGAATGGCACTATATATCCACGTCAGGATGGTGCGTGACTTGGAGGGGAATTTGGAGGTGGTGTTGTTTCCCTGCACCTGCTGCCCTTGTCTTTCTAGATGGTAGATGTCACATGTTTGGGAGGTGCTGTCGAAGAAGCTTTGGCGAGTTGCTGCAGTGCATCTTTTAGATGGTACACACTGCAGACACGGTGCGGGGGTGGTGGAGGGAGTAAATGTTTAAGATGGTGGATGGGGTGCCAATCAAGCGGGTTGCTTTGTCCTGGATGGTGTTGAGCTTCTTGAGTGTTGTTGGAGTTGCACTCATCCAGGCAAGTGGAGAGTAATCAATCACACTCCTGACTTGTGCCTTGTAGATGGTGGAAAAGCTTTGGGGAGTCAGGAGGTGAGTCAGTCGCTGCAGAATACCAAGCCTCAGACCTGCTCTTGTAGCCACAGTATTTATATGGCTGGTCCAGTTAAGCTGCTGTTCAATGGTGACCCCACCTCCACCAGGATATTGCTGGTGGGGGATTCGACGATGGTGATGCCATTGAATGTCAAGGGGAGGTGGTTAAAATTTCTCTTGTTGAAGATGGTCATTGCCTAGCACTTGTGTGGGGCGAATGTTACTTGCCACTTATCAGCCCAAGCCTGAATGTTGTCTAGGTCTTGCTGTATGCGGGCACGGACTGCTTCATTAACTGAGGAGTTGCGAATGGAACTGAACACTGTGCAGTCATCAGAGAACATCCTCACTTCTGACCTTATGATGGAGGGAAGTCATTGATGAAGCAGCTGAAGATGGTTGAGCCTAGGACACTGCCCTGAGGAACTCCTGCAGCGATGTCCTGGGGATCAGATGATTGGCCTCCAACAACCACAACCATCTTCCTTTGTGCTAGGTATGACTCCAGCCAGTGGAGCGTTTTCCCCCTGATTCCCATTGACCTCAATTTTACTAGGGTTCCTTGATGACACACTCAGTCAAATGCTGTCTTGATGTCAAGGGCAGTCACTCTCACCTCACCTCTGGAATTCAGCTCTTTTGTCCATGTTTGGACCAAGGCTGTAATGAGGTCTGGAGCTGAGTGTTCCTGGCAGAACCCAAACTGAGCATCAGTGAGCAGGTTATTGGTGAGTAAGTGCCGCTTGATAGCACAGTCAACGACACATTCCCGCACTCTGCTGATGATTGAAAGTAGACTGATGGGGTGGTAATTGACCAGATTGGATTTGTTCTGCTTTTTGTGGACAGGACATACCTGGGCAATTTTCCACTTTATCGGGTAGATGCCAGTGTTTTAGCTGTACTGGAACATTTTGCCTCGAGACGCAGCTAGTTCTGGAGCACATTCAGCACTACAGCCAAGATGTTGTCGGGGCCCATAGCCTTTGCTGTATCCAGTGCGCTCAGCCATTTCTTGATTTCACGTGGAGTGAATCGAATTGGCTGAAGACTGAAGTAAGGGTGGAGACCTCAGGTGGAGGCCGAGATGGATCATCCACTCGGCACTTCTAAAGATGGTTGCAAACGCTTCTGCCTTGTCTTTTGCACTCACGTGCTGGGCTCCGCCATCATTGAGGATGGGGTTGCTCATGGAGCCTCCTCCTCCCATTAGTTGTTTAATTGTCCACCACCATTCATGACTGGATGTGGCAGGACTGCAGAGCTTTGATCTGATCCATTGGTTGTGGGATCGCTTAGCTCTGTCTATAGCATTCTGCTTCCGCTGCTGAGCATGCATGTAGTCCTTTGCTGTAGCTTCCCCATGTTGGCACCTCATTGTTAGGTATGCCTGGTGCTGCTCCTGGCATGCTCTTCTGCACTCCTCATTGAACCAGGTTTGATGATAATGGTAGAGTGAGGAATATGCCAGGCTATGCAGTTACAGATTGTGGTGGAATACAATTCTGCTGCTGCTGATGGCCCACAGCGCCTCATGGATGCCCAATTTTGAGCTGCTAGATCTGTTCTGAATCTATCCCGTTTAGAACAGTGGTAGTGCCACACAACACGATGGAGGGTGTCCTCAGTGTGAAGATGGGACTTTGTCTCCACAATGACTGTGCTCCTACCCATCCTGTCATGGACAGATGCATCTGTGACAGCTAGATTGGTGAAGATGAGGTCAATTAGATCTTTCCCTCGTGATTTTCACTCACCATCTGCCGCAGGCCCAGTCTGGCAGCTATATCCTTCAGGACTCGGCCAGCTCGGTCAGTAGTGGTGCTACCGAGCCACTCTTGGTGATGGATATTGAAGTCCCCCACCCAGAGTACATTCTGTGCCCTTGCTACACTCAGTGCTTCTTCCAAGTGGTGTTCAACATGGAGGAGTACTGATTCATCAGCTGAGGGAGGGCGGTAGGTGGTAATCAGCAGGAGTTTTCCTTGCCCATGTTTGCCCTGATGCCATGAGACTTCATGGGGTCTGGAGTCAATGCTGAGGACTCCCAGGGCCACTCCCCCCTCAACTGTATACCACTGTGCCGCCACCCCTGGTGGGTCTGTGTTGCCAGTGGGACAGGACGTACCCAGAGATGGTGATGGAGGAGTCTGGGACGTTGCTGAAAGGTATGATTCTGTGAGTATGACTGTGTCAGGCTGTTGCTTGACTAGTCTGTGAGATAGCTCTCCCAGTTTTGGCATAATTCCCCAGATGTTAGTGAGGAGGACTTTGCAGGGGCGGCTGGGTATGCCTTTATCGTGTCCAAATCCGGTGCCTAGGTTGATGCCGGGTGGTTCGTCCGGTTTTTTCTTATTGTAGTTTTTCGTAGTGGTTTTGATACAACTGAATGGCTTCCCAGGCCATTTCAAAGGGCAGTTAAGATTCACTCACATTGCTGTCGGTCTGAGAGTCACTTATAGGCCAGACTGGGTAAGCACAGCCGATTTCCTTCCCTAAAGGACATTAGTGAACCAGATGGGTTTTTACGACAATCCGGTAGTTTCATGGTCACCATTACTGATACGAGCTTTTTAATTCCAGATTTTTAAAATTTATTAACTGAATTTAAAATCCCCAGCTGTCGTGGTGGGATTTGAACTGTTGTTTCTGGATCAGTAGTGCAGGCCTCTGAATTACTAGTCCAGTAACATAACAACTATGCTACTGTACCCTTTGTTGTGGCATGGGGGAGCAAATGTGGGTCAAGGGGGAGTGGAAAACCACCTTTTGATCCAGCACCCCAAAACTGGCCTGCCACACTGCGTGATGCGTACCTACACCTGGAACCCCCGCCCCCCACTGAAAATATGACACTTGGCAACTCCATTTCATGCCCAGCCTGCATTCTATGTCTGCCTTAGAAAATGTGGCCTGTGGCCCTCAGTGACTCCCTGTGCCAAAAAGCCAATCCACCCTGCAACAACCACCTGAAAGGACAGAAAAGAAATAAAAGCAAAAAGAGAAAATTGAAATTGAGAGAAGCAGACAAGGGATGGAGAAACAATAGATGGGAAATAAAGTAGTACAAGAGGAATGAAAGAGAAACAAGAGGAGAGAAACAGCAAGAGAGGATCATAAGAGGAAGGAGAGGGAAACAACAACAAAGAAATGATGAAACAAGTAAGATCATATGTATTCTCCAGCACTGTAAGCAACACCATGAGAGATCTATATATGTTTTATATATGATATATTAAAAATCTTAGATTAATGCACAGTTCCTAACAACTTTCCATTATAAATTCTTTGTATAATTTATAATGGAAATTGCCTATGTAAACATGGCATGTTGTAATCATACCCTCCTGCAGTGCCTCCACTTGCAGGAGGATGTAAATACACTGTGACAAATTTACATAGGTTGTTTAAATTATAAATACATACATAGTAATTTATAATTGGATGTATGGAAATAAGGACAGAACATATGACTTTAAAATGGATAATGAATTACATCTACACTCCGTGGTCCAATTCTTCTCTGCCCTCAACCCTGCTTCACCTGAAGACTACACTTGGTTTTGTATCTACATGCGCAATGCCACAGGAGATCAACTATGCTGCTAGTGTCACCATCAAACTGCACATCCTCCATTCACACTGAGCAATGCCATGGGATTTTATAATATTTGAATTCTGGCAAACTAAAGCGTGTTAGCTAGTTAAGGCAGCGAGTAGTTTAGCCATACAGAACAGAGAAGTCCCAGGTTTGATCAACTTCAGCTATGGTGCTGGTGGTCATGTCATTAAGGCCCATCTGGCTGAGCACCAATCATGTTGGACAAAATGTTATATATTCTGGTGGTGTAATCTGAAGCACTATTTTTTTTAACATAAAGAAGCGTATAAATCATATCAGATTAAAGGGGAATAAGCCAGATACAATACTTATCTCCAATATAGATCCTCTTTTCCCGTACTTATAAAAATGACTTTATTTTTGCTCCTTTTTACCTTTTCTACTTCATTTCCACATCAGGAAGGCAGAAAAGCAACCTGTTCCTAGGCCACTCCCATTGGTGCTGCTCAGCAGACTGTGAGCCTTGTGATTTCCTCTCACTCTTGGTCAAGAGGTTCCATCATTTTGGTCAGCACCTCCTACTAATGGCACTGTTGTGGTCAGGAACTTACCTGGTTGGTAATTGGCTGAAATTCCACATCTTACCACTCTGGCATCAGCATGGCTTGCCACCATGGCAGCCAAAAAGTACCTTTTTTTTCAATTTCTCAATTCTCCTGCTTACTGTGAAATCGCTTCAACATTTGCTGTGCCTGATCAATCACTTTCCTTGTACATGTTGAGCACACTGTTAAAAGAACACAGTTGGTGTTTTTCGATCCTACAGTCGATTTTGTATATTGTTCCCCTGAAGAAGTATTTACCTGAGTATTCTATTTATTTTGGTAATAAAAGGAATCATTGTCTCCTACCCTAGAGCAGCTACAACATAACAAACATCATTGATTATATGTTAGATTTATTTATACAACTTGTGTGATGAGTAGATCTATGGTTTACACTCAGTGCTTTACTATTGATACTTTACATTCAAATCATCAATAGACAATTTTTTTGTGAACCACTCATCTGATACATGCTCTATTTATTGTAAAGTTTTTCTTTCTCTAGCATTCGTTTATGCCAATTTTCTCTCCTGCTCTTCTCTCCTGAAATCATTGAGTGATTGGTGGGTTATGGCTCCATGGGCGCAGGTAGGCTTCAGGTACCTCACTCAAATGGTCAATCTTCATGTGTGAGCCTAGACAATGAGTGTTGGAACACTATTCAACTGCAGGGGTATCACAACTGAAACCAATCCTGTCACTCCTCATCCTTAACCAAGCATTTTCAAAAGGGGTCACAGGATACCAACGAAGATCAGAAACTATGCCTGATTTTCCTCTCCGATGTTACTGAGGTCAATTGTGATGTGCCTGGCAGTACCCTGACTGATATTGGCTGGCTCAGTTGATCAAACCTGGGACCTTTCCGTTCACTGTGGCTCAGCTACTCACTGCCTTAACCAACTGACACTTTGGGTTACTTGTAAACTTCTTTACAAAACCTTTCTTTTTTTTAATGTTTTTTTCTTGGCTTCTCACTGATTTTAGGCAACTTTGTGTGACATCATCTGGAGCCTTTCACTTAATCCATACCAGGGAGCTTGCCCCAAGTTAACATAAAAGTAAGCAAAATTTAAGTTACACTTACTGTAAAGATTCTTTGAACAAAAATTATGTTGTCAACAGAATAGCTCAGTTACATCCACAGTATTCATGAGTGACAGTAAGTAATTTATTCATATAAATGAACAGAACCCTCACATGTACCATTTACATGTGAAACATATATTGGTCAAAACAACACGATTTTATGTTAACAAGCCTTGCATAAGAGATAATCCATTGTCCACAATGGGAAGGCCCACTATTAAAAACATCAAATAACTCAAAGAAGCAAGGGTCAGGGCGAAATAAAACAAGGTCTGCTGGTATTCAAGAACCTCAAGGGATTCTGGCTGCAAACGACAGATAGATTGACAATATGTTGCATATGTTTAGCAAAGAAGCCCAAAGCACTGTTATTGTGGTTGTGTGACCAAGCTATTTCCTAGGATGATACATACAGGGGGTAAAAGTCCACAGGGCTTCCACTGGTCTCCTGCCGGAGTTACAATGGGAGGCCGATGGAACCCCCATTAAATTTTAGCCCCTCTATCTGTGAATGCTACCATCTATGGAACCTATTGTACATACTCAGCTCCTAACCCAACAGAGATTACAAGTCAGAGAATCAGGCTTATCTCTGAGCCATATCCCCTGCAAGTGTGGCTTCCCTGATAATAGTAGGATACTGCAGAATCACCCAATCTATTTTAACACAACACAATATCACTTTTAGAAGTATAGGGCTGAAACTATTTTCAGCAGTATTTGTAACAAATATGTTATTGTGTTCCTATGTAATTTTGTGTGCGCTTTTAACAAATTTCAAAACTCATGTGAAGTAAATGGATAAATGAATGTGTTAAAATAGCACATGGGGGAACTTCCACTAACCATTCATTGGAAATTCCACTAAGAAAAATTTCAGCCCATATATCTCCATGGATTGCCCACATGTTACTTACTGTAGTGGACCAAGAACTACTATTTTCACACATATTAAACTGTTAGAAAGAGCCAATACTGCAGCTCTGCAAATCACCTATTTACAATGTTCAGTCTCTTGCAAGCTCAAAAATCTTCCTCCTTTTAAGGAATGCATTAGCTTTGCAACAATCTGAACTCGTTTGAGCTTTCTCTTTACATAAGGCAGTTACATTGCACATCTTGTATTGCTGTGATGTCACTATTTAACTACAATCCAACTGGTGTCAAGTTGGCACTATATGTTGGGTGTGAGACCACCTGGAGGAGACAGTCTCCAACTGTATGGGTTTTTCCCTGGTCGCATTATAAATGCAACTGACACAAAATCAACTTTTCATCTTTAAAATTTAAATTTAGCATGAGCCCAGGGGATCCCTGCTGGACCATCTTTAAGTCTCTATTGTTAGAATAGAGCCAGCTGTGCTGTTGGTTCCTTTCTAACATTAGAAATTTCTTTGGCAGTCAAGTCAGAGGCAGCTGAGCAAAGCTCTGTGCATGCATTTAAATACTCACGCACTGAGCTTTTCTTAATTCCCTGGCTAGAGAGCAGTGTGAAGAATGCAGCCTAAGTCTCTGCTGTCTACTCACACTGCCTTAAAAGCAGGTGTTGGTGTCCAATTGGTACATTATGTATAAATGCAGTATTATTATGAAGGTGGCAATCCTGATTTCCCCTTAAACATTTTGGGCCTCAAATTCCTGGAATTGTGAAGGCGCTATGATTTTTTTTTATTCGTTTATGGGATCTGGGCGTCGCTGGCAAGGCCAGCATTTATTGCCCATCCCTAGGTGCCCTTGAGAAGGTGGTGGTGAGCTGCCTTCTTGAACCACTGAAGTCCGTGTGGCGATGGTACTCCCACAGTGCTGTTAGGGAGGGAGTTCCAGGATTTTGACCCAGCGACGATGAAGGATCGGCGATATACTTCTAAGTCAGGATGGTGTGTGACTTGGAAGGTAACTTGGAGGTGGTGGTGTTCCCATGCGCCTGCTGCCCTTGTCCTTCTAGGTGGAAGTGGTCGAGGGTTTTGGAGGTGCTGCCAAAGAAGCCTTGGTGAGTTGCTGCAGTGCATCTTGTAGATGGTACACACTGCAGCCACGGTACGCCGGTGGTGGAGGGAGTGAATGTTTAAGGTGGTGGATGGGGTGCCAATCAAGCGGACTGCTTTGTCCTGGATGGTGTCGAGCTTCTTGAGTGTTGTTGGAGCTGCACTCATGATACTGTTTTGCAGGGGAGTGGGGCAGGAATTTGGGGTGGAATCCAAATTTGCTGGGTTTCCATCCTGTTTAAAATGCATCCCAAATTCCACGAGAAGTCAGAGTGGAAGCAAGAGGTGTCCACCCTATAAACTACAATCATGCAAATGATGAATTTAGAATGGGATGATGTCACCTGCTATAAATTCAATTTTTTCTACCATGAACTCCACTCTTCTAATTAACGTCTGTACAAAGCAAGCAAGCTTACCAGGACTAGCTGATAAAGGTAGAAGTGCAGTCTTAAAGAAAGCAAGACTTGAAATTATGTAGCGCCTTTCATGGCCTCAGGGCATCCCAAAGCACTTTAAAGCCAATCGCAGAGTACAGAAGCTTTTTGGTTGGAAAACATATTTGGCAATGACTTCATTGTACCTGCATATCTTTTAAACATTTTTTTTGCTCTGCTCATCTGAAGCCTTCAGCTTCAAACCCAAGACCTCCTGGAGAGGATTCTCTGCCTGTATTATTTAGAATAAAAGCCATGAAACCTGTAAAATGGAGTTTGCAATGGTGGTTCCATTATATATGATACACACGTTGGAGGAGCAAGAGGCGATGGAGCACATGGCTGCACGAAAAGCATGTCTATGATACAGCACCAAGGAAGAAGCAGACCCGCTCGCCAAACCCTACCAATAGGGACCTAGGTGGTCCTTCTTAAATCTCTCTCTGGAGTCATGTTATAGGAGGCTTCAGTCCAGAAGCTCTGGAGTAGCTCATCTCATTTTCAGAGCCACAATCACAGATTGGATACAGAGCTAGGACCATGCTTACTTTTACAGAGAAGGTGACTGCAGTGCTCAATTTTTTTGACATTGACTAATTCCAAGGTGCAACTGATAACTTCTGCCAGATTTTCAGTTCATGCCAGCATAAGACAAGTCATTAATGCACTTTTTGTCAGGGCAGCACACTCTATCAAGTTTGGTCAGAGGCATATGAATGAATGTGTAGTAAATTTCTACAGAGTTGTAGGATTTTCCCGGCTCTAATAATCTTCATCATTTTGTTAATAGAAAGGGATTTCACTCCCTCAGTGCTGAATTTCTATTCAATTTCAGGCACCAGTTCTTTCATATACTGCAAAGCATGCTGGCAGGGGCTATGATGCATTCATCGTCCGACAGTCAAACATCTGTGCTCTCTTTCAAATAGTGAATGTAAGTGATGGGGAGAGAGAGAGATAGAGACAAAGTGGTGAGGTAGGTGAGATTCTTTAACTGGTGCCAGATGTAAATGAGCCTGGTATCTCAGCTTTAGCTGCTTTCTGTGCAGCCTCTTTGCTTGCTGCGTCTAAGAATACGAAAGATAAATAAGGGTTATCAGAGGTCTGCTCTCACTAAATTACATCATCATCGTCTTATTTTCCAATTTTTGCTCTGATCTGGTTCCATAACTATAGCATATAAAATATGCAGTTGTTTGCCATGAACCAACAGTGGGCACCAACAGTGGGCACAGGACTTCCAACTTCTCTGTCTCCTACAGTATTTTCATTGCCTCTGCATTAATGGCCAGATGTCTGGGGTCCTCCATTTGCAGCCTGCTTAGCATTGTGTGCTAACTTCTCCTGCAAGAAAAATGCATTAATGCATTAATGTGAAAGGTCAGCAGAAGTCTTTAGTCTCCCCTGCCATCTTTACCTTTAGTGACTATTGGGTGTCAAAGTGTGTAGGGAAATAAAAATATGACACCAAAACCTTTCACTTCAACATCATCTTGGAGTGCAAAGATAACCCTCGGCTTCTCGTCTCCACTACCAACTTCTCCTTAAATGCCTCTCCCTTGCCCTTCAACCCTCTCCAACAAGTGTGAGGAGCTCATGGACTTCTTTGTTACTAAGATTGCGACCATCTGTTCAGCTCCCTCTGCTACATTCCACTGTTCCCCTAGCCCACCAATGTATGCCTCCCCATACCCTAGCTCTGAAGCTGCGACTTTCTCCCATCCTCAAAAAACCCACTCAACTCCTCTGTCCTTAAAAGCGACAACCCCATTTCCATCTTCCCTTTCCTCTTCAAAGTCCTTGAATATGTTGTTATCTCCCAAACCCGTGCCCACCTTTCCCTCAACTCCCTGTTTGATTCTCTCCAATCAGGTTTCCGCCCCTCTGTCACAGCACTGAAACAGCCCTAATCAAAGTCACAAATTACATCTTCTGTGACTATGACCATACTGCACTATCCCTCCTCATCCTTCTTGGCCTCTCTGCAGTCTTTGGCACAGTCGACCACATCATTCTCCTCCCATGCCTCTCCTCCATTGTCCAGCTGAGTGAGACTACCCCATTTTTATGTATCCAATCATAGGCAGAGCATCTCCAGCAATGGCTTCTCCTCCTGAAACCTCTGGAGGCCCCCAAGGATCTATTCTTGGCCCCCTCCATTCCTCATCTACATGGTGCCTCTTGATGACATCATTTGAAGACATGGGGTCAGTTTACACATATATGCTGATGACTCTCAGATCAACCTCTCTACCATCTCTCTTGGCTGTCTCTGTGTTGTCAGGTTGCTTTTCCTACATCGAGTCTTGGATGAGCTGCAGTCTCCTCCAGATAAACATTGAGAAGACTGAAGCCATTGGGGGAGAAATTGAGTCGCGCCCCCTTTGGGGCGCTAACTTTGCCGGGTTTAGCGCCCCAGAAAAATTAGCGCCCCCGTGGCCAAATTTGAGTGGTAGCGCCCCAAGAGGGAAGCGGGGCACTACTGGAAGCGCCCCACCTCCCTCTTGGGGCGCTGCGAGGGAATGTCGCGGCAATACGTGCCGTGGTATTGCAGGCCTTCCTCCCCTTATAGGGGAGGGGCCTTGCGCAGCGCGACCCGGGGCCCAGCTAGGCCACCGGGGATCGGAGTGCTGGCAAAAGAACCTGGCACTCAAGAGAAGTGCCGGACTCATGGAGCACAGCTGGCACTCTGGGGGGGGGGGGGGGGGTGCGGGTCAGGAGGCCAGGGATGGGAGCGGAGGCAGGTGCTGGCAGGCGGCCAGCAACAAAAATGGCCGTCCGGCACCTCACCTTTAAATAGCGCCGCCCCGGCCGCAGGTAGGCCCCCCTGACCCCGTCGGACATAGCGTCCGGCGGTAAGTCAGGGGGTGCTACCGAAGATCGTGGCCGGGGTGCGAGCGGGGCGCTGCACACAACGATGACGTCATCGCCAGCGGCGCAGCACCACGGGGCGCTAACGGTTAGCACTGCCGCTAACCTCCCGCTGAATTTCACGGAAGGCGTTGGCGGCGCCGCGTCCGGGCGCTAGTTGCTTTGCGCCCCATTAGCGCCCTCTTAGGGCGCTAACGGGAGGCGCAAAGCAACCGCATTTTTCCCCCATTGTCTTTGGTCCCCGCCAAACTCCACAACCTTGTAATTGAATCTATCCCTCTCTGCTGCCACTGACTGAGGTTGAAGCTGACTGTTCGCAACCTCAGCATCCTATTTAAACCCGGGCTGAGCTTCCATATCCCATATCCTCTTTATCACAAAGACCATCTACATCCACCTCCGTAACATTGCCCATCTCTGCACTTGCCTTTGACCATTTTCTGCTGAAACTCTCATCCATTCCTTTGTCACCTCCAGACTCAACTATTCCAATGACCTCCCATCCTCCAGGATTTGAAACTTCAGCTCATCCAAATCTTTGCTGTCTGTATTCCATCCCGCACCAAGTCCTGCTCACCCATCAGTCCTATCTTTGCTGACCTTCCTTGGATCCCAGTCCCACAATGCCTCCAATTTAAAATTTTTATCCTTGTTTTTAATTTCCTTCATGGCCTTGTCCCTTCCTAGCTCTGTAACCTTCTCCAGCCCTTCATAAGAACATAAGAAACAGGAGCAGGAGTAGGCCAATTGGCCCTTGAGCCTGCTCCGCCATTCAATAAGATCATGGCTGATCCAATCTTGGCCTCAACACCACTTTCCCGCTCTCTCCCCATACCCCTTGACTCCCTTGTAGTTCAAATGTCTGTCAATCTCCATCTTGAATATATTCAATGACTCCGTCTCCACAACTCTCTGGGGTAGAGAATTCCAAAGATTCACGACCCTCTGAGGGAAGAAATTCTTCCTCATCTCCGTCTTAAATGGGTGATCCCTTATTCTGAAACTGTGCCCCCTAGTTCTAGATACCTCCACTAGAGGAAACATCCTCTCAGCATCCACCCTGTCGATCCCCCTCAGAATCTTATATGTTTCAATAAGATCACCCCTCATTCTTCTAAACTCCAATGAGTATAGGCCCAACCTGCTCAACCTTTCATCATACGTCAACCCCTTCATCCCAGGAATCAATTAGTGAACCTTCTCTGCACTGCCTCCAATGCAAGTATATCCTTCCTTAAATATGGAGACCAAAACTGTATGCAGTACTCCAGGTGCGGTCTCACCAGCGCCCTGTAAAGTTGCATCAAAACTTCCCTACTTTTATACTCCATACCCCTTGCAATAAAGGCCAACATTCCATTAGCCTTCCTAATTACTTTTTGTACCTGCATGCTAACTTTTTGTGTTTCATGTACTAGGACCCCCAGATCCCTTTGTACCGCAGCATTTTGTAGTCTCACTCCATTTAAATAATAATTTGCTTTTTCATTCTTCCTTCCAAAGTGGATAACCTCGCATTTTCCCACATTATACTCCATCTACCAAATTTTTGCCCACTCACTTAACCTATCTATATCCCTTTGTAGACTGTGTCCTCCTCACAACTTGCTAACCCACCTATCTTTGTATCATCAGCAAATTTGGCTACAGTACACTCGATCCCTTCATCCAAGTCATTGATATAGATTGTAAATAGTTGAGGCCCCAGCACTGATCCCTGTGGCACCCCACTAGTTACTGATTGCCAACCGGAAAATGACCCATTTATCCCGACTCTCTGTTTTCTGTTAGTTAGCCAATCCCCTAACCATGCCAATATATTACCCCCAACCCCCTGCGCTCTTATCTTGTGCAGTAACCTTTTATGTGGCATTCAACACCCCTAGAACTCTCCTTTCCTCTAACTCGTGCATCCCTCCCTCCCTTCGTCCACCATTGGTAAACATCCCTTCAGCCGTCTAGGCTAGACACTTTGAAATTCCCTTCCTAAGCCCCTTTGTCTCTATGCCTCCCTCTCTTCTTTTAAGACCTCCTTAAGAGCCATCACTTTGGCCAAGTTTTGGTGACCCCTCCTATTATCTCTTTCTTTGCTTCGGTGTCGGTTTTTGTCTGATTACACCTGAAGCACGTTGGGATGTTTATCTACATAAAAAGTGCTATATAAATGCAAATTATGTTGTTGTTGTACCAAAATGCTTCACAGTCAATGAAGTACTTTTGAAGAGTAATCACTATTGTAAGGTAGGGAAACACACAATTATCAGCTAGGGATGCTAAGAACAATGGGCGAAAGAGTACAAATTTACAAAACTGATAAATGTAGCTAATTATTCCAACCATGGATGGTTTAGTAACTGGGAGCAGAGAGGAGAGAAGGATGCTCATAAAAGGGGCAATCACACTGCTGGGAGTGTACTATAGACCCCCAAATAGTCAGAGGGAGATAGAAGAGCAAATATGGAGGCAAATTTCTGAGTCGTGCAAAAACAGTAGGGCAGTAATAGTATAGGATTTCAACTACCCTAATATTAACTGGGATAGAATTAGCGTAAAAGGAGTAGAGGACGCAGAATTCTTAAAATGCATTCAGGAGAACTTTTTTAGCCAGTACGTAACAAGCCCAGCAAGAGATAGAGCAGTTTTGGACTTAGTTTTAGGGAATGAAGCTGGGCAGGTGGAAGGGTTATCAGTGGGAGACCATTTTGGTGGTACTGATCATAATTCAGTTAGATTTAGCATAGTTATGGAAAAGGACAAGGATAGACCAGGTGCAAAAGTTCTTGTTTGGGGAAAGGCCAATTTTACTAAGCTGAGATGTGATTTAGCAAAAGTGGACTGGAAACAGCTACTTGAAGGTAAATCAGTGTCAGAGCAGTGGGAGGCATTCAAGGAGGAGATAGTGAGGGTCCAGAGCAAATACGTTCCCACAAGGAAAAAGGGTGGGACTCCCAAATCTAGAGCCCCTGGACATCAAAGAGCATACAGGACAGGATAAGGAAAAAAGGGGAAGCTTTTGTCAAATACTGAGAGCTCAATACTACAGAAAGCCTAGAGGAGTATAGAAAGTGCAGGGGTGAAATTAAAAAGGAAAGTAGGAAAGCAAAGAGAGGGCATGAAAAAATATTAGCAAGTAAAATCAAGAAAAACACAAAGATGTTTTATAAATACATAAAGAGCAAGAGAATAACTAAAGAAACAGTCGGGCCTATTAGAGACCAAAACTTACGTGTGGAGGCGGAAGATGTGGGTATGGTTCTTAATGAATACTTTGCGTCTGTCTTCACAAAAGAGAGGGACGATGCAGACATTGTAGTTAAGGAAGAGGAGTGTGAAATATTAGATGGGATAAACATAGAGGGAGAGGAAGTATTAAGAGGTTTAGCATCCTTGAAAGTAGATAAATCACCAGGCCCGGATGAAATGTATCCCAGGCTGTTAAGAAAGGCAAGGGAGGAAATAACGAAGGCTCTGACCTTCATTTTCTAATCCTCTCTGGCTAAATGCATTAAGCCAGAGGACTGGAGGACAGCTAACGTTGTGCCATTGTTTAAAAAAGGAGAAAGGGATAGACCGAGTAATTACAGACCAGCCAGCCTAACCTCGGTGGTGGGAAAATTATTGGAAAAAATTTCTAAGGGACAGTATGAATCGTCATTTAAAAAGTCACAGATTAATCAAAGACAGTCAGCATGGATTTGTTAATGGAAGGTTGTGTCTGACTAACTTGATTGAATTTTTTGAGAAGGTAATGAGCAGGGTCGATGAGGGTAGTGCATTTGATGGATTTTAGCAAGGCTTTTGACAAAGTCCCACATGGCAGGTTGGTCAAGAAAGTAAAAGCCCATTGGATCCAAGTGAAAGTGGCTAGTTGGCAGGAAGCAAAGGGTAATGGTTGACAGGTGTTTTTGTGACTGGAAAGCTGTTTCCAGTGGGGTTCCACAGGGCTCAGTACTAGGTCACCTGCTTTTTGTGGTATATTCCAATGATTTAGACTTCAATGTAGGGGGCATGATTAAGAGGTTTGCAGATGATACTAAAATTGGCCGTGTGGTTGATAGTGAGGAAGATAATTGTAGACTGCAGGAAGGTATGAATAGACTGGTCAGGTGGGCAAAAAAGTGGCAAATGGAATTCAATCCAGAGAAGTGTGATGTAATGTATTTGGGGAGGGCTAACAAGGCAAGGGAATACACAATAAATGGTAGGATACTGAGAAGTATAGAGGAACAGAGGGACCTTGGAGTGCATGTCCACAGATCCCTGAAGGTAGCAGGACAGGTAGATAAGGCGGTTAAGAAGGCATACTTTATTTTATTAGCCGAGGCATAGAATATAAGAGCAGAGAGGTTATGCTAGAACTGTATAAAACACGAGTTAGGCCACAGCTAGAGTACTACGTACAGTTCTGGTCACGAAGGGGGAAATCTTCCCAGCCCTGGGGAGGCGGGTATGGATTCGTACCATCTTCCTGGGAGGCGGGTCCGTCCCCGAGTCGCACAGGGACCCGTCTCCTCGAGGCAGGAAGGGGATTAGAGCCAATTAACTGCCTGTTAACAGGTAGTTAACAGGCAGTTTTGAGGCTTTTCCCCATTTTACGCCTGCAATTGCGGGCTTCCCGGTGGCTGCGAACCTCGCCAGGGTCAGCGAGGTGAGCAGTGGGTCTGCGGGGGTGAGAGGGGTCGAAATGTTAGCTGTAGAGGTGAGTGATGGGTGCAAGTGTGGACAGGTAAGTATGAGAGGTGAGTGTAAAGTGTTGGAAAAAGTTTACTTACCTTTGCTTCTTTCTGCAGGCTTCAACCTTTGAGGATCCGGAGGTGCCTCATCTCAATGGCAGAGATGACAGAATGGCTGCTGCATTCTCACATACAGCAGCCATCTGCTTTCTGCTGAGGAGAGAGGTCTTTGTGATGCTCCTGTGCAAGGGCTCACCTTAGAACAGAGATTGTCAGTGTTTGACAGCTTCGCAAAGCTGCCAAACGCTGACAATTCATCTGTCAAAAAATTTTCGACAGATGAAGCGTCATACGCTGACATCATCTGTCACCGGCTTTCCCTTAATTGGCTGGTAAGCCCGCAGGGCGGACTTAACAAGGTCAATCAAGGGAAAATAGTGTGGGTTGGTCAGACGTCGCTGGGGGCAGGAGTGAAACCTGGAAACCAGAAGTCTCGTGTAAGGGTAATTAACAAATAAACACTACTGATTGACCAAACAATAAAGAACTTTAGAGGTTAACGATGGCGGTGTGATAAAATGTGAAAAACAAGTCTGGTGATGTGATAAAATGCGAAAAACAAGTCAAAACCTAATTATATACGTGCAAAAGAATAGTCACCGAGCAAATGATTAAATCACAAGGGAACTAAAGAGTGCAACTCATGGATAGAGACCCCTAACATGGGCAATGTAATAGCATTAACAAAAAGTGTGACTAGCACGTGATATTTTGTAATAGCTTACATAAGCAATAACAAATGTATATAAGTAAATGAAATGAGAGAGATCGTCGAAGTCCCACTTGAAGCTGCCAAGTGAGAGTCTTCCCCTGCATATGCTTGAATAAAGATTGTTGTGAACCTATCTACCATCGTCTGTCTTGACTGAGAGGGAGGAAATCGGAGTCCCCTCTAACAAATTGGCGTAGTCAGCAGGATACCGAAGCACCCAGAGTGGCAACAATGAAGGGCAATCAAGGGTGAGTGCATTTATATTACCACCCATAGTTAGTGTCCGTAATCATTGTTGGCATTTTTCTCTGGTAAGACTTGGTATCCGAACAAAATAAATAGACAGACTTGGCAGAGGGTGCGATTGAGTGTGTCGTATGTTGTGTAGAGCTGTATAACTGTAACCCGAACCGCGGATAGGATCTGAGTGAGTCAGAGTTACTAACCAACAGCCAAAACAGAGCAGACAACTTACTAGACGGAGACTGGGAAAGTCCCTGCTAGCGATCTGTATAATGGCCAAAATGGATTGGGGCTCGGAAGAGTCCATAACTCGCTATTTAGCAGAAAAGAAAGATAAAATGATTAATAAAATGGAGAAAAAGGGGTGGGATCCGAGAGATGACCAAGACAGACCTCTCCCTCCCAACAACAAATAGTTGTATTAAAATCCAAGGAGTAGGAGGGAAAACCCTTAAAGCATATAAAAGTGAAACAGTATTATTGGAAACGAAAGATGTAATGGTCCCAGTATATGGGTATGTAAAAATCCCGAGGGAACCATTTTGGGCATAGATATCCTCAGAGAATTAGGAGGAATAATCAACCCTAAAGAGAATACTATAATTTGGCCAGACAAACATGAAACATGCCGAAAATATGGTGAGCCAGGGGACAGTGTGGTACAGATAGGATCTTTAAAGTTGATAGATCCCGATTGGAAAGGTAAGGGAGCCTGGGGAGTACTATGTCAACAGTACCCTAAATTATGGGCAACCCATAAAAATGATTGCGGCTTAGTAAAAATGGAACCATTGAATGTACTGGGACCTGAACACAAACCCCATAAACAGTATCTGATTAAGGTAGAGGCTCAAAGGGCAGTGAAACAAATTGTGAAAGAATTAGAAGTACAAGGTGTGGTACGACAAACTAGCACCACAACCAACTCGCCAGTGTGGCCAGTCAAAAAGCCAGATGGGACATATCGGCTAACGATTGATTATACAGCCCTAAATAAAGTGGCAAAATGGGAGCTGCCGATAGTGGCGAGTCCGGCAACTATCTTTAATGATTTGGGACCGAAACATAAGATATTTACAGTATTGGACATAGCAAACGGATTTTGGTCGATAACATTGCAACAAAAGTCACAGGGCAAATTTGCCTTTACAGTGGGGAATCAGCAGTATACCTGGACACGATTGCCTCAGGGCTTTCATAATAGTCCAGCAATATATCACAAGGCAATGGCAGAGGCCTTGGAGGAAGTAGATTTAACCAAAAATAAGAGTACCCTCCTGCAGTATGTAGATGACATACTAATAGCCTCAGAAACGCCAGGAAGACATGTGCAGACACTGATAAGAGTATTTGAGGCGTTGCAAGATGCAGGACTGAAAGTAAACCCCGAGAAGGCACAAATAGGGAACAAAGAGGTAGCCTATTTGGGGTATACAATCACAGAAGGAAAGAGAGAAATGCCAGTAGACAGGAAAAAGGCCATTATGGAAATGTGCTGACCCACCACCGTTAGAGGGGTCAGAAAGGTGATGGGATTGTTTAATTACTGTAGGAATTTTATTGACAACTTCTCCCAAAAGGCGGAGCCTTTGTACGAGTTGATCAAAGGGGGGAGGGCATCAGATGAACCTGTTAATTGGGAAAGTAAACACGAACAAGCATTTAGGGAATTAAAACAAGCATTAATCTCTGCCCCAGGACTGGGTCTGCCAGACCACAGTCAACCATTTCACCTCCACTGTCATAATGAAGGGGGACATTATACAGCTGTAGTGACCCAAGAACACGGTGACCGCATGAGACCGATCGCCTATTATTCAACCAAGAGGGATCCTGTAGCAGCAGGAATGGCAAACTGTGTAGCTGCAATAGATTGTGCAACATGGGCAGTCAGGGTTTGTGAACCACTGACACTGATGGGTGTGATAATTTTACACACCCCCCATACTTTAGTAGAGCTACTAAATACAGGAAAGCTGAGAGCCGTATCAGATAGCCGAAGGGCAACATGGGAAGCAATTTTAATCCCAAAAGATAAGTCAGTACAAATTATACGAGACATAGGAAGGAACCCTGCAGCAATGATGATGCATGAAGGGGAGAAACATATCTGTGCAACAGAAGAGGGAGAAGAGGCAAGTAGTTTGATTAAAGAATAACCTATACCAGAAGTAGATATGACTCTTTATGTGGATGGATCCCGTAAATATATTGATTGGACACCAAGGACTGGATGGGCAGTAGTAGATGAAATGGGCCAAATAAGAGACCATGGAAGGTTAGATGGAGGACACTCAGCTCAAGTAGCGGAATTAGTAGCATTAACTAGAGCTTTAGAAATGGCAGCTAACCAGAGGGTAACTATATATACAGACAGTCGTTATGCCTTTGGTGTAGTGCATGACTATATGACGGCGTGGAGTAGAAGAGGATATGTAACTTCAGGGGGAACACCCATACAACATGAAAATAGGATTAGGGACTTGGTAGAAGCAGCCAAGAAACCAAGCCAAGCTGCAGTAATCAAAATAAAAGCTCACCGCAAAGCAGACAACCCAGAACAGCTTGGGAACCAATGGGCAGACGAAGCAGCAAACCAGGTAGTGGAGCAAGACTTAAAGCCAGAAGAGGTAAACCAAGTAGATGTAGCTATAAGTGCCATAGGACCTGAGGAAGTGAATGTGCATAAATTACATCAAGAAGCCACAAAGGAAGAAAAGGCCTTGTGGTATAAATCAGGGGTGAAAGAGGGAGATGACCGAATCTGGAGAAATCCGGAAGGTAGGGTAGCTGCTCCCGAATGCATACAACAGCAGCTGTTAGAACTATACCACGGCCGCCAACACCAAGGGAGAGACAACATGTTATACGACATGAGGAGATGTTGGTGGTGGTCGGGTATGGGAAAGGATGTGGCAAAATATTGCCATAGATGTGTTATTTGCGCACAACACGACCCAGGAAGACCTGTAAAAATCAGAATGAGTCATCAACCCAGGCCCAAAGGACCATGGGAGAATTTACAGATTGATTTTACTGGCCCACTACCAAACAGTAGAGGGAAAACCTATTGCCTAGTAGTAATTGATCAATTTACTCGTTGGGTAGAGGCATTTGCAACACGAGATTGCTCAGCCACTACAGTAGCCAAAATTATGGCAGAGTAAATCGTGCCAAGATGGGGTGTACCCCTACACATTGACTCAGACCAAGGCACGCACTTCACAGGAAAGGTGATTAAGGAAACTTGTAAATTACTGGGTATCAAACAGAAGTATCACATACCATACCACCCGCAGAGCTCAGGGATGGTAGAAAGAATGAACCGAACACTAAAGTTAGCATTGGCCAAAAGCATACATGAGTCAGGAAAAGGATGGGCTGATGTATTACCTGGTATCTTGATGCGATTATGCGCAACGCTGAACTGCACGACAGGTCTAACACCGTTTGAGTTAATGACAGGAAGGGCCATGAGACTCCCTGAAGGAGTCATCACAGGAGGCACAGATCATATAGGACCGGTAAAAGATAAAGTAAGGGAATTTGTCAGACAATTATGTGTGGGATTGCACAAACTGAAACAGGAAGTACGAGATCAGCAATTAATTAGAGACATGGAAAATGATAATAAAGTGCAAAAATCCGAAGTACCACGGGTAGGCACTCAGGTAATGGTAAAAATAATCCCAGAAAAACCAGGTCTCGCCCCTAGGTGGGATGGACCATATGACGTCATTATGTCAAGTGACACCTGTGCATGTGTGGATATGAAAAAGCGAGGAGGACGGTGGAAACACTGGTCTCAGTTAAAAGAGTATAAAAATCACTAATACGTCCGGTGATGACTGGACATTTTATGTTACAGATTACTCCTGAGCCTAATATGTATTGTGGTCGGAACGATCCTGACACCAACAGAGACCGCTTCGGATGGAACAAGTCCGGATAACAGTCATAGCGTAACAAGTAACTGTATTAGAACTCAAAGGAATGAGGAAAAGACGAATACTGGGATAGCAGGTCCGGGGATAATACTGGGGAAAATAGAATAAAGAACGAGACCTAATATGGGTGGTTAGTGAGGGCCCGAGACCAAAACTCACAACTCCCAGTACCACTACAGAGATGCCAACCACCACAGAAATCCCTGACCCAGTGTGCCCTCGTGTGAGGCCTGGAGTAAAGGGAGGTTTGGTCTACGAAGATGACAAGCTACTCGTCAACTTTGGAGTATCAACCCAATTGGTGAAAATGTATATCAACCTAACTGGATTACAACTACCAGAAATGTGTCAAGAAAATATCAGAAATTTATACAAAAACCTGACAAAGCGCCTGATAGCAGGCCCGAATCATGATATGTTAAAGATAGAACTAAAGAAGGAACAAAAACCCTCTAAGCAGAGCAAACGAGGGATAATAGAAATGGTAGCAGCAGGGTATGCCGCAGGAGTAGCCACTGTAAATACCATAGATCTAAGAAATATATATGATTCTGTACAACAAATAACCCCAAACAAAATTGTTGCAAGTAGTGCAGAAAGTTTAAGCATACCTCTGACAACAAATAAAATAGGCGAGTTGCAAGTAGTGCAGAAAGTTTAAGCATACCTCTGACAACAAATCGCCAGAACAAAATTGTTGCAAGTACGGTCTCACTCTGCGAGAGTAAGTAAGAGAGGTACCTCTGACAACTCCAGTTGCAAGTACCGTCTCACTCTGCAAGAGTAAAGTAAGGGACGTACCGCTGACAACAATTAACCATGGGAAGTGAAAAACTCGAGTGGGGTCTCTGACATGCTATTTAGCGGACAAAAATAAAAGATTAATTGACAAAATGGTTAAAACGATTGACAACCGAACGACCCACCGGCCAAACAAAGAGAATGGTGGGCTAAAGAAACAAAATTAAAGGAAGAAAAGGCCATCATTTTAGTGGCTCGCGCATATTATGAGTTGAGTAGACGTACTCGAATTTGGACCAAAAACGGGTGCCAAAATTTGTACCCGAGTACCAGTAATTTAAGAAAGGGAATAAGGAAAAAATGTTAGTTTTATCGACACAGATGCTATCAGTTTCTGTCCAAAACAAGTAAAATACAGGATTTGCTGAGTGAAAGGAATCTTAAAAGGAATGCTGGAATCTGTTTTTATGAAAGTGTGTGTTAAAAGTGTGGAAGTTTTCTGTCTTTGAAAGAAAGTGTCTGTTGTGTTTGTTTTAGCTCCACCCATTCTTTTGTACAGAGAGCTAAAAGCTGTTTAACCCTTTGAAGACTTGTCTTGAATGATGGACAAGCGTGTGCTGTTTTAAGTTTGTTAATGGTTTTACAAAAGATAAACTTCAGCCTTGAAGTTACAGTTGCCAATGTGCCTGGAAGAAAATGAATTTGAATGTTTAAAAAAAAACATGTAAAATTAGAACCCTCTGTATGGCATGGGTACCTGAGATACAATGTCTCACAGGACATGAGGCTATTATTGGAGTTGTACTAGCAATACCACAAGTAGATATAGATAAGGCTAGTAAGCTACTGAGAGTCCACAATATAGGAGAAATTAAAAATAAAACAAGGATAAAATACCATGAAGTACCAGATTATGCAGTAAACGTAGGGAGAGATAACAAACCCTTACCTCAACCACAGGTCGACCAAAACTTTACCAAACAAGGAGTGAGAATTGAACAGTGTGCCTGGAAGAACAAACATCTCTTGTGCCCACAAGAATGGACAATGTCACGGAGAGGCTATTGTGGAATAAGTCGGACGGAGGGATGCATGCTAAAGGTCACAACACTGGAATCCGGAGAAATACCCAGGATGACCCCATTGGGACCTGGTAAACGGACATGGTGTGTGAGCACTAAAAAGAACAGTTACACATATGGGACAACCACCTGTAATATTACAGTGACAGATTTTTGTTTTGACCCAAAAGAAAAAACGCAGATCGGAGATCAGATTATCTCGATGAGGTTGAAGGACATTGAGATCAATGTCACTCTCGATGATACGAAATGGTCAGAGAATTTGGAACAATTTCTACCTAAAGAAGGACCAACCATCCCATACGTAGATGAAGAAGATAAGGAGCTGCAACGGGCACTTGAGATACGAAACGAGGCATACATAAGGTTGAGCAAGAAGATTAATGATCTTAAGGAAGAGGTCACTGAAATCTGGAAAGCAACTCCATGGTATACAAAATTATGGAACTGGGGTATGAATGTACAGGTCCATCCATGGATCAGAATAATATCTCATGTATTAGTAGCAATCCAGATGTGTATGATATGTTATTTGTTACTGGATTGTTGTTTAAAGTATAAATGTCGCAAAAGACAAAGAATAATTAGTGGTATAGTTGAAGAAATCACACCACTGGTAAATGATAAAGGGAAAAAGAATCTGGAGGAAAATTGATATGAGATGCCAGTTTAGATGGGAGTGACTGGAGGACCCTACAACCGAAGGCTGGCCATCGACGGGAAAGGGAAATCAGATACTAACATCTCAACTACTAACAAATATACTTATGTTGGCCTCTATGAGCTTAGCCAAGGGCCAAAAGGGGGGAATTGTAAGGGTAATTAACAAGTAAACACTACTGATTGACCAAACAATAAAGAACTTTAGAGGTTAACGATGGTGGTGTGATAAAATGTGAAAAACAAGTCAAAACCTAATTATATACGTGCAAAAGAATAGTCACCGAGCAAATGATTAAATCACAAGGGAACTAAAGAGTGCAACTCATGGATAGAAATCCCTAACATGGGCAATGTGATAGCATTAACAAAAAGTGTGACTAGCACGTGATATTTTGTAATAGCTTACATAAGCAATAACAAATGTATATAAGTAAATGAAATGAGAGAGATCGTCGAAGTCCCACTTGAAGCTGTCAAGTGAGAGTCTTCCCCTGCATATGCTTGAATAAAGATCGTTGTGAACCTATCTACCATCGTCTGTCTTGACTGAGAGGGAGGAAATCGGAGTCCCCTCTAACATCCCGCCTCCAGCACGTCTCCATTGATAAAATCCAGCCCCACATTACAGGAAAGATGTACAGAGGAGTTTTACGAGGATGTTGCCAGGACTGGGGAATTTTAGCTATGAGGAAAGATTGGATAGGCTAGGGTTTTTTTCCTTGGAACAGCGGAGGCTGAGGGGTGACTTAATTGAGGTGTATAAAATTATGAGGGGCCTAGATAGAGTGGATTGGAAGGACCTATTTCCCTTAGCAGAGAGGTCAATAACCAGGGGGCATAGACTTAAAGTAATTGGTTGAAGGATTAGAGGCGAGTTGAGGAGAAATTTTTTCACCCAGAGGCGGTGGAGCTCTGGAATGCATTGCCTGAGAAACCCTCATCACATTTAAAAAGTACTTGGATATGCACTTGAAGTGCCGTAACCTGCAAGGCTACGGACCAAGCGCTGGAAAGTGGGATTAGGCTGGATAGCTCTTTTTCGACCGGCGCAGACACGATAGGCCGAATGGCCTCCTTCTGTGCTGTAAATTTCTATGATTCTATAAAGCTTCCTAGTTGCCCATCTTTACAGCTACAGATAGGTATACTATTGGTTAAGTATTAAGCAACTATTGCAATCTCTTCATCTGATGACAGCCAGTAGAAAAATATAGTGCAGTATTTCCAATTTTTAAAACATTGTTTGTAATTTATTTAAAGAATATATTAAATATTAAAGATGGTAAAGTTTTCTGTAGTCTATTTATTGCCTTTTCAGCATATTCACTTAACAGTACTACTCCCTGCAAGAGTATTTAAGAGCCAAATATGCTTTAGAATGGTGGAAAATATCAGACTTGATTTTCAATAATAAATTTTAATGTTAAACACCGGCAGCATTTTGTACAAATTGAATTTTAAATCACCAAAGCACAATAAAATATTTTTAGAGAGTTACCAACAATTCAGATAACTCATGTAGCAAGAGCTGCAGACTAAAAAGATTGTATTTTGATGATGATAGTGATGACAGGGAAAAGAGAAAGGCTCAAGGAAATATCAGAGTTTTCAGAAAGGCAGTGCCTAAGGGATTCAAAGATCAGTTGTCAACTTCTGAAAGGATTACAAAGTTAATATAAATGTTACCATGTTTAAAACTGAAAATCATAATCAAGTACGAACAAGAACAAGTCATTTGGACCATCATGTCCATTCCTTCCACAATCTATTATGGATTCTACCCAACTCAATAAACCATGTGAGAAAAGAATCTGCAATTTTTGGCCCTGCCCTCCCAAGGTAAATCAATAAAACTCCAGAATACCTAGCTACAATGTATCCGACATTATACATCCTAAACCTTGCTTGACATAATGACCCTACATTTAGGTGAGGTTCTCTCGATCTCCTGCCATTACTTCAGCAAGAGATCAGCAGAACCCCTGGAGAAACTGCGTAAAGGTTGGTTTTTAGCTGTGGGTTCAAACCCCACTTCAGCCATTAAAGCACATAATCTAGGTTGACACTTCAGTGCACGTTGAACGAATGCTGCATTGTTGGAGTATTAAACCAAATGCTGCTCAGGTGGATGGAAAAAACCCATGGTACTGTTCAAAGAATGGCCAGGAATTCTCCTGATGTCCTAGATAGCATTCCTCCCTCAAGTAAAACTACCAAAAACAAATTGGTCGAGATTTTCTGATTGTAACACTAATGTGAACCCATTTACTATGAATGGGTTATTGTCAAAAATACTATTGGAAAACCTAGGGGGGGAAAATTCAGTTGGTTAGCGCCTCCCATTAGCACCTGGCGGGGGTGCTAATGGGGTGCTGATGCAGTAGTGCCAGGGCGAGGCGAATACAGCGACGCACGGCAAATCCGCCCCCCGCCCCCGTAGCGCTGCCGCTAACAGTTACCGCCGGGGACTTCAACGCCCGGCAGATCGTGACGTCAGTGAGCGTGCAATGCTCACTGGGTGCCTGATCTGCAAAATTCATTTTTGCCCCCTGTCTTAGCGCCTCACCCCGACAGCGACAGGGAGAGGAGGTGTCAAGCAGGTGGATGCCGGCTCCAGGGATGGTATTTAAAGGCATTCTCAGTAATGAGTCGCAGCTGTCAGGTTAGTGCTCTTTCACTGCTTCCTTGTCAGTTTGACATTGTGCAACAGTTTAATTCAGTCATTTAAAGGTTTGTTTAGTATCAGGAGTGTTGTGGCTACTAACAATTAGTTACAATGGGCCAGAAATGGAGGAGGCCCAGGACCCGAAGTCCTCGTGGGCCCAAAGCACAACTGCAGGCGCAGTAGGCAAGTACACGCGCGATGCTTGCACCGGCAGGAAGCCTGAAAGCTGAATTTCTGGCCCATTTATTCTCACAACATATCAAAGTGCTACACTTGGTTACATTAATGGGGACTGTACTGGCAGTTGATCTCGCCCTCCAGGATCTACGGCGGAGGGAGCGGAGGCAGTGAGAAAGATTGGAATATATGGCCAGAGGGAGGAGAAGGGCCATGAGGGTTCTCAACAGGAGGCCTTACCCTCCGAGGGTGTTGTGGGATTTCTCTCTGCCCCAAAGCAGACGAAGACGAGCGTGTACTGGTTCCAAGTGATCTTTATTCAAGCACGTGCAGGGAGAGGCCCTCTCAGTCTGAGCTGAGATGGGAGTTTAATTTTTACATTCGAGCAGTTGGCTTATATACAGTCTTACATCTTGTTACCTTCACATCTTCATGACTTGGCCAATTAATTGTCCAAGTCATGTACACTTAATCACATCTCCACAAAACACATCTTGTTTATCTCATTTGCCCTGTTTTCACATCTGCCATTGTTCTACTCTTTAGCTCTGATCCAATTTCGTACCACATCTTCACAAATCACATTGGCGGCCCATTGTTCAATGCATGGCCTCTTCGCCTTCTTTCACTCCCCCAATCATCACGTAATATGCTTTTTCCAACTCTCTTTGTTCTGCCAGACTTCTCCTTTATTACATCAGCCAGCTAGTCAGTTAAGCCACTAATCTAACTTTTAACCCCTTCAGTCCCGCCTTTTGGCCCTTGGTGTTAGCCCAAGATGGCCAACTAACTTCACCTGCCCATGCTCCTCATCCCATCACTGCTGGCCAGGCAGGTGGTTGGAGTCGCACCAGTGTGGCTACTTAAACTACTTATAACATTCCCTGCTTCTCTCCCAATCTATACTGTGTTTTAACGGTTTTGGCAATGGTTCGGTTACGGCGTCGTTTACATCGAGTACAATACTCAAACATAAGTATGATGACAATTAGCAACTGCACCACCACCAATACATGAGATGCAATTCTGATCCAGGGGTGTATGTCCACCCTAATACCCCAGTCCCAAAGTGTCCGCCACCATGAGGTATCTTCCAGCTTGGCCTCCACATCCTTTCCCAGTTGTTTGACCTCTTGTTCAATTCGGTGATACTGCTTAATTATCGCCCCGGCCTCTTTCCTTAGTTCCAGCAGGTGTTCTGGTAGTTTTGGGATGTCCTTCCCCTCAGGGAGTACATATTCGAACATGCTGTCCTCCAGGTCCTCAGTTGGACTCACCCGTTCCTCGCGGGGTGACCGTAGGTAGGTTATGGTTGCATGTCCGATCGTTGTTGGGGCCCGGGAGCGGAAGCAGAAACTTGAGCTGGTCACTGGGCACTGGATGTTACCATACTGGTATTGAGATTCACTGGTGGTCACACAGTATTCTCCTTTTCCCCGGTGTGCTGCTCGCGTTGGAAATTTCAAGGGTACAGTTTAGGGTGGTGTTGAAGCCGCACATGGCTCCTGGCCCCGTCCCCACGGGATGTGGGCAGACTACGTTACTCCCCCTTTCTCTGCATCCCTCTAGCAAGATCCCTGTCAAGAAGGAACCTTTCTGGGTTGCATAACTGGGTGCGTGGTGGTATCTGAGCCAATTGCCATCTCTTATGATCCCGACATTCTCTACCTCGTAGAGGGGCTTGGATTCCCATTCCTGCAGACTGGGTACAGCTAATACCATTCCTATCAGCCTCAGGTGAGTGGTAACACAATGGTTAGTTGTCGGGTAGACCCTTATAAGTCCTCGTAGGGTGCACGAAGAGCAATTTTCACTCTCTGGAGCCCAGTCTTTCAGTGCACTATCTGTAATCCAATCCGGCACATCTCCAATGTGGAGCTGTGCTAGATTATGTCGCACCTCCCCCACTAGCCATGCACCGTAGGCCATGCACATTCGCTCCCTAGAGGCCTGATTGGTTGCATTATGCAGGGTGGTGGTGATGTGGTTAACTGTACGGGCATGGTTTTCCAAAACTTGCACGGACTCTAATAGGGTTTTAGCCAAGTCTTCTCTGGTCTGTCCCTGTTGTCCCTCCAACTTATTTGCCTTTAACATGAGGTCCCTTAGTTTGGATGTTAGATGATTCACCTTGCTATCGATTTCCGCTATATCCAGGGAATTAACTGTGAATGCCCCTGCATTGTAAACAGTGGGTATGTCATTTACCAGGTTCCTCTTGTGGTGAGATAGGCTCGACTGCACACGTCCCCCAGAGGCTCGGAGGGCATCAGTAACTGTCATGTCGAGGAGCTGATGGAAAAATGACCTTGTACGCCGCTCACATCATTTGGGTAACCCCATCTGGCTAATATTGAGGACAACCAAAACTATCTCATGGTGTACATTCTCAAATAAGCGCCTATCAGAATCCCGGATCATGAGCCCCCCTTTGGATCCCGAGCTAGGCTGCAGACACCTCAAGGGTTCCTCCGTAGTCAAAGTGGTGTGCTTCGGGGCTCCTGTTACTGGGGTGGTCGGTGTGGTTGTGGTGGTGGGAGTATCCCGGGGGTTCAGCTTCCAACACCAATCATCAGAGTTGGTGCACTTGGAGGTTGGGCATAGTTCCCACCCTCCTTCTTCCTGCTGGGGTACCCTGGACATCTGAGTGAAATCCCTCCCACATCTTACTTACATAGTTCCTCCCTGTACGCATGTTAATGTATCATCACTCTTCTTCCCGAAGCATACCATGCTCATGTTTGTCCATTTAACAGCCATCCCCTATCCCCTGTATCGCCTGGCTTGTTGTCAAATATGCTTACGCCCATTAACCTGGAGCTACAATTTAAATACACTATTTTATCAACTGTGACAGTTAACGCCCCACGTTCCTGATCGCAACTGATGTCGCTCGAGTTCTTGTAATACAGGCCTCTTTGCTCCCTTCGGTCGATCGATGTGGCTCTTTCTGTGGTCACCGTGGTCAGGCATATCAGTAAGGTCATCCATATCTGAGTCCTGCAGAGGGAGATAAACAGTGGATGCCAGTCGTCACCGGTTTAGTCCTTATTATTTACTGGGCTTTTGAATTTCTTAAGTTGTGTCCAGTGTTTCCACCGACCTTTTCCTTTCATATTTACGCATGCGCAAGTCATTAGGACCTCGTAGGGTCCCTGCCAGCAAGGTGCCCATCCTGGTCTGGCGAGTAAGACTCTTACCATCACCCTGTCCCCTACTACTGGTAAATTTTGTTCTTCCTCCATTTCCTCCAATTCCATATCCCTGACTATTTGTTGGTCCCTGACTTCCTGTCTCAGATCATGAAGTTGTTTGCATAGTTCCTTAATAAACCGCCTAATCCTGTCCTGGGCTGGTCCCATGTCTTCACTACCCGTGATCGTGCCCTTGGGCAGTCTCATGGCCCGCCCAGTCATTAGTTCAAACGGGGTTAGTCCGGTTGTGCGATTGGGCGTAGCCCTCAACCTCATTAGGATGCTAGGTAGTAGGTCCGCCCATCCCCTGCTGGTCTCGGCAATGTCCTTTGCGAGTGACGTCTTTAAGGTTTTGTTCATTCTCTCTACCATTCCCGAGCTTTGTAGGTGGTATGGTATGTGAAACCTCTTTTACCCCTAATAGGGCGCATGTCTGCTTGATGACTTTGCCAGTGAAGTGTGTTCCCTGATCTGAGTCTATTTGCAGTGGCACCCCCCATCGGGGTACTATTTCCTTGGCGAAAATCTTTGCGATGGTGGTAGCAGAGCAATCCCTTGTGGCGAATGCTTCTACCCATTGTGTGAACTGGTCTATCACCACTAGGCAATACGTTTTACCTCGGCTAGGGGGCAGTGGTCCAGTGAAGTCTATCTGGACCTGCTCCCAAGGCCCCTTAGGCCGAAGTTGGTGGGACAATCTGATCTTTACGACCTTGCCAGTATTGTACTGGTGTAAGGTTTCCAAAATTTGCAGATCCCCAAAACCTAAGGAAAAAGGACTTTGGAACTACCTCAAAGTGATAAAAATGCATTTGGGCCTAACCTAAGGAATTTAAGACCAAAAACCAAGTTTTGGCATTTTAAAAACATGTCTGGGCCTGTAAAGGGACAAGGAGGTAGGTTTGACCTCTGTAAAAGCAGTTTGGTTATTGTAGTTAATTACACTGTCTGGGGAACTGGGATGACCCCACTCAAGCCCCAGCAGACATTAACATTTGAACAATAGACCCAGGGAGAAGACAGTCCCACCCAAAACACAGGCCCCATCAAAACTGATTACAGGGCCCATCAGAAACATGCATAATAAAACCCACTCAGACCCATTCTATAGAAAGACTGAGTCCAGCCTAGGAAACCAAACACGAAACCAATCACCAGTGATCAACCGAGGAGATCGACAGGATGCAAGCCATCCCAAAAGCCATTTGACACTTACAGAACAGTTACTGGTAACTAGCCTGCCAAAATCAGACAAAGAACCAAGCAGATTTGACGCGCAGATAAGGCCATGTTCAATGGGTGAGATTGAAGGCCTGTTAAAAACCAGTTAACACGCTAGTAAAGTCGTTACCGTTAACGAGCCCGCCAAAACCAGACAATGGACTGAGCAGATTTGGCGGGCAGATAAGGCCACTTCAATTTAGTATAATTGAAGGCCTGTTAAGCAATTCAAAAAGAAGAAGACAAGCCGAGACAAGCTGGTCATCAGCATCACACACACAGTCGAGTGTGGAGACAAGGAGCAACATCACCGACCCAAGCCGAGCTGGAAGCGAGTCGGCATCGCTCACCACTCAGACACACCTGAGTCCAGCTCGTGAAGATACCACCTCAACGGACCTCCAACAACGGTCCCAACACAGTCACCCGGAGCAACAAGCAGCAACAAGTCACCGACGGCTCCACGAGGTCGATCGACACACTAGACAAGGCCTAAAACCATCGCGGAAACCAAAGGCCTCAAGAAACCAATAACCGCATATTACCCCCAACTGACCGGGTAATAGCAGGCCACCGCGACCAACAAAGACCAACTCAAGGGAAGAAAACCCGAAGAACCGTAAAGTTTCCACTCTACAATCTACTCCTGACTTACCCCTGGGTAAGATTTTCCCAAAGACTCTAAACCCTATTGCTGACCAAAAGAAATTGGGTACTCACCAGATAAATCCAAACCGACATCCTACCGCATCAGCGGACTCGCGAAGACTGATCAGAAACGCAGGTGAAGTCCTCTACCGCGTACGGGGTATGGCAGACACTAACCGCCATAAACAGCGAACCCCAAAACCGCGATTTAGCCCAACTGTCAAAGGATTGGGGAGCATTATCCCTGGTCCTTCAAAGCCTAACTTAGCTAGTAAAGTGGGGTTGGGAGGGGTGAAGTATTGTTCTACTGTCATTTCCCTCGCTTGTACCAAAGTGTTCCCCACCTTTAGAGTGTTAAGAGTGTTATTATTTGTGTTTTACCTTTTAATAAAGATTGAAGTTCTTTCATCAAACTCAGTTGTCTGCTGCACCTTTTGTCACAACCCCCAAATAAGTCCAAGGTCTAGAACCAAGAGAGTGGGAGCGATTCGAACCGCTCAGAAGTCAGAGGTGAAGCTGACACAAACCACCACCCCCTACACTGGGCACAGGTAATACAACTGTGGGAATATTTTGCTATGTCCCATCCCATCCCCGGCCACCACCAGCACCGTTCTATACTCCAGTGCATAGCATTTCTTCCGGAGTGTTGATTCCCATGATAGATTTTGAGCAGGTGTTGCCGTATGCATTCAGGGGCTACTACTCATCCCTCCTTTTTCCAAATCCCATGCTCTTCCTTGTCTGCCCCTTTCCTTTTCCACCCTTCCTTCTCTGTTTCAGTCGTTTCCTCATGTAATTTTTGCACATTTACTTCCTCTGGACTGATGGCACAAGCTGCCACCGGCTCCAGGGTCTCCATCGCCACAGCTCCCTTTGCTGCCTCGTCTGCCCACCGATTTCCCCTTTGGATATCATCCTGGACTTTCTGGTGTGCCTTGACCTTTATTACTGATGCCTGTCTGGGCAGCTTCGCCGCCTCGACCAAGTCCCTTACTGTCTCCTCGTGTTGTATATTCCCCACCAGAGGTTATATATCCCCGTCTGCTCCAGGCGACCATGCAATCGTGGACCACCCCATAAGCGTATCTGCTCTCTGTGTAGATGTTCGTGGTCTGGCCTTTAGCTAATTTCAGGGCTTCAGTGAGGGCCGTTAATTCGGCGATCTGTGCGGAAAGTCCCCCTGGGAGCCTCCTCTTTGCCACCGTGTCACCCTCACTATTCACCACCGCCCATCCCGTTCTCGGAACCCCGTCTATGTACTTTCATGATCCGTCCACGAGTAGGATTAGGTCCGCGTTGTCTATGGGTTCTTCCCAGATCCCACTGAGGTCTTCGGAGTCAATGGCCTCCCTACACTCGCACTCTTCTCCCATGTCCGTGATGCCTTCTGCGGGGTTGGGGCCCATATCTCTGACTATTTTTACTGACTTATCCCGTGGTAATAGTATGGCCTCCCAGGTAGCCTTTCGGCTATCCGAGACTGTTTTTTAATCTGCCTGTGTTTAATAACTCTACCAGGGTATGTTTCATGTGTAAGATAACTTCTCCCGTCATAACTATCGGTTCACTAGTCCTCACAGCCCAAGTCACGCAATCGATTGCGGCCACACACCGGGGTATTCCGGTGATGACTGGGGATTGTTTTGTGGAGAAGTATGCCACGGGCCTCATTCGGTCTCCATGTACCTGTGTCACTACCGCGCTATAGTGTCCATTGTCATTGTTTGTATTAATGTGAAATGGTCTCTCCATATCTGGCAACCCGAGTGCTGGGACTGATATGAGCGCCTGTTTCAGTTGTGTGTACGCCCTTTCCTGCTCCTCCCCCGAGTCTATGGGATCCAGTGCCGCCTTCCCTCCTTTCATTAAGTCCTGCATGGGGGCGGCCATTTGTGAGAATCCCTCTATAAAATTACGACAGTAGTTGAAGAGGCCCATGACCCTGCGCATGCCCCGCACATTCAGTGGTCGGGGCATTTTTCTAATGGCTTCCTTTCGGTCTAGGGGCATTGACCTCTTTCCTTGTTCTATGTCGTACCCCAAATACTGCACCCTTGTCTGGCCTATCTGGGCCTTCTTAGGAATTGCCTTGAAGCCGGCGTTTGCCGGAGCCGCTAGGACCGTCACGACTGCCCCCACCTGTCCTCCGGTCATTACGGAGGCGATAAGGAGGTCATCCACATACTGTACTATAGTACTGTTGTACCGGGTCAGATCGAGGGGTTCTAGAATCGAGCTCATAGCTCAGTGAAATATTGCTGGACTATTGTGGAATCCTTGCGGGACCCGCGTCCACGTATACTGCTTATTCCCTACCGTGAAGGCAAATTTCTCTTGTGACTCCTCTGCCAATGGAATCAACCAAAATCCGTTAGCTATGTCCAAGACAGTGAATATTTTGTACTCTGGCTTGAGACCATTGAATATTGTCACCGGACTGGCAATTATGGGATACTCCTTTGGGGTTACATCATTTAAGGCTGTATAATCGATGGTTAAGCGGTACAACCCATCCGGTTTTCCGACCGGCCATACTGGTGAGTTAGTCGAGGAGATTGTTGGTTGCACCACTCCCCGCTCCTTGAGCTGGCGGACAATGTCCGCTACTGCTCGCTGGGCCTCGGGTTTTATCGGGTACTGTCTATGTGGTTTGTGCTGTGGTCCCTTTATTGTTACAGGTGTTGTCTTTACTAGTCCGCAATCCTGCTTATCCTTTGCCCATACCTCCGGGACCTGTTGACAGATCAAACCCCAGGCTCCCTTTTCCTTCCAGTCTATTTCAATAAGGCTGGCCATCCCTAGGCAGGCCATTGCTGCAGCGATGGCCTCGGTTGGGTAGCTGTGTGTTCGAGTGCCCGTATGATTTGACCAAACAACTCGCCCCCCTTTTGGGTCTATTAGGGCGCCTAACTCCCGGAGTATATCAATTCCCAGGACCGTGCCCTCTGTGGTTTTGCAGACCCATAGGTGGGTCGGGATCATCAGCTCGGCTACCTCCAGCAATATGGTCTCACTCCGTTGGGCTCGGAGAGGTCTTCCACCTATTCCTGCTATAAGTATGTGGTGTCGGGTAGTGGGGAGGGGTAAGTCGGTTATGGATATGGAGGCTCCGGTGTCTATTAACATTCTGCACCACCGGTCCCCTAACAGTGCATCAATAAACATCCGGGGGTCCCCCACTCCAGTCGTTCCGGGGGCCGGTACGACCTATTTCTCTGCGGCTAATTTTATCATTTCCCTGACTTCTTCTCGGGTCAGCGGGGTGCTAGACTGTACTATCCCCTGTCTAGGTCCCTGGCCCTCTTTGCCCCCTCCTCTGGCCCAGCAATCTGCTCGGCTGTGACCCGTCTTACGGCAGTTACCACACCTCTGGTCCTTGTTCCCTTTCTCCATTTTACATTCGCAGGCCCTGTGTCCGGGTTTGCCGCAGTTGTAACAATTCCCAGAACAGGTCACCGCCGCTACCCTCCCGCCATGTGCTTCCTTACCCTTTCTGCTTCTCGTATCTACCTCAGTGGCCCGCTCCACAACTTCCTCAAAGTCAGTTCCCACCAGTATTCCTAATTCAAGGATCTTCTGGTGTTCTGCACTAAGTCCTTCCTTCAACATTTTTAGAAACACTGGATCGTCTCTGCCTGGGTTATCTGTTCCCGAGGAGTCGCAATACGTGGTGTATTTTCGCTCCTCGTACTCATGGGCCCTTTCGCCTTTATTCTGGGTTAGTCCCACCACCGCTGACCAGATAGATCGGACTTCCCCTAGTCCTCCCTTTACCAATTGCTTAAAATGGTTGTATCTTCCTGGCTGATTCAATCCCCGGGCATCCTTCCAATTTCCACTAAGGATTAAGTTGGGCATCCCTAGCCAGGTTTGCCGTGGTACCTTGGATTTTACGAGGACGTATATATCTTCCAGGTGAAGTGCATGTACATCTATCATCTCCTCTAACTTATTCCAAAAGTCGGTGTTTGCATGGTTTGTTTGAGGGGTTGGGAGGTCCCTCGTCATCATCTGTTTCTCGGCTGGGGTGAACAGGACAGATCGTGCTGTAGTCTGAGCCTGCCCATTTCCCACTTGTCTAATCTCCATCATAATAGGGGCCATGGCCATTACGCCCTTCGTCCCGGTTTTGGGCAGTGGCGGGGCCGATGGTCCCTCTGTAATCTACGGCTTCCTTCTCTAATTCTCCCCAGTCAACGTTGTCATTATCGTCTGTCGCTCTAAACCTTGGTCCCAGTGCCCGCACCACACTGACCTTAACCTTTTCCTTTTCTATATAACTTTGCACATGTTTACTGAGTTCTAAGTAGCTACTAATAATTATAAGTATTCCCTTCTCTTCCTTACCCTTACACTGGGCGCCCCGCCATTCCCTTTGCCTGTACGGACTGTCGTTCGCACTCCAGCCTTTCTTTTTCATTTTCTCGATTAGTTTCTTATTTTTTTCTGCTATAAATTTGGTTCTTGACCCTTCCGGTCCCCAATCCTCCCCTCCTGTGACCATTTTTAAAAATTCCTCTGGCCTGCACAAACGGTAACTCTGACCTTCCTGCTACAACGCGGTTCTGGTTACCTACGGCGGCTCGCGGTTCTACTGCGCAGAGATCACTCCAGTACCCGCTAGTCTCCTGTTCTGATTCCCTACAGTCTCATGTCCAGCCTTCTGGGGTTCCGCACCTAACTATGGGTGGTAATATAAGGTACTCACCCCACTTGCGGTCCCATTATGGTTGGTCGTTCGACTGCGTCCTGGGAATCCTGCCGACTACGCCAAGTTGTTGTGGGATTTCTCTCTGCCCCAAAGCAGACGGAGACGAGCGTGTACTGGTTCCAAGCCATCTTTATTCAAGCATGTGCAGGGAGAGGCCCTTTCAGTCTGAGCTGAGATGGGAGTCTAATTTTTACATTCGAGCAGTTGGCTTATATACAATCTTACATCTTGTTTCCTTCACATCTTCGGGACTTGGCCAATTAATTGTCCAAGTCACGTACACTTAATCACATCTCCACAAAACACATCGGGGGGAAAATTCAGTTGGTTGCGCCTCCCGTTAGCGCCTTAAGAGGGCGCTAATGGGGCGCAAAGCAACTAGCGCCCTGGGCGCGACGATGTTTGCGCCGCTCGCGAAATTAACTAGACATTTTGCGGTGGCGCTAAACACTACCGCCACGATCTCCTGCGCCGGCAGATCGTGACATCAGTCGAGTGCGCAACGCCCCGGTAGTGCCCTGGTGCGGATATTGAGTGGCGCCCCCTGCCTTACCGCCTGCCGCTAGCAACGACAGGTTGAGGGGAGTGTTTTGCAGTCAGGAAGGGACTGGGGGAGCGCTATTTAAAGGCGACTGCTTCCTGCCTTTTTTTGTTGTTGACATTTTTGAACCACGCATTCTGAGAGAGAAAGAGAGAGGCTTCTAGAGAGATTCAACGCTGTGTGAAGGAGTTTTAGGTACTGGGCAGCACTTTGCAGGTTAATTTTGATTTGCCCTTCCTTGTATCGATTTAGAAGAGACCGTGGGGGCTGCACTCTGAGCTCTTTCCCTGGTACTCTCCATTGTTCTTTCCAGCAGATTTGATGTACAGGTCTCTCCAGGCCGAGATTCAAGGCTGCAATGAGAAGGATGTGGATGGAAAGCAAGATCAACCCTCCCCTTTAAGAACTGGCCGGCGCCATTGTGTGTGTGTTCCATTGCTGACTGACATCACATGAGCTTCGCCAGCGCTCTGAGTTAGCGCCTCGCTCCTCGGCCTATACGCCTTAAGACAGATGTGTAGCGCCTGATTTAGCGCTCCAATCACCTCCAGGGGCGATAAAAGTCAAGTTTGCAGTCGGAGGCGATAATTAGCGCCAGGCGCTAATCTTTGCGCCCGGCCGATAATTGCGCCCCAAATGGGGCGATACTGAATTTCTCCCCCATCTTGTTTATCTCATTTGCCCTGTTTCCACGTCTGCCATTGTTCTACTCTTTAGCTCTGATCCAATTTTGTACACTTAACCACATCTTTTGGAATTGAAGGAGCAATATCAAAATTTGTTTGATTTTGTTATGAAATTTCTGTAAAATGAAATGGAGCAAATAACTCATGTAAGTGTAGAAAACAACTGGGAAATAATAATCACAACATAGTTAGGTTTAATGGAAGAATAGAAAAGATAATGGGGCTGAATGTGCGATCGGAGGCTTCCTGCGGGCGGATGCCTCCGATCATCAAATTTTCTACGCATTTACCTGGTGGTCCGGGAGATACGGAGACTTGCGATCCTGGGCCTCTCCTGGCAGAAACGCATAGAGGCCCACGTATCCCAGGGGCGCATGCGGTTCCCAAGCGCCCCTGGGATCACGTGAGCCAGCCCAACCAATGAAAGAAGGGAATCCCCTTTCATACTTATGGGAATTCCATACGTACAGAACTGTCATAAGTATGAATGGGGATGACATAAAAAATACACGAACACAAGAAATAAATTTATAAAAAATTACATATATAAAATTAATTAAAATGGCATTTAATTAACTATTTTAAACAAAAATTTAATTTTTCGAGAAGAAAGTTATATGTTTTAACGGGGCTAAAAATAAACTTACCTTATTGGACAGGGTTTTTAATGTATAAGTGAGTGATAACATTTTATTTTTTTATTTTTTAAAACTCTTATGCTGGTAAAAGCAAGCCTTACGCCTGCTTTTTCCAGGTGTAAAAATTCCCCAGCCTTTCAGCGGGCAGAAGTTGGGCAAATAGCGCAACTCTCCACCCGCAGAGGCACTTTTCCTGGGGATGCGGAGGATCTGGCAAGAGAATTCTTGACAGATCGCAAATGCCGGGTTTTAGCGCATGTGCTTCGCATGCCTAAACCCAGCACTTGTGCGGCCCCTATGGGCGTGTGCGCACCTCGTATTCACCCGTAGGGGTCACAAAATACGGCCCATTGAAAACTTAAGGATAATGGTGCTGGTCTGGAAAAAGAGTTCAGTGAGATCTCTTCCCACTCCTGCATCGTTACCTCTGGAGTCCCCCAAGGATCTATAATTGGCCCCTTCCTATTTCTCAGCTACATGCTGCCTATTTGCGACATCATACACAAACATATTTAGGAACCACATGTATGCTGATGACACACATCTCTACCTCACCACCAGGTCTCTTGACCCCTCTACTGCCTTTGATTTGTCATGCTGCTTGTCCGACGATGAGCAGAAATTTCCTCCAACTAAATATAGGGAAGGCCAAAGCCATTGTCTTCGGTCCCTGCCACAAACTCCGCTTCCTATTCATCAACTCCATCCCTCTCCCTGGCCATTATCTGAGGCTGAACCAGACCGTTTGCAACCTTGGCGTCCTATTTGACCCTGAGATGATCTTCCGACCCCATGACCAAGACCGCCTACTTCCACCTCTGTAACATCACCCGTCTCCACCCTGCCTCTGCTTGTCTGCTGATGAAACCCTGATCCATGCCTTTGTTACCTCTAGACTCGACTATTCCACGGCTCTCCTGGCCGGCCTCCCACCTTGCACCCTCCCTAAACTTGAACTCATCCAAAACTCTGCTGCCTGTATTATAACTCGTACCAAGTCCCATTAACCTTGTGCTCACTGACTTACATTGACACCTGGTTTGGCAACGCCTCAATTTAAAAATTCTTATTCTTGTTTCCAAATCTGTCCATGGCCTCAGCTCTCCCTATATCTGTAACCCCCACCAACTCTACAACCCTCCGAGATCTCTGTACTCCTCCAATTCTAGCCTCTTGCGCATCCCCGATTTTAATCACTTCACCATTGGCGGCCCTGCCTTCAGCTGCCTAGGCCCTAAGCTCTTAAATTCCCTTCCTAGACCTCTCTGCCTCTCTACCTCTCTTTCCTCCTTTAAGACACTCCTTAAAACCTTGCTCTTTGACCCGGCTTTAGGTCACCTGTCCTAATGTCTCCATGTCAACTTTTGTTTGAGAACACTCCTGTGAAGCACCTTGGGATGTTTTACTATGTTAAAGACGCTATATAAATGGAGGTTGTTGTTGTTGTTTTTGAGATAAGAAATAATCTGACCAAATTAACTGCTAAGGACATTTAGCAAACGGGTCAACGGATCAGTAGTGGGAAATTGTCAAATATGAGATGGAAAAGAGTAAAAAAATAGATATATAAGCAAAATACTGCGGATAATGGAAATCTGAAATAAAAACAGAAAATGCTGGAAACACTCAGCAGGTCAGGCAGCATCTGTGGAGACAGAAACAGAGTTAACGTTTCAGGTCGATGACCTTTCATCAGAATTGGAAAAAGTTAGAGTTGTAGCAGATTTTAAGCAAGTGCAGGGGCAGGGAAAGGGGGGAGGGGAGAAAAGAACAATGGGGAAGGTCTGTCATAGGGTGGAAGGCAGGAGAGATTAAATGACAAAAGGTCTGATTGTACAAAGCAAAAGGAGATGGCAATGGGACAAGTAAAGAAACAAAAGATGGGTCTAGAAGAGGGGTAAATGGGAATGGCAGAATCAACAACAGCTGCCATCTGAAAAAAAAGGGGCAGAGATTATGATCTGAAATTGTTGAACTCTATGTTGAGTCCAGAAGGCTGTAAAGTGCCTAATCGAAAGATGAGGTGCTGTTCCTCGAGCTTACATTGAGCTTCATTGGAACAGTGTAAGAAGCCGGGGAGAGAGAGGTCAGAGTGGGAGTGGAGCAGAGAATTAAAGTGACAAGCTCGGGGTCACGCTTACGGACTGAATGGAGGTGTTCTGCAAAACGATCACCCAATCTACGTTTGGTCTCCCCAGTGTAGAGGAGACCCAATCGTGAGCAGCGAATATTGTATATTAAATTGCAAGAAATACAAGTAAATCGCTGTTTCACCTGGAATGAGTGTTTGGGGCCCTGGACGGTGGGAAGGGAGGAGGTGAAAATGCAGGTGCTGCATCTCCTGCGCTTGCACGGAAGGTGCCATGGGAAGGGGAGGGGTTGATTGAGGAGTGGACCAGTGTGTCGTGGAGGGAGCAGTCCCTTTGAAATGCTGAAAGGGGATGTGTTTTGTGGTGGGATCACGCTGGAAGTGGCGGAAATGGTGGAAGATGATCCGTTGAATGTGGAGGCTGGTGGGGTGGAATGTGAGGACAAGGTGAACCCTATCGTGGTTCTGGGAGGGAGGGGAAGGGGTGAGACCATAAGTGCGGAAAATGGAACGGACACGGTCGAGGGCCATGTCAACCATGGTAGAGGGAAATCCTCGGTTGAGGATCAAGGAAGACATGTCGGAAGCACTAGTATGGAAGTTGGCATCGTCAGAACAGATGTGATGGAGACAAAGAAACTGGGAGAATGGAATAGATTCCTTACAGGAAGCGGGGTGCGGGTGGGTATAGTCTCAGGATAAGGGGTAGACCATTTAAGACTGAGATGAGGAGGAATTTCTTCACTCAGAGGGTTGTGAATCTTTGGAATTCTCTGCCCCAGAGGGTTGTGAATGCTGAGTCTTTGAGTATATTCAAGGCTGAGTTAGCCAGATTTTTATACTCTAGAGGAATCAAGCGATATGGAGATTGGACGGGAAAGTGGAGTTGAGGTCAATGATCAGCCATGAGCTTATTGAATGGTGGAGTAGGCTTGAGACTTGCCTTTCACAACCTCAGGACGTCCCAAAGTGCTTTACAGCCAATTAAGTACTTTTAAACTGTAGTCACTGTTGCAATGTAGCAAACGCAGCAGCCAATTGCGTACAGCAAGCTCCCACAAACAGCAATGTGATAATGACCAGATAATCTGTTTTTTTTAGTGATGTTGGTTGAGGGATATATATTAGCCAGGACACCAGGGATAACTCCCTTGCTCTTCTTCGAAACAGTGCCATGGGATCTTTTACATCCACATGAAAAAGCACATGGGGCTTCGGTTTAACGTTTCATCTGAAAGAAGGCACTTACGACAGTGCAGCACTCCCTCAGAACTGCACTGGAGTGTCAGCCTAGATTTTCGTGTTTAGGTCTCTGGAGTGGGACTTGAATCTATAACCTTCTGGCTCAAGGACAGCTAGCACAGAATTGTGAAAGGCAACATCATGTTTGACAAATTTATTAGAATTTCTTGAAGAAGTAATTGATTGGATAGATAGAGGTAATACAGCTGATGTAGTGTACGTGGATTTTTAGAAGGCATTCGATAAGCTGTCATTGGCGGCAACTGGCTTGACCATAGTACTAATGATTTATGTTATCTAGCCTTGGACACATTGGCCCTGAAATTCCTATATTGGAGAAGGGCATAAATCAAGATTGCACCTTTGTGGGGCCAGGAATTTCTGACAGGGCCGATTTATGCTGGAGTTCCACAGAAGAAATCTTATTCAGGTTCAGCCAGGTTTAAGAATCGCCAATCCTCACAGTGACACACAAATGCAGATGGAATTAGGACGCAATGAAATCACTTCCTAAATTCCGGTACTTCCACTTTTCCACATACCCTTGAGAATGTATGCCATTGTTTAAAAGATCCAGTTTGCAATGACCCACTCATCAAGGCAAAATACATAATTAAAAGGACACTGCTCACTGAGGTTGACAAATTTGCTGGAGTTCTTTGAGGATGTAACGAGCAGGGTGGATAAAGGGGAACCAGTAGATGTCGTGTATTTGGATTTCCAGAAGGCATTCGATAAGGTGCCACATAAAAGGTTACTGCACAAGATAAGAGCTCACGGGGTTGGGGGTAATATATTAGCATGGATAGAGGATTGGCTAACTAACAGAAAACAGAGAGTCAGGATAAATGGGTCATTTTCAGTTGGCAGGCTGTAACCTGTGGGGTGCTGCAAGGATCAGTGCTGGGGCCTCAACTATTTACAATCTATATTAATGACTTGGATGAAGGGACTGAGTGTACTTTAGCCAAATTTGCTGATGATACAAAGATAGGTGGGAAAGCAAATTGTGTGGAGGATGCAAAGAATCTCCAAAGGGATATAGATAGGCTAAGTGAGTGGGCAAAAATTTGGCAGATGGAGTTTAATGTGGGAAAATGCGAGGTTATCCACTTTGGTAGGAAAAATAAAAAAGCAAATTATTATTTAAATGGGAAGAGATTACAAAATGCTGAGGTACAGAGGGATCTGGAGGTCCTTGTACATGAATCACAAAAAGTTAGCATGCAGGTACAGCAAGTAATTAGGAAGGCAAATGGAGTGTTGACCTTTATTGCAAAGGGAATGGAGTATAAAAGTAGGGAAGTCCTGTTACAACTGTACAGGGCGTTGGTGAGACCACACCTGGAGTACTGCGTACAGTTTTGGTCTCCTTATTTAAGGAAGGATATACTTGCATTGGAGGCAGTTCAGAGAAGGTTCATGAGGTTGATTCCGGAGATGAAGGGGTTGTCTTATGAAGAAAGGTTGAGCAGGTTGGGCCTATACTCATTGGAGTTTAGAAGAATGAGAGGGGATTTATTGAAACATATAAGATTCTGAAGGGGCTTGACAGGGTAGATACAGAAAGGATGTTTCCCCTCGTGGGGGAATCTAGAACTAGGGGGCATAATTTCAGAATAAGGGGGCATCCTTTTAAATCGGAAATGAGGAGGAATTTCTTCTCTCAGAGGGTCGTGAATCTTTGGAATTCTCTTTTCCAGAGAGCTGTGGAGGCTAGGTCATTGAATATATTTAAGGTGGAGATAGACAGATTTTTGAAAGGTAAGGGAGTCAAGGGTTTGGGGAGCGGGCAGGGAAGTGGAGTTGAGGCCAAGATCAGATCAGCCATGATCTTATTGAATGGCGGAGCAGGCTTGAGGGGCCAAATGACCTATTCCTGCTCCTACGTCTTATGTTCTTATGTTGCTTGTAGAGACTTCTTGTAAGCCCCCAATGTAGACCTGTATATTTATATGAACTGCAAAGGCTTTCATTCCATAAATGTGTAGCTCCTTTAAAGTGACAGACACAGCTTCTTTCACATGAATTCATGACACCCGAAGACATATGATGCTTTTATACATCATCGGTTCAGTGTCTCAGTTCTACTTCAGCAGCAGAGACAAGGTGCAGGATGGCTGAGTGACCAGGGATACCTGTTACTCCCGGACTCCTGATGCCTCTTCAGAGGACCAGCAGTGCTGCAAAGAAGCACTACAATGATGCACATGTGAAGACAAGAATTAAGCAAGTTATTGGGATGCTCAAAGCAATGTTCCAGTGTCTAGATAAGTCTAGGGTTGCCTTGCAAAATGCGCCTAACATTGTCTTGTAAACTGTGGTAGTGTGTTGTGTGCTTCACAACTTTGCAATCAGGAAATCGCTGATGGTAGATGACCTAGAACATGCCTGAGAGCTTGATGATAACACTGTTGACACTGTGCCTTTCCTGGCTCCACAACAATACTGCGGAGCGCTGCTGGCTTGCGCTTGCCCCCTTCTATTTGCCTCCCCCCCAGGACTTAACTGTGGGCTGGCTTGGTGCCCAAGCCGGTTAATTTTTGAACCCCAGACTACACATCAGCAGCCTATAGATAAACTGATAGCATACCTCAGAGTTCACAATACAAATGATCAGGGTCACTGATTTATGGTGACTAAATGAGTTCTGTTTTAATTTCTTGGGATTCTGGCAATTTTTACTAGTATTTTGAGAATCAAATTCCACAATTCTGTCCATTTATACTTAGAGTCACTGATTTATGGTGACCGAATAAGAAAAATTCCCTTTTTATTTCATGGGATTCCAGGAATCTTACCAGTGTTTTGGGAACTGTATCCATAATTAAAACCAGAAGGTAATGGACTTCCAAAGGAATTGTTTTTGAAACTCAACCAGCAAGTCAAGAAAAAATTCAAGAATTGTTTATGCAAACACTGTGCAATAAAACTGACGTCTGTGATGTTATGTGGATACTATCAGATTAAACTGGACTGTTTAATAATTTCACTTGAAATAGGAAACTGAATGGGGCTGACTCATGAAAATTGAAAAATTAGAGGCAAGTCATTTCTCCTATCTATCGTGTTGGTATCAAAAAAGGGTCCAGGCTACTTGGAAGTGAATTATGAGAGGAGAGATCAGTGCTTAGGGAGTGACCTACATTCGATACTAGGTTTTTCATATCTGCAAGTACAGTTCGTCAGCTCCAGTTTCACACTTCACTATGAAATTACTAAGTAGCACAATTTGATCTCTAGAGGCTGAGCATGCATCTTCTTTGCCAAAGATCTCTGCTTTGAGGGGAAGGCAATTCAATGAGTAAGTACCGTAGGAGCGATGTTTTCCAAATTTAATATTTTTAAATACTTTTTTTTGCTGCATCTGTGTGCAAGCTATTTAGTCTTCATGCACCACTCAACTACATGGAGCCCATGGGCCACATATAAAGAATGACAATAGAAATCACCAAATTCAAGGAACACACATAAAACACTGCTCTCCATGCTAAGTTACAAACTAGCTATTTGAATTTGGCCCTACTTTTAGAAGTGGAGGTTTTGGGGGACTGGGAGTCAATCCAGGTCAATGAGCACAAGAGTGATGGGTGAGCAGGACTTGGTGTGGGATAGGGAATGGAGAATTCAAGGCTAGAAGAATGAGAGGTAATCTCATTGAAACATACAAGATTCTGAAGGGGATTGACAGGGTAAATGCTGAGAGGTTGTTTCCCCTGGCTGGAGTGTCTAGAACTAGGGGGCATAGTCTCAGGATAAGGGGTCGGCCATTTAAGACTGAGATGAGGAGGAATTTCTTCACTCAGAGGGTTGTGAATCTTTGGAATTCTCTGCCTCAGAGGGTTGTGAATGCTGAGTCTTTGAGTATATTCAAGGCTGAGGTAGCTAGATTTTTGGACTCTAGGGGAATCAAGGGATATGGAGATCGGACGAGAAAGTGGAGTTGAGGTCGATGATCAGCCATGATCTTATTGAATGGCGGAGCAGGCTCAAGGGGCCGTATGGCCTACTCCTGCTCTTATTTCTTATGTTCTTATGTTCTTATGGACAGCAGAGTTTTAGATGAGCTAAAGTTTACAGAGAGTGGAGGATGGTAGGCCAGCCAGTAGAGCATTGGAACTGTCAAGACTGAAGGTGACAATGGTATGGATGAGGAGCAGACAGGCTGAGAAATGGGCGGAGGTTATGCAGGTGAAAGTATATGGTCTTTATGATGGAACGGATATAGAGTTGAAACAGTCTTGTTCAATCTGAGACAGTGTCTGAGGTGGGGGTGGAATCAGTGGTGAGGGTACGGAGATTGTAGCTGCGTCTAAAGTTACATTGAATTACATAGAATTTACATTGCAGAAACAGGCCATTCAGCTCAACTAGTCTATGCCGGTGTTTATGCTCCATATGAATCTCATCCCACCCTACTTCATCTAACCCTATCAGCATAACCTTCTATTCCTTCTTCCCTCATGTATTATATAGCTTCCCCTTAAATGCATCTATGCTATTTGCCTCAACTACTCCATGTGGTAGCAAGTTTCACATTTTAACCACTCTCTGGGTAAAAAAGGTTCTCCTGAAATCTTAATTGGATATATTAGTATATATCTCCGCATCATGACCACTATTGACACCACACACCGGCATCTCCGCATCAGGATATATTAGTGACTATCTTATATTTATGACCTCTAGTTTTGATCTTCACACAAGTGGAAATATCTTCTCTACATCTACCCTATCGAACCCCTTCATAATTTTAAAGACCTCTATTAGGTCACCCCTCAGCCTTCTCTTTTCAAGAGAAAAAAGACCCAGCCTATTCATCATTTCCTGATAGGTGTAACCTCGCATTTCTGGTATCATCCTTGTAAATCTTTTTGGCACCCTCTCCAGTGCCTCTATATCCTTTGAATAATATGGCGATTAGAATTGTACACAGTAGTCCTAGTGTGGTCTAAGTGGTCGAACCAAGGTTCAATACAAGTTTAGCATAACTTCTCTATTTTTCAATTCTATCCCTCTAGAAATAAATCCTAGTGCTTGGTTTGCTTTTTTATGGCCTTGTTAACCTGTGTCGCTACTTTCAGTGATTTGTGTATTTGTACTCCGAGATACCTTTGCTCTTCTACCCCATTTAGATTCTTATTTTCCAAGTAATATGTGACCTCCTTATTTTTCTTACCAAAATGTAATACATCACTTTTATGTGTTGAAATTCATTTGCCAATTATATGCCCATTCTGAAAGTTTATTAATGTGTTCTTGTCATTTGTTGCAGTCCTCCTCAGTATTGACTATCCCCCCCAATTTGATGTCATTCGCAAAGTTAGAAATTGTGTTTTTGATTCCAAAGTCTAAGGGGGAGAAATTCGGTATCGCCCCGTTTGGGGCGCAATTATCGGCCGGGCGCAAAGTTTAGCGCCTGGCGCTAATTATCGCCTCCGACTGCAAACTTGGCTTCTATCGCCCCTGGAGGTGATTGGAGCGCTAAATCAGGCGCTACACACCTGTCTTAAGGCGCAAAGGCCGAGGAGCGAGGCGCTACCTCAGAGAGCTGGCGAAGCTCAGGTGATGTCAGTTAGCAATGGAACACAGAGACACTGGCGCCGGCCAGTTCTTAAAGGGGAGGGTCGATCTTGCTCTCCAGCCACACCCTGCTCATTGCAGCCTTGAATCTCGGCCTGGACAGACCTGAACTTGAAATCTGCTGGAAAGAAGAATAGAGAGGCCCAGGGAATGAGCTCAGCGCTTCAGCGACCGGGCCTTGGTGGCTCTGGTTGGCGCAGTGGAGTGCGCAAGGTCAGTACTCTACCCACAGAGTGGCAGGAGGACATTGCCACGCGAATATAGAAGAGTGTGGAGGGAGGTGGCTCAGCACGTCTCCTCCAGGAGCATGGTGCCCAGGACCCACACCCAATGTCGGAAGAAGTTCAATGACCTCACTCGGGTGGTCAGGGTGAGTGACTGCTTTTCAATACCTCTCCATCCCTCCATCTCAACCTCACTCTGTGGCCAGAGGGTTTAAAAACCTCAAATGCCCAGCACTCATCCAAGACATATGGCCATCTCATAAAACACACACGCGCACATTCCACACCTTGCATACATTAAGGGCTATTCAACTATGGGAGGCACATCAGGCAAACACATGGCTGCACATTTACTCAGACGCCGTCCTTTTTATTGCAGGCCAAGCTATCTCACAACAGGCACCAGCAGCAACGCACCGGTGGAGGACCGGCTGAGCTGCAGCGGTTTGGAGGTGCGCATGCACAGGTGCCAGCCAGGTGATAGGTCCCGTGGCCGCTGGAGAGGTCGACACCCTTGGGGACAGCAATGGTAAGTTCATCAGCTTTCTCTCCTCTCTCATTCCACTTGCCCCTCACAACACCTGCGTTTTACACTTTCAATCCAACTTACTAAATGTCTCCAGTCCTTGCTCCCTTACTGCCCCCCTGTCCTGACGCTAAAGTCACTCTTGTACCTCCCTGCTTTCAGATAGTGAACCACCAGCTGACCAGCCTGTCCCTCAACCAACCAGTGGGAGCGACGCCCCAGGCGAGGAGGAAGAGGAAGCCGGAGCCTCAGTGCCGACGTCTCCCAAGGGGGCCCATGCCCACACTGGGACCACGCCTTCCCTGGAGGGGAGCAGGGGGGAAGGGTCTGATGAGGATGAAGCTCCGGGACCCAGCGGGCTGCAGCAACGCCATGGAGGTAGGGAAGCTTGGGGGCAAGTGAGTCCTGCTGCACTGGATGCAGAGGAGGAGCGCGTCATTGCGGAAATGAATAGCCAGGCCTTGAACATGCACACTCAGCTCATGGGTGCAATGGCAAGGGTGCCCGAAAGCATTGATGGACTGGCACGGAGTGTGGAGCACTCTGCTGCAGCACAGGCCGACGCAACGCAACGGCTTAGTGCTGCAATTCAGTCACTGGCTGCTGCCATCCAATCTCAGACTGCTCTCATGCAGTCTCAGATTGAGGTAATGCAAGTACTGACTGCTGCCATCGTCGCTGGTTCGGTTATATTTCCCCGGGGCTCTCACGGTGCCGCAGCAGGCCAGCAATCCGTGCTTGAGCAGATTGCTCCGGATGCTGAGATACTGCCCCGTGGGAGTGCCAGTGTGTCGGTCGAGTAGGAAGGTGCTGTCCTCTCTCAGGATGACAGCATTCCTGCTCCCACCACTGTCACTTCCCCATTGCACTTGCTACCGCCTGCAACACAGCCAGCCCAAACTGCTGCCGCCCATCAGAGTTGGTGCAGTCTGCAGCCGGGGCCTCCAGGCCCAGAGCTGATCGAGGTCATCCTTCAAGGGCATCTGTAGTCTCAGCATCTGACAATCAGCAGCCTTTCCACCAGTCTTGCTGCAGCCACTGGGGCCCCATTACGGAGGAGCAGTAGGGTGGGAAGGGAGGAAGTGCGCAGGGGATGGGGATCACCCTCGAAGGGCAGACAGTAGGAGGTCTAAATAAATAGTGGGAATGTTTGTAGTAAGGGTCGAGGTTCATGTGATTACATTTGTTTACTGTTTTGCCATTTTTCTCCAGCTTGTGAGAACCAGTTCTGTTAATTAATGATTTGTTGTGTTTGTTTCTAATTGTTTGTCCTGAATAAATGACACACACAGAGTTTGTTAAATAAAAAAGTTGTTGTATTCAAAATTTACATCTTTGGCCTTTGGAATCATTGCAGCTTTGGCCGGCTATAGGGGGTGCGGGTTGCTTTCCATGATGTTGTTCTCCATGCCAGAAGCCATCTTCTGAGTAGGGGCCTAGAAGCGCTTGTTATCAGCCGTTGATGGATGGCCCTTGCAGTGGCAACATTGTGGGCCTACCTCCCACCTTGGTGCTGCTGCTGATCATCCTCCTCATTCTCCTCCTCCTCTTCCTCTTTCTCTTCCTCCTCCTCTTCCTCCTCCTCCTCCGGTGGTGCACCAATCCCTGGTGGCTGGGTCCTCAGGATTGCCAGGTCGTGAAGCATGCAGCACACAACTATGAAGAGGGAGACTCGCTCAGGCGAGTACTGCAGGGCTCCTCCTGAGTGGTCCAGACAGCGGAACCGTTGCTTGAGCACGCCGATCGTCTGCTCAATTATGTTCCTGGTGGCGATATGGCTCTCATTATACCGCAGCTCGGCAGAGGTGTTGGGGTTACGGAGCGGTGTCATCAGCCAGGTGCAGAGTGGATAACCCTTGTCCCCGAGGAGCCATCCATTTGGGTGATGCGGTGCCTGGAAAAGGTCTGGCACACCAGTCTGGCGCAGGATGAAAGCATCGTGGCTGCTGCCAGGATAGCAGGCATTGACGGCGAGTATGAGCTGTCTGTGGTCACAGACCAACTGCATATTTAATGAGTGGTAGCCCTTGCGGTTTCAGAAAACCTCTGCATTTTCATGCGGTGCCCGCAATGCCACATGCGTGCAGTCAATGGCGCCCTGCACCATGGGGAAGCCCGCTACCCTAGCAAAGCCACATCCGCGTTCATGCTGTTTGGCCCGGCTCATGGGGAAAGAGATGTACTGGCATCTCCTTTTATACAGGGCATTTGTCACCTCCCGGATACAGCAATGGACAGCGAACTGGGAGATACTGGCGATGTCCCCAGTAGCTGCTTGAAAGGAGCCGGTGGCATAAAAATTCAGAGCCACTGTCACCTTCACTGCCACTGACAGAGATGTCCTGGTCCTCAGTTGAGGCTGCATATCTGGTTGCAGCAGGTGGCTGAGCTCAGTGACCACCTCCTTGCTGAAGCGCAGCCTGCGCAAACACTGCTTCTCAGACAAATGAATGTAGGAGAATTGCTCCCGGAATACCCTGGGAGGGTAAGGTCTCCTGTGCAGAGGCCTGTTGGCCCTCCTCCCTCTGGCCATGTTTACCACTCTCTCTCTGCGTCTCTGATGCCTCTGATTCTGGAGGTGCAGGACGACGCCCCGCATCAGTGCAGCACCCATAGTCTCTTCTAAATCGAAGCAAGGAAGGTCAAATCAAAAAGAACCTGCAAAGTGCTGCTCAGTACCCAAACCTCCTTCACACAGCATTGAATCTCTCAGAATCTCTTTCTCTCTCTCAGAATCTCTCTCTCTCTCTCAGAATGTGTGGTGCAAAAATGTCCCCAACAAAAAAAGGCAGGAAGAGGCCGCCTTTAAATAGCGCTCCCCCAGCCCCTTCCTGACTGCAAAACGCTCCCCTCGACCTGTCATTGTTAGCGGCAGGCAGAAAGGCAGGGGGCACCACTCAATATCCGGTCCGGGGCGCTACCTTGGGGGTTTCACGCTTGACTAACATCACAATCTGCGGGTGCAGGAGATCGTGGCGGTACTGTTTAGCGCCGCCGCAAAATGTCTGGTCAATTTTGCAAGCGGCGCGAACATTGCCACGCCCGGGCGCTAGTTGCTTTGCGCCCCTTTAGCGTCCTCTTAGGGCGCTAACGGGAGGCGCTAATCAACCGAATTCTCCCCCCTAAATCTTTAATATAAATTGTGAACAACATTGGTCCAAGCACTGATCCTTGTGGGACCCCACTTCCCACCTTCTGTCACCCTTTACCCCTACTCTCTGCTTTCTGTCTTGAAGCCAGCTAGCTATCCATTCTGCTACTTGTCCCCTGACATCGCATTCTCTGACCTTATTCATTAGTCTATTATGTGGTACCTTATCGAAGGTCTTTTGGAAACCTAGATAAATTACATCTACTACATTGCCCTTGTCTACTCTCTCTGTTACCTCTTCAAAGAATATAATGAGGTTGGTCAAGCAAGACTTTCCCTTTCGAAACCCATGCTGACTATTCATTATTATATTTTTGGTTTCTAGATGTTCTTCTATTTTTTCCTGTAGTAGGGATTCCATTATTTTTCCTACTACCGATGTTAAGCTGACTGGTCTATAATTCCCTGGACATGTCCTAGCTCCCTCATTAAATATAGGTATTACGTTAGCTATCTGCCAATCTTCTGGCATGACACCTTTTTCTAACGAATTATTAAATATGTGTAATAGTGCCTCTGCTATCTCTTCCCTAGATTCTTTTAAAATGTGTGGATGTAATCCAGGGGTTTTATCCTCTTTGAGTTTGATTAGTTTATTTAATATTTCTCCTGATTTTATTTTAAATGCGGTTATATCATTTCTAATCTCATCTTCCGATGCCATGTCCACCTGATCTGTCTCCCTGGTAAATACTGAAGCAAAGTAATTATTTACTATATCTGCCATTTCAATATCGCTGTCCGTTATTTTATCCTGACCATCCCTTAGTGGCCCTATTCCCATTCCAACTTTCCTTTTTTCATTTAGCTGGCTGCAGAATATTTTACTACTTTGTTTTATGTTCTTTGATAATTTAATTTCATAGTTCCTCTTGGCCTTCCTAATTTGTTTTTGACTTCTCTCCTAATCTCTTCATATTCTCCCTTGTCATGCTCTCCCCTGCTATCCATGTGTATGCCTCTTCCCTTACCCACAATTTTTCCCTTATGTCTTTAATCATCCATGGTGTTCCATTAGTGTTTAGCTTGTTCTTGTTTTTTAGCAGAATATATTTTTCCTGGACTCTGTTGAATACCGTTTTAAGTGCTTTCCATTGTTGTTCTACATCATTGTTTGCCAATATGGTTGTCCATTTTATTTTCCCAAGTTCTATTCTCAGCCCCTCAAAATCGGCTTTTCTCCAATCTACTTATAACCTTCTCAATTATTATCTTAAAGTGTGTAAAAGTGGAGGAGCCTCAGCCTTTGCAATTGTCCAACAGGTTTGAGGTTCTTACGGCCTGTATGGATGAAAGCGGTGGTTGCAGGGTGGATGAGCAAACTGACCATGGCACCGAGGTACAGGAAGCCATTCAAGCGGGGGGAGTTAATAGGAATGTAGTGGTAATTGGGGACAGCATAGTCAGGGGGATAGATATGGTTCTCTGCGGCCAAGAGCGAGAGTCCAGACGGCTGCGTTGCCTGCCCGGTGCCAGGGTTCGGGACATCTGCTCTGGGCTGGAGAGGAACTTGCAGTGGGAGGTGGAGGAGCCAGTGGTCATGGCCCATGTAGGTACCAATGACATAGGTAGAACTAGGAAAGAGGTTCTGCTGAGAGAGTATGAGCAGCTAGGGGCTAAATTAAAAAGCAGAACCTCAAGGGTAATAATGTCTGCATTATTACCTGAGCCACGAGCAAATTGGCATAGGGTAAATAAAATTAGAGAGATGAATGCGTTGCTCAAAGACTGGTGTGGGAGAAATGGGTTTCGATTCCTGGGGCACTGGCACCAGTACTGGGGAAAGTGGGATCTGTATCATTGGGACGGTCTTCACCTGAACCGTGCTAGGACCAGTGTTCTGGCGAGTCCTATAAATAGGGTGGTAGAGAGGGCTTTAAACTAAATATTGGGGGCATGGGCTCAAATTTGGGAAGATGTGGTAATTCAAAGATTAGAGACAAGGCAATAGAGAAAGGTATTAATATGGGAAATGATAAACAGACCGTGGCAGGAAGGGATAGAGAGTACAAATCTAAGAGTAAATCAACAGATAAGGCTAGAGGTTACAAAAATAATAAAAGGACAAAACTAAAGGCTCTGCATCTGAATGCATGTAGTATTCGAAACAAAACAGATGAACTGATAGCACAAATAGAAATGAATAAATATGATCTGATAGCCATTACAGAAACATGGCTGCAGGATGACATAGATTGGGACCTGAATATTGAAGGCTACATGATATTTAGGAAGGACAGGAAGGTGGGAAAAGGTGGAGGGGTGGTTATGTTAATTAATGATGGTATTAGCACAATAGAGAGGGATGACCTAAGTTCAGGAATCCAGGATGTAGAAGCGGTTTGGGTAGAGATCAGAAATAATAAAGGCAAGAAGTCACTTGTAGGAGTGATGTACAGGCCCCCTAACAGTAACCACATGGTAGGATGGAGTATAAAGGAAGAAATAATGGGAGCTTGTCAGAAGGGTACGGCAATAATCATGGGGGATTTTAATCTGCATATAGAGTGGAAAAATCAGATGGGCAAAGGTAGCATAGATGAGGAGTTCATGGAATGTTTTCAGGATAGTTTCTTACAACAGCACGTTCTGGAGCCAACCAGAGAGCAGGCTATACTAGACCTGGTATTGTGCAACGAGATAGGATTAATTAATGACCTCATAGTGAAGGCGCCCCTAGGTAGCAGCGATCATAATATGATTGAATTTTACATTCAGTTTGAGAGAGAGAAGAGTGGGTCCAAGACTAGTATTTTAAACGTAAATAAGGGCAATTATGAGGGCATGAAAGCAGAGCTAGCTAAAGTGGACTGGCAAATTAGGTTAAGGGATAGGTCAATAGAGTTGCAGTGGCAGACATTTAAGGGGATATTTCAAAATACACAGAATATATACATTCCAACAAGAAAGAAAAATTCCAAGGGGAGGACCCACCATCCGTGGTTAACTAAAAAGTCAAAGATAGTATTAAACTTAAAGAAAAAGCAAATAATTGCACAAAGATGGGTGGCAGGTCAGAAGATTGGACAGAATATAAAAAACAGCAAAGGATGACTCAAAGATTAATAAGGAGAGAAAAATTAGAGTACGAGAGAAAGCTAGCTAGAAATATAAAAACAGATAGAGTTTCTATAGATATTTAAAAAAGAAGAGTTAACAATGTGAGCATTGGTCCTATAAAAAGTAAGTCTGGGGAATTAATAATGTAAAATAAGGAGATGGCAGTTGAATTGAACAGGTATTTTGCATCGGTCTTCACTATAGAGAATACAAGTAACATCCCAGAAATAGCTGTAAATCAGGAAATGGAAGGGAGGGAGGAACTCAAGAAAATTATAATCACCAGGGAAGTGGTACTGAGCAAATTGTTGGAGCTGCGGGTTGACAAGTCCCCGGGTCCTGATGGACTTCATCCTAGGGTCTTAAAAGTGGCTAGTGAGATAGTTGATGCATTGGTTTTAATTTTCCAAAGTTCCCTAGATTCGGGGAAGGTTCCATTAGATTGGAAAATAGCGAATGTAACTCCTTTATTCAAAAAGGGAGGGAGACAGAAAGCAGGAAACTACAGGCCAGTTAGCTTAACATCTGTCATAGGGAAGATGTTAGAAGCTATTATTAAAGATGTCATAGCAGGGCATTTAGAAAAGTTCAAAGTAATCAGGCAGAGTCAACATGGTTTTGTGCAAGGGAAATCATGTTTAACCAATTTATTGGAGTTCTTTGAGGAAGTAACATGTGCTGTGGATAAAGGGGAACCGGTGGATGTACTGTACTTAGATTTCTAGAAGGCATTTGATAAGGTGCCACATCAAAGGTTATTGCGGGAGATAAAAGCTCATGGTGTAGGGGGTAACATATTGGCATGGATAGAAGATTGGCTAGCTAACAGGAAACAGAGAGTAGGCATAAATGGGTCATTTTCTGATTGGCAAGATGTAACGAGTGGTGTGCCACAGGGATCAGTGCTGGGGCCTCAACTTTTTACAATTTATATAAATGACTTGGATGAAGGGACCGAAGGTATGGTTGCTAAATTTGCTGATGACACAAAGATAGGTAGGAAAGTAAATTGTGAAGAGGACACAAGGAGGCTACAAAGGGATATAGATAAGTTAAGTGAGTGGGCAAAGATCTGGCAAATGGAGTATAATGTGGGAAAATGTGAAGTTGTCCATTTTGGCAAGAAGAATAAAAAAGAAGCATATTATCTAAATGGTGAGAGATTGCAGAGCTCTGAGATGCAGAGGGATCTGGGTGTCCTCGTGCATGAATCGCAAAAGGTTACTATGCAGGTACAGCAAGTAATTAGGAAAGCTAATAGAATGTAAACATTTATTGCGAGGGGAATTGAATACAAAAGTAGGGAGGTTATGCTTCAGTTATACAGGGCATTGGTGAGACCACATCTGGAGTATTGTGTACAGTATTGGTCTCCTTATTTAAGGAAGGATGTAAATGTGTTGGAAGCAGTTCAGAGAAGGTTTACTAGACTAATACCTGGAATGGGCGGGTTTTCTTATGAGGAAAGGTTGGACAGGCTAGGCTTGTATCCGCTGGAGTTTAGAAGAATAAGAGGTGACTTGATTGAAACATATAAGATCCTGAGGGGTCTGGACAGGGTGGATGTGGATAGGATGTTTCCTCTTGTGGGAGAATCTAGAACTAGGGGTCACTGTTTAAAAATAAGGGATCGCCCATTTAAGACAGAGATGAGGAGACATTTTTTCTCACAGAGGATCATGAGTCTTTGGAACTCTCTTCCTCAGAGGGCGGTGGAAGCAGAGTCTTTGAATATTTTTAAGGCAGAGGTAGATAGATTCTTGATAAGTAAGGAGGTGAAATGTTATGGGGGTAGGCGGGAATGTGGAGTAATCAGATCAGCCATGATCTTATTGAATGGCGGAGCAGGCTCGAGGGGCCGAGTGGCCTACTCCTGCTCCTAATTCGTATGTTCGTATGTTCGTATTATATTATGGGCAGTATTGCCTAGATGTTTCCCTACTTTTACTTCTCTTATCTGCTCTGATTCATTCCCCATTACTACATCCAGTAGCGAATCCTCCCTTGTCGGGCTTCTTACATATTATAGGAACTCCATTCCCTTATCCCCTTTATCTACCTCTTCTGGCCAATTAATATCGGGGTAGTTAAAATCTCCCATGATTATTATTCTATGTTTTTTACTCATTTCCCTAATTTGTTTCCATTTTTTTCCCCTCCACCTCCCTTCCACTATTAGGTGGTCTGTAGACTACCCCATTAGTGTGATTGGTCCTTTATTATCTTTTATCTCTCTCCACATGGATTCTATTTCTGTCTTCCTGATAGCTGCGTCACTTTTTTGTATTGCTATTATGTTATCTCTAATAAGTACAGCTACTCCACCTCCCCTTTTTCATCTCTATCTTTTCTAAATATGTTGTACCCTGCAATGTTTAATTCCCAGTCCTGATTTTTCTGTAGCCATATCTCAGTATTGCCTACTATATCTTGTTTCTTGCAACGTATTATTGCCTCCAGCTCCCCTGTTTTATTACGGACACTGTGTGCATTGCTGTACAGACAGTTTAACTCATTTTAATAGCAGTTCCTCTCTCTTTATTTTTAGCCATCTTTTTACACTCCTGTTCTATAACTCTATTTATTCCTTGGCCATCTATATCCTCCCTTAGTTTAGTCTTTCCTATGCTCTCCTTTCCTGTTTCATTTATATTTAGGCTGATTTCATTTTTTGTAGATCACTTGTTACAAATGCTTTGTGCATTCAAATAAACAGCCTTTAATTTTAACTTTTTACCATTATTCCCTGCTTTCACCTTATTCGCTGATGCACTATTACTGTTAAACTCTCTGGGCTAGAAATTGGGCTCCTTTGCGCCTCCCGTTAGCGCCCCCTGGAGGCGCTAACAGGGTACAAATGGGTTTGCGACTGGGCGCGGCGATATCAACGCTTCCCGGCAGGAGTTTTGCGGTGGCGTTAAGACGTTGCGCCCCGATCTCCTGCGCCCAGAGATCGTGATGTCATTGCTGTGCGCTGCGCCCCGGATGAAAAATTCCCTCTCGCCCCCTGCTTGTGTGCCTGCCATTAACAACGACAGGTAAAGGAGGCGGCTTTCAGTCGGATGTCCCCTGGAGGAGTGATATGTAAAGGCGTCCACTTCCGGTGTAGTTTTCGTCGGCCAACAATGCTGCGTTGTTCATTTCACATCGGCAAAGAGGCCTTTTGACTGATTTGTGCATTTTTCATTTCAACGAGTGTTCTGGCACATAAAGATTATTGAGTTTCATTGAGGGGAGTTTTGAAAGTGCAATATTTGTATCCTTTCGTGGGGGCTGTACGGGCATTGGACCTCGCCCTCCAGTGTCAACGTAGGAGGCAACTGAGGCACAGAGAAAGAGTGCAAAATGTGGCCAGAGGTAGGAGGGCCAACAGGGCTCTCAACAGGAGGCCTTACCCACCCAGGGTATTCCGGCAGCAGTTCTCCTACATGAATTTCACTGAGGACCAGTGTGTTAGAAGGCTCCACTTCAGCAAGGACATGGTCACAGAGCTCTGCCACCTCCTGTAGCCAGACATCGAGCCTGAGATCAGAACTACCACGGCTCTCTCATTCACAGTCAAGGTCACCATCGCCCTCAATTTCTACGCCAGCGGATAATTCCAGTATGCGACAGGCGACATCTCCAACATCTCCCAGTTTGTCGTCCAGTGCTCCATCCGCCAGGTATCAGATGCTCTGTACAGAAGGAGAAGGGACTACATTTCCTTCCCCATGACCAGAGAGAAGCAGCACGAGTGTGCATGTGGCTTTGCCAGGATAGGGGGCTTCCCCATGGTGCAGGGTGCCATTGACTGCACCCACGTCGCTTTGCGGGCACCTCATAACAATCCTGAGGTATTCCGTAATCGCAAAGGCCACTACTCACTTAATGTGCAGTTGGTGTGCGACCACAGACGGCAAATCCTCACCGTCAATGCCCGCTATCTTGGCAGCAGCCACGGTGCCTTCATCCTGTGCCAGACCGGTGTGCAGCTCTATTCCAGCCCCCACATCAAGCTCGCGGCTGGCTGCTGGGAGACAAGGGCTATCTGCTCTCCACCTGGCTCATGATTCCCCTCCGCAACCCCAACACTCCTGCCCAGCACTCATATAATGAGAGCCATGCTGCCACCAGGAACATCATTGAGCAGACCATCGGGGTGCACAAGCAATGGTTCTGCTGCCTTGACTGCTCGGGAGGAGCCCTCCAGTACTCAGCTGAGCTCGTGTCACTTTTCGTCGTTGTCTGCTGCATGCTGCACAACTTGGCTATTATGAGGGCGCAGCCATTGCCACCAGGCATAGCCGCACCACCTCAGGAGAAGGAGGACGAGCATTTGGACGAGGAGGAGGAAGAAGAGGAGCAGGAGGAACAGGAGGACGAACAGCAGCGATGGAGGAGGCAGCCACTCAATCAACGTTCTGCAAGGTCAGTCCGTGACCGCCTCATCAGATTTCGTTTCCAGTGACTTCGAGTCCTCGTTTCGGTTGCTGAGCACGTCGCCATCATTCCATCACTTTGTGATTCCATACCACACACTGGAACTGAAATGAGACAGTCCAGTAATAAATTTATCAAAAACCATTAACCACATATATACAACAACAATATTGACTAATCACCCTTGTGCAAACCCTTGCCTCCCCTCTTTACAGTCCCCTTTCCTAATCTCGTGCTCATATGTAGTGTCTCTCCAATGGCTGCAGCAGGGCTGGTGGAAGGCTGCTGAGTGTCATTGCCAGAGACTTCAGATGGCCTTGCAGGATGCCCTCGACCAGCTCTGGGCCTGGAAGGCCCAGCTGTAGACTGCACCGCCTCAGGCTGGGCGGCGGCAGTCTGGGCTGGCTGGATGACAGGCAGCGACAAGGGCAATGGCGGAGTGGCAGTGGTGGGATCAGGAATGCTGTCATCCTGAGAGAGGACAGCAGTTTCCTATTCCACTGACCCACTCCCACTCCCCCGGGGCAACACCTCAGCATCCCTACCAATCTGCTGGAGCACAGATTGCTGGCCTGCTGCAAAACCGTGAGATCCCTGGTGGGCTGTGGTGGACCCAGCGACGATGGCAGCAGTCAGATCTTTTGTGGCATCAAGTTGAGACTGTAGGAGAGCAGTCTGAGACTCGATGGCAGCAACCATTGACTGCATTACAGCACTAAGACGTTGCGTCGCTTCCGCCTGTGCTGCAATGGAAGCTGCCACATCGCCCATGACACGTGTCATGAGGTCTGGATCCGCATGGTCTCTCTGGGAGTCCACCATCCTCTGCACAGTGGAAATGCTCCTCCTCCTCTTCTCCGTCCTCACTCTCAGTGGGGGGCTCAGGGATAGGCTGGTCATCTGGTTGCTGCTTATCTGAAAGCATAAAGGCACAACACTCGCGTTAAGGTGAGTGCAGGGGGGTAGGAATGGTACAAGGAATGCAGACATTCTCAGGAGGTGGGAAGTGGGAAAGGCTTGTGGTGTGAGGAGGAAGTGGGATGAGAGAAGGAGAGGGGCTGAAGATACCATTTTTGCCCCCAAGGGGGTCGACGTTGCCGACGCCCACGGCGCCCACCATCTGCTGCCCAATGAGCCGCAGCACTTGCTCCTCAAGGTCTGAAAGCTGCTGGAGCTGCGCATCACCCCCGCTTGTTCTCTGCTGCTCCCTCCTATTGTGGGCCATCTTGGCCTGCAAGAGAAACAAATGTGTTTCAGTGAGAGTCCAGCTATGTGTTTGGGAGATATGCCTGCCGTCGTTAAATAGCTGTGATTGTAGGCAAGGCGTGAGATGTGGATGTGAGTTTGAGTAGGTGAAGATGTTTGGTGGGTGAGTGGTGGGGGTGTGGTGGTTTGTGCAGTGTGCACAGACTGAGGTTCAGATGCTGGTATGTAGGAGCTGTTGAAGAATGTACTCACCTTGACCACTCGACTGAGGTCGTTGAATTTCTTGCGGCACTGTGTCAGGCTGCGTTCCACCAGACTACTGGCTGAGATCTCCTGGGCCACTTCCCTCCACATTGCCCTGAACACCTGAGGCGATGGCCTCCTTCCAGTGGCTGGGAACAGCATTGCCCTCCTTTGCTCCACTCCAGCCACCAATGCCTCCAGTGCCACGTCTACGAACTGACAAGCTCTCTCCCTGGGAGTGGGAACAGCCATAACCATCAAGAGATTCACTTGCTCGCAGGTCGCCTCAAAGCCAGCAATGCTGAAAATGAGCATCTGCACAATGATGCAACCTCCCCTTTAATAGCTGGAAGAAACTTATGTGAAGGGTCATTGCTGAATGCACTGAACCTGAAATTCATTAGCGCTCTGCTGGTAGAGCCCCTGTAGCACCCCACTGAGGTCATTAGCGCTTGATTTAGCGCCCCATTTCCTTCCTGGGGTGCTAACACCCAATTTCGTCGAAGTTCAGAATCCTTAGCGCCTGGCGCTAAATTTTCAAAATTTCAAAAGTTAGCTCCCCATACGGCGCGATACCTAATTTCACCCTCTCTGTCCCTGCCGGTCACACTCTGCTTATCTTTACCCAAATCACTACACTACTCCATTGCCTTGACTTTTCTCTTTAGATTTCTAAATTTCCTCTCACCTGATCCATCACCCCCTTTTTAGTTTAACACCCTATCTACAGCCCCAGTTATTCAATTTGCCAGGACACTGGTCCCAGACCGGTTTAAGTGGAGCCTGTCCCAACGGAACAGCTCCCTCTTTCCCAGTACTGGTGCCAGTGCCCCATGAATCGAAACCCCTTCCTCCCACATCACTCTTTGAGCCATGCATTTAACTCTCTGATCTGCTTGCCAATTTGCGCGTGGCTCTGGTAACAATCCAGAGATTATTACCTTTGAGGTTCTGCATTTTAATTTGGACCTGAGCTCCTCAAACTCTCTTAGCAGAACCTCATTCCTAGTTCTAACTATGTCATTGGTTCCTATGTAGACCACGACAACTGGATCCTCCCTCTCCCACTCCAAATTCTCCTCCAGTCGTGAGGAGATGTCTTTAACCCTGGCTCCAGGCAGGCAACACAACCTTCGGAACTCTTGGTCACGGCTGCAGAGGGCAGTATCTATCCCCCTGTCTATACTGTCCCCTACCACAACGACATTCCCTTTCACTCCCTCCACTTGAATGGCCTCCTGCACCATGGTACCGAGGTCAGTTTGCTCATCCATGCTGCAGACTTTGCCCTCATCCACACAGGCAGCAAGAACCTCATACCTGTTGGATAAGAACAAAGGCTGAGGCTCCTCCAGCACTGCACCTGGGGTCCAATTACCTGCCCGAGTTGCAGTCACATCTTCCTGTCCTTGACCACTAACCAGACCTGTACCACTACTTAACCTAAGTAGTCAGTGTGGGTGGGATTTTGTCAGTGTGGGCGGGCTGGGGTGTGTCAGGTGGAAATCGTGTCAGGACCCCGACTCCTAAGTGAAGAGCTGAATAAGTGGGATTTTCCCCGAATTGGGCAATTGATTTCCTGCGTGTGGGAACATCTGGCCCAATGAGTCTTTTCATACAGAAAGTCGCCTCCAATGACGTCATCAATGCTGCTGGATTTAAGACCTATAAGCAGCCTTGCTTCCTCTGGAGACTGCAAAGGCTCTGCAAATTGTATGAAGGTGTTGAGTTCCCGACAATGTCCACGATCAAGCAAAAGTGTGCACCTCGGTTTGATGAGCCCTCCCTCCAAGCTCTGGTGCACCAAGTCAGATGTAATAAGGAGGTGCTGTTCCCTTCCTCAGGGAGAAAAAAGCCACCCCAGCAGACAAAAGCTGTGTGGCTGCAAGTGGCCCAGGAGGTCAACTCCATTTCGCTGAGCCGCAGAACCTGGCTGCAATGCAGAAAGAGGTTTCATGATCTTCTCTGCACAGGAAAAGTGAGTATGACTTTCCCATCACCCTCAATCTGATCCCCATCGCCTTTCCTCACCAGCACTCTGCTTTGCCAACCTCTTACTCCACCTGCCACTTGACACTTACATGCCTGCACCCTTACCCATTCCCTCTGTCTCGAAGGTCACATTCACTTAACTATTCAACCATGCAGCCCTCACACTCCCTATCACTGTGATGCCATGACACCAACAACTTTCAACACACAGGGATGGTCCTTTGTATCCTTCTAAGCATCTATGCTATGGATTATCTACACTCACTCCTTCATTCTCACTCAAACTCCACTTGTGTCCCTCATTGCAGGAAAAGAGAGCCCACAATAAGAGGGAAAAAGCCAAGACAGGAGGAGGGCCACCCTCAGTAGCCCAGCTCACCGCCTGGGAGGAGGCGGCCCTGGAAATCGCCGGGATCGAGGAGGATTCCCAAGTGGGGGACGGACAGATGGGTGCATCGCAGCAAGTTGCTGACAGAATAGTTTGGCATCTCTCTCATTGACATTGCATGAGTCACGGATAATGAATCTGATGCTCTAACTGATTGACTTATGATCATCTGCACTATTCAATGTTCATGTAACCTTGACCTCTCATCTCTAACTCTTTCCTTTACTCCCCCACAGGACCATCGAAAGCCCCCATCCCCACTGTCCAGGAGGAAGAGCCTGAGTTTCCAGACTCCTCAGAGGAAGCTGCAACCTCTGAGGGCGCAGCCTCAGCAGAATTCAGCGCACCCAGCACCAACGCAGACACTCACACCTCGGTGGGACCTTCGCGAGATAGAGTAGTGTTGGCACCTGGTGTATCACAGCTCACAAGTGAGCATCAGCAGATGGTGGAGACAGGGACAGCAGTGGAGAGTCCTCGTCGGAGGGCGCAGGACTCTGCCAGCGCGGCTCAGCTGCATGTCGACCCTATGCCTCTGTGTCCATCCAGAAGAACAACGGTGCTGGAACTCCAGGAAAAGGTGTAGGACTCTCTGGCAGGTTTTGTCTCCAGGGTCGCTGCGAGTGTCGAGCGAATGGAGGAGTCCATCGCGAACATGAGCAGAGCCTTTGTGGAGGCATTGGCGCATGAACGCATCACCACGGAAAGGATGGCAACCTCCGTGGAAAGGATGGCTACAGTAGAGGAGAGGATGGCTACGGCCATGGAGGAGCTAAGTCGCCAGAGTGTAGAAAACATGGTCATTGTTCAGAATAGACTGTCATCTCTTGAGGAGCGATGGTCAGCTACTGAGCATAGAAACCAGACCTTCATGGAAGTCCTCTGGAGTAGGACTTCCAGTGCAGAAACGGGTCCTCATGGCCCCCCTGAAGTGCAGCAAGGTGCAGTCAAGCCACTTGCTAGCTCTGAAGTGGGGCTGACCCATGAGAGGGATGTTGGTGGCAGACAACAAGGAAGTGGGGGCTCCTCTCCAAGCGCTCAAATGACCATGCCACTGCAAAGCCCTCGGTCAGAGTCCCACCAGAGTCCTCACCCAACTGAGATGGGCATCTCATCCCCTGCACAGCCGCAGGAGCAGTAGACTTTTGCCGAGCTCTCACAGGTTCGCAACCCCAGAGGACGGCCGCCAAAGGTGTCGAGACAGGAGCAGCAAGAAAGTGAGCAAGAGGCCTCCACATCTGCTGAAGCCACAGGGGAAGCACCACGTAGGAGCACGCGTAAAAGGAAGATAATGCACAAGTAGTCACAAGGGTAGTCACTTGGGTGTTATGTTGTGTTTATTTTTGAAAAGCCACCAGTTGCTTGTTGTGATATAAAATTCTGATGGCAAACTGTTGAAGTTGTGGCCTGTGTCATTTCACAAATGGGACTTCCACATTGAGGGCTTAGAGCGACTTGCAATTGTCAGTATGGTGGTCAGAGTGATAGGAATCCGTAGGTTCTTGTCCATTGTCGATGCTCTGGTAAGAAGGTGCGAGGCAAAAGAGTTTGATTGTACAGGCTAAACAAATGTGACCAACATGAGTGCGTCCCTTGCATCCTGGGCAGCAACATGGTCACGCTCTGGCGACTTCTGACCTGTGCATCTTCAGGTGGGTGACTAGCAGCTTGGCGCTCCTGTTGATGCTCCTGCTGTTGGTGCTGCTGTTGCTCATGGTTCTGCTGCTGCCTCGGCTGCTCTTCATCCGAATCTGATGTCCAGGAGGAAAGGAATTAAATGGTCGCCATGCTTCTGGTATATGCCTCAGTTGAGGAAGCGCTTAGTCAAGGTGGGGAGAGGGGTTTCCCAGGAGGTCACACTGGAGATGGGTGTCAGGCTCCAAACTTCCACAACACTGAGTATGCCTGCTAAAAGTTCCCCCAGACCTGAAACAACAAAGTTCTGCCACCTGCAAATGATCATTGGTGAAAACTCCTTTGTAATGGTGGAGCTGCAGCTGTTTGTAAGCAATCCACTTGTGAGGCCGCCAGCATTACCTGGCGTGTTCCAGAGGAGGCGTGAGGGATGGGGGGAATGACTAAAAATCGTAAAGGCCTATCAAAATGGGATTATAGAGGCTATTAAGTGGTTGTTAAGGGCCTTAAGGGCCTATCCCACCTCTTGGAGGCGGGATGGAAAGGGGGTCAGAAAACACGCTTTTGGGAAAATTGCTCGGAGGCGGGATGGAGGCAGGATCGGGCCCGCCAGCCATTTTTGGCGATTTTAACAACTCACACGCCTCCTATCCCGCCTCCTCGGGCCTGGCAAAATCGAGCCCATAGAGTCAGTGGGGTAGAAATTAGGTCGCGACCCATTTGGGGCGCAAATATCGTCCGGACGCAAATATTAGCGCCTGGCGCTAATTATCGGCACTGATGGGAAACTTCACTTTTACCGCCCCGGGAGGTGAGTGGAGCGCTAAAGCAGGCGCTGCACACCTCTCTTAAGGCGCAAAGGCCGAGCAGTGAGGCGCTAACTCGGAGCGCTGGCGAAGCTCATGTAATGTCAGTCAGCAATGGAACACACACACAATGGCACGGGCCAGTTCTTAAAGGGGATGGTTAATCTTGCTTTCCATCCACATCCTGTTCATTGCTGCCTTGAATCTCGGCCTGGAGAGACTTGCACATCAAATGTGCTGGAAAGAACAATGGAGAGCACCAGGCAAAGAGCTCAGAGTGCAGCTCCCACGGTCTCTGCTAAATCGATACAAGGAATGGCAAATCAAAATGAACCTGCAAAGTGCTGCTCAGTACCCAAAACTCCTTCACACAACGTTGAATCTCTCCAGAAGTCTCTCCCTCTCTCTCTCAGAATGCGTAGTTCAAAAATGCCACCAACAATAAAAGACAGGAAGAGGCCCCCTTTAAATAGCGCCCCCCCCCAGCCCCACAGCGATTGATAGCGTTCCAGTCTTCTGGTCGTTGGAAGCGCCAGGCGGTAAGGCAGGGGGCGCCACTCAATTTCCGCTACGGGGCGCCCCAAGGGCGTTGCACCATGGAATGACGTCACAATCTGCGCGCGCAGGTGGTCGCAGCGGTAAGTTTTAGCGCCGCCGCACAATCTCAAGTTAAGTTCTCGAGCGGCGCAAACATCGCTGCGCCCGGGCGTTAGCGGGTTTGCGCCCCATTAGCGCCCTCTTAAGGCGCTAACGGGTGGCGCAACCAAGTGAATTTTTACCCCTATACAGCACAGAAAGAGGCCCTTCGGCCCATCGTGTTCGTGCCGGCCATCAAGCCCTGTCTATTCTAATCCCATTTTCCAGCACTTGGTCCGTAGCCTTGTATGCTATGGCGTTTCAAGTGCTTATCTAAATGCTCTTGAATGTTGTGAAGGTTCCTGCCTCTACCACCCTTTCAGGCAGTGAGTTCCAGATTCCTACCACCCTCTGGGCGAAAAAGTTTTTCCTCAAATCCCCTCTAAACCTCCTTCCCCTTACCTTGAAACTATGCCCCCCTGGTTACTGACCCCTCTACTAAGGGGAAAAGTTCCTTTCTATCTACCCTATCTATGCCCCTCATAATTTTGTACACCTCAATCAGGTCCCCCCTCAGCCTTCTCTGCTCTTAGGAAAACAACTCCAGCCTGTCCAGTCTCTCCTCATAGCTGAAGCACTCCAGCCCAGGTAACATCCTGGTGAATCTCCTCTGCACCCTCTCCAATGCAATCACATCCTTCCTATAGTGTGGCGACCAGAACTGCACACAGTATTCCAGCTGTGGCCTAACTAGCGTTTTGTACAGCTCCATCATAACCTCCCTGCTCTTATATTCTATGCCTCAGCTAATGAAGGCAAGTATCCCATATGTCTTTTTAACCACCTTATCTACCTGTCCTGCTGCCTTCAGGGATCTATGTACATGCACGCCAAGGTCCCTCTGATCCTTTGTCCTTCCTAGGGTCCTACCATTCATTGTGTATTCCCTTGCCTTGTTAGTCCTCCCAAAATGCATCACCTCACACTTTTCAGGGTTAAATTCCATTTGCCACTGTTCTGCACATCTAACCAACCCATCTATATTGTCCTGTAGCCTGAGGCTTCTCTCCTCGCTATTTACCACTCCACCAATTTTCGTGTCATCTGCGAACTTACTGATCATACCTCCTACATTCATATCTAAATCATTAATGTACACTACAAACAGCAAAGGACCCAGCACCGATCCTTGTGGTACACCACTGGACACAGGCTTCCAGTCACAAAAACAACCTTCGACCATTACCCTCTGCCTCCTGCCACTAAGCCAATTTTGGATCCAATGTGCCAAATTGCCCTGGATCCCATGGGCTCTTACCTTCTTGACCAGTCTCCCATGCGGGACTTTGTCAAAAGCCTTACTGAAGTCCATGTAGACTACATCAACTGCACTACCCTCATCCACACACCTAGTCACCCCCTCGAAAAATTCAATCAAATTGGTTAGACATGATCTCCCCCTGACAAAGCCATGCTGACTATCCTTGATTAATCCTTGCCTCTCCAAGTGGAGACTAATTCTGTCCCTCAGAATTTTTTCCAATAATTTCCCTACCACTGATGTTAGGCTCACTGGCCTGTAATTCCCTGGTTTATCCCTACTACCCTTCTTGAATAATGGTACAACATTAGCTGTTCTCCAGTCCTCTGGCACCTCCCCTGTGGCCAGCGAGGTTCTGAAAATTTGTGCCAGAGCCCCTGCAATCTCCTCCCTTGCCTCGTCAGGGCCTGGGGATTTATCCACTTTTAAGCCTGCTAAAACTTTGAGTACCTCCTCCCTCTTAATACTAATTTGTTCAAGTATATCACAACCCCCCTGCCTGATTTCTATGCCTACATCGTCCTTCTCCATAGTGAACACAGATGCAAAATATTCATTTAAAACCTCACCTACATCTTCCGGCTCTGCACACAGATTGCCACTTTGGTCCCTAATGGGCCCTACTCTTTCCCTGGTTATCCTCTTGCCCTTAATATACTTATAAAACACCTTGGGATTTTCCTTTATTTTGCCCGCCAGTGTTTTTTCATGTCCCCTCTTCGCTCTCCTAATTTCTTTTTTAAGTACCCCCCTGCACTTTCTATACTCCTCTAGGGCTTCCACTGTTTTTAATCCTTTGTATCTGCCAAAAGCCTCGCTTTTTTTCCTAATCCATTCTTGTATATCCCTTGACATCCAGGGTTCCCTGGGCTTGTTGGTCCCACCCTTGACCTTTACGGGAACCTGTTGGCGTTGTACTCTCTCTATTTCCTTTCTGAATGGCTCCCACTGCTCTGATGTGGATTTTCCTACAAGTAGCTGATCCCAGTCCACTTTGGCCAGATCCTGCCTTATCATATTAAAATCGGCCTTCCCCCAATTTAGAACCTTTATTTCCGGTCCATCTTTGTCCTTTTCCATGACTACCTTAAATCTTACCGAATTATGGTCACTGTCACCAAAATGCTCTCCTACTGACACTTCTACCACTTGCCCGGCTACATTCCCTAGAATTAGGTCCAGTACTGCCCCCTCTCTTGTAGGACTTTCTACATGCTGGCTCAAAAAGTTCTCCTGGATGCACTTTAAGAATTCCACACCCTCTAAGCCTTTCACACTCTGACTATCCCAGTTAATATTGGGGAAGTCGAAATCCCCTACTATTATTACCCTATTATTTCTACACTTCTCTGAGATTTGCCTTCATGTCTGTTCCTCTATCTCCCCCTGACTGTTTGGGGGTCTATAGTACACTCCCAGCAAAGTGCTTGCCCCCTTTTTGTTTTTAAGTTCTACCCATATGGCCTCATTAGAGGAACCTGCTAAGATATCATCCCTCCTTACAGCAGTAATTGACTCCTTGATTAATATTGCGACACCCCCTGGATCAAAGTGTCCAGGTAACTCTCCCCATCCCTGATGCCCTGCAATGTCTGCACCTCGGACTCCAGCTCAACAACTCTGACCTGAAATTCCTCGAGATGCAGGCACTTACTGCAGACGTGGCCGTCGGGATCACGATGCTCTCCACAAACTCCCACATGTAGCAGTTGTGGCACACCACCTGCAATGCCATCCCTATATGACCTTGTTTTATTTAATTAAATGTAATTAAATTTGTAATTAGGTAACTTAGTTTACAGTGTAGTTTCTTGACTACTTACTTGATCTAGATTAAGTTCAGGGTACTGAAATTAAATATCTACCTGTAACACAAAGCACTACAAGTAGTGTAGGCAAAAAGTAACAACTCCTTCCTCCTCTTCTCCAAATTCCCACTCTTTCCAAATTCCCAAATAAAACACTCTGGGGGGAATTTTCCCAGTTCTGGAGAGGCAGGTATGGAGGTGGGACTGCCGGGAAAATGGCAGAAACTGGGAGCGGGTACCGAACCCGCTCCCCACCCGCCTCTGTGCCATCTTCCCGGGAGGTGGGTCCCCGAGTCGCGCAGGGACCCATCTCCTCGAGGCGGGAAGGGGATTAGAGCCAATTAACTGCCTGTTAACAGGTAGTTAACAGGCAGTTTTGAGGCTTTTCCCCATTTTACTCCTGCAATTGCGGGCTTCCCGGTGGCTGCGAACCTCGCCAGGGTCAGCGAGGTGAGCAGTGGGTCTGCGGGGGTGAGAGGGGTCGAAATGTCAGCTGTAGAGGTGAGTGATGGGTGCAAGTGTGGACAGGTAAGTATGAGAGGTGAGTGTAAAGTGTTTTAAAAGGTTTCCTTACCTTTGCTTCTTTCTGCAGGCTTCCACCTTTGAGGATTCGGAGGTGCCTCATCTCAATGGCAGAGATGACAGAATGGCTGCTGCATTCTCAGATACAGCAGCTATCTGCTTTCTGCTGAGCAGAGAGGTCTTGGTGAGCCTTCTGTGCAAGGGCTCACCTTAGAACAGAGATTGTCAGTGTTTGACAGTTTTGAGAAGCTGTCAAACGCTGACAATTCATCTGTCAAAATTTTTTCGACAGATGAAGCTTCATACGCTGACGTCATCTATCACCAGCTTTCCCTTAATTGGCTGGTAAGCCCACAGGGTTTGTCAGACGTCGCTGGGGGCGGGACTGAAACCCGGAAACCAGAAGTCCCGCCTCCAGCACGTCTTCATTGACAAAATCCAGCCTCTGTTTAAGTACACTCCGTTTTATTCCCGCTCTGTGCTCTGCCGACTTGTTTACTCTTATACTCTAGGAACCTCACCCAATAATAGATGAGTATCCTTAAAATAAATCTCCCAAAATGAAATCCAAACTAAAACACTCATAGTGGCACTATGGTGAAGCATTTTGGAGCACCAATATGTCGTTTCTTGGAGTAGTGGGTGCAGTTTCTAGCTCAGCTCTACTGAGTTAATGATTTCAGCTTCACTGTGGTTGAGAGACACTGAGAGAAAACCAGATATGTCACCCTGCAGGCTGGATGGAAATTCAATGGGAAGTCTTTAGCAGGGCATCTCTTGTGGGTAGTTTGCAAGCAAGCCATTCATTAAAGCTTTGTTTGGTACCTTAGCATGCTCATCCTCTAGTATCTCACCAAGTGACCATTAGTCATGTGTGAGTCTTTGCAGTGTGTCAGCTCGCCTTTTGATCATGGGGACACCAAATCTGGCTCTATCTTGTCTTCACCCAATGTCCACTTTCAGTAGAGGCCACTGGAGAGTGATCAGGAGTGGAAACTCTGTCTGCTTTATCGCTCCCTAACCCACTGAGGTCAGATGTAACATCCCGACCGTTATCCTGCTTAGGTCAACTAACTCAGCACAGATTAAGGACCCTTAACCTTGGACCTTTCCAGTTTCAATGGTTTTGTTGTTTACCCTGTATATTTCAGAGGATGCACTCCCCACCCACTTGACCACAGGAGGTGCATTGAAACAGAAGGTCCAGTAAGGCAATAAAAAGAAAGAGAAAAGAGGGTAGCACAATCATAAGAGAATATTTATCCTAAAAAGGAAATCAAAGGCAATGCACCATGAAAAACAACATTCTCCGTCTGACTGAAATCAATCATTTTATTATCCCAAACCTGTTCATGTTTCATTCTACTTTAGTAAGTCTTTCTTGTCATATAGGACAAATTATCTGCTTTCACCTGGCTTGACTGTTGACTGCCTTAAAGTTGATATATATACCTTTAAATTGACAGATGTAAAGAATCATCTAGGTTACTGGAGCAGTTCCCTTGCTCTGGCTCCATGTTTTTCTCAGCTTTGGACAGCACCATTAAGTTGGATGATTCTTCCTGTACAGCACGTCCTACTTACTTGTTATAGGAGATAACCTCCCTGACAGTTCTTTCTGCTTTATTAAGGCAGTTTTCTCATCCCTTCCCATTTGGGGGACTGCATTCATTTTCGAAGCTATTTCTGTTCAAGCAGCATGCACTGTACAGGTGTGGGGCATTTTTCCAAAAGCCAGGTAGCTTGCTGTCTTTCAATGACCTCTTTACCAAGAAGCCCTGCTTCTGTGCTTCTGATGTATGACTTGCACTTTGCTTTGTTTCTTTTGCTTTTTGTGCCTTCACCACTAGTAGAAATAATGTCACAGTCATTGATAAGATCAAGTGATGCATTATCAGGCCATTAAACTGATTCATTTGCTTGATTTTAGCTTTAATTTGATTGGGTGGCTTAACTTATTGTCAGTGATATCACTATGGCACTAGGAGAAAACATTGTATTAATACTTTGTGTTACATTGGCAGGTATACAGTTGATTTACTGCTAAATTGTTCTGCAAGTGAATGAAAAAGATTTGAGTTAGAGGGAGAAGCACACTGATGTGACCTTTACCCTAACTCTAACTCTAATACTATTTTTGAACAAAGCCAGAAAGTAATTTGCCTCAGGCTAGTTAGCAAGTAGAATATTCTAGGCCTGCCTGAATGGTCTCTAGCATTTTTTTTCTTTTTTTCATAAACATCTAAAAACTGGAATCACTAATGTACAGACATGAATAAATATCACATTACTCTAGAATCTAATATTAGCAAATCTGCAGCTTGCGTCTGTTTGTGTTTACCTTTCAGGGTCTTGCGTCATTTTCATGACTAATTAAACATTTTTTTTAAATAACAGTGCATTTCTTCTTGGCAGTTGAAATATAGTCCATTGAGCTGGCAATAAAATAAATACTGCAAACCTGCAGCTCAGAAAGAGTATTTAAATTCAAATGGTACACTTGCAGTTTTATTAAAGCATAGTCATACTCCTGGCTCATGACTCAAGTCAGGAACATGCACACGGCTGCAGAGCTGCCCTACAACAAGAGCCATGCTGCCACAAGGAACATCATTGAGCAAACAATCGGCATGCTCAAGCAATGCTTCTGCTGCCTTAATTGTTCTGGAGAAGCTTTGCAATACATCCCTGTGGGGGTATCCAAATTTATCGTCATGTTGCACGGCTTTGCCATCATGAGGGACTAGCCTTTACCACCACCTAGGCAGCAAAAGTACAGGAGGAGGAGGAGGAAGAGGAAGAGGTGAAGGAAGTGGCAATGGAAGAAGAGGAGGAGGCGAGACAGCGATTACCATCGAGGAGTGCTTCACCTAAATCAGCCCTCCCATTCCCAACAGTCCCAGAATCCTTACCACTTTCCTGCAACCCCCATTGGATTGCCTTCCTTCATTCCAGACTTATGGGTTTTGCCCTCAGTTCACTACAAAGACAAACACCAACACCAAATCCAGAACAACAAAAAATTATCAAACAAATCATATCAGCGTTGACAAAAAAAATTACTAATCACCCTTGTGCAAGTACTTAGTCATGTGTGCTCCTTTTTCATATCCTGGTGCTCCTATGAAGTGTTTCCCCAGTGGCTGCAGCTTGGGAGGATGCTGAGCTTCCATTGAGGAGGATACTTCAGATGGCCTTAGAAGACAACCTTGAGCAGCTCTTGACCTAAAGGGTCTGGCTGCAGACTGCAGCATCTTGGTGCGGGCCGGAGCAGTCTGGGCCAGCTGGCTCAGTGGCACCAGCAAGGGCACTGGCAGATTGTCTAGCAGGGGGCAGCTGTCTGAGTTTCCATGCTAGCAGGGTGAACTGCTATAATAGCCCTATGAGCTGCCATGGAAGCTGTGAGAGTGGTCATAAGATGCTCCATCATGGTGGGTTCCATCGCGGTGTTGATGGAGCTCTCCATTCGGTCCATGTTGGACAGCATAGCCTCTATGCCCTGCGCAAAGCCTTGAAACAAATTGAAGCTGAACTCCTCCATGTGTCGTGATATTGTACGCTAGATATCTGGCAGGCTGCCCAATGCACCAAGAATTTCCTGACATATGTCCATGAGCCTTCTTCGGCAGCTTGGGCCCTCAAAGTCTGCATCTGAGTCCTCTGCTGCAGAACGAGTATGCAACATCATCCTCTGGTGAGCTGGCACCTGTGCTGTCCTATTTCCTTGCCCTAGCTGCTACGCATTTGTGCTTGGTGAGTCAGCACCTCCTTTAACCTAACCTCTAAAGTCTGCGTGGTGTCAGTATCTGAGCTGGTGCTTGTGAAGATCAGATCAAGTGACGTGCATCTTCAGGAATGTTGGGCTCATCTTCCTCCTTTGGTTGAGGGGCGTTGACATTCTCAGCAGCTGAAATGAACGAGAGGCACAAGGGTTAGTTAGTGGTGTGAGGGAGAGCAGAGAAAAAGAAGTTGGTGTTGAAAGCATTTGCAGCTTGTTATGCAGAGTGTGTGGGGTGCGGGAGAAGTCAGAAGAGACAAAGAGAATTAGATATAAAGAAACCCTGCCTGACAACGCCTCCAGCATCGCCACTAGCTATGGCCTGTACAATGCTCCTTCCCATGATGGCCAGCATGCTCTCTTCAAGGATGGAGAGGGAGGGCAACCTTCTCCTGCAAGAAAGAGGGGAGTGTGTTAGTGAGATGTTTGGAGAATGTGGCTATAATGCTGGAATAGCTGATAGTCTGCATGTGAGATGTGGGTTCTGGGTAAGTGAAGGTTGTGATAGTGGTGAGTGTGTGAGCATGAAGAGTAAGAGGTTTATTGAAATGTGGTGCAGTGATTTTAGAAGAATGAAAGTTAATGGGGGTGGGCAGTGTTGTAAGTGCCTGCATTGACCGTAACTGACACAAGCAGTGTGTCAGCTGCAAACACTTCTAGGTCATGTACAAGGTGGCAGGATCCAGAATAAAACTTCCTCTACAATACAAGTAAAAATCTGCCCACCATGAATGTTATACTCATTTAACACCACATGGATAATGCATAAAGTGGCATTTGTGTGGTAGTAAAGCCAATTTGCAACATCTGTCTAACACTATTTGTAATTTTTTTTATATACCAGTGGACTAAAAATAGCAATGAAGCCAATTATTGGTTAATTAGTGGGTGGTTCCAGTTAAGCTTATTAGTGCTGCATTTTCCTAACTGTTATTTGGAGTACTTATCTGGATTTATAAGTCACACTCAGACCCGGCCTTAAATCTGGTGACAGATGCTCACTGTGATGGATGATGATTTCCTTATCATACAGATTGTGGCATTGGAAATGAGTGGCCCTGCTACAGTAACATCATGCACCAATACCGATGAATAAGGAGCACATTGTTGACCACTACAGCAACAACAACAACTTGCACTTATATAGCACTTTTAACAGAATAAAAAATCCCAAGGAGCTTCACGGGATCGTTATCAAACAAAATTTGACACCGAATCACATAAGGAAATATTAGGGCAGATGACCAAAAGCGTGGTCAAAGAGGTGAGTTTTAAGGAGTGTCTTAAAGGAGGAAAGAGAGGTAGAGAGGCGGAGAGGCTATGGAGAGAATTACAAATTTTAGGGCCTTGGCAGCTGAAGGCATGCTTGTCAATGGTGGAGCGATTAAAATTGGGGATGCGCAAGAGGTCAGCATTGGAGGAGTGCAGATATCTCGGAGACTTGTAGGGCTGGAGAAGGTTACAGAGATAGGGAGGGGCGAGGCCATGGAGGGGTTTGAAAACAAGGATGAGAATTTTAAAATCGAGGTGTTGCTTAACCGGGAGCCAATGTAGGTCAGCGAGCACAGGGGTGATGGGTGAACGGGACTTGGTGCGAGTTAGGACACGGTCAGCAGAGTTTGGGATGAGTTTCAGCTTATGGACAGTGGAAGATGGGAGGCCGGCCAGGAGAGCATTGGAATAGTCAAATCTAGAGGTAACAAAGGCATGGATGAGGGTTTCAGCAGTAGATGAACTGAGGCAAGGGCGGAGTCAGGTGATGTTATGGAAGTGGAAGTAGTCTTGGTGTTGGAGCTGATATATGGTCAGAAGCTCATCTTGGGGTCAAATACGACACCAAGGTTGCAAACAGTCTGGTTCAGCCTCAGAGGGTTTCCAGGGAGAGGGATGGAGTCAGTGGCTAGGGAACAGAGTTTGTGGCGGGGACTGAAGACAATGGCTTTGGTCTTCCCAATATTTAGTTGGAGGAAATTTCTGCTCATCCAGCACTGGACGTCGGACAAGCAATGTGACAAATTAGAGGCAGTGGAGGGGTCGAGAGAGGTGGCAGTGAGGTAAATCTGGGTGTCATCAATGTACATGTGAACCTGACGCTGTGTTTTTGGATGATGTCACCGAGGGGCAGCATGTAGATGAGAAATAAGAGGGGAACAAGGATATATCCTTGGGGGACTCCAGAGGTAATGGTGCAGGAGCAGGAAGAGAAGCTATTGCAGGTGATTCTCTGACTACGACTGGATAGATAAGAAAGGAACCAGGCGCGTGCAGTCTCACCTAGCTGGATGATGGTGGAGAGGCGTTGGAGGATGATGGTGTGGTCAATCGGGACAAAGGCGGCAGACAGGTCAAGAAAGACGAGGAGGGGTAGTTTACCACAGTCATAGTCGCATAGGATGTCATTTGTGTCTTTTACTTTGATAACTAGAACATTACAGATAAATAAAATATTCCTATTCAGATGAAAAGTAAGATAGAATTAATTGTTAACACGGCTGCAATATGAGATAGGTTTCTTCAATTAAATGAATGATCTGTTATAAAACAATTCAATATACCTCTGTTAAATGTTTGCATTGTATCTTAATTTTGTGCTGAAAATGGGCAAAAGTGTTAATCAAACATTAATATTTTTATATGATACACTTGCTTAATCAACGAAAGAAAGAAAAAAGAAAGACTTACATTTATATAGCGCCTTTCACAACCACAGCACGTTCCAAAGCACATTACAGTCAATTAAGTACTTTTGAAGTGCAGTCACTGTTGTAATATAGGAAAAGTGGCAGCCAATTTGTGGAAATTCTTCACATATAAAATGATTAATCCATGAAATGGAACTCTAGGTATGGTAGTGGAGGCAAAAACCCTGGAATTATTTAAAAAGTAATTGGATGCTGTGATAGAGGAATGCAAGGGTTTTCTCGATGGATGAGCTGAGATGTGCTTAATCTTGTCTGCAGGGAAAGTGAATATGGTAATGGGCAATATGAACGCAAAAGGTGAAATTTCAAATGGGAAACTCGTGAAAAAAAATCAAATGAAATATACCTAAATATAATAACATTTTGTGTATGTGGCGACCATCATGACTGTAGTATCTGTAATCAATGTATGACAATTTCCTTCTTTAAAAACAGCTGTCTATTTTCTTCTTTTGTTAGTTATGTTTGCTGTTTCTCCTTTCTAGCTGGTCAGTTTCTACCTTTGGTATTCACCAATAAAATTGTACAAAACGTTGCTCCAAAATATAGCCACGTAATGGTTCCTCACCATCTCACTATATTCTTTAAAAAAAAAAAATTTTGTCCCTAAAAAAAGATAAAATTGCCCCTAATTAAGGTTCACTGCACATTATATAGTTGAATTAGTCAAGTAAACCCCATTCCAAGCATCTCCGCTATCAAAATTCTAGCACCACGTGAACTCCTGCCGGCCTCAGCAACATGGAATCCTGCTGCCTGACTTCTGCCACCCTCTCTGTTCTGAACTCCTGTTGGCTTCCAATTTGTGACATGTTGGCTTGGAATTTGCAGTCAGCAGTGAAGCAAAGGCATTCGTTGCTGGCCCCAAAGTACTCTTCGCACAAGGATCTCGCAATCCCTGTGTCAAGAACTTCAGGTTTTCCGACATTCAATTCAAATAAGAACATAAGAACATAAGAAGTAAGAGCAGGAGTAGGCCATACGGCCCCTCGAGCCTGCTCCGCCATTCAATAAGATGATCATCGACTTCAACTCCACTTTCCCGCCCGATCGCCATATCCCTTGATTCCCCTAGAGTCCAAAAATCTATCTATCTCAGCCTTGAATATACTCAAAGACTCAGCATCCACAGCCCTCTGGGGCAGAGAATTCCAAAGATTCACAACCCTCTGAGTGAAGAAATTCTTCCTCATCTCAGTCTTAAATGGCCTACCCCTTATCCTGAGACTATGCCCCCTAGTTCTAGACACTCCTGCCAGGGGAAACAACCTCTCAACATCTACCCTGTTAATGCCCTTCAGAATCTTGTATGTTTCAATGAGATCACCTCTCATTCTTCTAAACTTCAGAGAGTATAGGCCCATTCTACACAATCTCTCATCACAGGACAGCCCTCTCATCCCAGGAATCAATCTAGTGAACCTTTGTTGCACTGCCTCCAAGGCAAGTGTATCCTTCCTTAGATAAGGAGACCAAAACTGTGCACAGTACTCCAGGTGTGGTCTCACCAAGGCCCTGTACAATTGTAGCAAGACTTCCTTACTCTTATACTAAGGAAGTCTTGCTACAATTGTACAAATCAACAGACATTAATGGGGAATAACAACAGAAAACGCTGGAAAAACTCAGCAGGCCAGGCAGCATCCGTAGAGAGAGAAAGAGAGTTGACGTTTCAGGTCGATGACCTTTCATCAGAACTGGGAAGAGCTGGAAATCAAATAGATTTAAGGCCAGGGTAAAGCTGGGAAAAGGGGGAGGGGATAAAAGAACAAAGGAGGAGATGAAGAGACATTAAGAGACATTAAGAGATATGCAAGGCTAGAGGTGGTGTTAATGTGACAGATTAAGGCTGAATGAAGTGTGAAATCCACTGGCAGAATGAAGGACAGCTGCCAGCTTCTAGGAGGAAAAAAAAGGTGGGGGGGACAAATAAAAGGGTGGATAAAATAAAATATAAATGTGATTGGAGCTGAGGTTATGATCTAAAATTGTTGAACTCGATATTGAGTCCAGAGGGCTGTAGCGTGCCTAAACGAAAGATGAGGTGCTGTTCCTCGAGCTTACGCTGAGCTTCCGTGGAACAGTGTAATAGGCCGAGGACGGTGAGGTCAGAGTGGGAGTGAAGCGGTGAATTAAAGTGACAGGCCACCGGGAGCTCGGGGTCCCCCTTACGGACTGAACGGAGGTGTTCCGCAAAGCGGTCACCCAATCTGCGTTTGGTCTCCCCAATGTAGAGGAGTCCACATCGTGAGCAGCGAATACAGTATACTAAATTGCAGGAAGTACAAGTAAATCGCTGTTTCACCTGGAAGGGGTGTTTGGGGCCCTGGACAGTGGGAAGAGGGGAGGTATAAGGGCATGTGTTGCATCTCCTGCGCGTGCACGGGAAGGTGCCGGGCGAAGGGGAAGGGGTGCTGGGGGTGGTAGAGGAGTGGACTAGGGTGTCGCGGAGGGAGCGGTCCCTGCGGAATGCTGAAAGGGGAGGTGAGGGGAAGATGTGTTTGGTGGTGGGATCACGCTGGAGGTGGCGGAAATGGCGGAGGATGATCCGTTGAATGTGGAGTTGTTCTCACATTGAACAACTTCTCCTTTGACTCTACCCATTTCCTCCAAATTAAAGGTGTTGCTATGGGTACCCGCATGGGTCCTAGCTATGCCTGCCTTTTCGTGGGATATGTGGAACACTCTTTGTTCCAGTCCTACTCGGGTCCCCTCCCTCACCTCTTTTTCCGGTACATTGATGACTGTATCGGTGCCGTCTCCTGCTCTCGCCCTGAACTAGAACATTTCATTCACTATGCTTCCAATTTCCACCCTTCCCTCACCTTCACATGGTCCATCTCCGACTCTTCCCTTCCCTTCCTCGACTTCTCCATCTCCATCTCTGGGGATAGGTTATTGACTAACATTCACTACAAGCCCACCGACTCCCACAGCTACCTGGACTACACTTCCTCCCACCCCGCCTCCTGTAAGGACTCTATTCCATTCTCCCAGTTTCTCCGTCTCCGCCGCATCTGCTCTGATGATGCCACCTTCCATACCAGTGCTTCCGACATGTCTTCCTTTTTCCTCAACCGAGGATTCCCCTCTACCGTGGTCGACACGGCCCTCGACCGTGTCCGTTCTATCTCCCGCACATCTGCCCTCACCCCTGCCCCTCCCTCCCGGAACCACGATAGGGTTCCCCTTGTCCTCACCTTTCACCCCACCAGCCTCCACATTCAACGGATCATCCTCCGCCATTTCCGCCACCTCCAGCGTGATCCCACCACCAAACACATCTTCCCCTCACCTCCCCTTTCAGCATTCCGCAGGGACCGCTCCCTCCGCGACACCCTAGTCCACTCCTCTACCACCCCCAGCACCCCTTCCCCTTCGCCCGGCACCTTCCCGTGCACGCGCAGGAGATGCAACACATGCCCTTATACCTCCCCTCTTCCCACTGTCCAGGGCCCCAAACACCTCTTCCAGGTGAAACAGCGATTTACTTGTACTTCCTGCAATTTAGTATACTGTATTCGTTGCTCACGATGTGGACTCCTCTACATTGGGGAGACCAAACGCAGATTGGGTGACCGCTTTGCGGAACACCTCCGTTCAGTCCGTAAGGGGGACCCCGAGCTCCCGGTGGCCTGTCACTTTAATTCACCGCTTCACTCCCACTCTGACCTCACCGTCCTCGGCCTATTACACTGTTCCACGGAAGCTCAGCGTAAGCTCGAGGAACAGCACCTCATCTTTCGTTTAGGCACGCTACAGCCCTCTGGACTCAATATCGAGTTCAACAATTTTAGATCATAACCTCAGCTCCAATCACATTTATATTTTATTTTATCCACCCTTTTATTTGTCCCCCCCACCTTTTTTTTCCTCCTAGAAGCTGGCAGCTGTCCTTCATTCTGCCAATGGATTTCACACTTCATTCAGCCTTAATCTGTCACATTAACACCACCTCTAGCCTTGCATATCTCTTAATGTCTCTTAATGTCTCTTCATCTCCTCCTTTGTTCTTTTATCCCCTCCCCCTTTTCCCAGCTTTACCCTGGCCTTAAATCTATTTGATTTCCAGCTCTTCCCAGTTCTGATGAAAGGTCATCGACCTGAAACGTCAACTCTCTTTCTCTCTCTACGGATGCTGCCTGGCCTGCTGAGTTTTTCCAGCGTTTTCTGTTGTTATTTCGGATTTCCAGCATCTGCAGTATTTTGCTATTGTAAGACATTAATGGGGATTCCCTTGTGCGATCTGCTGTGACGTCAACAGGCTGTCTAAGCAGCCAATCAAAAGGCAGAATTCTCACAGATAGTGAACAATGAAGTGAATAAGCCCTTAAAATTCTAACTTTTTAAAAGTGTTAAAAAGAGCAGAACAAAGATTGGGGCTCTCACATGAGGAAAAGGCAAACCTGAAATAAATAACAACAGAATATGCTGGAAATATTCAGCAGGTCAGGCAGCATCTGTGGAGAGAGGAACAGAGTTAATGTTTCAGGTTGATGACCTTTCATCAGAAACCTGAAATAAAGATGGATCAACTTCAAAAATAATTTTTAAAAATGTTTTTGAAAAGTTTCTTAAAAAATAATTTTTTTATTAAAATGAACAAATTTCATACTGCACAAAATTAAAAATTAGTTTTCCAGGCCCTTAACATTTGTTTAGCAGTAATAACGCTGTAAATTCCCCAATTACACCTAATCCCTTTGTGTCGAACTTTTAGTGGGGAATTTCACAGCGTAATTACTGCGGAAGAGCCGAAGTTTTCCTCAGTTTCCCTGATTTGGCCGATTACACTGATTGCCTGCTCTGTTTGGGGGAGGGGAAGGGGCACAGCACAGCCTGTTTCGGAGCTGTCAATGACAGACTGCAACTTTAGGATTTGCCAAATCCCGAAGTTGCGGTCAGTTTCAAAGGCGGAATGACGGCGCACACTGCCAGTTCACCGTCATCCTGACTGCAAATTCCGGGCCGATGTCATACACTATCTATTCACTTTGCAATTCATTTTTAAGTTCATTGTAAAGTTTTATTACATTCTTTTAAATAAACATTTTAACAAAAGACTAAACTTTTACCTGGTTGATTCCAGAAAAATTTCCTTTCCCAAGGTAGATTTTTTTATTGTAGTGACAACTCCCAGCAGAAACAGCCGATTGATAGCATTGGCAACCTAGCAAGCGAAGGTCACTCTTGAGTGGTCACAGGTGACGTACTGATTTATCTCTATCAGTGTTATTACTAAACTCTTGAGGTGAATAAGTAGGACATATCTTTCTGCTTGTCCCAGTTGTTCATTCCAGAATGATAGTTCCTGTGTGCAGTCTAGATTCTAGGACACAAAGCGGATATTGCATTACTGGTTTAAAATAACCAAGTTTATGTATTCCTAAAGTATTATAAAATTAAACTTATTCATGTGGTTACTGTGAAATAATGGACAAATGTACTGACAGTTTATGCTCACGAAAGGAGAAGACTTCCTCTGTACATTAGGTGTAATGGGGCACTTATGATTTTGCCACAAGTAGCGCACAGAGGAAATCTTCCCCCAGTATTAGTGGGTCACACAATAGAAGAATAAAATTAACTTTTGATGACAATGTATCATGGTTCTAAATATAATAAATAGTTAAGTATACCAATCCAAACTCACTATAGGCTTCTGTTACATAGTAGCTACCGGTTAAAATATTAGAAAAATGGATAATACTGGGAGTGTAATTGGTGGAGGTCAATTGGTGGTATAAGCTGAGAGTAAAGGTTGAGTAGTTTATAAATCTGCCCTGACCCTGAAGAATAAACTATAGTCTTTAGCTTATCCTGGGGTAAGAGATCCTCCAGGTTTGTGACGATTTCCTCTGTTTGGAATTTCTAGTGCAATCATCAACACATTCAAAAGGACAGGTTTACAATTAGAAATATTGAACAGAGGAAACCTTCACAAACACATTTACAGAGGTATCACTCATAACATGTACACTGGGATATGGGACATTACAGTGAAAATTGTTACTTTTTTTGGTGACATTTTCATAGTTTCCCAAATTTTTCAGGAAAGTTCCAGAGTTTTTATGCAGTGTAGGATGAGGTTTACAAGAGGGTAGGAATACTTTGCAGTTATTATTAGACATTTACCAGCAAATAATTTCCACTGGATTACAGGAGAATTCCACACCAAGCATAAATCTCTATAATATATTAAAAATCTTATGTCGTCATGTACCTCCTGTCAACTTTTCCATTATAAATTCCTACATCCACATTTATAATGAAAACTGACTATGTAAACTTGTCACACTGTAATTACACCCTCCCACCAGTGATGATGCTGTAGCACTTCAGTTTTGTGTCTCCTCAGCCTATAGCACAGAGAAATTCATATGCTGTAACCAACTCTATGTCTCGCCTTCCTAAATTGCTATACGTTCTTCTACCAAAAAAAAATCCATCTTTCGGATGAGATGTTAAACTGAGGCCACATCTGCCCTCTCAGGTGGACGTAAAAGATCCCGCGGTACTATTTCAAAGAAGAGGAGGGGGTTCTCCCCGACCAATATTTATCCCTACCAACATTAATAAAACAGATTATCTGATCATTTATCACATTGCTGTTTGTGGGACCTTGCTGTGGGCAAATTTGCTGCTGTGTTTCCTAGATTACAAGAGTGACTACACTTTAAAAGTACTTCATTGGCTATAAAGCGCTTTGAAACATCCTAAGGTCGTGAAAGGCGCTATATAAATGCAAGTTTTTTTTCTTTATAAATATTAAGATAAAATCAAAGTGTTATAAAAAGAACCATAGAATCACACAGTACAGATGGAAGCCATTCGACCCATCGTGCCTGTGCAGCTCTTTGTAAGAGGATCCCTTGCTCTTTTCCCATAGCCCTGCAAATTTTTCTTTTCAAGTATATATCCAATTCCCTTTTGAAAGTTACTATTGAATCTGCTTCCATAACCTTTCAGGCAATGCATTCCAGATCATAACAACTTGCTGTGTAAATAAATTTCTCCTCATCTTTCTGGTTCTTTTGCCAATTATCTTAAATACGTGTCCTCTGGTTACTGACCCTCCTGCCAGTGGAAACAATTTCTCCCTATCTACTCTATCAAACCCCTCATAATTTTGAACACCTCTATTAAATCTTCCAAAAACATTGGCCCTGACTTTGTGGTCGGCGGCGTAGCTAAGGCGCATGCTGCCGACATCCAAACGAAATCCACACTTACCTCGTGCGAACCCTCCTCCGTGAAATTGCTTTCAGACGCTGCAGAGTTGTGTGCAGCGTAGTGGCCCACGGAGCCCAGGGACGCACCGTTGTGCGGATGTGAACCTGGGATCACGTGGGGCCGTGATCCTTTCACTTCCTGACTCTTAGCCAATCAGGAAACAAAGGAGATTGCTAAAACAGGATTGTAAATATATGTCAATAGAAGACAAAAATCTTCTACTGGCGTACATTTACAATCTACATAGCATTTAATAGGCACTCCTAATTGTAAATTTTGGTTGAAGGGATTTAAAAAGGTAGGTATATATATTTTAGTTATGCCAGAAATAGATTTGATGAAACATCTTTCATAACTATGTGTAAATAATAATACTGCATTTGTTAGCTATTTCTTACCTACTCAGTATTAGATTAGATGCTCCATTACTGTATTGTGCCAATAAAGTAGCAAACCCCAGTACAAAATGTTTCTATAAATCAGTCGGTTTGTTTTATTGTAATATGTTGAGAAATAATTGGCACACAAAAACTTTGCCCTTAAACCAATATATCCAAGCTATTGCAATAGCAAAATACTGCGGATGCTGGAAATCTGAAATAACAACAGAAAATGCTAGAAACTTTCAGCAGGTCAGACAGCATAATGGAGAGAGAAACAGAGTTAACGTTTCGGGTCGAAGACCCTTCATCAGAACTGGAAAAGGTTAGAGAATAAACAGATGTATAAGCAAGTGTGGGGCAGGAACAGGGAGGTGGGGAGGAAAGAACAAAGGGAAGGTCTGTGATAGGATGGAAGGCAGGAGAGATTAAAAGACAAAAGGGATGATGGTGCAAGGCAAAAGGAGATGGTAATGGGATAAGTTAAGAAACAAAAGATGACTCTAGATGAGGTGTAAATGGCATTGGCAGAATCATCAACAGTTGCCATGTGAGAAAAAAAAAGGAAAAGAAGAATATAGGGGCCGAGGTTATAGTCTGAAATTGTTGAACTCGATGTTGAGTCCAGAAGGCTGTAAAGTGCCTAATCGAAAGATGAGGTGCTGTTCCTTGAGCTTACATTGAGCTTCGTTGGAACAGTGTAAGAGGCCGAGGACGGAGAGATCAGAGTGGGAGTGGAGTGGAGAATTAAAGTGACAGGTGACCGGAAGTTCGGGGTCACACTTATGGACTGAACGGAGGTGTTCCGCAAAGCGATCACCCAATCTGCATTTGGTCTCCCCAATGCAGAGGAGACCGCATCGTGAGCAGCGAATACAGTATATTAAATTGTAAAAGTACAAGTAAATCACTGTTTCACCTGGAAGGAGTGTTTGGGGCCCTGGACAGTGGGAAGGGAGGAGTTAAAAGGGCAGGTGTTGCATCTCCTGCGCTTGCATGGGAAGGTGCTGTGGGAAGGGGACGGGGTGTTGGGGGTGATAGAGGAGTGGACCAGGGTGTCATGGAGGGAGCGTTCCCTTTGGAATGCTGAAAGGGGGGCGAGGGGGAGATGTGTTTGGTGGTGGGATCACGCTGGAGGTGATGGAAATGGCGGAGGATGATCCATTGAATGTGGAGTCTGGTGGGGTGAAAATGAGGACAAGGGGAGCCCTATCGTGATTCTGGGAGGGGGGTGAGAGCAGAAGTGCGGGAAATGGAACGGACATGGTCGAGGGACATGTCAACCACTGTAGAGGGGAATCCTTGGTTGAGGAAAAAGGAAGACATATCGGAAGCACTAGTATGGAAGGTGGCATTGTCAGAACAGATGCGGCGGAGACGGAGAAACTGGGAGAATGGAATAGAGTCCTTACAGGAAGTGGGGTGGAAGGAAGTGTAGTCCAGGTAGCTATGGGAGTCAGTGGGCTTAGAGTATATGTTGGTCGATAGCTTATCCCCAGAAATGGAGACAGAGAAGTCGAGGAAGGGAAGAGAAGAGTCGGAGATGGACCATGTGAAGGTGAGGGAAGGGTGGAAATTGGAAGCCTGACCAGCTGAGTGTTTCCAGCATTTTCTGTTGTTAACCAATCTATAGAGTGCCTATTGCCGATGTTTACTGTTCTTAATTTCTGGGTTCAAAAACTCATCAGGAAAGATTTTAACACATGAAAAGATGTCTGGCCAGTAAATTATTAATCAGAAAATGCTGGAAACACTCAACGGGCTAGTCAGCAGCCACCAACAAATAACATTTTTCACCTCCCTCCCCTTACGCTGTGCAACAGGCTACTGCACCTATTTGTACCAGATGTAAACATTTTCAGGGTAATTAATGCGCAGTAGATGGGCAATTAGCCCAACTTTTTGGCAGCATGTTGATTTGAATGGGTAGGTGAAACGTGCAGCAAAGCCGATGTGCAGTCGGAACTTGGCAGATTGCAAGTTTGGGATTTAGTGCTTGTGCAAGTGCATGTGGAAATCCCGAACTTGTGATCAATTTCAAAGGCGGTATGATGCCATACACTGACCGCGAATTCAGGGCCATTATATGAAAATAGGGACAGAATATATGAATTTAAATTGTTGACGGAATTATGTCTGTGCAGCCTGATTCCAGTATCTGAGGGGACTGAGTATAATGGGCTTGAATTTGCGTTCAGAGGCTTCCCGTGGGGAAATACCTCTGATCCGCAAATAAAATCTGCGCCTACCTTCTGCCTTGGGACCCACGGAGACTCGCGCTCCTGGGCCTCTGCGTGTAGACATGGGTAAAGGCCCATTTATCCCAGGGGCGCAGGTGGTTCACAAGCGCCCCTGGGATCACATGGGCTGGCCCAACCAATTTAAAAAGGGGATCCCCATTCATGCTTGTGCTACAATTTGTCAAGAAGATTCTTGACAGATCACAAGTTCCGAGTTTTCGCGCATGTGTTTTGCACGCAAAAACCCGGAACTTACAGGGCCCTTAGGGTGCGTACCGTAAGGAAGCTGTGAGGAGGACACAAAGAGGTTGTAAAGGGATATAGGCTGGTTAAGTGATTGGGCAAGAAGGTGGCAGATGGCATATAATGTGGGGAAGTGTGAAATTCTCCACTTTGGTAGGAAGAATGAAAAAGCAAAATATTTTTTAAAAGGTGAGAGATTGGTAAAAGTTGGGATTCAGAGGGATTTGGGTGTCCTTGTACATGAATCACAAAAAGTTAACTTGCAGGTACAGCAGGCAATTAGGAATGCAAATGGTATGTTAGCCTTTATTGCAAGGGGATTGGAGTATAAGTGTAAGGAAGTCTTGCTGCAATTATGTAGGGCTTTGGTGAGACCACACCTGGAGTACGGTGTACAGGTTTGGTCTCCTTATCTAAGGATGGATATACTTGCAACAAAGGTTCACTAGATTGATTCCTGGGATGAGAGGCCTGTCCTGTGAGGAGAGATTAAGTAGAATGGGCCTATATTTTCCGGAATTTAGAAGAATGAGAAGTGATCTCCTTGAAATGTATAACATTCTTAGAGGGCTTGACAGGGTAGATGCTGAGAGCTGTTTCCCCTGTCTGGAAAGTCTAGAACTAGGGGTCAAAGTCTCAGGATAATTAGGCCATTTAGGACTGAGATGAGGAGAAATTACTTCACTCAGAGGATTGTGAATCTTTGGAATTCTCTACCCCGGAGGGCTGTGGATGATGATTCGATGAGTATATTCAAGGCTGAGATTAATAGATTTTTGGGTACTGAGGAAATCAAAGGATATGGGGATAGGGCGGGAAACTGGAGTTAATGTAGAAGTTCAACCATGATCTTATTGAATGGTGGAGCAGGCTCAATGGGCCATATGGCCTACTCCTGCTCCTATTTCTTATGTTCTTATGTTCTTATGCTTTTATCTCCAACCCTCTATCCTCGCTTCACTTGAGGTTCAATAAGGAGTGTACAAGAGCAAGCCAGGAGCAGCACCAGGTGTACCTAAAAATGTGGTGCCAACCTGGGGAAGCTGCAACACAGGACTATATGCATGCTAAAAAGAGGAAGCAGCATGCTATAGACAGAGCTAAGCGATCCCACAATCAACGGATTAGAGCAAAGCTCTGCAGTCCTGCCACATCCAGTCGTGAATGGCGATAGACCATTAAACAACTAACGGGAGGAGGAGGCTCCATGAATATCCCCATCCTCAATGATGGTGGAGCCCAGCACATGAGTGCAAAAGACAAAGCTGAAGCGTTTGCAACCATCTTCAACCAGAAGTGCCAAGTGGATGATGCATATTGGCCTCCTCCTGAGGTTCCCACCACCACAGAAGCCAGTCTTCAGCCAATTCGATTCACTCCATGTGATATCAAGAAACAGCTGAGCGCACTGGATACAGCAAAGGCTGTGGGCCCCGACAACATCCCAGCTGTCATGCTGAAGACTTGTGCTCCAGAACTAGCCGCACCTCTTCCAATACAGCTATAACACTGGCATCCATCCGACAATGTCCTGTCCACAAAAAGCAGGACAAATCCAATCTGGCCAATTACCATCCATCAGTCTACTCTCAATCATCAGCAAAGTAATGGGAAGTGTCATCGACAGGGCTATCAAGCCGCAGTTACTCACCGATAACCTGCTCACAGATGCCCAGTTTGAGTTCCACCAGGACCACTCGGCTCCCAACCTCATTACAGCCTTGGTCCAAACATGGACAAAGGAGTTGAATTCCAGAGGTGAGTTGAGAGTGACTGCCCTTGACATCAAGCAAGCATTTGACCGAGTGTGGCATCAAGGAGCCCAAGTAAAACTGAAGTCAATGGGAATCAGGGGTGAAAACTCTCCACTGGCTGGAGTCATATCTAACACAAAGGAAGATGGTTGTGGTGGTTGAAAGTCAATCATCACAGCCCCAGGACATCACTGCAGGAGTTCCTCAGGGCAGTGTCCTAGGCCCAACCATCTTCAGCTGCTTCATCAATGGCCTTACCTCCATCATAAGGCCAGAAGTGGGGATGTTCGCTATTGACTGCACAGTGTTCAGTGCCATTCGCAACTCCCCAGTTAATGAAGCAGTCCATGCCCACATGCAACAAGACCTGGACAACATTCACGCTTGGGCTGATAAGTGGCAGGTAACATTCATGCCACACAAGTGCCAGGCAATGACTAACTCCAACAAGCGAGCGTCTAACCACCGCCCCTTGACATTCAACGGCATTACCATCGCCGAATCCCCCACTATCAACATCCTGGGGGTCACCATTGACCAGAAACTTAACTGGGCCAGCCACATAAATAATGTGGCAACAAGAGCAGGTCAGAGGCTGGGTATTCTGTGGCGAGTGTCTCACCTCCTGACTCCCCAAAGCCTTTCCACCATCTACAAGGCACAAGTCAGGAGTGTGATGGAATACTTTCCACTTGCCTGGATGAGTGCAGCTCCAACAACACTCAGGAAGCTTGACACCATCCAAGACAAAGCATCCCGCTTGATTGGCACCCAAACCACCTTAAACATTCACTCCCTCCACTATCGGCATACCGTGGCTGCAGTGTGTACCATCTACAAGATGCACTGCAGCAACTCGCCAAGGCTTCTTCAGCAGCACCTCCCAAACCCGCGACCTCTAGCACCTAGAAGGATAAGGGCAGCAGGCGCATGGGAACACCACCACCTCCAAGTTCCCCTCAAGTCACACACCATCCTGACTTGGAAGTATATCGCCGTTCCTTCATCGTCACTGGGTCAAAATCCTGGAACTACCTCCCTAACAGCACTGTGGGAGTACCTTTACCACACGGACTGCAGCGGTTCAAGAAGGCAGCTCACCACTACCTTCTCAAGGGCAATTAGGGATTGGCAATAAATGCTGACGTTGTCAGCGATGCCCACATCCCATGAACGATTGCCGATCCTCCTCCCACGATCCCTCCCCGGACTGGTCCCTCGCTTCTGAGGCCTACCCACCCGCAGCCAGCCAGCCTCTCAATCTGGCTGACTGCGGGCGGGAATCCGAGGCCTCGCATTCAAATCAGGCCCTGTCGTTAAAGTCGGCAGGGCCTGCATGAAAGCCTGCTTCCTATGTTTCCCACCCGCCTCGGAGCCCCCCGCCCCCAACCCGCCTCCCTTGAGAAAATTCCGGCCAATAAAGTTAACATAGAAACATAGAAACATAGAAGATAGGAGCAGGAGTAGGCCATTCGGCCCCTCGAGCCTGCTCCGCCATTTAATGAGATCATGGCTGATTATCCAAATTCAGTACCCTGTCCCTGCTTTCTCCCCATATCCCTTGATCCCTTTAGCCTTAAGAAATATATCTAACTCCTTCTTGAATATATTTAATGAATTGGCCTCAACTGCCTTCTGTGGTAGAGAATTCCACAGGTTCACCACTCTCTGGGTGAAGAAATTCCTCCTCATCTCAGTCCTAAATGGCTTACCCCTTATCCTTAGACTGTGACCCCTGGTTCTGGACTCCCCCGCCATCGGGAACATCCTTCCTGCATCTAGTCTGTCTAGTCCTGTTAGAATTTTATAAGTTTCAATGAGATCCCCTCTCATTCTTCTAAACGCTAGCGAATATAAGCCTAATCGACCCAATCTCTCTTCTTACGTCATTCCTGCCATCCCAGGTATCAGTCTGGTGAATCTTCGCTGCACTCCCTCCATGGCAAGAACATCCTTCCTCAGATAAGGCGACCAAAACGGCACACAATACTCAAGGTGTGGTCTCACCAAGGCCCTGTACAACTGCAGCAAGACATCCTTGCTCCTGTACTCGAATCCTCTCGCTATGAAGGCCAACATACCATTTGCCTTCTTAACCGCCTGCTGCACCCAATCAGAAGTTAGTTGAGATTAATCACATCTAGTTCTCAACTAGGCACTTCATGCAAGCTTTTACATGCTAACAATGCTAACAAATGCAAGTGAATGTGACATCAAAGGTGATAAAAGCACAAAATGGAGTTCAGAAGGAGACAGAGATGATCACGTTCTCTGTTTTGCTGGGTGAAACTGGGCATGGGCCGGAATGCTAAACAGGCCGAATTGCACCTGCCAATCATTAGGCGACTCGCCCAATATTCAGTTCTATTGAAGTCAGCAGAACTGAGTACTGGGCGGAGCGTATAACAGTCGACTGATGCGATACAGCCGGCTTTGTGTCCCCCGCCCAGGTCCAATTTCATAGAAACATAGAAACATAGAAGATAGGAGCAGGAGTAGGCCATTCAGCCCCTCGAGCCTGCTCCGCCATTCGATGAGATCATGGCTGATCATCCAAACTCAGTACCCTGTCCCTGCTTTCTCCCCATATCCCTTGATACCTTTAGCCTTAAGAAATATATCTAACTCCTTCTTGAATATATTTACTGACTTGGCCTCAACTGCCTTCTGTGGTAGAGAATTCCATAGGTTTACCACTCTCTGGGTGAAGAAATTCCTCCTCATCTCTGTCCTAAATGGCTTACCCCTTATCTTTAGACTGTGACCTCTTGTTCTGGACTCACCCACCATCGGGAACATCCTTTCTGCATCCAGTCTGTCTAGCCCTGTTAGAATTCTATAAGTTTCAATGAGATCTCCTCTCATTCTTCTAAACTCCAGCGAGTATAAGCCCAATCGACCCAATCTCTCCTCATACGTCATTCCTGCCATCCCAGGTATCAGTCTGGTAAATCTTCGCTGCACACCCTCCATGGCAAGAACATCCTTCCTCAGATAAGGCGACCAAAACTGCACACAATACTCAAGGTGTGGTCTCACCAAGGCCCTGTACAGTTGCAGCAAGACATCCTTGCTCTTGTACTTGAATCCTCTCGCTATGAAGGCCAACATACCATTTGCCTTCTTAACCGCCTGCTGCACCTGCATGCTTACCTTCAGCGACTGGTGCACAAGGACACCCAGGTCTCGTTGCACTTCCCCTTCTCCCAATCTATTGCTGTTCAGATAATAATCTGCCTTTCTGTTTTTGCCACCAAAGTGGATAACCTCGCATTTATCCACATTATACTGCATCTGCCATGCTTCTGCCCAAACACCCAACCTGTCCAAATCATACTGGAGTTTCTCGGCATCCTCCTCGCAGCACACACGCCCACCCAGCTTTGTGTCATCTGCAAACTTGGAGATATTACATCTAGTTCCCTCATCTAGATCATTAATATATATAGTGAATAGCTGGGGTCCTAGGACTGATCCCTGCGGAACCCCACTAGTCACTGCCTGCCACTCGGAAAAAGACCCGTTTATTCCAACTCTTTGCTTCCTGTCTGCCAACCAGTTCTCTATCCAAGTCAGTACCTTGCCCCCAATCCCATGTGCCTTAACTTTACGCGCTAATCTCTTATGCGGGACCTTATCGAAAGCCTTCTGTAATTCCAAATACATCACATCCACTGGTTCTCCCTTATTTATTCTATCAGTTACATCCTCAAAAAATTCCAGTAGATTAGTCAAGCACGATTTACCTTTTGTAAATCCATGTTGACTTTGTCCAATCCTGTCACTGTTTTCCAAGTGCTCTGCTATTACATCTTTTATAATGGACTCTAGCATTTTCCCCACAACCGATGTCTATAATTCCCCGTTTTTTCTTTACCACCTTTTTTGAGCAATGGGGTAACATTAGCTACCCTCCAATCCATGGGAACTGTTCCGGAGTCTATAGAATTTTGGAAGATGACCAGCAATGCATCTACTATTTCTAGGGCCACTTCCTTAAGTACCCTAGGATGTAGATTATCAGGCCCTGGGGATTTATCGGCCTTTAATGCCGTCAATTTCCCTAACACCATTTCCCTACAAATACTGATTTAATTCAGTTCCTCCCTCTCATTAGACCCTATGTTCCCCGACATCTCTGGGAGGTTATTTGTGTTCTCCTTTGTGAAGACAGAGCCAAAGTATGTATTTAATTGGTCTGCCATTTCTTTGTTCCCATTATAAATTCCCCTGATTCTGACTGCAAGGGACCTACGCTTGACTTCACCAATCTTTTTCTCTTCACATATTTATAAAAGCTTTTGCAATCAGTTTTTATGTTCCCTGCAAGCTTACACTCGTATTCTATTTTCCCCCTCTTAATTAATCCCTTTGTCCTCCTTTGCTGAATCCTAAACTGCTCCCAATCCTCAGGTTTACTGCTTTTTCTGGCCAATTTATATGCCCTCTCCTTGGATCTTATGCTATCCCTGATTTCCCTTGTCAGCCATGGTTGAGTCACCTTTTTTGTTTTATTCTTATGCCACACAGGGATGAACAAATTCTGTAGTTCATCCATGCGATCTTTGAATGTTTGCCATTGCCTATCCACCGTCAACCCTTTGAGTAACATTCCCCAATCCACCCTAGCCAACTCGCGCCTCATACCATCGTAGTTTCCTTTATTTAAATTCAGGACCCTAGTCTCTGAGTCAACTATTTCATTCTCCATCTTAATGAAGAATTCTATCATATTATGATCGCTCTGCCCCAAGGGGCCCCGCACAACAAGATTGCTAATCACCCCCATGTTGCTATATTTTACTTAAATAGGCCATGAGATTTAATGATGCCATGCTCCAGATTCCAGCGGGGATGGAAATTGAAGTCCTTGTCCAGGTCTTGTCCATTTCTCATTTGTACCTCAGGGTGCATGTATCACATAACTTTTCAGAATTTGCAGTATTACTATTGTTAATTGATTCCATTCCCTCCTGTCAAAAGAAAAATAGCTTAATTGATGTTTTTATGGCAGCAACATGACTGGAGCCATGAATCTACTTTGGAAAATGTGAACTGGTGTAAATAGTGCTCCAATGCACTTTTATACTTAAATAGCCATTATCTGCATGACAGTAAAATCAGCAATGCAATTGCTAACAGGCTGAGTATTACCTCGGACAGATGTGCCTTAGTTACCGATTTTCAACAGATGAAGAGAAGTTTATGAATATAATGTACTGCTAATTCAGTCCAGAGCATAGAAAGCATTAGTCACAGGTATCCACATTTAATTATGAACAGAAGAAAAATGAAAAACATGGGGCTAAAAATAGCTAGCTGGCTCTGATTTGCTTGGCTTAATAATGTGGCTAAACTGATGAATATCTGTTCGTACTGACACAGAAAACTGTGCCTGACTCTGTTGGCTGGTCAGCACTGTAATGATGCTGTGGGAGAACCTGTGATATTTATTGGTTGCTGAAGGACATATTCATCAGAAGCTGTCAGACATCTCAGGAACAAACTGTGGCGCCATCTTGTGGTCTTCCATCGCTCAGTGGTGTTGCTGTCAAATCAAGCATATAACTGGAAATCTAACAACACTTCCTTAATTTTTGATTAAGTCAATTGGAAAAAGATGTAATTTATGTATATGCTCTTGCTTTTTCCTCTTAGCTGATTATAAAGTTGAAAACCAAGACCATTTTGTAGGCATGCCTCCAACATTTATTTTTCTTGCTGGACCTCTGGATGTAAATTAACATGATGCGGAGATGCCGGTGTTGGACTGGGGTGGACAAAATTGAGAGGTCGCACAACACCAGGTTATAGTCCAACAGTTTTATTTGAAATCACAAGCTTTCGGAACTATCGCTCCTTCCTCAGGTGAAGTAAATTGGATACAGAATCGTCAGAGCATATATAGATGGAAAAAAAAGCATGTGTACTTTACAATTGCAGACCAATAAATTAAATCATCCTGACTATCTGCCGAGGTGTGATAAAGTTAATTAAGTCAGCCAGGAAGGTACCACATCAAAAGACATAGCAAGATACAACTGAGACAATGAGGTGAAGTCGCAGGGGTTCTAACGTGTCAAAAGCTGCCGTATGTATGTAAAACGAAAAGCTTTAAAAAAAAATTTACTTTTTTACTGGGAAAATTTTTACTTTTTTACTGGGAATCACATCTGTGAACAAGCTAACGACGATTCGAGTCCGGATCACGTCATGTATCGTGACATAAACCCAAGATCCCGATTGAGACCGTCTTCATGAGTGCAGAACTTGGCTATCAGTTTCTGCTCAATGATTTTGCGTTGTCGTGTGTTTCTAAGGTTGCCTTGGAGAACGCTTACCCGCAGATCCGAGGCTGAATGTCCTTGACTGCTGAAGTGTTCCCCGACTGGGAGGGAACAATCCTGCCTGGCGATTGTTGCGCGGTGCTCGTTCATACGTTGTCTCAGTGTCTGCATGGTCTCGCCGATGTACCATGCCGCGGTGCTTCCCAGTAAAAAAGTAAAAATTTTCCCAGTAAAAAAGTAAATTTTTTTTTAAAGCTTTTCGTTTTACATACATACGGCAGCTTTTGACACGTTAGAACCCCTGCGACTTCACCTCATTGTCTCAGTTGTATCTTGCTATGTCTTTTGATGTGGTACCTTCCTGGCTGACTTAATTAACTTTATCACACCTCGGCAGATAGTCAGGATGATTTAATTTATTGGTCTGCAATTGTAAAGTACACATGCTTTTTTTTCCATCTATATATGCTCTGACGATTCTGTATCCAATTTACTTCACCTGAGGAAGGAGCGATAGTTCCGAAAGCTTGTGATTTCAAATAAAACTGTTGGACTATAACCTGGTGTTGTGCGACCTCTCAATTTTGTAAATTAACAAGCAGTGAATATTTTCTTATCCAATGATGTTTCTAGTCTAAATGGGTCCACACTGCATTGTAAATTTTTATCAAACCGTGGGAGAAAGGTTTATATAACTGACTGAGTTATGGGGAGAGCAAGTGGAGAAAATTAAATCCAGACAGGAATATTTACTTCAAATGTGTATTACAGTGTAATCATTGGAACCTTCTAAGCAGATATACAATTTTTTTTCAAATGTTTTCCCCTCCTTTTCTGATGGGCAGTGATTCATGCTGGAGCATGTTTCCACAGTATCTCATCAAAGTGACCACTTTTAATGTGTGAACCTAGAAGTGAAATTCATCAAACTATTTAATCTTCTTACATCAGGAATACTGAGGCCATTTCAGCTTACGCATATCAAAAACCTGGCTGAGATCAGTTACCAGCATATACCTGGGGCCTTCTTGGTGCTTCTGAATTACAACACATAGTGGGGGGAGAAATTCAATTCATGGGCGCTTGTTTTCCTGGCATAGTTTCCAGCACAAAATCGGTGTTAGTTCTCCAAATTTCGCGTCGTGATCTGCTGCACTCAGATTATGTCAGAACTGTGTCAGATGACATATTGGGCTGAATTTCGCTCTTAGCGTTGAACAAACAGCATTTGCACTTGCACTTGCCCATAGATTTTTTTATGGGGCTTTGCACTGGAACTTACTGTAAATTATAGAGCCAAAAAGCAAAACGCCCTCTACAGGGCACCTGGGACCTGTGTGAACAGGCCAAGCAACTGTGTATCTCCTTAACCAATCAGATTGAAGAATGAGCAGCGCAGAGTCTGAACCAGGAAGTGTCATTTGGAATAGTGAATTCAATGTCAAATCAGGTACAGAATGTGAAATAAAGAGAGGGATAAAAAGATTGGATTAAAAGAGAGAGATAAAAGAGACAGAAAGAAAAAGTTAAAAACTGTATATTTTTTAATTTTTTTTAAATCTCCAACAATAATTAAAATCTGAAGGAATGAGACTCCACACTTGTAAAAGTTAATTTTCAGTGCCAGAGAGGTTGTTTGGCAGTAATTAAGACTTATCACGCCGTTAAATGGGTACTTACACTGGAATGGACAAGCCCTAACTTTTTGTGACGAGTTTAGTCCATATCTATGAGATAAGTACAGGAACGTCACGTTGTTCAATACATTTGAATGGTGAGCCAGACAACTAGATGCCGTTTTCGGGAAGTTTATGGAGGGACGTCGCATCTCGGACAGCAACTTCCTGATTTCAGCCCTTTAACTGAGCGTGTGTGCTTGCCAGAAGTTGCTGTCCAATTTCCACGTAAATCACGGTGAACGCTGTTAGCCTCACCATTATTTCTACAACAAAATCCGACCCCTTGACTCGGGTGACTTTTAGTTGTCCAGGGCGCCTATCTGAAAGCAGCGGGGGCCTAATAAATAGATGTGAATTCGAGTCCTGCACCTGGTTAAGGATGCTTCTGCCAAATTGAACTTTGGGGCCATTGTGTTTGTTTATTCTAAAATCTGCCAAAATTCCGGCGGCAGCAGTTGGGAAGGAGGCTGCAGCAACGTTATTTAAAAGAATACTCAGCTAAATTCAGGACCATTTGGACTTTTAGGCCTATTTCTGGATGTGATCACTGCTCCAGCTGAGTTCATAAATTGTGGACACTAATTTTTGGAGCTGTAGGAATGGCTTGCTTTGCCACATTATCCACATCCTCCACCACTCTGGCAGCCACCCAAGATGTGACCAGGTCTCCTGTCAGTAGTACGGAAATAAGGTAACCTCCCCCTGATCCTGGAAACACTTGTGGGGTCAGTAGCGGAAGTTCCTGGTGGGTGAATCATTGCACTTATGCTGGGATCAAAGGCCCGCAATATTCAGGCCCAACATGTTTAAATAAAAGAGATCAAAATTCTCCCGCTACTATTTCAGAACTATCAGCCATGTAAATGCAGATCAGATCTTGAATTAATTTCTGCAGTATGATTAACGTTTGATCTTTATATGTATCCTGCTCAGTATTCATTTCAAAATTGAGCCAGAAAATGGTATGTCCAAGCCTCAGTCCAGAGACGAAAGCACATAATCTAGGCTGACTATCCAGTGCAGTACTGAGGGAGTGTTACACTATCGGAGGAGCCATCTTTCTGATGAGGTGTTAAACTGCGGCCTCGTCTGTCCTCTCGGGTAAATGATGGGGAGTTCTCCTAGTTATTATTTATTCCTCAACCAACATCACTAAAACACTGGTTATTTATCTCATTGCTGGAAGTGGGCCTTGCTGTGCCCAAATTGGTTGCTGAATTTGCCTACATCACAACAGTGACTGCACTTCAAAAGTGCTTCAATGTCTGTGAAGTGCTTTGGGACATCCTGAGGTTGTGAAGGGCGCTATATAAATGTAAATTATTTCTTATGTACAGTATTGTACATTGCTTTTGATATTGTCCATGACAGTATTGGTAGCAGGGACCTCTGCACAGTCATTGTGGAGAAGATGTCCCATCTTCACACTGAGGACACTCTCCATCGTGTTGTGCGGCACTACCACCGTGCTAAATGGGATAGATTCAGATCAGATCTAGCAGCTTAAAACTGGACATCCATGAGGCGCTGTGGACCATCAGCAGCAGAAGAATTGTATTCCACCACGATCTGTAACCTCATGGCCCGGCATATCCCTCACTCTACCATTACCATCAAGCCAGGGGACCAACCCTGGTTCAATAAAGAGTGTAGAAGAGCATGCCAGGAGCAGCACCAGGTGTACCTAAAAGTGCGGTGCCAACCTGGGGAAGCTGCAACACAGGACTACATGCATGCTAAACAATCCCACAATCAACGGATCAGATCAAAGCTCTGCAGTCCTGCCATATCCAGTGAATGGTGGTGGACCATTAAAGAACTAACGGGAGGAGGAGGCTCCATGAATATCCTCATCCTCAATGATGGTGGAGCCCAGTACGTGAATGCAAAAGTCAAAGCTGAAACGTTTGAAACCATCTTCAGCCAGAAGTGCCGAGTGGATGATCCACATCGGCCTCCTCCTGAGGTGCCCACCATCACTGAAGCCAGTCTTCAGCCAATTCGATTCACTCCACATGATATCAAGAAACGGCTGAGCGCACTGGATACAGCAAAGTCTGTGGGACCCGCCAACATCCTGGCTATCGTGCTGAAGACTTGTGCTCCAGAACTAGCCGCGCCTCTAGCCGAGCTGTTCCAGTACAGCTACAACACTGGCATCTATCTGACAATGTGGAAAACTGCCCAGGTATGTCCTGTCCACAAAAAACAGGACAAATCCAAACCGGCCAAATACCGCCCCATCAGTCTACTTTTAATCATCAGCAAAGTGATGGAAGATGTCGTCGACAGTGCTATCAAGCAGCACTTACTCACCAATAACCTGCTCACTGATGCCCAGTTTGAGTTCCGCCAGGACCACTCGGCTCCAGACCTCAATACAGCCTTGGTCCAAACATGGACAAAAGAGCTGAATTCCAGAGGTGAGGTGAGAGTGACTGCCCTTGACATCAAGGCAGCATTTGACAGAGTGTGGCATCAAGGAGCCCTAGTAAAACTGAAGTCAATGGGAATCGGGGAGTCATATCTAGCACAAAGGAAGATGGTTGTGGTGGTTGGAGGTCAATCATCTCAGCCCCAGGACATTGCTGCAGGAGTTCCTCAGGGCAGTGTCCTAGGCTCAACCATCTTCAACTGCTTCATCAATGAGCTTCCCTCCATCATAAGGTCAGAAGTGGGGATGTTCACTGATGACTGCACAGTGTTCAGTGCCATTCGCAACTCCTCAGATAATAAAGCAGTCCATGCCCGCATGTAGCAAGACCTGGACAACATTCAGGCTTGGGCTGATAAGTGGCAGGTAACATTCACGCCACACAAGTGCCTGGCAATGACTATCTCCAACAAGCGAGCGTCTAACCACTGCCCCATGACATTCACTGGCATTATCATCGCCGAATCCCCCACCATCAACATCCTGCGGGTCACCATTGACCAGAAATTTAACTGGATCAGCCACATAAATACTATGGCAACAGGAGCAGGTCAGAGGCTGGGTATTCTGCGGTGAGTGTCTCACCTCCTGACTCCCCAAAGCCTTTCCACCGTCTACAAGGCACAAGTCAGGAGTGTGATGGAATACTCTCTACTTGCCTGGATGAGTGCAGCTCGAACAACACTCAAGAAGCTCGACACCATCCAAAACAAAGCAGCCCGCTTGATTGGCACCCCATCCACCACCTTAAACATTCACTCCCTCTACCACCGGCGTACCATGGCTGCAATGTGTACCATCTACAAAATGCACTACAGCAACTCGCCAAGGCTTCTTCAGCAGCACCTCCCAAACCCGCGACCTCTACCACCTAGAAGGACAAGGGCAGCAGGTGCATGGGAACACCACCACCTCCAAGATCCCCTTCAAGTCACACATCATCCTGACTTAGAAGTATATTGCCGATCCTTCATCGTCGCTGGGTCAAAATCCTGGAACTCCATCCCGAACAGCACTGTGGGATTACCGTCACCACATGGACTGCAGCGGTTCAAGAAGGCGGCTCACCACCACCTTCTCAAGGGCAATTAGGGATGGGCAATAAATGCTGGCCTTGCCAGCAACGCCCACATCCCATGAACGAATAAAAAGTATCTACAATTGCTTTAGACCTGATTTTCTTGAGCATATGGCCGCACCTTATGACACACTCCATTTGCATCAAAGGAATTCCAGAAAGTATTTTGTAACAATGATGACATTTTCTTTCCTTAGGCTATTGCAGAAGGTAGGAAGTTAATGCTGCAATTGGGGAGAGGGGAATGATTGGTCAGTTAAAAATGAAGTAGATAGTCAATGCCGTTGACTTGCCATACATTGGCATAGATTTGCAGCAGCTAAAGCTAGAAATAAAAATGATAGGCATTGAAAACATCCAAAGAGTCATATCCATCTGTGTTGAGAGATTTTCTTTCTTTTTTTTTGCACAAATTGAATTTTTGGAGGTAAAGAACATTTCCCCTAAGAAATTGTTGACTGTGTCCTCCCCTCCTATGTGCAGTAACACAAAATGATTGTTAAAGTATAAATCTGTTCACCACACTTACATAAATAAGAACATAAGAAGCAGGCGTAGGCCACACGGTCCCTTGAGTCTGCTCCGCCATTCAATAAGATCATGGCTACCTCAACTCCACTGTCCTGCTCTATCCCCATATCCCTTGATTCCCTTAGTGTCCAAAAATCTATCGATCTAAGTCTTGAGTAAACTTAACGATTGAGCATCCACAGCACTCTAGGGTAGAAAATTACAAAGATTCCCCTGAGTGAAGAAATTTCTCCTCATCTTAGTCCTAAATGGCTGACTACTTATCTTGAGACTATGACCACTAGTTCTAGACTCTCCAGCCAGGGGAAACAGCTAAGAATTTTATATGTTTCAATTAGATCACCTCTCATTCTTCTCAACTCCAGAGAGTATAGGCCCATTCTACTCAATCTCTCCTAACAGGACAGCCCTCTCATCCCAGGAATCAATCTAGTGAACTGTCGCTGTACCCCCTCTAAGGCAAGTATATCCTTCCTCAGATAAGGTGACCAAAACTGTACACAGTACTCCAGTTGTGGTCTCACCAAAGCCCTATATAATTGCAGCAAGACTTTCTTACACTTATACTTTAACCCCCTTGTAATAAAGGTTAACATACCATTTGCATTCCTAATTGCTTACTGTACCTGAATGCTAACTTTCTGTGATTCATGTACAAGAACACCCAAATCTCTTTGAATACCAACATATACTGTCTCTCACCTTTTAAAAAATATTCTGCTTTTCCATTCTTCCTACCAAAGTGGAGAATTTCACACTTCCCCATGTTTTCCGCCATCTGCCACCTTCTTGCCCAATCACTTAACCAGTCTATATCCCTTTACAGATCTCTTTGCATACTCTTCACAGCTTACTTTCCACCTAGCTTTGTATCGTCAGCAAATTTAGAAATATTACACTTGGTTCCCTTATCTAAGCCATTGATATAGATTGTAAATAACTGAGGCCCAAGCATTGATCCTTTATTTACAATCAAGTGAACAGGTTAGATTTTGCTGTAGCAGGGCATCTAATGGCGTCTGCCATAAGCTAGACTTGCCCCTGCACTCTTCAGTTCAAAATATTTTTGCCCACTAAGATACTGAAAGTGTGAGCTGATAACGGCGCAGTGAGGAAAATAAGACATCTGGGACCTGAATGAACAGGGCAACCAATAGGGTATCTCCTTAACCAATGAGATTGAATGATTGAGAAATAAACAATACAAGGACTGAGAAGGAAGTGTAAATCAGAGTGGGTGAATTTAATGTCAAATCAGGTACAGAAAGAGAAGTAAAGAGATGGAAAGAAAGATTGGATTAAGAGAGAGAGAAAAGAGACAGAAAGGAAAAGTTTAAATTTGACAATTTTTACATCTCTTACAACAATTAATACCTGAAGAAATGAGATTCCACATTGGCAATAGTTAATTTTCAGTGTCTGAGAGATTGATTCGCAGTAATTAACAATTATCACATTGTTAAAGGGTACTTACACTTGAAATGACAAGACTATTTTCTGTGGCGAGTTTAGTTCATATCTACTGTGCAAATACAGTAACTTCACGACATTCACGACATTCAATGGATCACAATGGTGAGGCAGACAGCGAAATGCCATTTTTGCGAAACTAATGTTGCAACTCAGACAGCAACTTTTGGAATTTAACTGCGCATCTGCCTCTTGCCTGATGTTGCTGTACAATTTACACATAAATAACGGCGAGTGTCATTAGCCTCACTATTATTTTGACAGCAAAATCTGGCCCATCATTACTTATGCTTGATTGGGAAATATTATTTATTGTAAAACTCTAAATTGGTTTTATCTGTACCTGATTTTATGCTCAGTCTTACACTGATGCTGGGAAACAGGGAACTTGGGATCTTATATTCTTTTAAGCCTAGAAATTATTGTTGGTAATTTCAGCAAACACTTCACAGTTGCGTAATGTTCTCGTTTCTGCTACTTTAACACAGTTTAAGTGGGCTTACACCTCTGCTGGAATAACAGACCAAGGATTGTCATCTGAACGTGTTAAGTGTTCGTCTGAAAAAAAAGAAACAATTCATTAGCCTGTCTCAGTAATCTGATAAATACTTCACAGCCATTGTGTTGGGAAGTCCCTGATTCTGGGCACTCTGTAAAGGTTGTCTGGTATCGGCTTTTCCCTCTTATTGTGAACAAGGAGATAAAATACGGACAGAAACACACATTGACAGTTGGGTTTTTAAACAGAAAGCTGTTAGCGCAGACTGTTCCCTACCTGAGAAGTTTAAGATACAGGACAAAAGCAAAATTAGGACAAAAGCAAAATACTTAGAAGTTATTTTGTTTGTCAAGCAAGATGATGCACTGATTTGGAGAAGCATAGCATGTTCATTATTTTGTATTATAATGCAAAGACAAGTTGTACCAATTGAATTCAGTCTGTAACTGTTGCTCTGCATGTTCATTTGTTGTCTGAGAAAGAAAATTGCTTAATATTTCATTCTGGTCTTGTCCCACTAAAGTATAAACAGTCTGCTTTGTGAATGATTGGAGAAGTGCACGTGAGGACATTGGCAAAATACACAATATCCAGTTTGTAAACCAAGAGGGATGCATTGTTACATCCTCTGTGTTACTCTATTGTATAAATAGATATTTGGCAGTGTGAGTCAACTCTGGAACATAAGGTACAGGAAACTCTCTTTTAATCGGCACCCAAATAACCGGAAATCTCTCTTAACCGGCAAAATTCTTGAGTAGGTAACCGGGGTTTTCCTTCATCTCTCCTTTAAAAATAACTTTAAAAAAAACCCCGAGGCATTTGCCTTGTATCGGAGCATGTAGATTGGGAGGGGAATGTGCAGCCCGGGTAGGCAGCGGTCACGACAGATGGTCAGCTGGCGGTCCCCGGGGAGACGGAGCTCCGAATGCAGGTGCATGTCAGTGTGTACGGGGCTCTCGTACGTTGGGAGATATAACTCTCCGTTATCCGGACTTTTTGATTAACCGGCACCACGCCGGTCCCGTCGGTGCCGGTTAATAAAGAGTTTCCTGTACATGGGATCCAGTTACAGGAGTAACTGATGCCATTGAACCCGAGAAAGTATCTGTGGGAGACTTGAAATTGCAACACTCTCATAGTTTGGTATAATCTTCATAGTTGAGCAGTCTTCATTGACCTTTGGAATCTAAGTCATTAATATAAATTAAAATCAGCAAGAGTCCCAATGCCAATCACTGGTGCACCCCACTTAGCTCTTCTTCAGTCTGAAATAATTTCTGTAACAAGTACCTACTGCTTCCTACCCTTCAGACAATCTATTCCTATCTTTTACTCAAAACCCCCATTGCTTTATGTATAACTGGTAGACTTTAGTGTGAAATTTTGTTAACATTGAATGTCAAGATATTACACAACGTAAGGTTTTCCACAGCCCACTTGCGATATCACTTCCTCAAAAAGTCATGGTTAGGCAGGATCTCCCCCTTCTGAATTCATGTTAGCTGCTGTTTACTAGATTCGTACAATAGAGAGAATCATCAAGTCTACTACTGATAATCAATTTTATTATTTTACCTGGTAATAATGAAAGACTGATGGATCAATTGTTGCCTGGGTCTGTTTTGCAAACATTTAAAAAAATGATTAATCTGTTCCCAGTCTATCAGAACCTCCCCAATGTTCATCAACTGCCTCATAATGACTGTCAATGCCTAACAGATCTCACCCATTGTTTCCCTGAGTGCTCAGGAATAAATAGTAGTCTGCGTCTATTTGCAACACCAGTGGGTTGGACCAGATTTCTGATTTGTTCTCCAAGGGAACCAGACACACCCAACAGTTTGTCTAGAATGTGTGATTTGATCCTGCCTGCTGTAGACAACCCTACAATGTGTAATTTGACCCAGTCTTGCCAGTGAGCCTACAGAAAGTAGAAGTATAGTTAGCTTTGTGAAGATCTTCTGTTATCTAGTTTTCTGCAATTGTAATTATAATTGTCCTTGACTGGTAAAATTAAAGACTTTATACTCTAATTAGTGGGTTAGTTAATTCTTTGGAGTTTTATTTTTTTTCCCTTCTGGAAGTGATAAAAAAAATCTTTAATTCTGATTGAAGGGACCATGTGTCTAGGGTCCGTGTGTCTAGGATCCATGTGTATGGGGTCCATGTGTATGGGGTCCATGTGTGTGGTGTGCAGGTGCATGCGTGGGGTGCATGTGTGTGGGGTGCGTATGTGTGTGGGGGTACGTGTGTCTGTCTGTCTTTGCCAGAAGCATCTTCTTTCCTTCAACTACACAAATTGAAGTGGTATCTTATATTGAAATGGAATACTTTCCACTTGAATTGAATATGAAAATAGCTCTTTAATAGGATATCTTATTAGTAGGTTCGAGACAGTCTAAAAATAGATTTGTTCAAGTATATTAACTTGTTGTAGTGCAGACACATTGATGTGGACTAAAATAGTACCAGTAAGCACATTTCTATTGTAAGTACCTGCTTAATATTCAGTTTAATGACTAAGATTTATCAGTAACATCGTTATCTAAAAGTTTAATTTGGAATAAGTACAATACACCTATTCATAACAGTAGTGAAATCTCACCATATTTAGTGTAGTTGGTACATATCACCTATGTTGCATTTTAGATAAATTGAATGTAATTATTACACTACCAAATGGTCAAATTGTAGGAAAATGTGTAATGAGTAATATGATAATCTATAGAGGTTCATCGATCAGTTGAAAAACTCACTCATTATTTTCTAATCAAATAATCCATATCCTTTTATTTAATCTTCACAAACTGTTCTGCTGCTCTATACTTTTGCCAATTTTTGTGGTGGGTTATATCAGTATTGTCAAGCAAAAAAAAAAATGCTTCAGGCTCCAGGCTCTGCAACATGCTTCGGCAGGCCCCAATTCCGGTTTCCTGGGCAGTCGGCACTCCAGGCGCAAGAGTGACCAATCGAGTGCGCTTCACAGTTCCAAGACAATCTTCAGGCTCCCCAGATGATCTTTAGGCGCCCCAAACGAGGGTGCATGAGCAGAAGGGCGCAGAATACCTTGCAAATAATCACTCCATAAATAATATCCATCTCTGGGAATTTATTATTTGCTTTCTGCCCTTTTATCATGTCTCAAAGCTCATATGGATAGATAGGACATTCGTGGGCCGGTTCATCGGTAACATGTATGATTTAAGTTAATTGAAATTGTTGTCCATTTAACTTGGCTGAATTTGTCTTCCTGGCTGAGCTTTGGGCTCATGGCCGTTGTTCTTTTTAGGGTCTGCCTGATTCTTTGCTTCCACCTGCTTCATGGTAACACTTCTTCTCAGAGCAGCATATAACACACTACTATTATTTTAGATATTTTAAAAGGGTAAACAATAGAAAATTCCTGATCTATCCAAGCAGTGGAATATTTTCTTTAACAACCCTATGACATTCTCCTATTTGTATCCTTGTGAAGAAATGTGCCTCATATTTTCCTTCAGCTAAGGTTTGTCGGTATCAGACTGAAATTGTGGACCATTGCTCAATTCTGGTCCCCAGAATTCATCCTTCTTGTCTTGGCACTCCATAACATAACAGTGGGACTGTTGAAGGATAAATGTGTTGTGGTTGGTTCCAGGTTACTTGACCTCCACCTGCATGATGTGGTGCTGATGATCACACATAACCGGTATGATAATTGAATAGAACCACTTCATACTCATAAAGGCCATGGCATTGGTGGGATGAGTCCACATGGCCACATGGATTCCATCAATGTGACCCTGCACTCTTGGGAACATACTCCCATGAAAAAGTGTAGGGTGCGCTCTTGCTACTGCTGGCTTGCTACTGGAAAAGTGATAAAGTTATCAGTGACCCGATTTATGCAACGGCACACTGCAAACTGGAGGATCCAGCAGCTTGAAAGGAAGAAGTTGCATCGAAGTTCAAAGCAGTGTGACTTTCACTGCCATGAGCAGAGGTTTTCCCGACCTGGGCGAGGTTTGCAGCTCCGATTGCCGGAGACCAAAAAATTAGGACACTGCTTTCACAGGGAAGCATGGCCCCGGAGTTTTATTTTAAAGCCTCTGCTTCCATTAAGTTTTCCGTTGTTATTTTGGCTCGCGAGCATGTAGGACAAGAAAATAAATGAATTTTGTCTAGGGTTAGTTGTTGGAATCAAGTCTCAGTGGTTGGATTCAGAGGTTTATTTTTACAGTCAGTTGTCACTGCAATTATTCCTGGTCACTGAGATGCTAAATACACACATGCTTACGGTCTTTCAGTGGTGCCAGCTGTCTGTTTAAAAACAACCAAGCTGTTTGACATGCCAATGAAATTGTCTGCAGGAAAACAGGCCAGACCAATTGTTCTGGTAATCAAGCAGATGAGGACAGTGGGCAGTTCATGTTTCGATATGACTGGAAGATACAATTGATGAAAAACTTGTTTAGCTTGAGAAAAAAGCTCAGCTTCTTCAAAGAAACTGTAGAATTATAAAGAGCTACAGCACAGAAACAAGCAATTTGACCCATTGGCCCCTAATTTGCGGTGAGCGCCGAAGCAAAGGTGTCCGCCGCTGGCCCAAAAGCTGCCCACACAGATCTCGCGATCTCTGTGGTGAGAAGTTTGGCTTTTTCGACGTGCAGTTGAGATCAGTGTAGTTTAGTGGGAATTCCATAGTGCGAGCTGCTGAGACGTCAACAAGCTGTCTAAGCAGCCAATCACAATGCAGAATTCTCACAGACCGGGAACCAGGAAGTGAAGAAGCTCCTTTTATTCTGACTTTTTAAAAACGTTACAGAGAGCAAAACAAAGATTGAGGCTCTCATATGGTGAAAAGGTAAATTAAATATAAACAAACTTTAAAAAATATATAAATATTTTAAAGTTTCTTAAAAATTGTAATTTTCATCATTATGGAGAAATTTGACACTCCACAAAATGAACATGAGTTTTTCAGGGCCAGAATGGTTGTTTAGCAGTCAATACGCTGTTAAAACCCCAGTTACACCTAATCCAACAAGGCCTAACTTGTAATTGGGTATTTAACAGTGATATTACCGCGGAAAAGCCCAAGTTTTCATCAGTTTCACTGATTTCCCTGATTACACTGATTGTCAGCTATGGGGAGGCGGGAGCACAGGGCAGCTTGTGTCAGAGCAGTGAATGATTGACCACAACTTCAGGATTTCCGTGTTAGGATGCGCATGCGCTAAATCCTGAAGTTGCGGTCAGTTTCAAAGGGGTAAAACAGCGAATGCAAATTTCGGGGCCATTGTGTCAGTGCTGGTTCTTTGCTGGAGGCATCCAAAAAAATCCCACTGCCCTACTTTCTGTCCAAAAATCCTGTATTTTCTTTTGCTTCAAATGTTTATCTGCTCTTCCCGGAAAACATACTCTGATCTCTGCTTCAACAACTCTCCATGGCAAAGTGTTCCATACACTAACAACTCTCTCTGTAAATCACTTCCTCCCACTGTTTCTCCTCACTCTCTTAGTGCCAATTTTAAATTATTGCCCCCTTTTCACTGACTTCCCAATCAAAGGAAATAGCTATTCCCTATTTACCTTATCAAAACCCTTCATAATTATTAAATCTGCCCTTAGCCTTCGCTTCTCCAATGGAAATAGTCCCAGTCCATTCCAGGTGTATCATTTTGATGAATCTACACTCTACATTCTCTATGGTTTTACTATCTTTTCTATAATAAGACATCCAAAACTGCAGACAGTGCCTAACCATCGCCTTGCACAAATTTATTGCAATCTCTTTGCTATTGTACTTTATGCTCCTATTTATAAATAATATTGGCCTATTTTATGGCTTTATCATACACCTTCAAGGAACTATGGAGTAGAATTAATTGGCGCCTGGTTTCCAGGTGGCCACAACACACACCTGAACTGGGAGGCCCGAGGTCGGCCCACAGTTGGACCTCGAGCCTCATTAACATTAATTGGGCAAGCTACTGGCGGCCGGAGAGGTGGTTGGTCTTTTTTGGAATGAAGGAACAATCAAATCTAAAAATTATTGTCAAGACAGCCTGAGTAGAAAGAGCAGCAACTGAATGCTGTCTTACCTGTGACGAGGAAGAATATGCTGGTTTCCGAGATACCCCGCACCTCTAAAAGTATCTTGAAAATAGCATCTCACCGTCTGGCTCCCCATTGAAATATATTGAACAGCGTGAAGTTCCTGTACTGATGGCATAGATATGGATTAAACTTGCCACAAAAAGTTAGGGCTTGTCTATATCAGTGTAAATAACCTTTTAAGTCTTAATTACTGCAAAACAACCGCTTTGGCACTGAAAATTAACTTTTTACAAGTGTGGAGTCTCATTCCTTCAGATGTTAATTATTGTTGGAGATTTAAAAAGGTAAAACAAATAAAAAAAAATTTAAACTTTTCTTTCTGTCTCTTTTACTTCTCTCTCTTAATTCAATCTTTCATTCCCTCTCTTTATTTCACTTTCTATACCTGATTTGAAATTGAATACAATATTCTAACTGACAATTCCTGGTTCAGACTCTACATTTCTCATCACTGATTCTTCAACCTGATTGTTTAAGGAGATACACAGTTGCTTGTCCTGTTCACACAGGTCCCAGATGCCCTGCAGAGGGCGCTGTGCTGTTTGGATGTTTAGCTGACAGGAAGTTCCAGTGCAAAAGCCCATAGAAAGTCTATGGGCAAGTGCAAGTGTACGCAGCTCAGAGCAAAGTATGGCCCCATGTAGCAGATCATTTTTGGAGTATCACTCGCCAGGGTTTCAAATTGAATTTACATTTTCTGAATTATAATGCTAGAGGTACAAAGATAATAATTGCTGCATGATATTTTTTTGCCCACAAAATCAGTGCTTTTAATTGGATTATATTTGTTTCAGGAACCAGGTTCTCAGGAGTCAGGAATTGGGGGTCTTGGGAATGTGGATTGAGCTCAGGAGTTGGGATTTGGGTGGAGGGAGACTGGGCATTGGGGAATGGAAGATCGGGGAGAGAGGGAGGCTGGAGGTTCGATGTTCAGTGGAAGAGAATGGGAGTGGAGGTGGAGTTGGGAAGAAAGGGTGACTGGGGGCTGAAGGTTCAGGCGAAGTGAATGGGATTAGTGGGGGGGGGGCAGGGGAAGAGAGGGAGACTGGAGAATGGGTTGGATGTGGGAATCAATATTTTCTGCAGAGCCGAGAGCAGCAGCAATGTGGTGAGTGGGAGCAGCACCATGATAGGGGCAGCCAGTAGAGGGGTGACTGAAACCTAGGGATTGACCAGCCCTTATGCAGTGCAGGGGGATCCTGGCTGTAGTTTCAGGGTGAGTATCTGTGGGTTACAGGATTACTACTAATTACAGGTAGGATATTGGGGCGTTACATCTATTACAGCCAGTTACATATAGAGTGAGCTATGATGCGATGTGATGCAACGTGACGTGGCGTGGCGTGACGTGGGTCAGCGGCATAGCTAAGGAGTACGCCACCGACCTCCAAAAGAAATTGCACTTACCTGGTGCGAAGCCCCTTTCGAAAACTTGTGTTGTTTCGCTGCGGAGTTGTGCGCAGCGTAGTGGCCCATGGATCCCAGGGGCTCACTGTGTGCGTGAGCATACCTGGGATCACGTGGGGTGGTGCGCCAATCAGGAAACAGAAATCGCCAATGCCTGACATCAATCAAATTTTAAATTCACACATTACACCATTTATCTGACTCATGGGATAACAGTGGTGGTCCATAATAATCAAGTGAACATGGTCTATTTATCCCTTGTTAAGTTCAGCACCTCATCACCCACAATATGGAAAGGGAGTGATATTTTTTCAATCTTCAACTAAATACACTGAAACGACAGCCCTGCTTAATTTAACTTAAATCGTGCAGTTCTGAGGAAATTGTTCATGACATGCAGTTAAACTCATTCACTGAACTTCATTGCCCTGATGCACTGTAAAACATGCCATTTCAGCAAAGCAGATGGTAAAATAAACACAGATCCCTTTTTGAGCACTCAAGCTGCTGTTTTGATGTTTCACCCATATTCCCCCCTCCCCTTACGCTGTGCAAATAGGCTCCCGCACTTGTTTGCACCAGCCGTAACACTTTCCTGCTTAATTGCTGGGCAGCGAGTGGGCAATTAGCCCAACTCTGCACCAGCAACGAGGATAATACAGTCATAGCAGATGATCTGGCACGTCGGAACTTGACAGATTGCAAGTTCGGGACTGGCGGTCAATTTCAAAGGCGGTATGATGGCGTACTCTCATACCGACCGCAAATTCTGCCCCTATATGTATATATATGTAATCGTGCCTCTGCTATCTCTTCCCCACTTTCTTTAAAAATGTGTGGATCCAATCCATCTGGACCAGGGGTCTTATCCTTTCTAATTTTGTTTTGTTTATCAATTATCTTTAATGTCTTTGTATCTTTTTTGATCTTTTCTTCTAATGTCCTGCCCACCATGTTAGTCTCCCTGGTAAATACTGAGGCCAAGTAACCATTTAATATTTCTGCCATTTCACTTTCATTACCTGTGAGTTTATCTTGTGCATCCCCTACTGTCCCTATCCTGACTTTTCTGCTGTTATTTATGTGTCTGTAGAATACTTTACTATTTCTTTTTATATTCCTTGATAATTTAATTTTGTAGTTCCTCTTTGCTTTCCTAATTATTTTTTTTAAACGTCTTTCCTAACCTCTTTGTATTCCCATTTGTCATCCTCCTTTATTGTCTATGTACTTAGTGTGTGCCTTTTACTTTAGTTTCAATTTTACCCTTATCTCTTTATTCATCCATGGTGCTTCATTATTGGCTAGTTTGTTCTTGTCTTTTAGTGGAATATATTTCTCCTGAACTCTATTGATCACCATTTAAAATATTTACCTGTTTTATCACTTTGTCTGACAATTTTTTCCAGTTTACCTTCCCTAGTTCCATTCTCATCCCCTCAAAGTTAGCTTTTTTTCAAACTATTACTTTGATCTTTGTGTTACTCATGTCTTTCTCAATCATTATTTGAAACCTTACTTTGTTATGATCGCTATTGCCTAGATATTCCCCTACATTTACTTCTCTTCTGTTCCAGTTCATTTCCCATTACTTTTTCTTTCTGTATCTCTTTTCTCTCTCAATTTATTCTTTCTTTCCCTCTCTTTATTTTGTTTTCTGTACCTGATTTGACACTGAATTCACTATTCTAACTTATACTTTCTGATTCAGACTCTACGTTGTTCATTAACAATGCTTCAATCTGATTGGTTAAAGAGATACACAGTTGCTCGCCCTGCTCACACAGGTCCCACATGCCCTGTAGAGGGCACTGCACCATTTTGGTCTCCCATTTACAGCAACTTGCCATGCAAAAGCTCCTGGGTTAAATGTGCAAGGGCAAGTCTAATGAACGGTGGGCTCCATTCATTCACCGGCTACAGTAAATTCTGGCCCTTTATGTTTATAAAAGACTTTAGTGTTTCCTTATATTACCCACTAATCTATTCTCATAGTCTCTTTGGCCCTCTTATTTCCTTTTTCATTTCTCTTTTGCTCTTTTTACATTCAGCTTGGTTCTCTATTTATCATTATTTATCATAGCTTCCTTTTTCTGTTTCATTTTAATCACTATACCATTAGACATCCAAGGAGCTCTAGCTTTGGATGCCCTTCCTTTCCCCCTCATGGGAATGTGTCTAGTCTGTACCCAAACTATCTCCTCTTTGAAGGCCTCCCATTGCTTATTTACTATATTACCCACAAAAAGAGATATTAGGACAGGCAGCAAAGAGCTTGGCTAAAGAAGTAGGTTTTAAAGAGCGACTTAAAGGAAAAAAGAGAGGTAGAGCGTTGGAGAAGTTTAGGGAGGGAATTTCAGAGCTTAGGGCCTAGGTAGCAGAAGGCACAGCCGCCAATGGTGGAGCAAAGTAAATCTGGGATGCACAAGAGGCCAGAATTGGAGGTGTGCAGAAATCTTGGAGGGTTGTAGGACTGGAGGAGGAGAATACAGATAATTCTGGGAGTCCCATACCATAAGCAGAAGTGCAGCAGCACAAGACCCTGTCCCAAAATGCACATAGTCATCCAGAATCGATGATCTTAATTTTAGAATGTTGTGGGGCAATTCTAAGGGTTTCAACAGAACTCATACCATCCCTTCAATGACATGAGTTCTGTTTGACCTTGCAAGTGTGTTATGGATTGAATTCCTAGGGTGGCCTAGGAATTCCCCCAGATGTACCACTTGGACATGGGTGGAGGATTGGAAGACACCTGCCCTCCTCCCAACTGAAATTTCTTGGATTTCTTGCATGGGTAAGAATCTCGGCAGAACTGGCCCAAATTCTACCCTTGCTCCCCCTCCCCCCACTCTCCACCTTCTCTAGCTCACCAAATTTTGAAACCCTTGTGTCTGGAGTGCATTTGTCACACTTCAAAACTATAAAAAAAGAGAAAGACAGTCAATTTATTCTGGTTTCTTCAGATTCAAGGCTGGAAATTTACTAACAGCTACAAATGTGCAAACTTCCCTTATCAACAGCAATTAACTGATAACTGATCCAAAAATGTACCGGTGTACAATTGGATATTGCGGCCTTAATGGAATAGGTCAAGTAAAACACAGTCGCATCTTTGTAGCATAATAATAAATCATACATTACATGGTATAATGCTTCTGCCATCATAAAACAGCGTATCACCTGACATGAGGTGAGAGTGACTGCCCTTGACATCAAAGCAGCATTTGACCGAGTGTGGCATCAAGGAGCCCTAGTAAAACTGAAGTCAATGGGAATCAGGGGGAAAACTCTCCACTGGCTGGAGTCATACCCAGCACAAAGGAAGATAGTTGTGGTGGTTGAAGGTCAATCATCATGGCCCCAGGACATCGCTGCAGGAGTTCCTCAGGGCAGTGTCCTGCAGGAGTTCCTCAGGGCAGTGTCCTAGGTCCAACTATCTTCAGCTGCTTCATCAATGACCTTCCATAGAAAAAACATAGAAACATAGAAACTAGGAGCAGGAGTAGGCCATTCGGCCCGTCGAGCCTGCTCCACCATTCAATACGATCATGGCTGATCATCCAAATCCAGTACCCTGTCCCTGCTTTCTCACACAGAATCCCCACATCGAGCCTGCACCTATCCCACCCTATCCCCACGTATTTAATTCCCCCTAACATATCCCATCCTATCCCCATATATTTAATCCCCCCCTAACACTAAGGGTCAATTTATCATAGCCAAATCAACCTAACCCGCACATTCCCTCCAACATAAGGTCAGAAATGGGGATGTTCGCTGATGACTGCACAGTGTTCAGTGCCATTCACAACTCCTCAGATAATGAAGCATGTCCATGCCCGCATGCAACAAGACCTGGACGATGTTTAGGTTTGGGCTGATAAGTGGCAGATAACATTCGTGCCACACAAGTGCCAGACAATGACTATCTCCAACAAATGAGAGTCTAACCACCGCCCCATGACATTCAACGGCACTACCATCGCCGAATCCCCCACCATCAACATCCTGCGGGTCACCATTGACCAGAAACTTAACTGGACCAGCTACATAAATACTGTGGCAACAAGAGCAGATCAGAGGCTAGGTATTCTGCGGTGAGTGTCTCACCTCCTGACTCCCCAAAGCCTTTCTGCCATCTACAAGGCACAAGTAAGGAGTGTGATGGAATACTCTCCACTTGCCTGGATGAGTGTAGCTCTCCAACAACACTCAAGAAGCTCGACACCATCCAGGACAAAGCAGCCCGCTTGATTGGCACCCCGTCCACCACCTTAAACATTCACTCCCTCCACTACCGGCGTACCGTGGCTGCAGTGTGTACCATCTACAAGATGCATTGCAGCAACATGCCAAGGCTTCTTCGGCAGCACCTCCCAAACCTGCGACCTCTTCCACCTAGGAAGACAAGGGCAGCAGGCACATGGGAACACCACCACCTCCAAGTTCCCCTCCAAGTCGCACACCATCCTGGCTTAGAAGTATATCGCCGATCCTTCATTGTTGCTGGGTCTAAATCCTGGAACTCCCTACCTAACAGCATTGTGGGAGTAACATCACCACACGGACTGCAGTGGTTCAAGAAGGCGGCTCACCACCACCTTCTCGAGGGCAATTAGGGATGGGCAATAAATGCTGGCTTTGCCAGCAATGCCCACATCCCAGGAACGCATAAAAAAAAATACTGGATATCTGCTAGGTTGTATGTACGCACATGCAGATACACACACACAACCAGATACGGACATGTGCACACTCACATATCTACACATAGTTTTAAATTAAATGTGCAGTTTTAATCAACCATAATAAATCCAGGTGAAAGAACCAGATTTTTAAAGCTTAAGAAAATCAAAATAATAAAATCATGGAGAAACCAAATATGCAGATAAAGTATGATCCAACCCACTGAGCCAGAGCAAAAAGCTTTTTTTCCCCACTAACAGTGACTTTAATAAATGTATTTATGAATTTATACATACATATATTTTCTTATATATTTTTCTTGCTCTTTTTTTCTGTCTATCTTGCCCTCTCCTCCCCTTTTAAAGGCATTCCTTATTTCAGTACAGTTCTATAGGTACAGATTGCCCTCCTGTATCCAGTACAAATGACAGACTAGGCTTTGATTGTTGGGGAAATTGCAGCAGAACCCAATCCTCAGCTGAATGCCACAAATACTCACTTTCCAGCAGAGGGCGCTGTATACCACTCAGGAGCAGGAATTCTTGGCTGAATGTCCCCTTCATAAAAATAAGAAGTCGCACAACACCAGGTTATAGTCCAACAGATTTATTTAATTTTACAAGCTTTCGGAGCTGTCGCTCCTTCGTCAGGTAAGTTAGCAATGAGAGAATCTCCCAGAATTCACAATTTAAACCCAGACAAAATCTATTCACATTATTCGCTACAACAAAGAGCACAGCCATCTCATTGTCTTGGCTGTGCTCTTTGTTGTAGCGAATAATGTGAATAGATTTTGTCTGGGTTTAAATTGTGAATTCTGGGAGATTCTCTCATTGCTAACTTACCTGACGAAGGAGCGACAGCTCCGAAAGCTTGTAAAATTAAATAAATCTGTTGGACTATAACCTGGTGTTGTGCGACTTCTCATTTTTGTCCACCCCAGTCCAACGCCGGCATCTCCACATCATAAAAATAAGGGCACTGAGGCCAATTGCAACAGCACTGCCACGGCCCTGGCCAAGGTCAGGTAATTCAATAAGGACTAGGAATCAGACCTGGTAACTTTCTGGTTTAATTCGACCAAGCAATAACTCCAAGTGAAATTGTGAATTTCCTGAGTTCGAATCAAAACAAAAATAATGTAGGAAATTTAAGAAGCCACAGAGTCAGTCCCAGAAAAACATTTTTCTTTTTAAAAAATTCATAAAAAATCAAAAATGAAAGATCTATCAAGACAAATTCTAGAAAATAAATGAATAGAATAAAATGACTCTTGTACGGCCGGCCGAGTTGGCTCCACCTCATGCCTTTGGTGCTGGAATGGGTCTTCACCCTCATAACCCTTTCTTCAGGTTAGAAAGTCTGTATCAGATTAAAAACATACTCAGTATCACAGACAGTGGTTTACACAAAACCAAACCCCTCACAGCGGAACTTTTGAAACAGAACCATTTATTTTCTTAATGTTTTTAAACGTCCTTCCTTCTCCCGCGCTCTTTTTGCTGGGGTACGGTTCCATGAGTGCCCGCTACCCTCCAGTACCAATGGCCCATTCATCCAGTGTCAACCCAGAAATTGAAAGCACAGTCATTTTAAATGAATTTGTTTAAAGAGTTTTAAGCACTACATAAGGCAATTATTAGCACAGTCCAGTCCTAATGTCAGTTTTAAGTTTGTCCAATTCTTTCTCCAAACTTGTAAACAATATCCAGAGTTGCCATACCTATATTCATTTCTAGTGACCAAGTGCGCTTTTTCATATTGAGCATCCGAGTAGTACACATAAGGCAGCGCCAGTATTTAAGGTTGTATCACATGAGAGGATAAATGCCGTGAAAGTATGCTTCGGTGAATAGAGGGAGGTGATAACCTGCCTTTAACATGGACCTCCTCCCACTTGGTCTGCTCAACAATGATCAAGTAGACTCTTTCAACTTAGAACAGTTACTTTTGACAAAAATAGGAAGATGGCATTTGGTATCAGAAAGAAAACAGAAGTTGGGAAGCTCAAAAATATGATTATAACTTTTTCAGTTCTGAAATCCCCTCTGAAATTATTAAGGCTTTTAATAGAGTATAATTGTAGATAGGGTATACCATCTACAAGATGCACTGCAGCAACTCGCCACGGCTTCTTCGGCAGCACCTCCCAAACCCGCGACCTCTTCCACCTAGAAGGACTAGGGTAGCAGGTGCATGGGAACACCACCACCTCCAAGTTCCCCTCCAAGTCACACACCATCCTGACTTGGAAATATATTGCCGTCGTCGCTGGGTCAAAATCCTGGAACTCCCTCCCTAACAACACTGTGGGAGTACCTTCACCACATGAACTGCAAGCAGTTCAAGACGGCGGCTCAGCACCACCTTCTCAAGGGCAATTAGGGATGGGCAATTAATGCTGGCCTTGCCAGCGACGCCCTCATCCGAGGAACGAATATAAAAAAAAGGAGAAACTGTTTCCACTGGCAGGTGGATTGGTAACCAGCGGACACAGATTTAAGATAATTGGGAAAAGAACCAGCAGGGAGTGGAACTAATTGGATAGCTCTTTCAAAGAGGCATGATGGGACAAATAAGTTTAATAAGATTAACATTTGCTTTTTAACATTTTTAACCATTATGTGGACTTTAGTGAAGTGGTGTTACGCGCATGGATAGGTAAAAAATATAGTGACTTATGAACTGAAACGTTAATATAGTATGAACCATATAAATCTAACGCCAGTTTTTTTCTTAGCAGAAAGAACTAAAATATCTATCAATATTTTTATAACTTTTTTGTTGCACTTGCGGTGTTACACACTTGATAACACACTTTGTATAAAACACCAAAAAATCACAATGGATCAATAACAACAACATATTTATATAGTGCTTTTAATGTAGAAAAATATCCAAGTACACAGATGCATAATCAGACAAAAATGGATGCTGAGACAAAGAAGAAAGTATTTGGAAGGGTCACCAAAAGCTTGGTCAAAGAGATGGGTTTTAAGGAGGGTCTTAAAGGAGAAGGGAGATGTGGAAGGATTTAGGGAGCGCATTCCAGAGGGTGGAGCCAAGGTGGCTGGAGACACGGCTGCAAATAGTGGGGCTTCAGAACTGTACTTCTGGACTGGACATCCTTTTCAAAAAGTACTCAATTGAAAAAGGGTCATATTGTACTCGCTTGATGTCCACACATGCACATTTTCTATGTACCCACACACACTTTCCAACAGAGGTCACTAGATGGCAATCAAGAGCGATGATTTTTCATTCCCCCCTAGCTCGTGGGCAATGAGGACAATTGTGGCTCACCTACCGATGACACAGTTCAGATCAGCTACCTCAGGACAGGAATCAAACAGGCAACATATTAAGTCTGTATACCTTAGTGCTGCACTGAGCAGTGTCTTTATCCACTAGGCCATTGAGGGAAGCATGAACAGACTTCCAGCATCAAAAATGCAGGAAAACACAACACTCATGATTGCACTTAAAGTTGGAGCTCCAGCCATATGAGGCTGGTGAGTTATAAAAACTCAGCAGAAAAAAATAGATTTTCATCAAAAGCATAAGTAGATCTTCAACGACCCCTTTAAAAATATTTTCGAAAAGTCGCCTAGAAACCATGCTGCACAAAATATAATGCATTTGTAAAAACAATGTGACATTTTTACAAGCATTTCGGCTCAAACATATTCTTTGCCATCAGGAACATAGGAGCAAGAGTAGGCCATTTAGCCCCTCGAGCCTGTTCCACCATTTAATGAGATCATGGCTGATCAGTGACCTAACTCCATATACCCGTCTTTGCCCCATATCCCTTAATAACTTTGGTTAACAGAAATCTATCAATCTCAGATTTAAAATTAATAATTGACCTCACATCATAGAAACAGAGAAAAATAGGAGCAGGAGTAGGCCATTCGGCCCTTCGAGCCTGCTCTGCCATTCAATATGATCATGGCTGATCCTCTATCTCAATACCATATTCCTGCTCTCTCCCCATACCCCTTGATGCCTTTTGCGTCTAGAAATCTATCTATCTCCTTCTTAAATATATTCAGTGACTTGGCCTCCACAGCCTTCTGTGGTAGAGAATTCCACAGGTTCACCACCCTCTGAGTGAAGAAATTTCTCCTCATCTCAGTCCTAAATGTCCTACCCCGTATCCTGAGACTGTGACCCCTCGTTCTAGACCCCCCAGCCAGGGGAAGCATCCTCCCTGCATCCAGTCTGTCTCGCCCTGTCAGAGTTTTATACGTTTCAATGAGATCCCCTCTCATTCTTCTGAACTCTAGTGAATACAGGCCTAGTCGACCCAATCTCTCCTCATATGACAGTCCTGCCATCCCAGGAATCAGTCTGGTGAACCTTTGCTGCACTCCCTCTATGGCAAGTATATCCTTCCTTAGGTAAGGAGACCAAAACTGCACACAGTACTCCAGGTGTGGTCTCACCAAGGCCCTGTATAACTGTAGTAAGACATCCTTGCTCCTGTACTCAAATCCTCTTGCAATGAAGGTCAACACACCATTTGCCTTCCTAACTGCTTGCTGCACCTGCATGTTTGCTTTCAGTAACTGGTGTACAAGGACACCCAGGTCCCTCTGTACATCAACATTTCCCAATCTATCACCATTTAAATAATACACTGCCTTTCTGTTTTTCCAACTGAAGTGGATAACTTCACATTTATCCACGTTATATTGCATCTGCCATGTATTTGCCCACTCACTCAACTTGTCTAAATCGCCTTGAAGTCTCTTTGCATCCTCCTCACAACTCACAATCCCACCTAATTTTGTGTCATCAGCAAATTTGGAAAAATTACATTTGGTTCCCTCATTCAAATCATTGATATATATTGTGAATAGCTGGGGCCCAAGCACTGATCCCTGCGGTATCCCACTAGTCACCTCCTGCCACCCCAAAAAAGACTCATTTATTCCTATTCTCTGTTTCCTGTCTGTTAACCAATTTTCAATCCATGCCAGTATATTACCCCCAATCCCATGTGTTTTAATTTTGCACACTAACCTCTTATGTGGGACTTTATCAAAGGCCTTCTGAAAATCCAAATACACCACATCCACTGGTTCTCCCTTATCTATTCTACCAGTTACATCCTCAAAAAACTCCAGTAGGTTTGTCAAACACGATTTCCCTTTCATAAATCCATGTTGACTTTGTCTAATCCCGTTGATATTTTCTAAGTGTCCTGTTATCATATCCTTTATAATAGACTCTAGCATTTTCCCTACTACTGGTGCTAGGCTAACCGATCTGTTTTCTCTTTCCCTCCTTTTTTAAATAGTGGGGTTACATTTGCCACCGTCCAATCTGCAGGAACTGTTCCATAATCTATAGAATTTTGGAAGATGACAACCACAAGTAAGGAGTCTGATGGAATACTCTCCAATTGCCTGGATGAGTGCAGCTCCAACAACACTCAAGAAGCTCGACACCATCCAGGACAAAGCAGCCCACTTGATTGGCACCCCATTCATCACCTTAAACATTCACTCCCTCCATCACCGGCGTACCGTGGCTGCAGTGTGTACCATCTACAAGATGCACTGCAGCAACATGCCAAGGCTTCTTTGGCAGCACCTCCCAAACTCGCGACCTTCTTGAACCACTGCAGTCCATGAAGTGAAGCTAGTCCCACAGTGCTGTTAGGGAGGGAGTTCCAGGATTTTGACCCAGCGATGATGAAAGAATGGCGATATATTTCCAAGTCAGGATGATGTGTGACTTGGAGGGGAACTTGGAGATGATGGTGTTCCCATGCATCTGCTGCCCTTGTCCTTCTAGGTGGTAGAGTTTGCAGGTTTGGGAGCTGCCGTCAAAGAAGCCTTGGCGAGTTGCTGCAGCGCATCTTGTAGTTGGTACACACTGTAGCCATGGTGCATGTTTATTTGGAATGAATGTTTAAGGTAGTGGATGGGGTGCCAATCAAGCAATCAAGTAGGCTGCTTTGTCCTGGAAGGTGTCGAGCATCTTGAGTGTTGTTGGAGCTGCACTCATCCAGGCAAGTGGAGAGTATTCCATCACACTCCTGACTTGTGCCTTGTAGATGGTGGAAAGGCTTTGGGGAATCTGAAGATGAGACACTCGCCGCAGAATACCCAGCTTCTGACCTACTCTTGTAGCCACAGTATTTATGTGGCTGATCCAGTTAAATTTCTGGTCAATGGTGACCCCCAGGATGTTGATGGTGGGGGATATGGTGATGGTAATGCCATTGAAAGTCAAGGGGTGGTGGTTAGACACTCTCTTGTTGGAGATAGTCATTGCCTGGCACTTCTGTGGCGCGAATGTTACCTGCCACTTATCAGCCCAAGCCTGAACGTCATCCAGGTTTTGTTACATGTGGGCATGGACTGCTTCATTATTTGAGGAGTCCTAATATAACTGTAAACAAATTTTGTAAGCACTTGGGTGTTTTATTAAATGTTCCTGTTATGTTACAGGCAAAAATATTTATTTTCACCACTTTCTGGTCATGGACAAATTTGTGTGCACCATTGGAAATAGCTTAGTGAGTTGGAGTGAATGGTGAGACATAACGTTACCTCCAGCAATGGTGGTCAGTGTGAAAGGACTGGCTTGGTCATTGTAGGGAAGCTTTATGATGTTGTTGTGGGGGGTGGGGGAACCTGGAGCAGTATATGGCAGCCACGTGGGTATAATGCCTGAAGTTAAGTAAATCTGGCCATGATGAGGCCATCCCTGGTCTCCTGGGCAGCAATGTGCTCGGGTGCTGGTGGGGTCTGGACCACAGGTTCCTCCTGCTCCTCCTCCTCCTCATCTTCCAGTTGATGCTCCTCCTGCTCCTCCTCCTCTGAAGAGGCTGTGTGCTCAGAGCCTTGCTCCTCATGCAGCGTTAATCCTCACTGCTGCGCTATGTTGTGCAGGGCACAGCAGACCACCACGATTCTGGAGACCCTGGCTGGTGCGTACTTAAGGGCTCCTTCAGATCAATCAAGGCATCTGAAGTGCATTTTCAGCATGCCTATTGTCTGCTCTATGACACATCTGGTGGACATGTGGCTTTCATTATTTCTCTCCTGGGCCTCAGTACTTGGCCTCCTCAAGGGTGTCATGAGCCAAGTCTTCAGTGGATAGCCCTTGTCTCCAAGCAGCCAGCCAGAAAGTCTGTTTGGAGGTGTGAAGAGCTGAGAGAGTGTGGACTGGCGCAGCATGAAAGAGTCATGACAGCTGCCAGGGAATTTGGCTCACACATGCATGATGATCTTCCTATGGGTGCAGACGAGCTGCACATTGAGGGACTGGAAGTCCTTGCAGTTGACAAAGACTCCTGGGTGATGATGGGGTGCCCTGATGGCCACATGTGTGCAGTCGATGTCACCCTGCACCCATGGGAATCCAGCCTGAGCGGTAAAGGCCAGCGCCCGCTCAGTAACACTGGCTTCATCAGTGGCAAAGTTGATATGATTGACTGACTTGTCAAACAGGGCATCGATGATCTGTGTGATGCATCTGTGGGCGGCCAACTGCAAGATGCCGCAAATGTCCGCTGGAAGAAGCCTGAGGCAAAGAAGATGAGGGCGCTGGTGACTTTGACAGCCGCTGGTAAGGCGTGTCCACCTACTCCTTTAGGTTGCAGGTCTTTAAACCAGCAATCTGCAAATGTCTGCAACGAACTGGCGCGATAGGTTGAGCCCCCTTAGGCACTACTGCTCCGTCATGTTGAGGTAACTCATCCTTTCCTGTATACCCTGTGTCAGGGGTATCTCCTCTAGCGTGGTGCAGCCCTGCGCTGATGCCCTCTGTCCTGTGGAGCATCAGGTCGTCGAGGAGAAGGTTGGTGTTGTTGTTGGTGCTGCTGGTGTGCCTGTTGCCTGCTGGTGTTGGGGCTCATTGTGGTCCGATTCTGAGGATCAAGTTGAGACAGTATAAATGGCACCCATGCTGATGGAATAGATGGCAGGTCAAGTCGAGATGACAGAAGCAATCTGTCAATGATGTGATTGGTTCTACCAATGAGGTGACACTGGATGCCGACGTTGCTGGAAACACTTGCAACCTCTAGAAAGCTAAATCTGTGCTGACAATGCAGTCAGCAACAGCATCTGCCTTAGGAAAATGATCAGCTGTGAGGTGGGAGTTTTTATTGTACTTTTCATGCTGTGCGCCAATGAGGTGCATCAATAGCCACTGAACTTTCGCCTCAGGTTCACAGACGTGGTTCCAGAGCTGCATGATTCCCGTGGTCACCCAGGGAAATTTGAAAGGTAGGGTGAAAAAAACACTTAAGGGTCTGACAAGTACCTGATAATGATCTCAATTAACTCGGCTGTCTCTGCTGTTGGGTCGCTGACGCGCTGGCAAACTCGCCCGAGGGAAAGGCACATGGGGGCGGGATGACGGCGGGTTCCCGACCTGCTTCAAGGTTTTTCAAATTTCCCTCCTGACCCGCCTCCAGTCGTGCCTGCATAGACCCCAGAAAATTCCGGTCACTGTTTCCACTGGCAGGAGGGTCAGTAACCAGAGAACAAAGATTTAAGTTCATTGGCAAAAGAACCAGAGCGGAGATGAGGTGAATTTATTTTATGCCGTGAGTTGTTATGATCTAGAATGCACTGCCTGAAAAGGTGGTGGAAGCAGATTCAATTGTAACTTCCAGAAGGGAATTGGTTATATACTTGAAAAGGAAAACATTCCAGTGCTATGTGGAAAGAGCAGGGGAGTGGGACTAATTGGATAACACTATCAAAGAGCTGGCACAGGCACAATGGGCCGAATGGCCTTCTTCTGTGTTGTATAATTCTGTATTTGATCAGATAAAGAAAGCATTATTGCTGCAGTTTTATAACTTTAGACATTATACTGCCGGTGAAGAACTTCAAAATTAAAATAATGAGACTGAGATTAAAAAATATATGAAATGAAGAAAAGAACGCTGGGAATTTCCTCAGAGGGATCTCCTCATTGGTCACTGTAACTTTGGTGGAAGATTGGCGCAATTCCCTGGATAGATGCATAAATGGGGTTTCTCCCAAAGAAAATTCCCGTGGAAATGTTGGAAATGAACAGCACGTTGATTAGCATCTGATAGAGAAAGATAGGTTAATGTTTTGGGCAAGACTCCAATGAAGGTATTGATGAATGGTCACACTCAAAGCATTAACCTGTTCTTCACTTTTGATGCTAACAGTGTAATCCCAGCATTTTCTGTTTTCACTATAACAATGGGCTTCCTGTGTAAAGGGAAGGGATTGAACACTGCCCTAGTGGCTTAGTGCAGGCCAAATGTAAAAATTAGAAAACAGATTAATGCCCATATTGTCATGAAAAACCACAGCTGGATTCCTGCCCCACAGTATCTTTATTCTAGCTGTGCGGAAGTGAAGACTAGGCCGTGAAATTCGGCTCCTTTGCGCCTGCCGTTAGCACCTCCGGGTGGTGCTAACGGGGCTCAATGGGCTTATCGCCCGGACGGGGGCAGTGCCCCCCGAGAAATTCGGCGGGGCGCTACTGAGGCGCTAGCCAATAGCGCCACGCCCCCGCTGGTAGCACCCCAGGCTGCTGCGCTGCCGGCGATGGCGTAATCGGCGTGCACTACAACCCCTTAGCACACCGCCGTGATCCCTTACCGCCCTGTGGCAGAAATTCAGCTGTGTCCCGCGAGGCTGCCGCGAACTGTGTCAGCGCCACCCTCACGGGTCGCGAGCCGGACCAACCTCCGCTCGTGGGGCGCTAATTAAAGGGAGGTGTGGCCACGACGCGCGCCACCACTTTATTTTTTTGGGCCGACCTCCAGGTCCGCCCTCCATGGTGTACCTTGGCGTGGTCCGTGGATGCCATCGAGCAGCCTGGCACTGCGTCTTGGCGGGCTAGTGTGGGCCATCGGAGGCCCTGCAGAGCTCGCAGCGTCCAACCCCTTTAACGAAAGGGGCGGGGCACTGAAACGCGTCAGCGTCACGCAGAGCAGCCGCGTAGTGCTCCGGCGCTACCGCGCTTTTCGCCCCTGATGCCGCCCCAAAAGGAAGTGGAGCGCCCGTGATAGTGCTCCGCTTCCTCGCCGGGGCGGTAAGCCAAATTTAGCAGCTGGGGCAGTACTTCCGCGCCGGGCACTAAATCCCTGGCGATAATTCGGTTACCGCCCCCAAACAGGACATAACTGAATTTCGCCCCCTAGATATATTGGGCCATATTTTGCAACCCCTACGGGTGCGTACGAGGTGCGTACGCACCTGTAGGGGCTGCACCAGTTCAGGGTTCAGGCATGCGAAGTGCATGCGCTGAAACCCAGCACTTGCAATCTGTCGAGAATCTTCTTGTCAGATCCTCCGTATCCCTGGGAGATGGGCCTCTGTGGGTGGAGAGTTGCGCTATTTGCCCAACTTCCGCCCGCTGAATCCCTGTGAAATTCTTATGCCTCATAAAAGCAGGCGTAAGGCCTGTTTTTATCAGCATAAGAGTTTAAAAAAATAGAAAAATAAAATTATATCACTCACTTATACATTAAAAACCCTGTCCAATAAGGTAAGTTTATATTTAGCCCTGTTAAAACATATTTAAAAAAAATTCAAAAAATTAAATTTTTGTTAAAATATTTAATTAAATGCCATTTTAATTAATTTTATATATGTAATGTTTTTTGTTTATTTATTTCATGGGCTTGTGTATTTTTTAAGTCATCCCTAGTCATACATATGACAGTTTCGTACGTATGGAATTCCCTAAGTATGAATGGGGATTCCCTTCTTTCATTGGTTGGGCTGGCTCATGTGATCCCAGGGGCGCTTGCGAACCACATGCACCCCTGTGATACCTGGGCCTCTGCGCATTTCTACCAGGAGAGGCCCAGGATCGCGGACCACCAGGTAAATGCATACATTTTTTGATGATCAGAAGCATCTGCCCGCGGGAAGCCTCCGATCGCAAATTCAGGCCCATAATAAATTGAGTGCAATGATAAAGGTGACTTTTTTTCTCCTGCAACCCAATCCCAAATTCACCTATATTCTGAATGCCAAGCATAACAAAGTTATACCTAGAGACTAGTTTGAGTAGCTTTGCTATGTGGTGTATTTGTGCCAATAATCACCATCTCTTATGGAGTAATGCTCCAACCTCTTACTACAAATGTAATTTTTGTACAGGAAACATGTTATCAAGCTAGTAGTGGTTTATTTACTGTAGTTTTCATCTGGTGCAAACTATTGATGGAACACCTTTTAAACAACAAAGAATGGGCCATCTCCCCGAACTGTGGCTCAAGAGGTGTACTCATAAATAAGCATTTATACAGAAAACTGTTGAATGCAAAAGTTTTTATTAATGTAAGTATGGTATACATCAACTATATGATCTAGTTTCACACTTTGAGTGAAAAATAAACCAGTTATGGCTTGCCTGATGCATATTAAATTCAGTGATCACTTTCATTCATCCAGTTTGTATGAGGCAAGAAACTGCTCCTTTGCTGATTGAATGCCAAGGTCATGTTTTACCAAAGAACAGAAGCAGAGTACTGGCAAAGACACTTGGAAAAAGGCCTTTAACACTGTATTCTAGTAAGAACTTGAAAGAGAAGTTAAAATGACGTTTATATATTAATATTTTAATAGGGCATGGTTGTTGTGTTTGACACAGTATTGCAAATGGTCACTTGAATATCTTGCCTGAGTAAATTAACTCAGATAAATAACTTGCAGTTATGTAGTGCCTTTTCACCTTATCAGGACATCCCAAAGTGCTTCAGATACAAAAAAATACTAAAAATCAGTTAACCAACAAGATAAAAATTGTCATTTACATTTTCAGTTTAATTTTACATTTTTTAAAAAGAAAATAAAGCAATTTTGCAGTAACAAAAAAAAAATTACAACACGACATAGCTAAATGTTAATTGACAACTGATTCAGCGAATTAGCAGACACAAAACTGTGATTGATAGTAAATCTTGCCAATCGAGCTGGTAGCGAACTCAACTAATAATTTTGCAACTTTCTTTTAGGAAATTTTTTTATTACATCTGTTCTTTTCTGTTTCCACATGGAATGAGTATATTTGGAGAGTTCTGCTACTTGTTTATGTTTTGGAAGTTTTTTTTCCCAGTTGATTTAATTTCAATTATACAATTATACTTCTCTGACTTATACACTTGGTATATATACCAAGAATATTAGTTTTTCATATAACTTTCAATAAGTTGACAAGTTCTCTAGTTCCCTCGAAGGCCTCCTGGGTACAAACACCAGCTGGCAAAGCACCAAGCTATACAGACCATAATGTCCTGGGTTAGATTCCTGATCAGGGGTGAGTTGGCTGATCTCAGCCAGGTGATAGTCGGAATGCAATAATTGGCTTCAGCACCCATAGACTGGGAAGGGGAAAATCAACCAGGGTTCCACTCCTAATGGATGGAAAATTGTGTGCAGATGTCAGGTGAAAACTGGATTTGGCTCACTGCAATACCCTTGGTTAAATAGCCTGCCGATGCCATCTGCCTGAACTGTAGACTGGTGACTTTGGCAGGCCTTCAGGAGATTAGGGGAATGTGGGAAAAAGTGTTAAAAAACCCATCAACATTAACTCACTTATGAAGGAGACAAAACTGACAGAGACCTTTACCACATTAGATAGTTATTCCCTTCATTAATCAGATAAATTCTTTATTTGACAGATAAACATTAAGGGCAATTTTCCGGCTTTGCCATCCTAGTTGGGACCCACACCTGCTAATACATGCCCGAATTTTTTTTATGCTCGGTGGGTGGGGCCCCCCCCACCTGGGAGTGCAAAGTTGGAAAATGTACCCCCATTGCGTATGTAGTCTACTCAGTATTACCATTTGTTTCTTGGTCAAAAGTCACCAGTAAGCTCTAATTGCAAACACATCTCTCCAATGTTAGGCCCCATAAAACAGTTAAAGCTTTACAGTGATGTACATGTGGAGTAGGAGGATAATCTCAATTAAGTAGTGTCTAGACTGCTACTTTCACATAAACTGATTGGTTTTTGCGGGGTCCTACAGGGGCCAGTGGTAAACCAATCTCTGTATGTGTTTTCCTTTTATAGATATCTTAAACTCTGTGCAATTAGAGGTCAATGTCCAAAACATTACATTGATTAAAGCATTAAATAGCAATCAATAGTTTAATTGCTTACATCAATGTGCTAACTTTCACTTTTAGGTAATCCTTTTAATGTAATTTGCTTTGCATTTACTTTGATCAATTTTAACATGTCTGACTTGATTCTAAACAGATTTTAACTTTTTAAGGAACATCTCTAATTAGTTTGTTGCCCAGCTTCGATTATTGTTAAAGCTTGGTCCCTGTTCTAGCTTTCCCACCAAAAAGGGTATGATAATTTAAACTTTCTATCATAGAAAATTCAGTGAAAGATAGGACTGATTAATGCTAATAGTTCAAGAATCTATTCTGCTTGTCAACTTCACCATTTTTTCAATCAGTTACACAGTACATACCATGGGTATGATAGGTTCAGCAATCAGGAAATCAGAGCTGTTTAAAGGTTATTCCTGACTAAATATTTATAAGCAAAGAGAGATTGGTATGAACATTTTGCAGTTACATCAGCAGGGCTCACAGCATGAAACAAACACCACGAATGTTATATTATACAGGAGCAAGCTTGGACATCCTGTTGGTGAAATAGGGATGTTTAGTTTGACTGTATCCTATTTTACCAGCTAGCAAGTCAACAACTCCCAAAGGCATCAGTGGGCATTCTAAATGCCTACTGGCTGTTACATCAAGGTAACTTTAAACAACAAAAACCTGCATTTATATAGCGCCTTTAACATAGAAACACGTCCCAAGGTATTTCACAGCAGCATAATCAGCCTAAAATAGATGCTGAGCCAAAGAAGGAGATATTAGGAAGGATGATTAGAAGCTTGGTCAAAGAGATGGGTTTTAAGGTGATTCTTAAAGGAAGAGAGGAGGCTGGAGAAGTGAAGTGATTTAGGAAGGGAATTCCAGCGCCTAGCTTATACGGCTGAAGGTACGACTGCCAATGGTGGAGCCAAGGGAGTGGGGGATGTAGAAGAGGCCAGAGTTGGAGGAATGTAGAGTTCTCAGACGATTGTAGGGCTGGGAGTGGTTCCAGAGTTAGGGAGGGGCGAAGCCATGAAGAGAGTTAAACACAAGTTGAAACTTGAGGTATTGGAGGACCAGGAGCCAATATATATCAGTGAGCACAGGGGTGATGGGTGAACGGGTTTTGATGTATGATAGGATACTGGCAGCACAGTTTTGAATCAGCTGAAATTTATGGAGGGTGGAAGATGAGAGGGCAGCCAGAAGACTATTAGAATACTCAAGTTTAAAGGTAACAAAGGCATGGATGTTAGTATCAGTGGCAGATGAACTGAGGCGGGGTGGAGGCGGGTGATGTTACAGAGGTAGAAGTAAGTAGTCTTTATGATGGAGAGGATACAGGGTCAGAAGTTCAGCTTGGGGTCCAATAGGATGCCGAGGTTGCAAACAGTCTGGTTCAGCCTGAGACAGTAGCCGAGGAGGAGGAGGATGGAATTGGTGGCAAGGGTCAAAGATGATGGCCTCGGTCTTCCCAAAGTTGAACTGGAGGAATTTGTGGCAAGCAGTCAGGCAACACAGAGACAGTAGAGAGGTCAAGAGAAGTGGTAGCGAGGTAGAACTGGGTGTCGTCGATGTACATGTGGGATCTGACGTTATGTCTATGTTGATATCACTATGGGGTAGCATGTAGATGAGGAGGGGCCAAGGATAGATCCTTGGGGGGCTCCAGAGGTAACGGGGTGGTGCAGGAAATGCTCTGGCTACAATTGAATAGGTAAGCATGGATCCAAGTGAGGGGAGTCCCACTACGCTGGACAACAGAGGAGAGTCATTGAAGGAGGCTGGCAAGGTTGACCATGTCAATGGCTGCAGAGAGATTGAGGAGGAAGAGAAAGGATTGTGCACCATGGTTATACTCACAGAGGATGTCATTTGTGACTTGGATTAGGGTTGTTTGAGTACTGTGATAGGGGCAAACAGTATGGCAAGATACTTCATTAACAATTTCGCAAAATATTTGTAACTGGTTCTTGTGACAATTAACTTGTTCTTAATCACCCAATGACAGATAGTGCCTCTTCATGAAGCATTACTATAGGAACAGTATCTATATTAAACGAAGCTCAACCTAGTGAAGAAGGTGCATTATCAGCTTTCGGTGTAGGAATCATCATCTTTCAAATAAAGGTTGTACTTTATGTAGCATGAGTCCCTTTCTACTGATCAGTGGGGTAATAAGTGGCACTAATTCCTCAGATGTTAGATTTTCAGGTTTAATTACTTCTTATTGTTGACACACATGAAAGCCAATTTTCCTCTTCTGGGGCTGTCTGGCAGCAATTTAAGTGCAGCGCACCAGAGGTATGCTGTGCAAGTCCATGACTTCAGTGCTCCCGAGTAGTTTAGATGTGTGCAGGGTGCCGGCAAGAAGGGAGGAAGAAGTCTGGCTGCTTCTGGAGCCTTAAAGGAAGGACTTTGAATTTCAACATTTATAGAGCAGGAAATTTATCATGTCAGCTTGTGAGAAATAATGGAAAGTTTTTAAGTCCATTTGTGGCAGCCATAAGCTTTAATTTACTTGTCAACGGTCTTCTCATCTTCAAAAGTACTTCATTGGCTATAAAGTGCCTTTGGACATCTTGAGGTTGTGAAAGGCGCTATATAAATGCAAGTCTTTCTTTTTTACAGGCTCAGATTTTTCATTTATGTATAAAATCATAGAATGGTTACAGCACAGTAGGAGGCCATTTGGCGAGAGCACTTCAGCTAGTCCCACTCCCCCGCCCTTTTCCCGTAGCCCTGCAAACGTTTTTCTTTCAGGTATTTATCCAACTCTCTTTTGAAAGCTGTGATTGAGTCTATCTCCACCACCCTTTCAGGCAGTGTATTCCAGATCCTAACCACGCGCTGCGTAAAAAAGTTTTTTTCTTATGTTGCCTTTGGTTCTTTTGCCAATCACCTTAAATCTGTGTGATCTGGTTCTCGACCCTTCCGCCAATGGGAACAGTTTCTCTCTATCTTCTGTCCAGACCCCTCATGATTTTGAACACCTCTATCAAATCTCCTTTTAATCTTCTCTGCTCCAAGCAGAACAACCCCGGCTTCTCCAGTCTATCCACGTAACTGAAGTCCTTCATCCCTGGAATAATTCTCGTAAATCTTTTCTGCACTCCTCTAAGGTCTTCACATCCTTCCTAAAGTGCGGTGCCCAGAATTGGACACAGTACTCCAGTTGAGGCTGAGCCAGTGTTTTATATAGGTTTATCATAATTTCCACGCTGTTGTACTCTATACCTTTATTCATGAAGCCCAGGATCCCGTAAGCTTTTTTAACTGCTTTCTCAACCTGCCCTGCCACCTTCAATGATTTGTGCACATATACCCCCAGGTCTCTCTGTTCATGCACCCCCTCTAGAATTGTACCCTTTAGTTTATATATCCTCTCCTCATTCTCATTCTTTCTACCAAATGTATCACTTCACACTTTTCCGCATTAAATTTCATCTGCCACGTGTCTGCCCATTCCACCATATGTCCTCTTGAAGTCTTGTATCACCTTGTATCTTCAGGCTTTTGAAGAGCTGTTATTGTAATTAGGTTATTACCTAATATAAAATGATACCAAATTCTCCCTGAAAGTAAACAAAACCCACAGATTACAATTTGGATGATTACATTGAAGATTTAAGTGTAATATATACTGAAACTTTTATGGAATGGTAGCTAGGATTGCCTTCACAGATCCCTGGACTGATGCTTCATCTGGTTGAAAGAGCTGAAGTAACTGAACGAGGAAAAGCCTCTTTATGAGGTCGGACGTCTTTCAGGCATCCTGGGGACATTATTCCCAGAAATTGGTCATTTTTACGCCCATTTTCCGTCTGGAAATGAGGACCAATATTTCTCCCTTTGTCTTCAGTGCTCCTGGCACAGAGCTTTGCCCACCAAAAGTCCAATTTGGGAATTTGAAGGTCTGCCCGAATTTGCGATATGTGTTCCTGGCACACAAAGCTCTGTGCCAGGGCCAGTAACAATGAAAAGTTACCCCATTCCAATATCCACTGGATATACTTGAACTTAAATGTGATCTGGAACCTTACACATTATAAAGGAGGAAGGACTTGTTGGTCCAGGAATTCCTAACATGAAGCACGTTATAATTTTAGGGCTTCACTAGATATTTTCTCGAGCTCAGCGACAAGGATCACTCCTGTAAGTGACCTCAATCCCACAAACCAAATTGGGACCTTATGAGTACAACATCTGTTAATCTAGCATTGCCTAGTGGCCACATTCTTGTTACTGTAATTTGCTCTCTAGAATTGACTTGCGTTCTCTCTTGTTTACATAGCCTTTGGCTTGCGGAGGAGTAAGCACTCTATTGGATCTTCCAACTTATGTTATAAACTACAAATCAGCTTATTAAAAGTAAAAAATTAAACAGTTGCAAAAAAACTATGGCTGGAATTTTAATCTGGAGGTGGGTCGGGAGCAGGGGCGGGGGGGGCGGGGTACGGCTAGAAAGCGGTCGGGAAACCCAGGAGAACGGGCTTCCCGCAGGCCCCGCCAAATTTAACGGCAGGGCCTGATTAGCATTTCAAATTACCGATTCCTGTCCGCAGCCAGCCAGATGGATCGGCTGGCTGGCTGCGGCCGGTTAGACCTACAGCACTCGGCCGCAGAGAGGAGGGAGGGAGGGATTGAGGGGGTGGTCGGGGGCCGGAGGAGCATCGGGGCCGGGGGGTGGTGGCAGGGAGGAGGCCAGAGGAGCTTTGGGGCTGGAGGGGGTAGGCTGGGAAGGCGATCGGAGGCCTCGGGGGAGAGGAGGTCAAAGGTTGATTGGAGGCCTTTGGGCAGGGGCGGGGAAGGTCAAGGGGTGAACGGGGGCCTCATGGGGGGCGGAACTCAGAGGCCTCGTGGGGGGAGTCAGAGGCCTGGGGGAGGAGATCAGAGGCCCTGGGGGGTGGGCTGTCTGAATGCAGGGGATAGGGGGGGCGGGTGGCTGAGACAGGGACAGGCACTTACCTTCTGGTAGGAGGCAGTCCTCGCCTTCCTTTAGCTGGCGGGTTTCCCGAGGCCCGGGAAACCTGACCAGCAAGAGTTAAATTTGAAATGGTGGATCACCATGAGACACACCAGCCTCATTATAATGTTTAAATGGACGACCCGCCTCCTGGGAACGGGTTGGCTGCCCACCCCTGTCCCGCCTCCGTTAAAACTGGAAGTGGGCGAGTTGAAGGCGGGTTGTGGTCGGGATTCAGTTTTTTAACACTTTGACCTCCCACACAATCCCAACTCACCCGTTTTTTGGGGTTAAAATTCCCCCATAAATAACTGGTTACGGACATTTACAAAAAAACTTTTTTTGCCAAAATGCAACAATTATTTTTTAATTAAAAAAAACTTTTAACTTACACCTTTTTTTGTGCCCATTTTCCACCTGCCCTTACACTTGAAAAGGAGAAATTTGCAGGACAATGGGGAAAGAGCAAGGGAGTGGGACTAATTGGATAGCTCTTCAAAGAGCCGGCACAGGCACAATGGGCCGAATGGCCTCCTTCTGTGCCATATGATTCTATGACCTCCTTGAGTACACAACTAATAAAAGACACACTTCACCACCTTTCCTAATAACACTCAACGTGAACCAGTATCTCTGACATAAAGTTTATACATGAGGTTTGGCGTAGCCCCATGGAGCCTTCGCATGCTCACCTCTACCTGGCCTGCAATACCCTGCAGTGGAACAGGAAGAATTGAGGAACTACAGCAGCCAGGACTACGATATAACACCTGTTCAAAATGTAATCGAGGACAGAAAAAAATCAAAATGTTATTTTTTCACAATTAGATAACATTCCAATTCGGTATCAAATTTAAATCACTGAGGGGTAGAAAGTCAATAGGATTTTGCTCAGTTTTTGGGTGCGAAATTGGCGTTTCACTTATTAATTTCGTCTTAGGACGTCCAGGCTGAAGTTGCGTGTGAAATGTGCTAGCCACCATATTGGTTGTGGTGCTCCTTAGGAGGCACTGGCATTTGCCTGAAATGAACGCTGGGCTTATTAAAATATTTAAGTATGAGTCCTGCCCTTGTATAAGGACTATTTTTGGAAATTGGTGTCTGGGAAGGTTTGATTCGATCATTTTTAAGCTCGCCTATAAAAACATGACGTGAACACACAGGAAGCAGTCTGAAGTAGCTATTTAAAGGGATCTGCAACTCCATTAAGGTAAGTCTCTGGAGAGTCGTTTTTGGCTGCTTGGGATTTTTGGAGCCATTTTTTGGCTGCTTTGAGTTTGGAAAGTCTTTAATACTAAATAGCTGTTGGAAGGCTGTCTTTTGGCTGCAGCTGTGCTCTGTTACTTCACTGGCTGCAAGAGTATTGGGAAAGATGGGAATGTTGCTGGGATTGCCATTGAGGCTGCCATAGCAACAGCAACAACAGTAGCAACCACGGCAGCACAGACCTGCGGAGGCTCAAAGAAGAGGGCGAAGGAGGCCTTACAGCATGCGGGTGTTTTGCAACACGATGCATTACTTCAACATGACAGTGGAGCAGTGTATGAGGAGGCTGTGCTTCAGTAATATCAACTTGTGGTGTTGCTTTTTGTTTTCTTAAATATTATCAGTGACCTAATATTCAGATTTCAGTTATCCTCAGTCTGCATTAGGTAGTCAGTGATAGGAATCATAGCAGAAAAAACGCAAGGGTAAATTCCAGCAGAAAAAATTCTGATTTGACACACGTCTCTCCCACAGCTTGATCTATTGGTCAGGGATGACTGAGCAGAGTCATACTGTGCTGCATGCACAATGCTACATAATGGGAATAATTATGACTTAGGAACATAGGAATAGGAGTAGGTCATTTCACCCCTCGAGCCTGTTCTGCCATTCATGGCTGATCTGCGACCTGACTCCATATACCCGCCTTTGCCCCATATCCCTTAATACCTTTGGTTAACAAAAATCTATCAATCTCAGATCTAAAATTAACAATTGATCTAGCATCAATTACCGTTTGCGGAAGAGAGTGCCAAACTTCCACCGCCCTTTGTGTGTAGAAGTGTTTCCTAATTTCACTCTTGAAAGGTCTGGCTCTAATTTTGAGACTATGCCCCCTAGTCAGACTTTAAATCGTATAAAACATGCAATATAAGCTCGGTCACCCGTTAAACACCTCTCATGATTTTTGTTTCCAGGTGGCCGAGCCGATATTGCCCAGTTTATACTATCATTTAAACTCAAAATTACCCCAACCAGTCTTCTGAAGGATTTAAAAAAATGCTCGGTTTACAATGATATACTTCAGTCTTGAAACACAAAATATTCCACAATAAATCACCCACCCAAAATTTAAATAGATATTACAGAATCGCTGATTTGGAATTTGATCAAAAAAGCATAGTTGAATGGAAGTATTTTTCTTTTGTTGAGCTGACGTTATGATGAATGGTAGAAAATTGCAAGCACCAGGCAAGCAGATCATGTATTGCTAGTAGCAGACATGCACTGGCAATCCAGGTCAGCTCGACAGTCTCTGCAGCAGAAATCGCAAAAACTTGGGGGTGATTTTAGCTTTTGATGATGGCGGAAATGGGCTGATATTAAATCGGCTGCCTATTATACACCTGTAGACTTCCATTGAAGTTGATGGAAACAAAATCGGGAGAGGTGAATAACAGATGGCCTATCGGATATTGCCTCATTTACGCTATTACCCAAAGTTAAAAATTACCCCCTTATCTTTTCACGCACCAGAATCATATAACCACATGAATAGCAGAGCTCTATGAATCAAGAACATGCCTGGTCTGTGCTGAGTTGATCTCCAGTGAAGCTGCAGTTGGTGGCTACAATTGATCTCAGCGCCTCTGGACAAAGGACAGCTAAAATACAGCCAGGGTTAATACCCCGGAACGCTTTCATGCAATATTTCATGGAAGCAGTGGCCTGAATTTTAATAGTTTGGCGGGTTGGGAGTGGGGGGGGGCTTGGAAGTGGTCGGGAAACCCGATAGAATGGATTTCCCACAGGCCCTGTTGAATTTAATGGCAGGGCCTGATTCGCAATGCAAACCTCTGTTTCCAGCTGCAGCCAGCCAGATTGAGAGGCTAGCTGGCTGTGGGTGGGTAGGCCTGTGGCACTAGGCCGCAGAGAGGAGTTGGGGTGGGATCGCGTGGGGGCCAGGGGGTGGTTGGGGGAGGGAGCTGGAGGAGCATGAGTAGGGCCGGAGGAGCTCATCGGGGGCTGGAGTGGCAGATCGGAGGGCCGGAGGAGCGAAGTGGGTGGGTGGCCGAGGAGCAGGGGAGTGGGTCGGGAGCAGAGCGGAGGAGCGGGGGGAGGGTTGCGGGGGGTCCGGAGCAGATTGCGCCGGAGCAGATCGCGCCGGAGCAGATCGCGCCGGAGCAGATCGGAGAGCCGGAGGAACAAGGGGGGGTCTGGGGTGGGGGGTCGGAGCATCATTTGAAGCCAGGAGGAGCACGGGGCTGGGGGTCCGGAGCATTATCGGAGAGCCAGGAGGAGCGCAGGGTGGGGGAGGCTGACGACATCGGAGGGCCGGAGCAGCATGAGGGGTGTGGGAGGCCTCGTGGGGGGCGGGGGGGGATTGGAGGCCAGGGGGTGGGGTTTGAAGGCCTGGGGGGGGGGCGGGATTGGAGGCCTAGGGGGCATCGGAGGCCTCGTGGAGGGGTCTCTGATCACGGAGGGTGGGTTAGGCAGGGTCACTCGATCCAGGAGGTAAATGTAAAGGCACTTACCTCCTGGATCCAGCAATCCTCCACTTCTATTAGCTGGTGGGTTTCACGAGGCCTGCAAAACCCGACCAGCTACAGTTAAATTTAAAATGGAGGTTCAATCTGAGGCACGGCAGACTCATTGGCTGGAATTGGCTGTTAAAATCGTGGAAATTGCCAGGGCTTCGGGAACCCGCCGACTTCCGCATTTAACTTGGGCGCATTTCCCAGCGCACCACGGACCCATTGAAGTACTTAACTACTTGTTGAGAGACCATTAAGAGGCTTTTTAACATCAGTTTTTGGCTTTAACTTTTTAGGCACGGGATTCACTCACCTCGGGAACCTCGCCTGTGAAGGGGAGGCGGAAGCTCAGTGGCCATTGTGTGAGTCCATTAAGTGACAGCTGGAAAAAACGCATAAATACTCGAACATCACACCTGCTTCATTGCCTAATGGAAAGGATCTTGCTGACTCCATTTTGTGCAGAGAGTTAGCTGTCAGGAGTTTGCAGGTCATTTCTGCTACCGCGGAAGCCACTCTCACCATATTGCTAGTCACTATCAGAACATTCAAGGATTGGGCCTCTGATCTCACCTTTCCTGACCTCATGAGATCATTGAATCTTTTGCGGCACTGGACCCAGGTCCTCCTCACCACATCCCTGCTGCTGACTTCCTCTGCCATCACTAGCCATGCCCTTTTTGTCTCTTTGCTTGGTCGTTTTCGTCTATCCCCAGGGTAGAGGACCTCCCTGCGTGCTCTTTCTCCCTGGACCAGCACTTCCAGGGAGGCATTTGTGAATCTTGGCGCTGCCCTCTGTCTTGTCTCTATGACCCACAGATTTGTCAGTCTTATTCCGCAATTTAGAGCTCTTGAAACCATCTGCTACACTTGTGCAGCAACCTGCAATTGAGATGTGTGTGAGGCTGCTTTAAATATCCGCGCTGAAAATGAGTCATGGGTCATGGGCCTTTAATTGGGCCAGGAAATGCACATGACTCTTTTAATTGGGGCCATTGAGTTAAACGTGCAGTGCATATTGTGCTGTTCAAATCTTAGGGTTCCCGACCCACTACGGGGCCCGCATGCACCCGACTCGACTCCAAGGTAAAGATTCCTGCCTCCATTTCAGATTCAGATTTTTAACACTTCCCACATGACCCCAACCCACCAGTTTCTTTGGGTTAAAATTCCCCCCAGCAGGATTGGACTCTGGCCTCGATATTAACCCCTCCCCACCCACGACAGGCGGGAGAGGGTCAGGGGTTAAAAAATGAGAAAATGGGGAACACGTCCCCAACCCGCCGCGTATGCGCCCGTTACTGTTTTTATGGCGGCGGGTTTCGAGATGGACGAAATACTTAAATCTGGCTCCCACAATGCAATTGGGAGCCTAATTTAAATTTTACAGTTGCCATGCGTGTTTCCAAGGGGTTGGGAAACCCGGCAGTGAAAAGAGGCAGCAGCTGTCAGCTCCACAAGGTAAGTGCCTTTTCAAGCACCCCTGTGGCCCAGGAGGAGCTGGAGTGCCCTCCCCAGCCCCTCAAAGAAGCCTTTGGCCTCCCCTCTGCTGATTGTGGTCTCTCCCTTCCCCCCTGCTGTGACTGGCGACCTCCCCCCTCCAGCCCCAATGCCTCGTTCTCTATGCCGCGATTGTGGTCCACCTCCCCACCCAAGCCCTGAACGCCGGTCTTCCCCTCCCCCCCACTTCTGATTTTCTGAGTACCGTCCCAAAGGGTCCCCGGCTGTGGCTTTCTGCCGTTGGTTTTTCTGCATGGCAGCCAGCCAGGCTGTCAATTTGGCCGGCTGCCGGGAGGGAAACGGAAGGAAAAAAATGATAATGAGGTCTGTCGTTAAATTCGGCAGGACCTCAGAGTCCCCGGCTGTGCCAGGTTCTTCGACCATTTTCGGCCTATCCCCCAACCTCCCCGCTTCCCCATAAATATCGGGGCCAAGGTGTCAGCCGTAGCTGAATGGTAGGACTCTCGCCTCAGTCATGGATCCCCTGCACAACAGTATATAGAACAAGAAGGTGCTTTCCCATATGGTATTGTCAATATTCCATGTTAATAATGCTGATAAACCAGGTGTAAAACTGCAAGACTCCAGACCGATAACCTCTTTATACTGTGTCTCCTTGTTAAGTCATGGGATCCCAGCTGTAGCCTCAAATCGGCCAGGTTTTGATTTCCCAGGAGCCGGAGACAGAAGGTTGTAGGTTTAAGTCGCACTCCAGAAATTTGAACAGAAAATCTAGGCAGACACTCCAGTGCAGTACTGAGGAAGTGCTGCACTGTCAGATGTGCCGTCTGCGGATGGGACGTTAAAACAAGGCCCCATCTACCTTCTCCGGTAGATTTCCCTCCATGGGAGGAGAGGCTCGAAAAGACTTCCACCATGTCCCCAACCACCTTCCAGGTTCAGGGCTCATTGGGGTGAATTTTAACTCCCTCTGCCCAGCGAAAACCAGGAGGAACCGGAAAATTAAGGCAGTACACTTACCGCTCTGATTCCACCCTTTTTTGCCCCATTGTTTTCCTGAGCATTTCAGACACTTGCCTGACTCAGGCGATCTCCTCATTAATATATGCAAATCAGGATACTTCACTTTGATCGGACACCAAAACCATTTAAACAGCTAACTGAGTGGAGTGTCCATGGATACTCGGCTCAGGCGAAGCAGTCCGACACGAATTGGAGGGACCAAAAGGGAAGTACAAGGTGAATCTTTGTGGGGCCAGGAGGAGCAGGAATGCAGCCCGGGCTTCCCCCTCCCCCTCCCCACTTCTGCGTTTGCTGAACCCCCCCCCAACCCCCCAAGGACTTACCTGAGTGGTCACCTGATATTCATCGGCAGAACGCAGTGAGCTGCCTCTAGATGTCCATTTTCAGCGAGCCACTGACCTGCCGCAATTAAACGTTAAAATGGACCGGTCCTCTCACAGCACCTCCCCGGAGATTGGCCCTCACGTTCTGGCAGTTTTCTACCCAGTGAGATCCCCACCACCAAGAAGGAGTCTGATGCTACCAGTTAAAAAATTAGGGGGCACCATGAAGACAAGAATGGTCAATTTCAGAGTGACTTGGGTGGAAGTCTTTTAACCGATCACCCACCTACCTACTAATTTGAGGATGATATGTGTTGAGAAAAAATCTATTAAGCGAAAGTAGAGAAAAACACTTGAAAAAAATCACCATTAAAAAAAGAGACATGGTTTATGTTGCAAATATATTTATTACAAGCTATTAAATTGCAAATGATATTAACCAGAGAACATTAATGTTCAAATCTGTTTTCTTTTTAGAATTATTGTACTTGTGTTTTTTTTGAACAGATGTGAGCAGCATTGATAATTAATAATGACTGGTCTTGTGCGTGATTCAGGCTGATTTCTTTTGGCTTCAATGCTCTATCATTTTGCCGTGCTTAACTCAAGTGCAGAAATGACAAGAGGTACTGGAAGGAGCTGAATATACCAGTGACCTTACTCATGTCCTGAAAAGTGATCTTTCAGATTCTGTGGCATATTTGTTCTGTTAAGAGTTTATGACTTGATGTTGCTTGATGATTGATGGCAAGCAGTGATTCCTGATAAGATTTCGAGGAGAGCTCATTGCTTGCTTTATGAAAGAGCTGAGTAACTATGTATGATGCTGAACTTTCTGCACCCAGAAATATTGTGCAATAACAATTCAGAGGGGATGTAACAGTCCACCATCTTGTGAACAATGCTATTCTACTCCTCTAATTGATTAAATCTCTTCACGACGGGCGGGAGAGGGTTGGGATGGGGTTAAAAATATTAAAATGCAGAACACGTCCAACCCACTACATCTGTGCCTGCTGCCAGTTTTACAGCGGCGACAATGTTCCCTCTAATTTTTGGGGGGATGCGCGACCCCTTTAACGGGCTGCGCGGCCCATTCAAAAATCAACGCGGATTTCTCCGCACTATCGCTCTCCCTCTCACCCTCCCTGACTCCCCGTAAATAACGGAGCTATGGAATTTATTCATTTTGTTATCAACAACTGCACAACCTTAATAAGGATCCAGTGTTTTACACTTCCCATGTAATCTCTCACAGTCTGAAGATCAAACCTGCCTGATTCATAAAACAAAATTGCCAAGAATGCTGTTTCACATTTTTGCTTCAATATTATCTGTTTTGCTTGGTCTTCCTCACTGCACAGAAATAGTTTGAACAGAAGTAGTTTCAGATCAACTACGTTCCATCACAGGTTTCTTAATGTTCTCTGGCATTTCCAGCCTGCAAGATTTTCTTTTGTTGTTGGTCAGTGACTAGACGAAAACTTTGAGGTATTTGGCGATTTGGTGCTTTTTTCATTATTTTGCTGGAAAACATTATTAATGTATTTTAAATACTTTAGAATCAACTCTTTCAGTGTAGTGACTTTGCCGATAGTATGGGTTAGATAAATGTAGTGCTAAAATGATAAAGATGTAAAGGCAGTTAGGAGTGTCTGACCTTCAGTATAACTACATCATGGAACTAGCATGATTAACATGCTTTTTTTGGAGACCACTGCAGAATAATACCACTGCAGAATAATACTTAGAATATATATTAATTCTATAATGGTGACGTCAATTCCTTCTGCCCCACTAATATTTTATTCCACATCTATTTGAAAGGTGTCGGAAATTTCTTGGAACTGTGAAAACAGCTTGACTGTAAATTCTCAGGACATTTGCATTGCTGTTAAGCTGTGGTTTTCTCCTATTACCACCCTATTTGGGATATATTCCACACTGATTTTGAGGAACTCTAGCTGAAATGCAAAGGCAACCAGTTGTGGTGCAATGATCATTTTAATTGAAAGATGTTCGAAGTGAGATTTGTTTTTGTTGCTAATTTCCCGTCCATCTCAACTGGTTCCCTGTCTTCAAGTCCTTAAAATCCTCAACCTTGTCTATAAATCCCTGCATGGCCTTCTCCACTCTATCTCTGCAACCTCCAACAGCCCTATAAGCCCATCAAAATTTTCCACTCCTCCAATTCTGGCCTCCTATTCGTCCCCTCCCTTTGCTTCACCATTGGTGGTAGAACATTCAGTCGCACTGGTGGTGCTCTTGGAAATGCCCTTCATCGACCAACCGCCTCTCTTTCCAGCTTTAAAACTCTTCTCAAAACCCATCTCTTCAGACAAGCTTTCCACCCATTTCCTAACCTCTCTCTTCCTGGCTCTACATTCATTCCCACTGCCATCTGTGAAGTGCCTGGGATGTTTTCTATGCCAAAGACATTATATAAATGATTTGTTATTTCTTCCTGTGGGAAAAGTTATTGCAATTTGGAAGCCCATCATCTTGTTTTGATTTTTGGTGAGACTGTCATTTTCAATGTGCTGTTCCATGTTTCACATTCCAGAATTATTCAGCACAAATCCCGCGGAGCAGGGTTGACCAGTGGGCATTTCCCATCACTCAGGATTGGCAGGGAATAGTTACAGTCCCTCCCCCACCTCTATTTCCCCCTGTCTTTGGTATCTCAGTTTTCTGCCACTCATTCTCAGGGATTTTTATGTAGAAAATGTGGAATTCTGCCAGTGATCAAGGGAAGAAGTGTCATCCATGCCAGCAGTAAATCTAATTTACAATTAATAAAGACAGTCATGACTGGTGTATATTCATGAAGCTGGAGTCCTGCTTTACTGAGTAGACAATCCAACTGAGTCAAAATGGAGAACATTTAAACGGGGCTCTGTTTTGTTCTTAACATTGTACTATTGTTAAAATTCAAAATAAAGAGTGGGCATTATTTTCACCAATCCTCCCCTGATGACTATTAGTCTGCCACAGTCGTAATGAGCCATTAAGAACTGTGTGGATGCCCAGGGCAAAATGGTTATATTGGACACATGCCAGTTAAACCTTTCACAAAATAATATTTGGCTGGTACAAATACCTTCAACTGGACCATCCAGCCCATAGTAATTCTTGGAACAAAGCGTTGGAGAGATTAGCAAGCTACACTATAAAGAAAAGGAGTTGAACAAATCGCACTGTAAAGGAGTTGAACAAGTCGCACTGTAAAGGAGTTGCACAAGTCGCACTGTAAAGGAGTTGAACAAGTCGCACTGTAAAGTACTAGTTTGTGTAATCTCGCCTCGTAATATAACCCTTGGAGTCCAGGTGCCATTCTGGTAAACCTACACTGCACTCCCTCCCTGGCCATTATATCCTTCCTAAGGTGTAGTGCCCAGAACTGCTCACAGTACACTAGGTGTGGTCTAACCAGGGCTTTGTATAGGGCTTTCTACCCTTTGTAATGTAGTCCTTTGGATATTAAGGCCAGCATTCCATTCGTCTTTTTGATTATTTTCTGTACCTGTCCATGACATTTTAATGATCTATGTACTTGGACCCCCAAGTCTCTTTGGACCTCCACTGTTTTTAGCTTTTCACCATTTAGAAAGTACCCTGCTCTATCCTTTTTAGGTCCAAAGTGGATGACCTCAGATTTGCCTACATTGAAATCCATTTGCCAGTTTTGCCCATTCACTTAATCTATTACTGGCCCGGATTTTCTGGGGCCTATGATCGCGTACTCATCGTAAGTGCCCCTCAAGTTCTGGGTTTCCGCACGCGATGTGCATGCGCGAAAACCCGGAACTTGCGATCTGTCAAGTTTCAGCTTGACAGATCCACCGCATCCCTGGGAAATGAACATTCACTGGCGGAGAGTTGGGCTATTTGCCCAACAACTGCCCAGCGAATGCCCGTGAAACTCTTATGCCTGGTAAAAGCAGGTGTAAGGCCTTCTTTTACCAGCGTAAGAGTTTAAATAAATATTAAAATAATTTTAAAAAATTATTTAAACATAAAAAAAACATTAAAATTAGTTTAGGTTATTTTTAGCTCCCTTAAAATGTTTACATTTATTTTTCACAAAATTACATTTTTTGTTTTAAATGTTTAATTTAATTGTATTTTAATTAATTTTGGACATGTAATGATTTATTTTTATTTAACTGGTGTATAATTGTGTTTTTTAGGGATTCCTATTCATACTTATGGGGATTCTGTACGTAAATGGAATGCTCATAAGCATAATGGGGATCCCCCTTTTTGATTGGTTGGCCTGACCCACGTGATCCCAGGGACGCTTTGAACCGTGTACTCCCTGGGATACGTGGGCCTTTACACATGCATACGCGTAGAGGCCCAGGAGCGCAAGTGTTCGAACCTCCGGGACTATCAGGTAAGTTCGCACTTTTCTTGCGGTTCGGAGACCTCCGCCCGCGGGAAGCCTCCGACTGCAAATTCAGGCCCAATAAATCTTTGTAATTTTATGCTTCCATCTACACTGCTTACAATGCCACCTATCTTTGTGTCATCGGCAAACTTGGATATGTGGCTTTCTATCCCATCATCTAAGTCGTTAATAAATACAGTGAATAGTTGAGGCCCCAACACAGAACCTTGCGGGACACCACCAGTCACATCCTGCCAATTAGAGTACCTGCCCATTATCCCTACTCTCTGTCTCCTGCCGCTCAGCCAATTTCCTAACCAAGTCAATAATTTGCCATCAATTCCATGAGCTTCAACCTTAGTTAACAGTCTCTTATCAAATGCCTTCTGGAAGTCCATATAAATAACATTCATAGACATTCCCCTGTCCACTACTTTAGTCACCTCTTCAAAAAATTTAATCAGGTTTGTCAGACATGACCTGCCTTTCCCAAATCCATGCTGGCTCTGTCCGATCAACTGAAAATTTTCGAAGTGTTCAGTCACCCTATCCTTAATTATAGACTCTAGCAATTTCCCAACAACAGATGTTAGGCTAACCGGTCTATAATTCCCTGGTTTCCCTCTCTCACCTTTCTTAAATAGCAGAGTGACATGTGCAATTTTCCAATCTAAAGGAACAGTTCCTGAATCAAGAGAACTTTGGAAGATTATAGTTAGGGCACCGATAATGTTCTCATCTGCTTCCTTTTAAACCCTGGGATGGAAACCATCTGGTCCTGGGGATTTGTCACTCTTTAGTGCCATTATTTTCTTCATTATTGTTATTTTGCCTACGTTAATTTTGGTGAGACTAGCATGTGGGATGTCCGGCATGCTATCCTCTTCCTCTACTGTAAATACTTACGCAAAGTAATTATTTAACATATCTGCCATTTTCATACTTTCATTGACAATATCACCATTATCAATTTTCAAGGACCCACATTGCTTCTGACCACCCTCTTTTTTCCTAATATAATTGTAAAAATCTTTTCTGTTGATTTTGATATCCCTTGCTAGTTTCTTTTCATACTCTCTTTTTGTAGTTCTTTTTATCTGTTTTGTGACCCTTGACTGTTCTTTGTATCTTTCCCATTCACCAGGATCTGTGCTAGTTTTTGCATTTTTGTTTGCTTTTTCTTTTAGTTTTATGTTGTCCCTTACTGCTTTAGTCATCTATGGCTTTTTTTTTGGCAAGTAGAGCTCTTGCCCCTTATGGGTATAAACTGGCTCTGTATCACGTTAAATTCTTTTTGGAATACCTCCCACTGATCTTCTGTCGTTTTGCCCATTAACAGATTTGCCCAGTTTACTGTGAATAATCTCTGTCTCATTGCATTAAAGTCAGCCTTACCTAAATCTAGAATCTTAGTAGCTGTTTCGTATTTCTCCCTTTCAAATACTATGTCAAACTCGAGCATATTATGATCGCGATTAGATAAATGTTCATGCACTTTTAGGCTGTTAACTAAATCTGGCTCATTACTCATTACTAATCTAGGTAAGGTATCATTGTGGTTATGTTACTGGACTAGTAATCCAGAGGTTGGAAATAATGATCCAGAGACGTGAGTTCAAATCATCAACACAGCAGCTGGGAAATTTGATTCAGTTAATTAAATAATTCTGGAATAAAAAGCCAGTATCAGTAATGGTGACCATGAAACTATCGGATTGTCATACAAAACCCATCTGGTTCACTAATGTCCTTTAGGATTATAATCGCTCAACCATTGGTGGCCGTGCCTTCTGTTGCCTAGGCCCTAACTTCTGGAATTCCCTGCCTAAACCTCTCCGTCTCTTTCCTCCTTTAAGACACTCCTTAAAACCTACCTCTTTGACCAAGCTTTTGGTCACCTACCCGAATTTCTCCTTATGTAGATTGGTATCAAATTTTTTGTCCTATAATACTCCTGTGAAATGCCTTGGGATGTTTTACTATGTTAAAGGCGCTATATAAAAACAAGTTGTTGTTGTTGTTGTTGGAAATCTGCTGTCCTTACCTGGTCTGGCCCATATATGACTTCAGACCCAGAGCAATTTGCTTGACTCCTAACTCCCCTCTGAAATGTTATACCAAGCCGCTAAACAAAACTATAAGAATAAAACCAGATGGACCAACCGGCATTGACCTAGGCACCGGCTTCGAACACAACAACGGCACACACAGCCCAGTCGACCCTGCAAAGTCCTCCTCACTAACATCTGGGGACTTGTGCCAAAATTGGGAGAGCTGTCCCACAGACTAGTCAAGCAACAGCCTGACATAGATACCTTTCAGCCAATGTCCCAAACTCCTCCTTCACAATCTCTAGGTATGTTCTGTCCCACTGGCAGGACAGACCCACAAAAGGTGGCGGCATAGTGGTATACAGTCGGGAAGGAGTGGCCCTGGGAGTCAGCTGATGAATCAGTACTCCTCCATGTTGAACACCACTTGGAAGATGTACTGAGGGTAGCAAGGGCACAGAATGTACTCTGGGTGGGGAACTTCAATGTCCATCACCAAGAGTGGCTCAGTAGCACCACTACTGACTGAGCTGGATGAGTCCTGAAGGACATAGCTGCCAGACTGGGCCTACAGCAGGTGGTGAGACAACCAACATGAGGGGAAAAACCTACTTGACCTCGTCTCACCAATTAACCTGTCACAGATGCATCTGTCCATGACAGTATTGGTAGCAGTGACCAATGCACAGTCCTTGTGGAGATGAGTCCCGTCTTCACACTGAGGACACCCTCCATCGTGTTGTGTGGCATTACCACCGTGCTAAATGGGATAGATTCAGAACAGATCTAGCTCCTCAAAACTGGGCATCCATGTGGTGCTCTGGGTCATCATCAGCAGCAGAATTGTATTCCACCACAATCTGTAACCTCATGGCCCGGCATATCCCTCACTCTACCATTACCATCAAGGGACCAACCCTAGTTCAAAGATGAGTGCAGAAGAGCATGTCAGGAGCAGCACCAGGCGTACCTAAAAATGTGGTGCCAACCTGGGAAAGCTGCAACACAGGACTAAGTACATGCTAAACAGTGGAATCAGCATGCTATAGACAGAGCTAAGCAATCCCACAACCAAAGGACCAGATCAAAGCTCTGTGGTGCTGCCACATCCAGTCGTGAATGGTGGTGGACAATTAAACAACGGGAGGATGAATTTTCCATGAACATCCCCATCCTCACTGATGGTGAAGCTCAGCACGCGAGTGCAAAAGACAAAGCTGAAGCGTTTGCAATCATCTTCATCCAGAAGTGCCGAGTGGATGATCCATCTCGGCCTCCTCCTGAGGTCCCCACCATCATAGAAGCCAATTCAATTCACTCCACTTGATATCAAGAAATGGCTGAGCGCACTGGATACAGCAAAGACAACATCGCGGCTGTCGTGCTGAAGACTTGTGCTCCAGAACTCCCCATCCACCACCTTAAACATTCACTCCCTCCACCACTGGTGCACCATTGCTGCAGTGTGTACCATCTACAAGATGCACTGCAGCAACTCGCCAAGGTTTCTTCGACAGCACCTCTCAAATCCGTGACCACCTAGAAGGATAAGGGCAGCAGGCGCATGGGACCACCATCATCACCTCCATGTTCCCTTCCAAGTTACACACCATCCTGACTTGGAAATATATTGCCGTTCCTTCATCGTCGCTGGGTCAAAATCCTAGAACTCCCTCCCTAACAGCACTGTGGGAGTACCTTCACCACACGGACTGCAGCGGTTCAAGAAGACGGCTCACCACCACCTTCTCAAGGGCAATTATGGATGGGCAATAAATGCTGGCCTTGCCAGCGATGTCCACATCCCAGGAATGAATTTAAAAAAAATGGCCTGCCCCCTTGTTGGTTCTAGGACATATTGTTGCAGAAAACTATCCTGAACATGCTTAAGAAATTCACTACCTTTCTGACATGAGATAGTCTGCTTATCCCAATCTATATGACAGTTAAAATCCCCCATTTAAACCTTTGCCTTTACTACATGCATTTATACATTCTAGTACTTCACAGCTGTTACCAGGGGGCCTATAAACAACTCCCACTATAGTCTTAAATCCTTTTTTATTTCTTAATTCTACCCACTGCCTGTTTACTTCTCGTTATATCCTTGAACAAGTCGCACTGTAAAGAAGAGTTGAACAAGTCGCACTGTAAAGAAGAGTTGAACAAGTCGTACTGTAAAGGAGTTGAACAAGTCGCACTTTAAAGGAGTTGCACAAGTCGCACTGTAAAGGAGTTGCACAAGTCGCACTGTAAAGGAGTTGCACAAGTCGCACTACAAAGGAGTTGCACAAGTCGCACTTTAAAGGAGTTGCACAAGTCGCACTGTAAAGGAGTTGAACAAGTCGCACTTTAAAGGAGTTGAACAAGCTGTACTACTTACTGACATGTAAAAACACAGACAAACTGGTCCTAGTTAGACTTAGCTTACTATTTGCTGATTGATACTGTGCTAATTTACTCAATAGATGACAAGAACATCCCATTTTTTTAAATATAGGCCAAGCAGTATTTTCCCCAGCAGTCACTGCATCAGAGCTTGTGCTGTGCATCCCCATGGGGTCTGCCCTGATTGATGCTGTTGTTTTGATTCATCTGAATTTAAAAAAAATGAACAATTTTTCAGTAGTTGCTGACAAGTTTAAAGTATGTGCCAGGATTGAAAATGCTGTATAAAGATCTGGCATTCCTATCAAACACTGTTTCTTCACCAAGTAAAAATGTTACAGATGTTCACTTTTCCCAAACAAGAAATCTTTCACGCTCATGAATTTCTGGGAGGTATCACTTTGCAAAAAAAAATCTAAAAAGCGTAACAATGGTGGACAGGCTATAACTATTCAATTATTCTTAATTAAGAAAAAAATGGAAATCATAAATGTTTTATGTCATCCTAACTGGAATGAAGGGAATAAATTGTGTTCCAGTTGACAGTTTGTTTCAATTAAATAGGTTAGGGAGGACCAGGGGTCATAAATTTAAGTTGTGTAAGGCCAGATCCAGGTTAGATGGCAGGAGGTGGTTCTTTTCCCAGAGAATAGTGGACCTCTGGAATAGGCTGCTGTCTCGTGCGGTGGATGCATATTCACTGAATTCCTTCAAGCGAGAGCTGGACCTGTTTCTGGCTGGGGTGGAGATCACCTCTTACAGGAGGGAGGTACTGCAGGGAATTCAGAGCCAGAGTGATCTCCTGGACTAGTTTCGATCGCCTAGATGGGTCGGAGAGGAATTTCCCAGATTTTTTCCCCCCAAATTGGCCTGGGTTTTTTAATCTATTTTTTTGCCTCGCCCAGGAGATCACATGGTTTCGGGTGGGGTGGAGTGTATATATTGTGGTACACAAGGTATCGCAATTGTGTGGGACAGGCTCAATAGACCAGAGGGTCTTTACCTGTCCGTCATTGTTTGTATGTTTCCTATTTTTCATATGTAGCACAATGATTTCATTCACTCGGGATTATGATTCTTATTTTGGAATTACAATTGTACAGAATGATATTTGTATGCATGTGTGATATCTGTATCTCTAAGGGGAAAACAAAAAGGGATTGCGGTGTTGTTGAATGTGGACATGGCACCAAGATGGACTTTTAAAATCAATTCTATGATTTGAAATGCTGCTCCCAAGCAATATCAATATACAAGATGTATTCCTCATTCTTTAAAGTGTTTCCAAACTCTATACAGTTATGCAGCTTCAATGATTGAAAATTGATTGTCAATTCAAAAAGCACTGGCAGATTGATTTCAAACAAAGCAGGAAAGGGAATAATCTGAATGCTGACACACAAAAAAATTGATTTTCAGACAAGACTTTATCTCACACGTAACCTTGCAGGGTCAAACATTCCTTTAATACAATGAAGTTTTGCAGCTTCCATTTCCATTGGTGAATAATGGGTATGGAGGAATTATAGGGGAGATTTTAACTTTCCCTGATCGGCAGCAATGGAGTGGGGAGCAGCTAAAATGGAGTTACTCCATTTCTGGCTCTGTTCACACTGGTCTGTGATTTTAACTTCACAGTTTTGACAGCCACTGAGAGCCTCATTAATAAATGCATATTGTGGTCCCGTGAAGTACATGGCTCTTCGATGGAATTTTAACTCGCTCCTGAACAGGGTGCTGACCGTGGCCGGCCCTCCAAGTAATCCTGTCGGGACATCAGCGAGGCCCGCTGAGGTAAGTTTAAAAAAAAACTTTCCTTAGTAAGGCCCAGAGGAGCAGGGCTGCAAGGAAAGTCTGGGCTTCTGATGCCCTGGGCTCCTTCCCTCCCTAGCTGTGAGACCCTCTCAACACTTGCCAACATAACGTTGCTGCCGGCAACCTTCGGCTGATGCAGGTGGGTGGCTTCCAGGCCACCCGATTTTTTTTTTGTCCTTCCCCATTGGCCAGCTATCACTTTCCACCAGAAACAGCCAAGCAGTTAACCGGTGGCATTCAAATGAGGCCCGACAGTTAAAATCTGCAGGGCCTCCCACTCCCACACGGGATTGCCATCCACTCCAGCCGGCTTCCTGCCGGGAATTTAAATCATCCCTCTTGGAAATGTTCAGAACCAGAGATAATTCATTTGCTTTGTTTTATTTATCTGATGAACACACTAATATTTTTATTTGGTGTAGAAATGCTACAAAAAATCTTATATAAGCATTATCATTAGGAATGTCTGTTCCTAAACTTGACCCAAATGCTAACAAAAAATCTATTTTTAAGTACACCTGAGAAGAAAGGGGCATCTTGGATTTCCGTTGATACGAATCTATGCATTCTTTAAAAATAAACACATATTTGCACTGCTGCTTGAACAAGCTTTTTCACCCTGTATCTCGCTGTATTTGGTGCGCTAAGTGCAGAGGGAGGCCCTGCCCTTCCTCTGAGCAGTCCTCATTAATCTTTTATTGTTGGTCCTGTGAGGGGTACAGAGAAGCAAAAGTACCCTCTCAGATTGTACATTAATTTGTTGTTTATACATCACAAATTACTAACATTAGCACCATTTTAAAGTGTAAAGTGCCATCAAAGCACTTGCTAAACTTTGTCCTTTTTTATAACTTAAATTTCTAAAGTGAACACTAACCCCAAACAGGCTTTTTGAAACGCAGTTTTGTGTTACAGATGTTACAGGCTCTGTCTCCTGCATTGTTATTAATTAGGTTATTTTCCTCTTCATCGCCATTATCCCATGGTACCCAAGCACCACCATTGAGGTTGGGGTTGCTCCTAGGGTCTTTAGGTGGGTACTTGACAGGAACAGCAGTTTTGTTATACTGAGCAAGTCTCAAGAGTAACTTCTTGACAACTTCAGGGTACTGTTGAGAAAGATCAACCCTTTCATACGGATCAGCTGTTATGTTAAACAGCCATACTGATTTTCCTTTAGCCCATAATATTCTTTCAAGATTCCACCACTTCCCGCCAAAATTTGGGAATGTTTGAGGTGGGATCCAGTCACTGAAACCTGGATTCCCTGTCAGTAATTTCCAATCTCTAACTCGGATTGCTGCTTGGATTGCTGTGTCCCAAATTCCAAATCCATCATGAGGTGATCTGCTTTTAACACGTGTGTAAAGGGGATCAATGTTATGCAGTATATCAGTCCGTGGAGAAGGTTTACCTTCACTGATTGTCTCCCATATATCATATCCATCAAGATCCAAATTCTCCTCAAGTTCTCCCTCTGCCAGTGTCACTAGAGTAGGGTACCAGTCTGTGATGTGCATCAATCCCCGACTCACACTCCCTTTGTTTTGTATTAAAGGACTGTGCACAAAGCCAATACCACGAATTCCTCCCTCCCAGTAAGTTCCTTTCCGTCCACGAAGCGGCCAGTTGCTCCCCCCAGCCAATGGTTGCCCTCCATTATCTGAGGAGTAGATTATTATGCTATTGTTATAGTAACCGTATTTTTTTAATGCCTTTGTAATGTTATTTACTGCTTCATCCAAACACGTTACCATAGCAGCATATCTCCGCCGGCCTATATTGTCAATTGACATGTACCGGCCCAGGTACTTTTCGGGTACCTGCAGAGGTGTGTGAACAGCTTGGAAAGCAATGTACAGAAAGATTGGCTCCTTAGGATTGTGAGATGCTAAAATTTCCACTGCTTTTTGAGTATACAGGAAAGTGGAATAAGAGTGTGCCCTGTACTCCCAAGCCACATTTTCGTCCTTATGTAAGTCATAGCCACAAGTCTTAGGTCCATCGCAGATTTCATGGGTGTAATAATCACCACTGCCTGTAAGTGACCCAAAAAATGTATCAAATCCTTTTCGCGTAGGCAGACACTCCTTTTTATAAAATCCTAGATGCCATTTTCCAATCATGTGCGTTGAATAGCCAGCTTCTTGAAGTTTTTGAGGTAGTGTTACATTAGCAAGGGGTATACAGTTAGGCTGCCCAGCCCTTATAATAGAGTGCTGAAGTCCTGTGTGTATCTGGTATCTACAAAACAAAACAAAAATAATCAATATCAATTAGTTTCATTGTGTAATACAATAACTTCAATTTATTTACACTAAAGGCCAGATTTGCTGTGAGCGTTGAATGATCGGCATTATGGGGTTTTGCACGGCACGTTCCTGTCAGCCAAACATCCAAACAGCACAGCGCCCTCTACAGGGCATCTGGGACCTGTGTGAACAGGGCAAGCAACTGTGTATCTCCTTAACCAATCAGATTGAAGAATCATTAATGAGCAGCGCAGAGTCTGAACCAGGAAATGTAAGTTAGAATAGTTAATTCAATGTCAAATCAGATACAGAAAGCGAAATAAAGAGAGGTAAAGAAAGATTGGATTAAGAGAGAAAGATAAAAGTGAAAGAAAAAGTTACAATAAATGTATTTAATTGTTTTAAAAATTTCCAACAAGAATTAAAAGCTGAAGGAATGAGACGCCACACTTGTAAAAGTTAATTTTCAGTGCCAGAGAGGTTGCTTGGCAGTAATTAAGACTTACCACACAGTTAAAAAGGTACTTAGAATGGAATGGACAAGCCCAAACTTTCTATGGTGAGTTTAGTCCATATCTACGATGTCAGTACAGGAACTTCACGCCGTTCGATACATTTGAATAGGGAGCCAGACAGCGAGATGTCGTTTTCACATAGCTTATGAAGGAGCAGTGCATCTCGGACAACAACTTCTGGATTTTTTGCGTTTAATTGCTGTAGGGGTATGGTTCAAGATGCATGTAGTCAAGTATCCCATCAGGCGCTGCTCCGCCTGTGCTTGCATAAGAATGGGAGCTGAGCTAACTAAGTTCAGGAGAACAATAACTGTCTGACGAGCTAAGATAAGGATGGTGTTGCCACAATCATGTTGACTAAGCACATCCACCCCTTACTACCAATAAACAGGACAGTTGGATAAAATAATTACAGGGTCAGAACATGTTGAGAGAAGAAGTTGCCAAACCAGGGTGATTAAATTAGCTTGCTGAAATGTGTGGAATGAGACAGCCAAAGGGAGGGCTCAGGTCACTTAGAGCTAGAACAGTTCTTGGGGGACCGTTGGACGTCTACAGCCTACAAAGGCTAAGCCTGATCACCTTGGGCCTGCGGGGAAACCAGGTTGTATATGTTCTTACTATATAACTGTAATAGTTATCATGCTGTTGGTGTCTGTGTAAAAAACCAATGTTCAACAACACACTCGAGCCTGAACTGTGCGAGGAATCATTTGTCTAAAGTCATAGATTCCTTACAACTGCACATGTGTGCTCGTTGTCTGATTTGCGCATAAATAACAGTGAGCACTGTAGCCTCTCCATTATTTGCACAGCAAAATCCAGCCCATTGTGATCTGAGATGCTTAATCCAGTAAGAAACCTCCACTTGAATTGAATCTGTGAGGGATTCAATTCTTCATTCCTGTTTCTTAGGATAGATATTTATAAACCATTGTGGCATTTCAGACCAGTTAGGAGTAGTACAATTTTACAATTTCAGAAAATACTCTCAACGGACATAGGGAAGCCAGAAATTCATATTCTCAAGCAGGTGGCATTCTGTTGCTGTAGCAACTCAGACCTAAATTCTCCACGTTAATAATTTGCAAATCTAGAGCACAGGCAGAAGCCTTAAGAAAGTATTCTCAGCATGGAGGTATGCAGTTCTGTTCACAGTTATAAAATCATATGACATTTCTGTACTTGATCTGCATAAAATGGAAAGGAGCAAGATCAGGTAAACACAAATGGACTGACTGCCAAATGGATTTGCAGGAAACTAATAAAGACTGCAATTTGGACTTTCATTTACTTCATATAGCTATTTTCAAAAATAAATCTGTGGTGTCGTACAGTCTTTCAAATTTTGATACTGAGAACATTGCATGCTTTTCCAACCTTAACCTCCTGCAGTCTCTAAACTCAGGCAGAACACAACAGAGTTCTTGGAACAGTAAAAATCTGTTCCAAGGGATGACATGAGGGATTTTCTTCATTTTACTGGCAATATTTCCTGTCTTCGCCTCTGGGATTGCATGTATGCGCTCAATAGTAACAGTGGAGTCCTGCAGAGGTCAGCACTGGATGCCCTGGTATTTATGCACAAATGATACTTGGAGGGTATTTCTGGTGATATTAAATTTCTTGCTGACACCAAGCATTATGGCCAAATGATGAATATAATGAAATCTGACAGGATTAAGCAGATGAGTGAGTGGATGGTGTTTCTCCAGGCGGTGTGGCATTTCAGATGGAAACAAATAGAGTTGAAGTCCACCCCTAGATTGAAGCAAAGTGGGAGGGGCAACCCAGCCCACATTGCTGTCAAGTGGCTTCCATGAACCAGTTATAGTGGAACACTGGCTGGTTTTCCATCCATCCTCTTTCTCAAGAAATTCCAACCTTGAAATTGTGCTGTGTGAATATTAGCTTTTGAACGTTTAATGCATATATACAAAACTCTTTTGTAAATATACAGGTTAACACTTCCATTAAAATTGCAGACAAAACAATTTGATAGAAGCATACTTAGAATTTGTATGCTAATATTCACATAGCATAATTTTAATGACTATAGCCACGATTTTGACCCCCTTTGCCTTACAGGAACAGGGCCAATGAGGGGTTGAAATAGGGGCCGATTACTCCCCGTTCAAGTCAGGCTCCCGCTGGCTGATATTTTTACTCCTGGGTTTCGGGAGGTGTGTGAGGACCTCTCTGTACGCAGGTGAGGGCCTTGTAAATATTCAAAAGTCAGGATGTAATTTGAACCCTGACATGAATTTAACTCCAGGCCATGCAGCGCTCGATGAGTGTTGAACCCGCCCGGGAAAACTGGCAGTGGATGGACCCAGGGTCAGAAGAGGCCCATCAAGGTAGTTTAAATTTTTTTTTAATTGATTTCTTTATGGGTCAGGAGGAACAAGAGTGCTTCTCTGGGCTTCAAAAAGAAGCCTTGGACCTCCCCTGCCTGGGTTTTCCCCTCCTCCCCTGACTGTGATTGCCTCCCGACCCTCCCACCCCCATGACTTACCTTAGTGCCTGCAACCATTCTCTTCAGTCCCCAGTGGCAGCCCAAAATCCAGCTCCTGCCTGTCGACCTCTACATTATTGCTTCATGGTATGGGCAGGAGTCAGTGTTCCAAAATTTAAATGAGGCCCAAGAATAAAATGGCCTGTGCTTCACGTTGGCACAGCCACGCGAGCCTGTCGCTCACTTTAACCCCTGCATCCTGCACTTACGTCCCCAGTTAAAATTAGGACTTATATTTGTTGCTTAAGAATGTAGATGAATAAAACCTGAATAAAATCTAATTGAAAAGTTCATAACAGACTTACACATTTGGTCCAGGGCCCCAAACACCCCTTCCAGGTGAAACAGCGATTTATTTGTACTTCTTGCAATTTAGTATACTGTATTCGCTGCTCACGATGTGGTCTCCTCTACATTGGGGAGACCAAACGCAGATTGGGTGACCGCTTTGCGGAACACCTCCATTCAGTCCGTAAGGGGGACCCTGAGCTCCCGGTGGCCTGTCACTTTAATTCACCGCTTCACTCCCACTCAGACCTCACCGTCCTCGGCCTTTTGCATTGTTCCACGGAAGCTCAGCGTAAGCTCGAGGAACAGCACCTCATCTTTCGATTAGGAACTCTACAGCCCTCTGGACTCAACATAGAGTTCAACAATTTCAGATCATAACCTCGGCCCCTATCACATATATATATATATATATATATTTTTTTTTATCCACACTTTTTGTTTGGCCTTTTATTCTTCCCTCCCACATGGCAGCTGTCCTTCATTCTGCCAGCGCAATTTACACTTAATCTAGAGCCATCCTTTGTTCCTTAACCTGTCCCATTACCACCTCCTCTAGCCTTGAATATCTCTTAATGTCTCTCAATGTCTCTTAATCTCTCCTGCTTTCTATCCTATCACTGACCTTCTCTTTTGTTCTTTTATCCCCTCCCCCTTTTCCCAGCCCCTAAACTTGCTTTAAAATCTATTCCATTTCCTGCTTTTTTCCAGTTCTGACGAAAGGTCTTCGACTTGAAACGTTAACTCTGTTTCTCTCTCCACGGATGCTGCCTGGCCTGCTGAGTTTTTCCTGCATTTTCTGTTGTTATTACACATTTGGATTAATAGTTTTAAAACATATGCTGTACTATCGAACTTCTGGCTTCCTAACAACAGAGTCTGGTGTTACTGTATTTAACCAAACTATCACTTTGTGACGTTCAAGATGGTGCCAGCCTCAGCCTCTTCTGAAATAGTGCTGTCACTGAAGAATTTCAGATGTGCTATCATCATGTAAACTCTTCGGAAACAGCATTCCTGATAACACTGCACAGGGTTGTTAGTTATGTTTCTGCGAGAAGCAGAGATAAGACAACTACAAGCTGTTACCATAATTGTTCTCCTTCTTCATGTCCCTAATGGGATAACAATGCCCCTTTAAAGCATCCAGTTTCTAGCCGTATTTATTACGTGTACAGTCAGAACGCAAACTATTTGGAATCATTCTCATTCTAAACTGGAACATTTAGTAGATTGAAAAGAATGTAGTTAAATGCAAGCTGTACGAAAAGAATCAGCTGACTTTGTTCGGTGTATTTGATTCTTTCTGACATTTCTGCACATTTGAAAGCTAAAACCCATTCTACACTTTCTGGTTTAACTAATGATGCTGTAATACATGTGGAATTTTACTGGCAGTGATTCAAAATGTGTTCCCTATTATGGGCCTCAAAGAAACAGGGTAGGCAGCAAAAACTTATTAAAAAAACACCTAAATAATGATAGCCTGCAACATATTAAGATCTGAAAAGGAAATGAATGTTCCAGAGGAAACAGATCTAAATTATTACTTCTTAAAGTTTTATTTGGTAATGTCTGTATGCCAGATAATAGCCAGATATAATTAAAAGAAAGAAAGACTTGCATTTTCTGTTTTTATTTTAGATTTCCAGCATCCTCAGTATTTTGCTTTTGAGTCCACAAACCTTCATCTTTCTCAGTACCTTCTAGGAATCAGTCTTTGGTGGTATTTTTTATCTAATGGCCGTTCAGAGTTTCTATTCCATTCTTCTTTAAAAAGCTAGGTGAAATAGAAAACTAAAAACCACGGCCGCGATTTCGCCGACCGAGGCGGGTCCGGGGCAGCCAGGGTCGGTGTCGCGGTCCCAGCGCGCTGCCTGCTCCAGCCCGCACTCTCCAAGCGATTTTCCGTTGATTGGGCTTGTTAAGCCCGCCCTGCGAGGTTCCCAGCCAATTAATAGGAAGCAGGTCTGATGACGTCATTTGATGACGCGTCATCAGCAGGTTTCCTTAAAGTGACCATGTCCAAATTGATCTTGACAGTTCTGCTGTCAGTATTCTACAGCAGTGAGGTGCTGCAAACACTGACAAGCACTGCACAAAGGTGCATGGCTGCACCCAGGCTCTCCCATGACTCCCTCCATATGCTTCTCTTCCCTTCCCATGGGCGGAAGAGACTTCCCCAGGAGATTAACACAGCCTGGTTGCACGTTGCACAGGAGGGCACAAGCAGGATGTCGTCAGGAGGACCAGGCTGCAGTGGCGCAAGCCTTCCAATGATCTGAGTAGATCACGAAATGTTACTGCCAAGCCACACTCAACCTCGTCCTGCTGTGCCACTCATCACATCCCCATCACTCTGCCTTCCCTACCCTACTCCTGCACATCCTTACTCACACCAACTTACCTTGCACCTCCACCCATCCCTCTCTATCTACATTATCACTTCCCCATTTCATTAGCCACCCCTCACACTCACCCTCATCCCAGTGCAATCATACCAACTAACTACACACAAGGGTAGGCACTTGGGTGTTTCATGCAATGTTCATGTAAATTTTCTGTTAATGTGTTGTCAAACATTGAAATCTTGATTTTCAACACTTTACCTTATTGGACAGATCTGTGCTCACCTTTGGAAGTGTCTTAGTGAGTTCCAGTGAATGTTGAGACATAACTCCCCACCTCCGCCCCCCCCCCCCCACCCCACCACCACCCAATGGTGATGAGTGTGAAAGGAATGGCTTGGACATTGTAGGGATGCTTTATGGTGCTGGTGTGGGGTGGTGTCAACTTGGCGCATCATGTGGCAGCCAGGGTGTACAGCGTCAAGTGAAGTAAAGCAGCAATGTTGTCGGGTGCTGATGCCCTGTGTCCTGTGCAGCATCAGGTGATTGCGGAGAAGATTGGTATTGTTGTTGGTGATGTTGGTGTGTCTCGTGATGTTGGTGTTGGGGCTGATCGTGGAGGGATTCAGAGGACCAAGGTGAGATTTTTTCAAGGGCACCGATGTTGCTGGAATAGATGCAGTTGAAGTTGAGATGACAGAAGCGATCTGTCAGTGGCGAGAGAGCTTGCTCCAAGGAGGTGACAGTGGATAGAGAGTTTACTCCAAACACTTCCAAACTGCATACAGCTCAAAAGTGTCTTCCAAGTCCTGAAGGTTCAAGCTTCTGACATTGGAAAATGACCAGCTGTGAAATGCCAGCTTTCATACCACTTTTGCAGCTGTCACCCATTCACAGCAATGGGGAGTCATAGGGCTGGATTGTCTCAGCCCCGAGGAGGTGGGTATGGAGGCGGGACTGCCGGGAAAGTTGCTGAATTTGGGGGCGGGTGGCAAACCCGCCCCCAACCCGCCACTGTGCCCTCTTGCCAGGAGGCGGGAAGCCGTCCTGCCCCGGGTCCCGTCTCCTTGGAGGCGGGAAGGGATTAAAGCCTATTAACTGCCTGTTAACAGGCAGAAAATAGGATTATCCCCATTTTTCATCCTGAAGTGTGGACTTCCCGACCTGGGGAAACCCCGCCGGGGTGTAGGAGGCGAATAGGAGGTCGGAGGGGTCGAAGGGGTCTGAAAGTGCGATGTAGCCTGGGGCTGGTCACAGAGTCACATCCTCCACAGGAACCAACACGGCCGCCTCCCTCCCCCCGACCTGGGCCCATCTGCTGCTGAAGGCTCCTCCCAGCCCCTCACTCTCCACACTCACTCTCCCGGCCACACTCCCATCCTCCGCCCTCCGCAACTCTCCGCCCCGAGCATTTTGGTCAGAAGAACGAGGAGAGGAAATATAAACTGAAGGGTCCAATCCTAGAGTGGTGTGCCACAGGGATCAGTGCTAGGGCCTCAACTTTTTACAATTTATATAAATGACTTGGATGAAGGGACCGAAGGTACGGTTTCTAAATTTGCTGCTGACACAAAGATAGGTAGGAAAGTAAATTGTGAAGAGGACATAAGGAGGCTACAAAGGGAGAGAGATAGGTTAAGTGAGTGGGCAAAGATCTGGCAAATGGAGTATAATGTGGGAAAATGTGAAATTGTCCATTTTGGCAGAAGAATAAAAAAGAAGCATATTATCTAAATGATGAGAGATTGCAGAGCTCTGAGATGCAGAGGGATCTGGGTGTCCTCGTGCATGAATCGCAAAAGGTCAGTATGCAGGTACAGCAAGTAATTAGGAAAGCTAATAGAATGCTATCGCTTATTGTGAGGGGAATTGAATACAAAAGCAGGGAGGTTATGCTTCAGTTATACAGGGCATTGGTGAGACCACATCTGGAGTACTGTGTACAGTATTGGTCTCCTTATTTAAGGAAGGATGTAAATGCATTGGAAGCAGTTCAGAGAAGGTTTACTAGACTAATACCTGGAATGGGCGGGTTGTCTTATGAGGAAAGGTTGGACAGGCTAGGCTTGTATCCACTGGAGTTTAGAAGAGTAAGAGGTGACTTGATTGAAACATATAAGATCCTGAGGGGTCTGGACAGGGTGGATGTGGAGAGGATGTTTCCTCTTGTGGGAGAATCTAGAACTAGGGGTCACTGTTTAAAAATAAGAGGTCGCCCATTTAAGACAGAGATGAGTAGAATTTTTTTCTCACAGAGGATCATGAGTCTTTGGAACTCTCTTCCTCAGAGGGCGGTGGAAGCAGAGTCTTTGAATATTTTTAAGGCAGAGGTAGATAGATTCTTGATAAGCAAGGGGGTGAAATGTTATTGGGGGTAGGCGGGAATGTGGAGTAATCAGATCAGCCATGATCTTATTGAATGGCGGAGCAGGCTCGAGGGGCCGAGTGGCCTACTCCTGCTCCTAATTCGTATGTACGTATGTAGAGGTGAGTGATGGGTGCAAGTGTATGTGAGGTGAGTGTAAAGTGTTAGAAAATGTTAACTTACCTTTGTTTCTACCTACAGCCTTTAGCCGCTGTGGAGCCGGAGTCCCCGACATCTCCATTGTAGAGATCACAGACTGTCTGTTGCATCCTCCGATCCAACAGCCAGCTGATTTCTGCAAAGTAGAAAGGTTTGATGAGTCCTGAATACAAAGGCTCATCAAACTACACAGAATGTCAGTGTTTGACAGCTTCACAGAGCTGTCAAACGATAACATTTCTTCTTTCAAAAGTTCTTGACATATGACACGTCATACGTTGACGTGCTCTGTCAGTGACTTTCCCCTAATTGGCCTGCTGAGCCCGCCGGGCGGGCTTAACAAGGTCAATCAGGGAAAATCCCGCTGGTTGGCCAGAAGCTGATGGAGGCGGGACTGAAACCCGACAAGTGGGAGTCCCGCCTCCAAAAGCTTCCTATTCAGAAAATCCAGCCCATAGAGAACCCGACCTACTTACCTGACGTGATCTCTGAACGACATGAACCTTGTTAAAAAAGTGGTAAAATAGAAATAGGCTGGCAAAATAGTAGTTAACAAGCATTTAACAAGCATTTAAGTATCTTAAATGCCTCCCCCGCCGCTTGGTGTCGAGTCTGTTCTGAAATTGCAGACTCGACACTTTGGGAACTTACATGGAGGCGGGTTCGGAGCGGGCTCCCAACCCACTGTCAATAATTTCGATTTTGACAGCGGACCCGCCTCCGAACCAGCACTCTGAGCGCCGGCAAAATTACGGCCCACAAGAGGGGTCCTGGGTTATCATGGTATTCTATCGTTGATCTAAAAATAGATTCTTTGAAGATTTGTCGTTAACATCAAACAATGCAGTGGCAGCAGCGGGAGCGGCGGCAGAATTCAAGAGTGACATCACAGTACAGAAAGTGACGCCGGCGCAGGGGAAGAAGCTGATTGGTGAGTAGTGGGTGAGTGCCTTTTTTTTCTTCAATTTTAAGTTTATTTCTTTTAAGATAGTTCATAGTTAAGGGAGTTCGAGAGAGTGAGAATCCGAGAGTTTAAATTTGAGGTAAGAGTTTTTAAATTAAAAGTGTAGCAGGGGACCTCAGTCCCGTGCGTTGCACGGCCTGCAGCATGTGGGAATTCCTAGATGCTTCTTGCAGTCAGGATGACCACATGTGCAGTAAGTGTCAACGGTTTGGCCAACTTGAGATCCGGTTTTCGGAGCTCGAGCATCAGCTGGAGGCACTGCGGTGTAGCCGCGAGGCTGAGAGTTACGTGGATAGTACGTTTTTAGACGTGGTCACGCCTCAGCTTAAGAAAGAGCACTCAGAGAGGGAATGGGTGACCACCAGTCAGAAGGGGGGCAGGCAGGTAGTCAGGAAAGCCCCAGAGTGCATCTCACTCAACAACCGTTTTTCTGTGTTGGAAAATGGCGAAAGTGACGGTTCCTCTGGGGAGTGCAGCCAGAGCCAAGTTCACGGCACTGTGGGTGGCTCAGCTGCACAAGGGGGGAGGATTAAGAGTGGAAGGGCAATAGTGGTAGGACACTCAATAGTGAGGGGTGCAGACAGGCGTTTCTGTGGCTGCAGACGTGACTCCAGAATGGCATGTTGCCTCCCTAGTGCTAGGGTCAAGGATGTCACTGAACGGCTGCAGGGCATTCTGAAGGGGGAGGGTGAACAGTCAGAGGTTGTGGTTTACATTGGTACCAACGACATAGGTAGAAAGAGGGATGAGGTCCTGCAACAAGAATTTAGGGAGCTAGGTAGCAGATTAAAAAGCAGGACCTCAAAGGTTGTAATCTCTGGATTACTCCCGGTGCCACGTGCTAGTGAGTATAGGAATAGGAGGATAGAGCAGATGAATGCGTGGCTAAAGAGTTGGTGCAGGAGGGAGGGCTTTAGTTTCCTGGATCACTGGGTCTGTTTCTGGGGAGGTTGGGACCTGTACAAGTCGGACGGGTTGCACCTGAACCGGAACGGGACCAACATCCTTGCGGGGAGGTTTGCTAGTGCTGTTTGGGGGGGGTTTAAACTAACTTGGCAGGGGGATGGGATATGGAGTGGAGCTATAGTAGGGGGTGATGCACAGCCAAATATAGAGGAAAAAACAAGTCAGTCTGGAAGGCAGAGCAAATATGTAACGGCACAAGGGAGTATGGCAAGGCTGGATGGCATTTATTTTAATGCAAGGAGTCTTGCAAGTAAGGCAGATGAATTGAAGGTGTTGATGAACACATGGGATTATGATATTGTTGCTATCACAGAGACATGGTTGAGGGAGGGGCAGGACTGGCAGCTCAATATTCCGGTGTATAGAATCTTCAGGCGAGACAGAGGGGTGTGTAAAAGAGGGGGTGTCGCAATATTAATCAAGGAGTCAATTACTGCTGTAAGGAGGGATATCTTAGCAGGTTCCTCTAATGAGGCCATATGGGTAGAACTTAAAAACAAAAAGGGGGCAAGCACTTTGCTGGGAGTGTACGACAGGCCCCCAAACAGTCAGGGGGAGATAGAGGAACAGATATGGAGGGAAATCTCAGAGAAGTGAAGAAATAATAGGGTAATAATAGTAGGGGATTTCGACTTCCCCAATATTAACTGGGATAGTCAGAGTGTGAAAGGCTTAGAGGGTGCGGAATTCTTAAAGTGCATCCAGGAGAGCTTTTTGAGCCAGCATGTAGAAAGTCCTACAAGAGAGGGGGTGGTACTGGGCCTAATTCTAGGGAATGTAGCCGGGCAAGTGGTAGAAGTGTCAGTAGGAGAGCATTTTGGTGACAGTGACCATAATTCGGTGAGATTTAAGGTAGTCATGGAAAAGGACAAAGATGGACCGGAAATAAAGGTTCTAAATTGGGGGAAGGCCGATTTTAATATGATAAGGCAGGATCTGGCCAAAGTGGACTGGGATCAGCTACTTGTAGGAAAATCCACATCAGAGCAGTGGGAGTCATTCAGAAAGGAAATGGAGAGAGTACAGCGCCAACATGTTCCGTAAAGGTCAAGGGTGGGCCCAACAAGTCCAGGGAACCCTGGATGTCAAGGGATATACAAGAATGGATTCGGAAAAAAAGCTTTTGGCAGATACAAAGGACTAAAAACAGTGGAAGCCCTGAGGAGTATAGAAAGTGCGGGGGGAAATTAAAAAAGAAATTAGGAGAGCGAAGAGGGGGCATGAAAAAACACTGGCAGGCAAAATAAAGGAAAATCCCAAGGTGTTTTATAAGTATATTAAGGGCAAGAGGATAACCAGGGAAAGAGTAGGGCCCATTCGGGACCAAAGTGGCAATCTGTGTGTAGAGCCAGAAGATGTAGGTGAGGTTTTAAATGAATATTTTGCATCTGTGTTCAATATGGAGAAGGACGATGTAGGCATAGAAATCAGGCAGGGGGATTGTGACATACTTGAACAAATTAGCATTGAGAGGGAGGAGGTACTCGCGGTTTTAGCAGGCTTAAAAGTGGATAAATCCCCAGGCCCAGACGAGATGTATCCCAGGCTGCTGTGTGAGGCAAGGGAGGAGATTGCAGGGGCTCTGACACAAATTTTCAGAACCTCTCTGGCCACAGGGGAGGTGCCAGAGGACTGGAGGACAGCTAATGTAGTACCATTATTCAAGAAGGGTAGTAGGGATAAACCAGGGACTTACAGGCCAGTGAGCCTAACATCAGTGGTAGGGAAATTATTGGAAAAAATTATGAGGGACAGAATTAGTCTCCACTTGGAGAGGCAAGGATTAATCAAGGATAGTCAGCATGGCTTTGTCAGGGGGAGATCATGTCTAACCAATTTGATTGAATTTTTCGAGGGGGTGACTAGGTGTGTGGATGAGGGTAGTGCAGTTGATGTAGTCTACATGGACTTCAGTAAGGCTTTTGACAAAGTCCCACATGGGAGACTGGTCAAGAAGGTAAGAGCCCATGGGATCCAGGGCAATTTGGCACATTGGATACAGAATTGGCTTAGTGGCAGGAGGCAGAGGGTGATGGTCGAAGGTTGTTTTTGTAACTGGAAGCCTGTGTCCAGTGGTGTACCGCAGGGATTGGTGCTGGGTCCCTTGCTGTTTGTAGTGTACATTAATGATTTAGATATGAATGTAGGAGGTATGATCAGTAAGTTCGCAGATGACACGAAAATTGGTGGAGTGGTAAATAGCGAGGAGGGAAGCCTCAGGCTACAGGACGATAGACGGGTTGGTCAGATGGGCAGAACAGTGGCAAATGGAATTTAACCCTGAAAAGTGTGAGGTGATGCATTTTGGGAGGACTAACAAGGCAAGGGGATACACAATGAATGGTAGGACCCTAGGAAGGACAGAGGATCAGAGGGACCTTGGTGTGCATGTACATAGATCCCTGAAGGCAGCAGGACAGATAGATAAGGTGGTTAAGAAGGCATATGGGATACTTGCCTTCATTAGCCGAGGCATAGAATATAAGAGCAGGGAGGGTATGATGGAGCTGTACAAAACGCTAGTTAGGCCACAGCTGGAATACTATGTGCAGTTCTGGTCGTTACATTATAGGAAGGATGTGATTGCATTGGAGAGGGTGCAGAGGAGATTCACCAGGATGTTACCTGGGCTGGAGCGTTTCAGCTATGAAGAGAGACTGGACAGGCTGGGGTTGTTTTCCTTAGAGCAGAGAAGGCTGAGGGGGGACCTGATTGAGGTGTACAAAATTATGAGGGGCATAGATAGGGTAGATAGAAAGGAACTTTTCCCCTTAGTAGAGGGGTCAATAACCAGGGGGCATAGTTTCAAGGTAAGGTGCAGGAGGTTTAGAGGGGATTTGAGGAAATACTTTTTCACCCAGAGGGTGGTTGGAATCTGTAACTCACTGCCTGAAAGGGTGGTAGAGGCAGGAACCCTCACAACATTCAAGAAGCATTTAGATGAGCACTTGAAACGCCATAGCATACAAGGCTATGGACCAAGTGCTGGAAATTGGGATTAGAATAGATAGGGCTTGATGGCCGGCGCAGACACGATGGGCTGAAGGGCCTCTTTCTGTGCTGTATAACTCTATGGGGTAAAAATTCAGTTGGTTGCGCCTCCCGTTAGCGCCTTAAGAGGGCGCTAATGGGGCGCAAAGCCGCTAACGCCCGGGTGCAGCGATGTTGGTGCCGCTCGGGAACTTAACTTGACATTGTGCGGCGGCGCTAAAACTTACCGCTGCGACCACCTGCGCGCGCAGATTGTGACGTCATTCCATGGTGCAACGCCCTTGTGGCGCCCCGGAGCGGAAATTGAGTGGCGCCCCCTGCCTTACCGCCTGACGCTAGCAACAACCAGAAGACTGGAATGCTATCAATCGCTGTGGGGCTGGGGGGGGCGCTATTTAAAGGGAGCCTCTTCCTGTCTTTTATTGTTGGTGGCATTTTTGAACTATGCATTCTGAGAGAGAGAGGGAGAGACTTCTGGAGAGATTCAACGTTGTGTGAAGGAGTTTTGGGTACTGAGCAGCACTTTGCAGGTTCATTTTGATTTGCCATTCCTTGTATCGATTTAGAAGAGACTGTGGGAGCTGCACTCTGAGCTCTTTGCCTGGTACTCTCCATTGTTCTTTCCAGCACATTTGATGTGCAAGTCTCTCCAGGCCGAGATTCAAGGCTGCAATGAACAGGATGTGGATGGAAAGCAAGATTAACCATCCCCTTTAAGAACTGGCCCGTGCCATTGTGTGTGTGTTCCATTGCTGACTGACATTACATGAGCTTCGCCAGCGCTCTGAGTTAGCGCCTCACTGCTCGGCCTTTGCGCCTTAAGACAGGTGTGCAGCGCCTGCTTTAGCGCTTCACTCACCTCCCGGGGCGGTAAAAGTGAAGTTTCCAGTCAGTGCCGATAATTAGCGCCAGGCGCTAATATTTGCGTCCAGACGATATTTGCGCCCCAAATGGGGCGCGACCTAATTTCTACCCCTATGACTCTATGGGGTAGAAATTAGGTCGCGCCCCATTTGGGGCGCAAATATCGTCTGGACGCAAATATTAGTGCCTGGCGCTAATTATCGGCACTGACTGGAAACTTCACTTTTACCGCCCCGGGAGGTGAGTGGAGCGCTAAAGCAGGCGCTGCACACCTGTCTTAAGGCGCAAAGGCCGAGGAGTGAGGCGCTAACTCAGAGCGCTGGCGAAGCTCATGTAATGTCAGTCAGCAATGGAACACACACACAATGGCACGGGCCAGTTCTTAAAGGGGATGGTTAATCTTGCTTTCCATCCACATCCTGTTCATTGCTGCCTTGAATCTCGGCCTGGAGAGACTTGCACATCAAATGTGCTGGAAAGAACAATGGAGAGTACCAGGCAAAGAGCTCAGAGTGCAGCTCCCACAGTCTCTGCTAAATCGATACAAGGAATGGCAAATCAAAATGAACCTGCAAAGTGCTGCTCAGTACCCAAAACTCCTTCACACAACGTTGAATCTCTCCAGAAGTCTCTCCCTCTCTCTCTCAGAATGCGTAGTTCAAAAATGCCACCAACAATAAAAGACAGGAGGAGGCCCCCTTTAAATAGCGCCCCCCCCCAGCCCCACAGCGATTGATAGCGTTCCAGTCTTCTGGTCGTTGCTAGCGTCAGGCGGTAAGGCAGGGGGCGCCACTCAATTTCCGCTCCGGGGCGCCACAAGGGCGTTGCACCATGGAATGACGTCACAATCTGCGCGCGCAGGTGGTCGCAGCGGTAAGTTTTAGCGCCGCCGCACAATGTCAAGTTAAGTTCCCGAGCGGCACAAACATCGCTGCGCCCGGGCGTTAGCGGCTTTGCGCCCCATTAGCGCCCTCTTAAGGCGCTAACGGGAGGCGCAACCAACTGAATTTTTACCCCTATGACTCTAAAAGACAAGGCAGAATTATTTGCAAGTGGCTTCAGCTAAAAGTGCTGAGTGGACATTCTACTCATCCTCCACCCAAGATACCCACCATCTTAGATGCCAGCGTCCAGCCAATCTGATTGACTTCATGCAACATTAGTAAGTGGCTAGGTGTACTGGTTACAGTGACGGCTATGAGTTCTGACAACATTTCTTTTTTTATTCATTCTCAGGATGTGAGCTGAGAATGAATAATGATGCTGGTAAGGCCGACATTTATCGTCCATCCCTAATTGCCCTGGGAATGTGGTGTGGAGTCGATGGAAGTAAAACTCGGGAGAGATGTAAAATGAACTGCCGATTCGCTAACACCCATTTTACATTATTGCACAAAGTCAAAATTTGTTTCTTTTTTTCAACAGCCTCCACTGGACCCTTTAAGACTGCTGGTTACGCTCCTTTACTTTCAGTTCCATTGGGTGCATCAGGCATGAGTGTGGCCATTTATTTCAAGGCCCCCTCCAAAATTGTATTGGATGCTAAGACATTTTTTTTAATTTTCACCTCACTGCCAAAAAACAGTTTGGTAGTAAAGTGAAAATTCAGCCCCATTGTTTCATTCAGATTTACATGGGAACAGGTGCGTGGTGGGTGAATTGAATGGAGCTTGTCCAAGACGGAGGAGATGGTGAAATCCAGAGCCTGCATGACCCCAGTATGAACATTCCTGACACATCCTTTTATTGGTACCATAGTCTCCTGCAGGATGGACACAGCCGCAGCAGCTATTGAGGTGACGATGCTCAGCCTATCGATGCCATGCTCCGAAATCCACACAAGCTGGTAGTGCACTCCACATGGTATGTTGATATGCTGCCAAAGGTCCCTGGTCCAATGCATTTAGTAATTGTTAGAGCATAGGTTGGAGCCCCTTAAGTCTGTATCTCTGTCCTCTTAAGCAGGCTAGGACACAAGCTTGCCCTCCAACGAACTGTTTCCTGAACTGTCTTTTTCACCTGCACCTACTCACTTGTGCTTGGTGAACCACCCTGTTCAGATGCATCTAACTGACTATCAGTGCCACCCAGGATGCCAATTTCTGTGCTGGCCAGAAACGGTAATGGCACATCATTGGGAGGATTTTCCCCTTCAGTCTGTGTGACTCCAAGGCCCGATTTATCTGATTGACAAGGTTTAGCACGTTGTTACAAGGGTAACAGTAGCAGATGAGCAGATAGAGAATGATGGTGTGGTCGACTGTATCAATGACTGCAGAGAGGTGGAGAAGGAAGAGGATGGAGCGTGCACCAAAGTCACAGTCACAGAGGATGCCATTTGTGACTTTGATTAGGATTGTTTCAGCGTTGTGTTAGGGGCAGAAACCAAATTGGAGAGATTCAAACATGGAGTTGTAGGAAAAATGGCACAGATTTGGAAGGCAACAACACATTCCAGGACATTGGAGAGGAAAGGGAGGTTGGAGATGAGGTGGTAGTTTGAAAAGACAAAAGAGTGAACCAGATATTGTCCATCACATTAGTTTTTCTTTTGAAGTTTCTGAGTAGCTTATTTCATCAAGCAGATATGGTCCACACTAGTGAAAAGTTTTCATTGCTTCAAGATCTGGGAATAGATCACTGAATGACTACTGTTATGGTTCAGGCTTTCTTCCATCACTTTGCCCTCTATTCATGGCAGAAATGCAGTTTCTATAAGCTGGCTGAGTTTCTTATAAATAGAAACCTGTACTCTTATGTGTGTTGTGAATGGCATAGCATGCCGTGAGACTGACAATTACTCCTTAGCTACAGCATATTCCACAAGAGAACATATGGGGTGCCCTCCAAGATCTCCTCTCTGCTCCAAGAAGTGGTAAATACCACTGTCGGACCTACATGGAGGCTAAACCTGATAGTCAGATTTATTTACAAGTGAGAGAATTACATAGAAGAGACACAAGATAGTGATGGTACAAACACTAAGAAAACAATAAAGAGAATAATTTCACTAGAGGTTAACACGTTCCTTTTGGCACATATTTGTTACATGGTCTGATAATCTGCAAAGCTTTTGGATGAAACGAGCTCTTGTTGACTTCCTGATACAATGGTTGTATTTGGGTGGTGCAAAATTCCTGTCTACTGCATGGAGCTCAGCTGTCAATTAGACAGAACTAAAATTGAGAAGCTTCATGCAAAAACAAGCCTTTCATTTCACAGGTCTTAACATTGAACCATTTCTCTCTCTCAAGCATGTTCCTAGTCTGTAGACTGACATACATTAGCATTTTCAAGAAAAATTGCCTAACTACCAAATTTTGACCTAATCAGTTTCTGAGCACAGGCAGGGGCACTAACAACAATGGATATCATGATAGCTGCCTCTTGTGGAAATTTTGAACATGTATGGACCATTTCCTACATTAGCAATTTTCCCAACACAGGGACAATGGAATTATTTTTTCAGTACAGGTAGCTGTAGTCAATTTTTAAAATACATTTGTCCTGTCTTTCTGATATATATATACCTTCTGCTAAAGGTAAAAAAACTCAGCTTTTATCACAGCTATGTCTCTCGTATTCAGTCTGACAGGATAAGTGAATGACGGCTGATAATTCCACAGTTTCTACTACCATCCTCTGTGCCCTGCCAACACCCGGAACTGGACATAAAGTACAGTTTTAAGGTAAGCATCTCAGTTTAACTTAGTGTTATACCTAATGCCTCAGTCAATCTAAATCGCCTGATGGGAGCCGAAATGTCAATGTCAGCCAAGACTGGGAATCAGATCCAAGTTTCCTAGTCCAATTACTCACTGTATTTTTATTCCACTTCTTAAGTCTTATGCAACACATACAATTCCCAGGGTGAGAAATTCTACTTCCAATCCTCTGCTGAAACTGCTCCATGATCAGCTTCTGACTTGGTCAGCTATTTCTCTTGTGTCCCTGCGTAACTGCTTGGCAGCCTGTGTCATATCATGGACAAGAAATCAGGAACTTGCTGTCTGAGAGGCGTGCAGCGGTGATCCTGCATCCTACCAATTCAAGCAAGCTTGCAAGCAGCATCTTGCTGCATCACTGCAATGCCATGAGAGATTTTTTTAAATCTTAAATTATTGGGAAATAATATGAATGTGTATAGTTAAAGTCATTCTGTACACTTTGACTATAAATTCAGGTTAAAAGGGCTATATTTTCGTGGAACAATAATTCACTGCATAAGACGGGGTGTACAGAATTTTGCATGAATTAACAGGAAAAATTTAGAAGTGGGGAAAATACAGATTATTCAAAACTAGACATGGATTTAAAAATATCCTTGCTTGGTCTATTAGAATTTTCTCTTGCAGTACTAATTGCACAGGTACAATATTGGTACTTTATAATCTCAAATCTGATGACAGAATTAACTCAGTCAGTAGATACCAATTAGAACAGCAGCCAGAAGTCACTATTCTGCAGTAAGAAGAACACTAGTCCACCAAAACTAAAATCATACCTGGCACATACAGGTGTTTGTTGAGGTTGTTTGCAAAAGGGCATCTTGCGTGTGAGGGACTACAGTTCAAAGTGTATGTATTATCAGTGGAATGGATTCATTACGCCATCAAACCTGATACACTCCTCCTCGTCACTAGAAGGTTCCTAAATGTATTGCTTTCTGTTTAGTGATCTCAGTTGTCTCAGTCGTAAGATTTTGTACTATTTTTTTCCCTGTGGTTTCCAATTGCACAGGAACCTCTTTATCTACGATAAAGTTTTATCAGGATATTACCCATTTACTGGAGGCTGGTAAAATTTTGCCACATGTTGCATTCTACCATGATCAGGAGAGAAAAATCTCAGCAAGCCCCCATCTCCCCCCTTCCTCATATATACTGCAAGAATACACCTTCCTGATTGTGCGTTTTGAACTGATGCATCGATAAGTGCTCAGGATTTAGCATGTTGTAGGGAATGAAGCTGGGCAGGTGGAAGGGGTATCGGTGGGAGACCATTTTGGTGGTAGTGATCATAATTCAGTTAGATTTAGTGTAGTTATGGAAAAGGACAAAGATAGACCATGAGTAAAACTTCTCAATTGGGGAAAGGCCAATTTTACTAAGCTGAGATGGGATTTAGCAAAAGTGGACAGGAAACAGCTACTTGAAGGTAAATCAGTGTCAAAGCAGTGGGAGGCATTCGAGGAGGAGATAGTGAGGGTACAAAGCAAATATGTTCCTACAAAGAAAAAGGGTGGGAATCTCAAATCTAGAGCCCCCTGGATGTCAAGAGGTATACAGGGTAGGATAAGGCAGAAAAGGGAAGCTTATGTCAGATACGGACAGCTAAATAGAGCCTGAAGGAGTATAGAAAGTGGAGGGGTGAAATTTAAAGGGAAATTAGGAAAGCAAAGAGAGGGCATGAAAAAATATTGGCAAGTAAAATCAAGGAAAATCCAAAGATGTTTTATAAATACATAAAGAGTAGGGCCTATTAGAGACCAAAAAGGTAACCTGTGTGTGGGTATGGTTGTTAATTAATACTTTGCATCTGTCTTCACAAAAGAGAGGGCAATGCAGACATTGTAGTTAAGGAGGAGGAGTGTGAAATATTAGATGAGGTAAATATAATGAGGGAGGAATTATTAAGGGGTTTAGCATTCTTGAAAGTAGATATATCGCCAGGCCCAGATGGAATGTATCCCAGGCTGTTAAGAGAAGCAAGGGAGGAAATAGCAGAGGCTCTGACCTTTATTTTCCAATCCTCTCTGGCTACAGATGTGGTGCCAGAGGACTGGAGAACTGCTAACATTATACTGTTGTTTAAAAAGGGAGAAAGGGATAGACCAAGTAATTACAGGCCAGTTAGCCTAACCTCGGTGGTGGGAAAATTATTGGAAAAAATTCTGAGGGACAGTATTAATCGTGATTTAGAAAGGCACAGATTAATCAAGGACAGTCAGCGCAAATTTGTTAAGGGCAGGTCGTGTCTGACTAATTTGATTGAATTTTTTGAGGAGGTAACAAGGAGGATCGATGAGGGTAGCACGTTTGATGTAGTCTACATGGATTTTATCAAGGTTTTTGACAAGGTCCCACATGGCAGACAGGTCAGAAAAGTAAAAGCCCATGGGATCCAAAGGAAAGTGGCAAGTTGGGTCCAAAATTGGCTCAGTGACAGGAAGCAAAGGGTAATGGTCGACGGGTGTTTTTCTGACTGGAAGGCTGTTTCCAGTGGGGTTCCGCAGGGCTCAGTACTAGGTTCCTTGATTTTTGTGGTATATATCAATGATTTAGACTTCAACGTAGGGGGCATGATTAAGAAGTTTGCAGATGATACAAAAATTGGTCGTGTGTTGGATAGTGAGGAAGAAAGCTGTATACTGCAGGAAGATATCAATGAACTGGTCAGGTGGGCTGAAACGTGGCAAATGGAATTCAATCTGGAGAAGTGTGAGGTAATGCATTTGGGGAGGGCTAACAAGCAAGGGAATTCACTATAAATGGTTGGATACTGAGAAGTGTAGATGAACAGAGGGATTTTGGAATGCATGTCCACAGATCCCTGAAGGTAGCAGGACAGGTAGATAAGGTGGTTAAGAAGGCATACGGGATACTTTCCTTTATTAGCCGAGGCATAGAATATAAGAGCAAGGAGGTTATGCTTGAACTGTATAAAACACTAGTTAGGCCACAGCTAGAGTACTACGTACAGTTCTGGTCACCACATTACAGGAAAGATGTGATTGCACTAGAGAGAGATTTACAGAGGAGATTTACGAGGATGTTGCCAAGACTGGAGAATTTTAGCTATGAGGAAAGATTGGATAGGCTGGGGTTGTTTTCTTTGGAACAGAGGAGGCTGAGGGGAGACTTAATTGAGGTGTATAAAATTATGAGTAGCTTAGATACAGTGGATAGGAAGGACCTATTTCCCTTAGCAGAGCGGTCAATAACTAAGGGGCATAGATTTAAAGTAATTGGTAGAAGGATTAAGGGAAGTTGAGGAGAAACTTTTTCACCCAGAGGGTAGTGGGGATCTGGAACTCACTGCCTGTGAGGGTGGTAGAGGCAGAAACCCTCATCACATTTAAAAAGTACTTGGATATGCACTTGAAGTGCTGTAACCTACAAGGCTATGGACCAAGAGCTGGAAAGTGGGATGAGGCTGGATGGCTCTTTTTCGGCCAGCACAGACACAATGGGCCGAATGGCCTCCTTCTGTGCCGTAAATTTCTATGATTCTATGTTAATCAAGACTGTGAAAAATACAACAACTTTCATTTACATAGCATCTTTAATGTAGAGAATTGCCCAAGGCACTTCACAGAAGTATAAGGAAATAAACGGACACCAAGTCAAAGAAGGAGATATTAGGAGAGGTGACTAAAAGCTTGGTGAAAGAGTGGATTTTGAGGAGTGTCTTAACGGATGAGGGAGATGGTGAGACAGAGGGGTTTGGAGTAAAAATTCCAGAGGGTGCCACCTAGGCAACTGAGTTTGTGGCAGAGTTTGTAACAGGGACAAAAGATAATGGCCCGAAAATTAGACCTAATACGCGAGAGTACGCACTGTGTACTCTCGCGTTTTAGGTCTCCAATTGCCGGTTTCCTGCATGCACTGCGCATGCGCGGGAAACCGGCACTTCGTGAATTCAAAAGGGGGCGGTTCCTAAGTGAACCGCGTGCGCGCTACAGGCTGCGTGCATGCAGTGCACTTAGTGCTTTGAACGCGCAGGTAAGCATGGAAGATTTTACACATAAAGAAAGGAGGCGTAAGACCCTCTTTTAACAAGGTAAGTAGTTAATTAAGTATTATTTTAAATTTTTTTCAACAGGTTTATCTTTTTTAGAGACTTTAAAGAAAGGTAAGTTTATTTTTATAACTTTTAAAAAGATTTTAAATTTTTTCAAAAATTTAATTTTTTGTTTAAAGTGGTTAATTTATTTAACGATACTTATTTTATTAATGTGATGGTTTTTTTTAAATTTAATTGAGGTTTAGCTGTTCTTTTGGGGGTGTGTAGGATTCATAGCTTTGACAGCCCTTGCTGTTAAAACTATGAATGAAAGATGGTGTGCTGCCATTGGCTCTAACTGAATCACGTGATCCCAGAGCTCGCACGAACTAATTGCGTCTCTGGGTCACGCAAGCACTGCACAGCTGCAGCCTTGAAACTAAAGTTCGTGTGGGCCCGGAGGAAAAAGGTAGGCGCGGAGTGAGATATCGCGGGGAAGCCTTACCCCCGCGTGAACACTCATTGTTTAATTTCTGGGCCATTGGCTTTGGTCTTTCCAATGTTTAATTGGAGGAAACTGCAGCTTATCCAAGATTGGATGTCAGACTGGTCTCTAATTTCTCTGACAAAGAAATTCATAAACTCCTCACACAGAGCTGAGGGTAGATGGTTCAAGGGAAAGGGGTTTCAGGAGTTGGTCAGTAATGGAGAAAAGAAGCCCAAAGTTATCTTTTTCCTCCGGGATAATCCTAGAATATTGAGAGGCTTTGGCAGACGAGAGTAAGCCTCAGTAGCATGGTCCAACCAGATCTCACGATGGATGGCTAAACCAGTTGTGCACCAGATAGGAACATAGGAACAGGAGTAGGCCATTCAGCCCCATGAGCCTGTTCTGCCATTCAATTAGATCATGGCTGATGCATACCTCAACTTCATTTATCTGCCTTTGCTCCATATTCATTGATACGCTTACCTAAGAAAAATATCGATCTCAGTCTTGAAAGTTTCAATTGGCCCAGCATCTACAGCTTTTTGGGGAGAGTTCCAGATTTCCACTACCCTTTGTGTGAAAAAGCACTTGCTGATTTCACTTCTAAATCGCCTAGCTCTAATTTTATGCTTATGTCCTCTTGTTCTGGATTCCCCCACCAGTGGAAATAGTTTCTTTGTACCTACTCTATTGAATTCCTTTAGAATTTTAAATATTTAATTAGATCACCCCTCAATCTTCTAAACTCAGGAGAATACAAACCAAGCTTATGCAGCATGTGCTCATAATTTAACCCTTTAAGCCCTGGTATCATTCGGGTGAGTTTGAGCTGTACCCTCTCCAAGGCCAACGTATTTTTCCTGCGGTTCGGTGCCCAAAACTGAACAAAATAGTCCAGATGGGGTCTGACCAAGGCTCTGTACAACTGAACCATCACTTCCTCACTTTTGTATTCCAACCCCGTTGAAATAAAAGCCAACATTCCATTAGCCTATTAAATTACTTTTTGCACCTGCACACTGGCTTTTAATGATTTGTGTACATGGACCTAAATCCCTTTGTTCCTCCACAACTCCTAGTCTCTCACCATTAAGAAAATATTCTGCTTTGTCTTTCTCAGCTCCAAAGTGGATGATCTCACATTAAACACCATCTGTCATAGTTTTGACCACTCACTAATTCTGCCTATGTCCCTTTGCAACTTCCTGCTCCCATTTACACAACTTACTGTGCCTTGCAAGTTAATGTCATCCACAAACTTGGATATGCAACTCTCTACTCCTTTCTCTATATCATTAGTAGGAAAAGAAAGACTTGCATTTATATAGCGCCTTTCATGAGCACTGGACATCCCAAAGTGCTTTACAGCCAATGAAGTACTTTTTTGAAGTGTAGTCACTGTTGTACTGTAGGAAATGCGGCTGCCAATTTGCGCACAGCAAGCTCCCACAAACAGCAATGTTATAATGACCATATAATCTGTTTGTTTATAGTGATGTTGATTGAGAGATAAATATTGGCAAGGACACCAGGGATAACTCCCCTGCTGTTCTTCGAACTAGTACCATGGGATCTTTTAACATCCAAGTCTTACACTTATTATGTTAGCAGACGTTTAATGTCTCATCCGAAAGACAACACCTCCGACAGTGCAGCACTCCCTCAAGATTTTTGTGCTCAAGTCTCTGGTGTGGGACTTGAGCCCACAACCTTCTGACTCAGAGGCGAGGGTGCTATCAACTGAGCCATGGCTTACACAGCTGTACAAATCTTGGTCAGACCCCATCTGGACTACTTTGTTCAGCTTTGGGCACTGAACTTCAGGAAAGATCTGCTGGCCTTGGAGGGGCTACAGCTCAAATTCACCAGGAATAATTCCTCTGTGCCCTCTGTGTAACAAAATCAAAATCATATCTAAAGAACGGCCTGGAATTTGCAGTCTGGATGACGGCAAACTAGCAGTATTCGTCGTCATTCTGCCTTTGAAACTGACTGCAATCTCAGGATTTGGTGCAGGCGCAGGCACATGCGGAAATCCTGAAGTTGTGGTCGGACATTCACTGCTCCGACACAGGCTGCACTGTGCCCCCTCCCCCCCCACCCCCCACAGAGCCGGCAATCAGTGTCATCACTTAAACTGGGGGAAACTGACAAAAACTTTGGCTATTATGATGTTAAATTTCCCACTAAAAGTTAGACCCAAAGGGATTAGGTGTAACTGGGGTTTTAACAGCGTTATTACTGCTAAACATATGTTAAGGGCCGGAAAAACGAATTTTAATTTTGTGCAGTGCGAAATTTGTCCATTTTAATAAAAATTAACATTTATAAGAAACGTTTTAATAAAAAAAGTAAGTTTTTTTAAAGTTTGTCCATCTTTATTTCAGGTTTGCCGTTTCCCCATGTGAGAGCCCCAATCTTTGTTTTGCTCTCTAACATTTTTTTAAAGTTTGAATTTTAAGAGCTTACTCACTTCCTTGTTCGCTGTCTGAGAATTCTGCATTTTGATTGACTGCTTAGGCAGCCTGTTGACGTCACAGCAGCTCGCACTAGGGGATTCCCACTATACTCCGTTGATTTGAATTGAACGTCGGAAAACCCAAACTTCACGACACAGAGATCGCGAGATCTTTGTGCGAAGCACACTTCAGGGCCAGCGGCGAACGCCTTCGCTTCCCCGCTGACCACAAATTTCGGGCCGATATGTTTACATTTCTTACACATGGGGCTCAGAGGAAACCGTTCCCAAGTATTTGCTGTGAAGAATTATAGAAAGTTTTAAGTCAAGCAAGTAGCAGTTACCTTTTCTGCCAACACCTCATAAAAAATACATTCATTTTTAAGAACCAATGCTCTTACCTATACACACTATACAGTTTTTACTCTTAATCCAGAAGAAATATATATAACCAATACATGTCAGTACATTAACAGGATTCCAGCAGGGCTTTATAACTTCACCTGCTGCTTTTATTTGCATTACCTGCAGGTATCATTATGCTAACGTAATAAAAGCAACACCCGACTGCCGATTGCTACCGCCTTTGGCTCCTTGTAATTCATTGCAGCAGTATAGAAAAGCTAAATTAACTGACAAATTAAGTGGAAATCGCCTAAAGTAGTTCTGTGCCTCGATCGGATCCTGCAAATAAACGTATAATCATTATGACTCTTTATAATAACACAAATGTTATTTTTTGGTGGGCGAGGAGAAACGTGTTCAATACTTAACCGGCCTGTGATGAGTTGGCTCCTGGACGGGGAGCAGATGGGCTGGATGTAGTAGTTCTCCAATTTAACCCCTTGAGCAGCGAGTCTGTCCAGGGTAGGGGTGTGGATCTCGGATCCGTGATAACCCACATCGTGGAAGCCCTGATCGTCAGCGAGGATGAAGATGATGTGAGGTTTAGACGGATTTACGCTGTCTAGCAGCGGATCCTGTAAACCGGGGTCTTCGAGTCCAGGTTCGAGCCAATCCCAGGACAAGTAACCAAACGTCAGTAAACTCGCCACTGAAAAACCAGCCAGAGCACCAAACATGACTAGACGGGGATCTTCCCTCTCACGATTTTCCTTTGAGACATTAAAAGCTCAGTTTTCCGGAGCACTTACAACAGTGTTACAGACTCATCGATTCAAAATGCACTCGGTGAAATGTAATCACGGTGCCTTTTTTTAAATATATATATAAATATGAAAAAAGTTACTTTCTTCCAAAGAGAAGACAGGCACGTTCGGATGGAACTCTGCAAACTGGCGTTGGGATCTTCTCCGGGGTTGTGTTCACCATCCTGGGCTCTTGTACTGGGATTCACTTCGGGCACGGAGAGCTATGTGTGTGTGTCAGATGAGCTGCTGGCGTTTCTGCGAGAGTTGCTTTCCTTTCCCCTTCGGTCGAGCTGATCCTCGGTGTGTCCGCCCTCCGCCCACCTCGCTCATTGTTCTTTCACAGAGTCCGCAGCCTCCAGTACACGGTGCCCGACTGATACCCAATACCTTGCCAGCATTCACAGCTTGCCTTGTAACCACTCTGTGATTGCAGCATCGCGCCTGTTCCAACACTCAGAACCAGGGCACAGCTCCCTTATATACAGCGGACGGAAGGGGCCAACCTTCAGCTGCCCAACCCTGCTCCAGTGCTTTCATGCCAATCAGATCACATATGAAATGCCGCAATCACAGTTATCACACAAAACGCATTGTAAAGTAGCCTGATAATTTAATGAGTAACATGGTTGGAATTTGCATTTATTTTAAAGAATGTGAAAAAAATAAACAAATGTGTTGTAACAGAGGACGGCAGGGCTGGACTCGGTGAGCGGCAGAGTTTGTCCCAGAGAAGTAGTCCTGCCAACTGTTCGGGGCGGCAGTTATGTGAGTACAGTATTTACAGGCCTTAAATTATTTACATATACCGAATAGATTCAATATCCTACCAATGTGAAATAACATCAGTTCATTACACGTTTTAATAGCCACGAGTGTGTTCCTTTTAAGTTAATTTACTGCTCAAGAATATGCGATCAAAATATGAAATATATATTTTAAATCATACAAATGTACTTATATACATTTTTTCTCTGCTGCTTTAAGTGAAGTATTAACCTGTTAAAACAAACACCTTCTGGTCTCTGTCAAAGTAACAGACAGAGGAACTTGATATGCACTGAGGGTAGCAAGGGCACAGAATATACTCTGGGTGGGGGACTTCAATGTCCATCACCAAGCGTGGCTCAGTAGCACCACTACTGACCGAGCTGGCCGAGTCCTGAAGGACATAGCTATCAGACTGGGCCTGTGGCAGGTGGTGAGAGAACCAACACGAGGGAAAAATCTATTTGACCTCGTCCTCACCAATCAACCTGTCGCAGATGCATCTGTCCATGACAGTATTGGTAGCAGTGACCACCGCACAGTCATTGTGGAGACGAAGTCCCGTCTTCACACTGAGGACACCCTCCATCGTGTTGTGTGGCACTACCACCGTGCTAAATGGGATAGATTCAGAACAGATCTAGCAGCTTAAAACTGGGCATCCATGTGGCGCTGTGGGCCATCAGCAGCAGAAGAATTGTATTCCACCACAATCTGTAATCTCATGGCCCGGCATATCCCTCACTCTACCATTACCATCAGGGGGCCAACCCTGGTTCCATAAGGAGTGCAGAAGAGCATGCCAGGAGCAGCACCAGGCATACCTAAGAATGAGGTGGCAACCTGGGGAAGCTGCAACACAGGACTACATGCACGCTAAATAGCAGAAGCAGCATGCTATAAATAGAGCTAAGCGATCCCACAACCAACAGATCAGATCAAAATTCTGCAATCCTGCCACATCCAGTCGTGAATAGTGGTGGACAATTAAACAACTTCCAGGAGGCGGAGGTCCATGAATATCCCCATCCTCAATGATGGCGGAGCCCAGCACGTGAGGGAAAAAGACAAGGCTGAAGTGTTTGTAACCATCTTCAGCCAGAAGTGCCGAGTGGATGATTCACCTTGGCCTCCTCCCGCGGTCCCCACCATCACAGAAGCCAGTCTTCAGCCAATTCGATTCACTCCATGAGATATCAAGCAACGGTTGGGCGCACTGGATACAGCAAAGGCTATGGGCCCCGACAACATTTTGGATGTTGTGTTGATGACTTGTGCTCCAGAACAAGCCGCGCCTCTAGCCAAGCTGTTCCAGTACAGCTACAACACTGGCATCTACCCGACCATCTGGAAAACTGCCCAGGTATGTCCTGTCCACAAAAAGCAGGACAAATCCAATCCAGCCAACTACCGCCCCATTAGTCTACTCTCATTCATCAGCAAAATGATGGAAAGTGTCATGGACAGTGCTATCAAGTGGCACTTACTCACCAATAACCTGCTCACCGATGCTCAGTTTGGGAAGATGGTTCTGGTTGTTGGAGGCCAATCATCTCAGCCCCAGGATATCGTTGCAGGAGTTCCTCAGGGCAGTGCTCTAGGCCCAACCATCTTCAGCTGCTTCATCAATGACCTTTCCTCCATCATAAGGTCTGAAGTGGGGATGTTCGCTGATGATTACATATTGTTCAGTTCTATTCACAACTCCTCAGATAATGAAGCAGTTCATGTCCGCATGCAGCAAGAACTGGACGACATTCAGGCTTGGGCTGATAAGTGGCAAGTAACATTCGCGCCACACAAGTGCCAGGCAATGACTATCTCCAACAAGAAAGAAAGCGAAAGAAGGACTTGCATTTATAAAGCGCCTTTCACTACCACCGGACATCTCAAAGCACTTTACAGCCAATGAAGTACTTCTGAAGTGGATTCACTGTTGTAATGTAGGAAAGAGAGAGTCTAACCACCGCCCCTCGACATTAACGGCATTACCATCACTGAATCCCCCACCATAAACATCCTGGGGGTCGCCATTGACCAGAAACTGAACTGGACCAGCCACATAAATACTGAGCAGGTCAGAGGCTGGGTATTCTGCGACAAGTGCCTCACCTCCTGTCTCTCCAAGGCCTTTCCACCATCTACAAGGCACAAGTCAGGAGTGTGATGGAATACTCTCCAATTGCCTGGATGAGTGCAGCTCCAACAACACTCAAGAAGCTCGACACCATCCGCAACAAAGCAGCCCACTTGATTGACACCCCATCCACCAGCTTAAACATTCACTCCCCCCAACCACCGATGCACCGTGGCTGTAGTGTGTACCATCTACAAGATGCACTGCAGCAACTCGCCAAGGCTTCTTCGACAGCACCTCCTAAACCCATGACCTCTAGCACCTAGAAGGACAAGGGCAGCAGGTGCATGGGAACACTATCACCTCCAAGTTCCCCTGCAAGTCACACACCATCCTGACTTGGAAATATACTGCCATTCCTTCATCGTCCCTGGGTCAATTTCCCTCCCTAACAACATAATGGGAGTACCTTCACCACAAGGACTGCATCGGTTCAAGAAGGCAGCTCACCACCACCTCCTCAAGGGCAATTAGAGATAGGCAATAAATGCTGGCCTTGCCAGTGACGCCGACATCCTTGGAACTAATAAAAAAAATTAAGCTTTGGTACCAGAAGTACTGGACAATGTAATTTCCAGCCTCTGGCTCTCAGGTCAACTGTTGAGCAAAATATGAGCTTCTTATTTTGCAGACTCCCAATGAACTTCAGTACTTTGGAGTTAAAGAAAATGTGAGCATCTTTCATAATTTGTTGATGGATGCATTCCTGTAAAATTGAACAGCTAGAGTATAACTAATCTGCTGTTTTGGATCAGATGGAGGAATATTTTACTTTTCTCCAGATGCTGTACATTGTTCAGCAGTGATGATCTCTCCTTGTCCATCCCATTTTAATGTAACAAACAATGGGAGTTCTCGTTCGCATCCACTATGTGGCTAGTCCCTGGTACAACATCCACTGGTGATGATACACAGTGAAATGATTGCCACAGTAGTATTTAATATGTGCCCAAGAAAAGTGTTTCCTTTACTTTTAAATAAAAGGTTTATAGTTTTGTTCTTTATAGTTTAACATATGTACCTAATTCTAACAACATTTTCAAAGAACAACAGAAATGTGCAGTTATGTGCAGTTTACATTAGGAACATAGGAACTGTTAGATGAAAAAAGACCAAGGTCTGTCTAGTTTGCCTTCTACCATCCTAGTAGTCGCATGGCACAATGATAATGGAGTTATTGACTAATTGTAGCAATCAATCTCTAGAATATAATTATATTAAAGAAGATATTGTTACAGGGGGATTGATTAGCAAAATGGTTTAAACGCAGTCTTTTCACTTCTGGGACTACAGTTTGAATCCAATCCAAACAGATGGGATGAATACTTTTCTCTTTTCCTCTCTGTGCTGGCTGTATTGGCCTAAGCAAAACGAGTTTGCAGTTTTATCTCACCCACAAACCCACAACACAAAAAGAAGATAATTTGCATTAATGGAACACCAGTTTGATGCTGAATTGGCATTTTCATTACACAAGGCCACATAGTGACTGATGTATGCAACTGAGAATTCACACTGATAGAGCTGAGATGCTTTTCTGAGGCACAGTGTTGGAGCACATTGTGTTTAGCCCATGTTTTCATAACCTAGAATCATACATCACAGAAGGAGGCCATTTAACCCTTTCTCCCCGTGCTAATGCTAGCTCTTCAATTGAAACTGTCAACTCCATAGATTTTCAAACTGGTTGGCAGACCAAGGTTATTGGGGGTCATAAGGACACATGGTTTTTGTCACTCAAATACCAAAATTACTGGTGCATAGTACCAAATCATCATTGATTAATTTGCCAAATCCACGTCAGCGCCCCACTAGCTTCTGTAACTGACGTGAGCGTGACATTTGGTGTCTTTTATGTTCAATTTATTCAGCAATATAGTAGTGGTACTGTGCTACAGTGTAAATCTGAACATAAAGAACACTTCATGACAAACCTTTGTCTCAGTGAGTAGGATGAGCCTGTTTGCTCGTACTGTGATATTTATGTTGCTATGTTATATTGTTATACATTGCCAGTATAACAATGTACAGAGCATCAGCAACAAAAAGTGTCATAGGTCAAAAAGTGAGACAAGAGCACCATCAAAAATTTGGGCAGGGTGGGGACAGTTGCCCAAATAAGAGTTCTTTACGCAAATTCATGTAGCAAAAGGAATAAAGCAAACTAGTTAGAAGCACAACTGAGCTTGAAGCATGTGATGTAGTAGCCAAAACAGAGCCCTGGCTACAAGCTGACTAGGAGCTAAATATTCCTGGCTATAAGATCTTTAGAAAGGGCAGGGAAAGGAGGAGGATTAGTAATATTGATAAAAGACACAATTACAGCAGTAGAAATAAGGGATTTCAGTTAGGGTGATCAGACAGTGAAAACACTTTGGGTCGAACTAAGGAACAGCAAAGGATGCAACAGTTTGTGGGAGTTGTCTACAGACTTCCTGATACTAGTGATGTCATGGCAGGAAGTATAAATACGGAGATCAGAGAAGCATGTAGCAAAAACAATGCCATTATAATGGGAAATTTTAATTTTCACATAGACTGAGAAGCAGAACAGCTCAAGTCGTAAAAGCTGCAAATATTTGGAGTGTATTTGGGACAATTTTCTAGAACAGTGGCCCATAATTTGTGGTCAGCGGTGAAGTGACGGCGATCACCGCTGACCTCGAAGAAAGCTGCCATGGCGAGAATTTTAGCTTCCTCGACGTGAAATTGATTGTTGCACTGTCAAAAGGGGAACTCCACTGAACAGCAACAGTGATGTCATCAAACTGTCTAAGCAGCCAATTACATTGAAGAATTCTCACAGACAGCAAACCAGGAAATAAAAAGCACTGATTATCTGCACTTTTAAAAAATGTTACAGAGAGAGAAAAAAAGATTGGAACATACACATGGGGTTAAAGTAGAAGCTGAAATACCATGAACAAATTAAAAAAAAAGTAATTTTTATCATAATGGAGAAATTTGACATTCCACAAATATAAAATTAGTTTTTCAGGGCCAGAACGGTTGTTTAGCAGTCAATACACTGTTGAAAACCCCAGTTACATCTATTCCAACAAGGATTAATATTTAATGGGATTTTTAAAAGCGATATTAGCGCAGAAAACTTAAGTTTTCGTCAGTTCCACTGATTTCACTGATTGCCGGCTATGGGGGTGGGGTTCCACAGCGCAGCCTGCAGTGGAGCAGTGAATGACTGACCACAACTTCAGGAATTCCGCGTTTCGCTGTGCATGTGCTAAATCCTGAAGTTACGATCAGTTTCGGATGGCAATGATGGCGAACGCTGATAGTTTGGCATCATTACCACCGCAAAATCCGGGCCAGTATATTTTAGAACTGACAAGGGAACAGGCCATACTTGAGTTAGTGATGAATAACAAATCAGCATTAGCTAACAATTTGATGGTAAGGGAACAGTGGCTATAATATGTTTGAATTTGATATTAGGTTTGAGAGGACGAAGAGAGAGTCACAAACCAAGGTTTTAAATTTAAGCAAGGCAAACATTGAAGGGATGAGGCATAAACTGACCACAGTAAACTGGGATGAACCTACAGACAAACAATGGGAAGCATTCAAAGAAGTATTTGGTATAATACAAAACCAGTGCATACCCAAAAAGGCAAAAGCTCCACTTGTTCAGTTAAACAACTATGGTCAACAAATGAGGTAAGATACAGTATCAAGCTAAAATAAAATGCTACACAAATGCAAGGACAAGTCAAAATCCAGCAGACTAGGAGAGCTACAAAAAGCAACAAAGTGATACAAAGAAAGGATTAAGAAGTGTAAAAAGGTAATACGAAAAATAACTTGCAAGGGATATCAAAGCTTATAATAAAAGTTTTTATAAATACACGAGCAAGAGAGTGGTAAAGGGGAATGTGGGCCCATTAAAGACAGATGCAGGTGATGCTACAATCGGCAATAAGTCTATGGCAGACTGCTTAAATGAATACTTTGTACGTGTTTGCACAATAGAGGAAGAGGACAAAATATCAGCGGTACAAGGGAAACAAAGTAAATCAAGGGGAGGAACTTATTGAATTTAACATAAGTTAAAAAATGGTAATGAAGAAAATAATTACTAATGCTGGTTTCCATGCCAGGGTATTAAAAGAAATAGGTGAGGAAATTGTAGATGCATTAGTCATAATTTTCCAAAGCTCTCTTGATTCGGGAAATGTGCCGTTAGATTGGAAAATTGCAAATGTCACTCCATTATTTAAGAAGGGAGGGAATGTGAAACCAGGAAACCACAGACCTGTCGGTCCAACATCAGTTGTGGGAAAGTTGCTGGAATCTGCTATCATGGACAGAGTGACTGAGCACTTGGACAAGTATGAATCAATGAGAGAGAGTCAGCATCGATTTGTGAAGTGTAGGTCATATCTGACTAATCTAATTGAATTTTTTGATGATATCACTAACATGGTGGATTAGGATAGACGTAGAGAAGATGTTTCCACTTGTGGAGAGACCAAAACTAGGGGACATAAATATAAGTTAGTCACTAATAAATCTAATAGGGAATTCAGGAGAAACTTCTTAGTGGTTAGAATGTGGAACTCGCTACCACAAGGAGTAGATGTGGCAAATAGTATAGATGCATTTAAGGGAAAGTTAGATAAACACATGAGGGAAAAAGGAATTAAAGGTTATGCTGATAGGGTTAGATGAAGAGGGGTGGAAGGAGGCTCATGTGGAGCATAAACACCGGCATGGACTCGTTGGATTGAATGGCCTGTTTCTGTGCTGTACATTCTAAGTAGTTGTAGGTAGTGTAGTTTTATCTATATGGATTTTCAGAAGGCATTTGATAAGGTTCCACACAAGAGATTATTAGCAAAAATGAGAACGCGTGGAATTGGAGGCAACCTTGAGGCATGGGTTGGAAATTGATTGGGAGGTAGGAAACAGAGAATAGGAATAAAGAGATTGTATTCTGATTGTTGGGATGGGACAGTGGTGGTCCCCAGGGATTTGTACGGGGGCCTCAGCTTTCCACCATATATATCAATGAATTGGATGAAGGCATAGAGAGTTGTATATCCAAGTTTGCAGATGACACTAAATGAAGAGGAACAGTAAGTTGTGCAGATGGGAGCAGGAAGTTACAAAGACATGGACAGATTAAATGAGTGGGCAAGATTGTGGCAAATGTAGTTCAATGTGGGAAGTGTGAGGTGATCCACTTTGGATCTGAGAAAGACAAATCGGAATATTTTCTTAATGGTGAGAAACTAGGAACTGTGGAGGAGCAAAGAGATTTAGGTGGCAATGTACACAAATCAAAAGCTAGTGCACAGGTACAAAAAGTAATAAAATGGCTAAGAGAATGTTGGCCTTTATCCCAAGGGTGCTGGCATACAAAGGGGTGGAGGTTATGCTTCAGTCTTACAGAAGCTTGGTCAGACCCCATCTGCAATACTGCTTCCAGTTTTGGGCATGCACCCCAGGAATGATATATTGGCCTTAGAGCAGGGCACAGCACAGATTCACCAGAATGATACTGAGGCTTAAATGGTTAAATTATGAGGACAGGTTGCATAAACTTAGCTAGTATTCCCTTGAGTTTAGAAGGTTGAGGGATGATTTCATTGAAGTTTTGAAAATAATAAAAGGATTCGATTCCTCTGGTAGACGAATCCAAACCAAAGGGACACAATCTTAAAATTTGAGCTAAGCCATTTAGAAGTCAAATCAGGAAGTACTTTTACCACACAAAGGGTAGTGGAAATCAGGAACTTGCTCACACAAAAAGCTGTGGGTGATGGGTCAATTAACATTTTCAAAACTGAGATAAATGGATTTTTGTTAGGTAAGCCTATCTTATGAATCAAAGGCAGGTAAATGAAGATGAGGTACAGATCAGCCATTGCTCCTAATTCTTATGTTCTTATTCTGAGGGGGATTGACAGGGTAGATGCTCAGAGGTTGTTTCCCCTGGCTGGAGAGTCTAGAACTAAGGGACATAGTCTCAGCATAAGGGGTCGGCCTTTTAAGACTGAGATGAGGAGGAATTTCTTCACTTAGAGGATTGTGAATCTTTGGAATTCTCTACTCCAAAGGGCTGTGGATGCTGAATCATTGAATATATTCAAGGCTGAGATAGATCGATTTTTGGACTCTCGGGGAATCAAGCGATATGGAGATCGAGCATGTAATTGGAGTTGAGGTCGAAGATCAGCCATGATCTTATTGAATGGTGGAGCAGGCTCGAGGGGCTGTATGGCCTACTCCTGCTCCGAATTCTTATGTTCTTATGATCTGATAGAATGGTGAAACAGGCTTGAGGGGCTAAGTGACCTACTCATGTTCCTACGTTCTGTCTAAAACAATGGGCCAGATTTTGTGGTAGAAATAATAGTGAGGCTAACAGTGCTCACCAAATTAACATGTAAATTGGACAGCAAATTCCAGCGACCGCATATGCGCAGTTAAATGCGTAAATCAGGAAGTTGCTGTCCGAGATGCCCTGCTCCTTCAAAAGCCGCGCAAGAATCGGCAAGAGACTCACCATTAAAATACATGGAATGGTGTGAAGTTTCTGTACTTACCTGATATATACACACTAAACTTGCCAGAACAAGTTAGGGCTTGTCTATTCCAATGTAAATACATTTTTAATGGTGTGATAAGTCTTAATTATGGCCAAATAACCTCCCTGGCACTGAAACATAACATTAACAGGTGTGGAGTCTCATTCCTTCAGAATGTAATTATTGTTGGAGATTTAAAATTTTTAAATTTTTTTTTATTTTTTTACCTTTCCTTTCTGGCTCTATTATCTCTCTTTCTTATTTCAATCTTTCTTACCCTCTCTTTATTTTGCTTTCTGTACCTGATTTGGCATTGAATTAAATATTCGTACTGGCACTTCCTAGTTCAGACTCTGTGCTGCTCATTAACGATTCTTCAATCTGATTGGTTAAGGAGATACACAGTTGCTTGCTCTGTTCACACAGGTCCCAGATGCCCTGTAGAACAAGGGTTCTCAACCTTTTTGCTTCTGAGGGCCCCTGTAACATAACAAAAAAATAGTTATACAATTAAACATATATATTTATTATTATTTTTGTTTTACTTACTTAATCTGCCTAATTAGGAAGAGAAATTCCAATCATATATTAACCCCACACCCTGTAAATTAGATGCAATTTTATTTTTCCACTACCGTCAAGTCAGAGACAAACTAACACAGGATATGACATGAACCAGGCCCTAAACCCCAGCATTACTGGTATCCACCGGAGTGAGTGGGAGTAAAGAGGAAGCTTTCTTTTGGTGACTCTATTGTTACTGTTGGTTATTTATTATTCACTGGCTGCTGTTCCTTAGCAAATAAATTGAGGAAATCCACTATCACTTTGATGCTGCTAGTGATAACCTCAATGTACTCCCTGTTGGCCCAGTCCTGGTGTATCTCTCTCTGCACCGGATCGCCCTATCCTGCCATGACTGAAGCACAACGACGGCCCCCGACCCGACCCCACCTTTAATCGTTGCGCTGATTGGCTTTGCATTGCCCATCCAAAGCGCCAAATAAACTGAACAACCAGATTGACCGCATCTAGCCCAGAAGTGCGAGTTAGGCAAAGATTATTGGTCAGGAGGGCGGCGACTAATGAAACGAGAGTTTCTATTGGTTAAATGTGAAGGAGGGCTCAGACTTTGGAGCAAAAGAAAAATCTGATTTGTTAATTAGAATCATACAGCACAGAAGGAGGCCATTTGGCCCATCATGCCTGTGCAAGCTCTTTGAAAGAGTTATCCAATTAGTCCCACTCCCCTGCTCTTTCCTCATAGCCCTGCAATTTTTTCTCCTTTCAAGTATTTAAAGCACATATAAAAAGGAGAATATGATAAAGGCATAAAACATACAGCATTCATAAACACCTTCCACTTTTCGTCTTATGTTTACTTCGCTAAATGAACATTATCAGAAATTTCCAACCAACAACATGACCCTAAAATAAATACATTCAGGGTCTCACCCAGCTCATTTTATTTAAGATGTACTGCCTGTTTAAAAAGAAAAAAAGTGAGCAGAGATAAAATTCACTTTACAAAAGTAGTCCAAAAAAAATGACCCACACAACTGAAAGTATATGACCTCTGATTAAATTATCCAACTGTGGATGGAAGATTATTTTTGGAGCTATCAGTTCATTCCCTGCAGGCTTTCCCACTGCAGACAAAAGCTACGCTTTCTTTAAACTCATTCTGTTTCCCCGTTCCTTCTCTATAGTTCTCTGTCTCTTTCTGCGAGTGTACACAGAAGCAGCTCTGTCCGGCATTTTGTCGATTGGCAAGAGGTTACATCTGGATTTCGATTGATTTCATTGAAAAAGCAATGAGAAATATGATTGGATTTGATGTGGGTTAGCATTATTTGGCGGACCCCTTGAAACCTTTTCACAGACCCTTAGGGGGCCGTGGACCCCCGGTTGAGAAACCCTGCTGTAGTGGGTGCTGTGCCTTTTTGCTAGTTTGTTGACAGGAACTTCCAGTGCAAAACCCCATAAAAAGTCTATCAGCAACTGCAAGTGTAACCACTGACCGCAATTTTTTTATCGTTCCAGGGATGTGTGTATCACTGGCAAGGCCAGCATTTATTGCCCATCCATAATTTCCCTTGAGAAGGTGCTGGTGAGCCACCTTCTTGAACCGCTGCAGTCCATGTGGTGAAGGTACTCCCACAGTGATATTAGGGCGGGAGTTCCAAGATTTTGACCCAGCAACGATGAAGGAACGGTGATATATTTCCAAGTCAGGATGTTGTGTGACTTGGAGGGGAACTTGGAGGTAATGGTGTCCCCATGTGTCTGCTGCCTTTGCCCTTCTAGGTTGTAGAGTTTGCAGGTTTGGGAGGTGCTGCCGAAGAAGCATTGGCGAGTTGCTGCAGTGCATCTTGTAGATGATACACACTGCAGCCACGGTGCGCCGGTGGTGGATGGGGTGCCAATCAAGCGGGCTGCTTTGTCGCGGATGGTGACGAGCTTCTTCAGTGTTGTTGGAGCTCCACTCATCCAGGCAAGTGGAGAGTATTCCATTGCATGCCTGTCTTGTGCCTTATAGATGGTGGAAAGGCTTGGGGAGTCAGGAGATGAGACACCCATCCTATGACCTGCTCTTGTAGCCACAGTATCTATGTGGCTGGTCCATTTAAGTTTCTGGTCAATGGTGACCCCCAGGATGTTGACAGTGGGGGATTCGGTGATGGTAATGCCATTAAATGTCAAGGGTGGTTGTTAGACTCTCCCTTGTTGGAGATAGTCATTGCCTGGCACTTGTGAGGCGTGAATGTTACTTGCCACTTATCAGCCGAAGCCTGAATGTCGTCCAGGACTTGCTTGCTGTGGGCATGGACTGCTTCATTATCTGAGGAGTTGCGAATGGAACTGAACACTGCAATCATCAGCGAACATCCCCACCTCTGACCTAATGATGGAGGGGAGGTCATTGATGAAGCAGCTGAAGATGGTTGGGCCTAGGACACTGCCCTGAGGAACTCCTGCAGTGATGTCCTGGAGCTGAGATGATTGGTCTCCAACAACCAGAACCATCCTCCTTTGGGCTAGGTATGACTCCAACTAGTGGAGCATTTTCCCCTGATTCCCATTGACTTGAATTTTACTAGGGCGCCTTGATGCCACAATCGGTCAAATGCTGCCTTGGTGTCAAGGGCAGTCACTCTCACCTCACTTATGGAGTTCAGCTCTTTAGACCATGTTTGGACCAAGGCTGTAATGAGGTCTGGAGCTGAGTGGTCCTGGTGAACCCAAACTGAGCATCGGTGAGCAGGTTATTGGGTGAGTATGTGCCGCTTGATAGCACTGTCGATGACACTTTCTATCATTTTGCTGATGAATGAGAGTAAACTGATGGGGCGGTAGTTGGCTGGATTGGATTTGTCCTGCTCCTGGTATGCTCTTCTACACTCCTCAATGAACCAGGGTTGGTCCCCTGGCTTGATGGTAGTGGTAGAGTGAGGGATATGTCGGGCTATGAGGTTACAGATTGTGGTGGAATGCAATTCTGCTGCTGCTGATAGCCCACAGGGCCTCAAGAGTGCCTAGTTTTGAATTACTAGATCTGTTCTGAATCTATCCCATTTAGCGTGGTGGTAGTGCCACATGACCTTGCATTCCTGGTATCATTCTAGTGAATCTTCAATGGAGGGTGTCCTCAGTATGAAGACGGGACTTTGTCTCTACAAGGACTGTGCGGTGGTTATTGCTACCAATGTTGTCATGAACATATGCATCTGTGACAAAATCTGGCCTATGTTACAATAGCTGAGAAAATAAAATCCTCTTGTTTTATGCAAAAATACTTTTGCTTAGAAAGAGGGGGGCATGCATAGACATCAATCTCTGAAGGGGGGCTGTAGCAAAAATAATTTGGGAGCCTTTGGTCTACTCTAATCCCATTTCCCTGTCGTCTCTCCACATCTTTTTATTTATTATTTCAAATACTTATTCAATTCCCTTTTAAATGATATTGCTTCAATAACTACTTGTGATAAAGCATTCAATGGTCTAATAATGCTTCGTATGGAAAAGGTTTCTTCTAACAATGTATTGTAATCCCGAGTCTACACCCTTTGTGTTACTGATTCAACAACCAATGGAAAAAAGCTCTCACTTTTTAGTCTTTCAAAACTTTTCATAATCTTGAAAAACTCTATTAGATCCCCGTTAACGGTCTGATCCAATGAAAAAGGCACAACCTTTGTGCCTTTCTTCATAACTTTAACCTCTCATTCTTGGTATTATTCTCGCGAATCTTCACTATTCCCTTTCCATGGTGATAATATCCTTCCTATAATGGGGTACCCAGAACTCCACACAATACTCCCAACTGTGGCTTAACCAATGTCTTGTACAAATTCAGTGTGTGCTTCTTGCTTTTATATTGAATGATTTCCCCTGGCCCAGAACCCATCTCAATGCCTTAGAAATCTAAAACCTTCCCTTCTACACCATCTGTCAAGCCATGTGGTAATATATCAACTCTGCCCCTCCCGAACTGATCTTGGGTGTGGCACCCAGAGTAATCCTGAGATTATTACCATAGAATGCTTGCATTTTAGTTTAATGCCTAACTCCTCAAATTTCCCTTCAAAACTGTCCACCCAATTCTTCTGATTGTCATTGATCCCAACATGAACCACAACTTCAGGCTGTCTTTTCCAGAAGCATCACCAACACTACGTTATGTCCCTTGCACTGGCACCTGGGAGGCAATAGACCAGTTGGGACTCTTGTTCCTGGCTGCAGAAAGGGCTAACCATCCCTCTAATGATAGATTATAAACTGATGGGTGGTTTGGAAGGTTGGGCTAAATGAATCAATTTACATTTCTGAAGTGGAGCTCACACAGCGCATCTGTTGGAAGTACCTCGGGCGTCAGGTTCCTCCGCATAATTGGGGCACAGAAATCCTAGATGCTTCCTGCCTGCATTTCACTGTACTCAATGCATCAGGCACAGAGTAAGCCTCAGGCGTCTGTGCCCGATAATATGGGGCCACAGCGCCTGAAGTGCTATACTGCTTCTGGTGCTGCAGGCTGTATTATTGACCCGATGGTTTCCTGAAACATCCATATAATGCATTGTGAATGCTGGATGCTGACTGTGGGTGTCAAAAGTGTTATATTGCTGACATTCATCGCCTTAACCAGCACAAAAATCCACTCAATAAAAATAAGAAAATAAAAGCTATGGATTTTATCTAGAAATGATTGTTAAGTAACAGAATTAAAATTAAACAAGATACTTCAGAGATAAATAGCAATATTCTAATAAAGTAATTACCTAAATAATATAAAAAAGGTGCCACGTTTTATTGAGAAACAGAAAATCCAGTGTTTGAAATTTCAAATTTCAATAAACAGCATCTTACTTGCGCTGATCAGCTGAAATACTGACAAAGAAGGTAAATTGAATATTTCAGTTTAGCTGCCAGAATGAGTGAGAATAAGGGATTTTGCATGTGCTAATGAATGTGACATATGGTGCAAGTGGGATGAAGGAAGCAAAAAACAGATGAAGACTGAATTGAAAAGGTGATTACATTTACATATACCATCCTGACTTGGACATATTTTGACATTTCTTTATTGCCATTGGGTCAATGTCCTGGACTTCACTACTTAGCACTATTATGGAACGATCATCGCCAAAAGGACTACAGCAGTTCAAGGAGAAGGCCCAGCGCCACCTTCTCAGGGCAGCTAGTGATGGGCAATAAATGTGGTTTTGGCAACATCGCCCATGTCCCAAAATTAAATTTGAAAACTGCCACGCAATTGTAGGAAACTGATTCCGGACCTGGCCCTCAGACTGACCTGACCCAAACTCCTGGATCCGACCCCCGGCCCTGAACCCTGGCCTGACCTGAGCCCCAGACCTGAACATGGCCCCCAGACCCACTTGCCTGAGGGCTTCTACGACGCTAGCAACAGCCCAATTTTGCACTACTTTTCGCTGGTGGGTTCTGATGCTGCACCAGCTCCATTGTAATAAGCCAGAGGGCTGAGGCTTAATATTCAGGCACAGGAAATGTACCCTGCGCCGCCCGCATGCCAAAAATTGGGCCACCTGAATTTCTGGGCCACTGTTCCTCATGTTTATCCTTATCAGGTTGCAAATTGCAGTTTGAACATCATTGATTTATATGAATATAGTCCTGTAATCATACTCTTTGGATACAAGGCTTACTATTGCAACAGTGTTGTAAAATAATACATTTACAATTTAAGTAGAAATAACAATTGGAGGAAATCTTCCTGCTTTTTTTTATGACGTTGGTAACCATAAGAAATCTTTCCCCAAATATACTTTAAGTAGTAGGTGGGTACTGGAAAGAACACAACAGACACCTGACAATGAAAATATTAACACATTTAGCACATTAAAAATGCAGCACAAGAATTTCTGGAAGTCCAGACTCCGAATTCAGTATGGATACGAGGTTGCAGCTTTGCAATAAAGTCACCATATTTTTCAAGCCCTGTTTCTTCCCTTTACATACCTCCTGAACTGAAACTGCAATGGCGCAGTGTTTATCTTGGAATCCTTGCCTCGAGCATTTCTCACGCTATCAATCACAGTGATGTCTGAACATGCTGATCTCATCACATCCTGCTGTGCCAATGATGCGAAGACAATAATAGCAACAAGTGATACTGGAAAAAGCAAATGAAAATAAGCTTCGATTTCCTTGTTTGTTTCAACAAATGATCTTATTTGTTCTGAAATGTTTTTAATGAAAAAGTGTGCTTTGAAGGTTGCTATAAGATGCGACTATTATTTTTTTGTTTTGATGTATTTATTTATGTCTAACATATTGAAGCAGAAACTTACTCACCCACTGGTGTTCTTCCTTGACCCTGCCAGTTTCACTTTAGATTCATATTGTATTACACCTCTTTGAAAGTACACATGCACATAATATACCTGACAACACGAATGGTATCCTGTCTTCAAATACGCACAAATGATTTCCTGCAAATATTAAACAAATCTAGCTGTTTCAAATGGTATGGTATACCTGCACTGAACCTGCAGTTCAGAGAAAAGTGCACAATAATTTAAGTAAGATCCTTATGAATGTCAATGAAATTGGAAAGATACCAAAACAAACAAGTTGAAGTGTTGTTGGGGAGAGTGATGTGGTCAGATCCAAGGCATACAGTCTTCCATTGTAGAGTACATGGACCACAAGCAGCCCACAAGAGAGTTTTCTGTGACCTGCCAAAGTGTTTTGTTTTTGCTGTGGGGAGGGGAAGGCTGCCAACGAGGCCCTTGAATGCATATGAATAAAATTCATCCAGCCCGCTAGCCAAACATATAAAATGGACTGGTTGTTGAACAGTTCCATCAGTTAAAGAATTACAATTCATTGCTTGTTTAATTTATATTCATTTTATAACTGTAAATTCCTTCTTTTCTTTCTCTATTGCCAGGCCATGACATATGCTGCTGATTGAAAAGGCAGACATCCTGGTTCCAGGCCATTGCCAGTGCCACTCTCAACCAGCCATAGGAGTTGGATCCATTGAACAACCAATTCATTTGTTTCATATATGTGCACCACAAATTAAATATAAACACTGATTTTTAATCATCTGAATTGGAACATTTCAGTTCAAGTCAAAGGTACTTACATTTCATGCCTTAAAATTCAGTCATAGTGCCCCTTACTTTTTCAGCAGCATCCTGGAGAGATAATATCCCAAATTCTACTCGGCAGTTAGCACAAGTTGTTTCTAATGCTAGCCCGGCAGTGACTACTTTCAACTTTTCTTTTGGTTATTTCCATCAGAATGGGATAACACACCTAGAGACAGAAGTGGGTAGAAGGAGGGAGAGGAGAGGGGGTTCTCAGGTAACGACAACATAAACAGAGGTTAAGCAGGAAACTGTCAACAACAATTAACAAACCAATGTGATTCTGGGCAGTAAAAACTCCTGGTTTGCAGAATTCGGCATCTTAGCGCTGGCATTTCAGGCTGGCACCAGCAATAAAATGGCAGCTGCCTTGCTTCCAGCCGCTTTCGGCGTGGCCCACGGCGGTCGCCATTTTGGGCAGGTCAGTAGCGTGGACATTGCCTGCGTGCGGTGGTAGAATTCAAATGAGACTGATAGTGACATCAATCAGTACACAATGCTGATTTGATGCACGACCTGCCATTTTGGACGTCGCCGCTCCACTCAACACCCTCCCCTAAACACGCACAACTGAACATGCATTCAGCTGCACGAGGTACCCCCCCACCAGCACTACTTAAAGTAGCTTTAAGTAGAGCTAGCCTCGCACAAAATTTGGCCCTTGCTGAGCGCTCAGCCACTCAACAGTGTGCTCAGCACTGCGCGGAATGCAGCAATCATGGTAATTAGCGGGCAGCACGTAGGTTGCTTGTTGCCTGCATTACTGTGAATGGGCGCGGGCTGAGGGCTGCACTCAGGTTCCCTCCATATGCTTGTGGAGGGAGTCACATCACGCAGGGAGGTCTCTTCCCTTCAAATGGGCAGAAGAGACCTCCTCAGGAGACAAAAAGAGCCTAGCTCCACATTGCAGAGCAGGTGAACAGTAGGGATGTGGTCAGGAGGACCTGGGTGCAGTGCCGCAAATGTTTCAATGATCTCATTAGATCAGGAAAAGTGAGTAAAAATCCACACTTATCCTCATCCACCTGTGCCTCTCATCACATTCCCATCACTCTGCCTTCCCAACCTACTCCTGCACATCCTTACTCACACCAACATACAGTAAACTCTCGTTTAAACGGCACCTAATTATCCGGAATTCGCTAATAACCGGCAAAATTCAGGAGTAGGTTCAGGAACCCAAAGGTAAGTTTTACTGTATATTTGTGGCTGCCTAACCGGGGTTCTTGTACCTTTTGCTGTCTAACCATGGCTCCTGCACCTCTGGTTGTGTAATGGGGTCCCCTGTACCTGTGGCCGTGTAACCAGGGCTCCAGCACTTGTGGCCATGTAACCGGGGCTCCTGTACCTGTGGGCATGTAACCGGGACTCCTGTACCTGTGGCCGTGTAACCGGGGCTCCTGTACCTGTGGCCATGTAACCGGGACTCCTGTACCTGTGGCTGTGTAACAGGGTCTCCTGCACCTGTGGCCGTGTAACCAGGGCTCCAGCACTTGTGGCCGTGTAACCGGGGCTCCTGTACCTGTGGCCATGTAACCGGGACTCCTGTACCTGTGGCTGTGTAACCGGGGCTCCTGTACCTGTGGCTGTGTAACCGGGGCTCCTGTACCTGTGGCTGTGTAACCGGGGCTCCTGTACCTGTGGCCGTGTAACAGGGGCTCCTGTACCTGTGGCTGTGTAACTGGGGCTCCTGTACCTGTGGCCGTGTAACCAGGGCTCCTGTACCTGTGGCTGTGTAACGGGGCTCTCGTACCTTGGTAGGTATACCTCTTCGTTATCCGGAATTTTTAATCAACCGGCACCATCCCGGTCCCGTAGGTGCCGGATACGAAAGAGTTTACTGTACCTTACATGTCCACCCATCCCTCTCTCTCTAGCTACATTATCACATCCCCATCTTACTAGACACCCCTCACAATCACCCTCATCCTAATACAATCATACCAACTAACAACACACAAGGAGGCCACTTGGCATTGCCACCCCACTCCATTATAGTCTCTAAAGATGTAACCAATCCATTCCTTAGACTCATTCCATCACTCTCACTCAACCTTCTCTTCCTTCCTTCCTTGCAGGAAAAGAGAGCCCACAATAAGAGGGAGGAGGAGAGAACTGGATGTGGCCCTCCATCATTTGCCACCTTCACAACAGCCGAGAAGGTGGCGTTAGAAGTAGTGGGAGACTCAAGCAGCTGGAGGTGGGAGACGGAGAGAGGGGAACTTCTCAGGAACCTGGTGGCAGAATTACATATCATACAGCTACATGGCATACATAGTCACTCATATAGGGACTGATGTCATCAGCCATTGAATGGTCATTATGCGCATAATGGTATCTGTACCCATTCTTCATATGACATATCTAACTCATCTTTTACTCTCCCACAGGTCCATCAAGAGCCCCCGCCAACCACCCCCCCCCCCCCCGCCCCCCCCCCACCCCACCCCCTCGCACTGTCCAGGAGGAAGAGGAAGACAACTCCTCAGAGGAGCCTCCAGCCTCTGAGGGCACAGCGTCAACAGACATAAGTGCACCCAGCACCAGCGCAGAGACGCACACCTCGGTGGATCCCACACGAGATAGAATAGTGTTGTCACCTGGTGTGTCACAAGTCACAAGTGAGCAATAGCAGATGGTGGAGACAGGGACAGCAGTGGAGACTCCTCGCCGGAGGGCGCAGGACACTCCCAGCTCTGCTCAGCTGCATGCAGATGCTGAGCCTCGGGGGCCATCCAGAAAGAGGACAATCCTGGAAGTGCAGCAAGAAGTGCAGGGGGCACTGACAGGTTTTGCGAGCGTGATGTCTGCAAATGTTCAGAGAATGGAGGAGTCTATCTCCAACATGAGAAGCACTGTGATGCAGGCGATGGCGACTGTAGGCTCTTCCATGGAAAGGATGGCCACCTGCATGGAGCAGCTAATGCGCCACTCACATGAACACATGCTATCTATGGAGAATAGATGGCAGAGGCTGATAGACCCTCTCTCTAGGAGGAATGTCAGCATAGTCATGGGTCCTCATGGCCCCACTGATGTGCAGCATGGTGCTCTCCAGCTCCTTGCTAACAGGGAAGTGCGGGTGGCCCATGTAATGTATGTCACATGGTTTGTCATGTAGTTTGTCACATGGTTTAGTATGAGCATGCTCAGTTCGCTCTGGCCTAATAAAGCAAGGACATGGAATAGCAACTCATCCTATCTCTGTCCTTCATTTATTCTACCCACATATATCACATTTTGGCGACGAGAATGGGATCCCAAAGCCATTTTTAGGGATCATGGAAGGACACAGTGTTCAACATTCGAGTGGAAAAGATTAAGGTGAATTTCTGACACCTAAACTGAATTTTTGCGACGTTTTACTGTTATTGCTGATGCAGAATTGTCTTCGCCTTCGCGTGTATGTATACACAGCGACAGCAGTGTTGGATTCGTACAGGTACACAGGTAGCATGCTGAGTCACTGTTCAATGGGATCAGGACAATCATGGTTGCACCTACGGGATTCATCGGAAGCCTCGGCATATATGACCGAGCTCGCGAACCATTCAGTTCTTACATTGAGCGGATGGAGATTTTTTTAGGGTCAATAACGTTATTGAGACCGAAGGTGCAGATGAGAATTTTCAAGCTCAAAATAAAATAATTCGTGAATGGAAGAAAGCAATTTTTATAACAGAGATCGGGCCAGATGTCTACGGAATATTGACAAACTTACTCGCGCCAGGGAAAGTGAAAGATGTGTCGTTTGAAGACATTGTTGAGAAACTTGAGCACCATTTCGACCCAAAGCCGTTAAAAATAGCAGAGAGCTTTAAGTTTGGTACCAGAAACCAAAAACAAAGTGAAACCATCTGTGAGTACATTGTAGCTCTTAAGAACCTGTCTTTGCATTGTAATTTCGGCACATTTTTGGATCGTGTGTTGCGAGATAAGTTTGTGTGTGGACTGGTGGATGAGTGCACACAGTCCAAGTTACTGAACACTCCGAATCTAACATTTGACATAGCATGCAAAATTGCTCTATCTATGGAGATGGCATCTAAGAATGCTAGGGAGCTCCATCCAACTCAAGTGACTAGTGCAGCTGAGGTCTACAGTCACAAAGCCACCGCCAACCCTAAAGCTGTGAGACCGGGTCAAAAAGCAAGTCGGTGAGAGCAGTTCAGTGAATTGTTATCGCTGCAATGGAAATCACTCACCACAGTCCTGCCAATACAGAAATGCGAAGTGTTTTCACTGCCAAAAGCAAGGCCATATTTCAGCTGCTAACAGAGCTGGATCTAAAGCAGGAAGTAAGGACCATTGTAATGGCAATGCAAAGCAGCGACAACAAAAGGGAGGACTTCACAATATTGAGGTGAACACACCTGATGTTGAAGAACTAGGCATCTACAGTATCTATGCCACTAGCGGCAATGCTAACAGTCATGAAAAAGACTTCCATACAAAACTTTTGATCAATGACCAATATATTGCTATGTGTATTGACACAGCGGCGGACTGCTCTATCATGAGTAAGGACACATGAGAGTAACTTCAATCAAGCACCACTTACAAAGAGTAGCGTAGAGTTAAAAACCTACTCTGGAGAAATCCTAGAGACATGTGGACAAATGGAATGTACAGTTCAGCACAACGGCCAGCCAGTAAAGCTGCCTATTATTGTAGCGAGCTACAACAACAGGCCAACCCTCATGGGCAAAGATTGGTTGAGAAAATTAAAACTAGACTGGAAAAACGTCTTCAGTGTAGATGCTTCAAAGAAGTGACTCGACACAATGCTGAACAAGTATGAAAGCATGTTCTCAGACAGTTATGAGGGCATTACTGGGTATGACGCGCATATCCGCATCAGGTCCAAGGCGAAGTCTGTCTATTGTAAGGCAAGGCCGGTCCCCTATGCGTTGAAAAGTCAAGTGGAGGAAGAGCTAGCGAAGCTCATAGAGAACGGAGTGCTAGTAAAAACTGACAGAAGTGAATGGGCTACCCCGATTGTGGTAGTGCCCAAAGCAGACAAAACTGTACGCTTGTGTGGTGACTACAAAGTTACTATCAACCAAGCAGTTGACGATGAGCAGTACCCATTACCTACATTGCAAGATTTGTATGCATAGTCTCTGGGTCAAAGGTTTTCTCCAAGCTTGAGCTGTCGCACACTTATGCTCAGCTGAATGTTGACAAAGAGAGTCAACAGTATCTCACCATCAACACACACAAGGGACTGTACTCATACACCAATACATCCTAGAGGCAACAAGGGGGCATGCCATATTAGATTTAGTCATGAGTAATGAGCCAGATTTAGTTAACAACCTAACTGTGTGTGAACATTTATCCAAAAGCGATCATAACATGATCGAGTTCAATGTAAAGTTTGAAAGGGAGAAATGCAAAACAGCTACTAATATTCAAGATTTGGGTAAGGCCGACTTCAAAGGGAGGAGACAGAGACTGTTCACAGTAAACTGGGCAAATCTGTTAATGGATAAAACAATAGAAGATCAGTTGGAGATGTTCAAAAAAGAATGTAAGGTGATACAGGACCAGTTTATACTCATGAGGGGCAAGAGCTCGACTTGCCAAAAAAAAACAGCCATGGACAACTAAAGAGGTAAGGGACAACATAAAACTAAATGAAAAAGCATATAAAAAAGCAAAAAATAGCACAGATACTGGCGAATGGAAAAGATACAAAGAACAGCAAAGTGTCACAAAACAGATAGTAAGAGCTACAAAAAGGGAGTATGAAAGGAAACTTGCAAGGGATATTAAAATCAACACAATTTTTTTTTACAATTATATTAGGAAAAAGAGGGTAGTCAGGAACAATGTTGGCCCCTTAAAAACTGAAAGCAGTGATATTAAGAAAATGGCGTACATGTTGAATAATTACTTTGCGTAAGTATTTACAGTAGAGGAAGAGGATAGCATGTCAGAAATCTCAAGGTAACTAAATCAGGGAAGGAACTCAATAAAATTAATGTAAGTAAAATAACAGTAATGAAGAAAATAATGGCACTAAAGTGTGACAAATCCCCAGGACCAGATGGTTTCCATCCCAGGGTTTTAAAGGAAGTAGGTGAGCACATTGCAGATGCCCTAACTATAATCTTCCAAAGTTCTCTACATTCAGGAACCGTTCCTTTAGATAAGAAAATTGCGCATGTCACTCCACTATTTAAAAATGGTGAGAGAGGGAAACCAGAAAATTATAGATTAGTTAGCCTAACATCTGTTGTCGGGAAATTGCTAGAGTCTATAATTAAGGATAGGATGATTGAACACTTCGAAAAATTTCAGTTGATCAGAGAGAGCCAGCATGGATTTTTTTTTTTTTATTCGCTTATGGGATCTGCGTGTCGCTGGCAAGGCCAGCATTTATTGCCCATCCCTAGTTGCCCTTGAGAAGGTGGTGGTGAGTCGCCTTCTTGAACCGCTGCAGTCCGTGTGGTGAAGGTACTCCCACAGTGCTGTTAGAAAGGGAGTTCCAGGATTTTGACCCAGCGACGATGAAGGATCGGTGATATACTTCTAAGTCAGGATGGTGTGTGACTTGGAGGGGAACTTGGAGGTGGTGGTGTTCCCATGCGCCTACTGCCCTTGTCCTTCTAGGTGGAAGAGGTTGCGGGTTTGGGAGGTGCTGCCGAAGAAGCCTTGGCGAGTTGCAGCAGTGCATCTTGTAGATGGTACACACTGCAGCCACTGTACGCCGGTGGTGGAGGGAGTGACTGTTTAAGGTGGTGGATGGGGTGCCAATCAAATGGGCTGCTTTGTCCTGGATGGTGTCAAGCTTCTTGAGTGTTGTTGGAGCTGCACTCATCCAGACAAGTGGAGAGTATTCCATCACACTCCTTACTTGTGCCTTGTAGATGGTGGAAAGGCTTTGGGGAGTCAGGAGGTGAGACACTCACCGCACAATACCCAGCCTCTGACCTGCTCTTGTCGCCACAGTATTTATGTGGCTGATCCAGTTAAGTTTCTGGTCAATGGTGACCCCCAGGATGTTGATGGTGGGGGATTCGATGATGGTTATGCCGTTGAATGTCAAGGGGAGGTGGTTAGACTCTCGCTTGTTGGAGATAGTCATTGCCTGGCACTTCTGTGGCGCGAATGTTACCTGCCACTTATCAGCCCAAGCCTGAACGTCGTCCAGGTCTTGTTGCATGCGGGCATGGACTGCTTCATTATCTGAGGAATTGTAAATGGCGCTGAACACTGTGCAGTCATCAGTGAACCTCCCCATTTCTGACCTTATGTTGGAGGGAAGGTCATTGATGAAGCAGCTGAAGATGGTTGGGCCTAGGACACTGCCCTGAGGAATTCCTGCAGTGATGTTAGTTACTACCTTAGTTAACAGTCTCTTATGTGGGACTTTATCAAATGCCTTCTGGAAGTCTATATAAATCACATACATAGAAATTGCCCTGTCCACTACTTTAGTCACCTCTTCAAAAAATTCAGTCAGGTTTGTTCGCGCGAGTTCTGCTGCACAGGACTCAGATGAGGACCTCGATGGGAGGCCTTTAGAAGAAAGGTGATGGACATGCACATGCAGATGACAGGTGCAATGGCAAGGGTGCCTGAAAGCCTCTGGGTAATGTTAAGGAGCATGGAGGAGTCCGCCTCCAATATTGCACAGAGCTCTGCGCACACCATGAAGCCCATCATTTGCAGTCTGCAAAGGATGGTAGACTCCCAGAGAGACCGTGGCGAACCAGACCTCATGCCGCGTATGATGGGCGATGTTACAGCATCCATTGCAGCACAGGCGGAAGCGACGCAACGTCTTAGTGGTGTAATGCAGTCTATCAAAAAAAACCTGTAAAATGCTGAAAGCCTGTTTGGCCCAGTGGTAAGGGCATGAAACGGTTAAACTTTGAGGCACAGAAAAGGCGCCAGTCATCAAAGTCTGCAGTTCTTGGAGAACACATTGATACTGGACAATGAAAGCTTTGACTCATGATTAACTCTGTAAAGGACATTGACATTGAACTGTGAGGCCTTGAATCATGAATGGTTTCGATGGGAAAAATTAACATCTGGACAATGCTCTGAGTTTAACTGAAACAATGGGGGTCATGATCGACTTCCTGACATGAATGGAAGATACACAAGTCAATCAGGCAACCGCCCATCAACAGTAATAGAAATCACATTGAATATGCATTACAGAAAGCGGGAGAGGAGATAAGGAGTTATCTTCAATCTCACAACTCTGTACACCTCCGGTGATTGAATTACAGGTTGACGAGGTGTGAATGTCGGACAGTTCAGCAAACCAACAAACAAAACTGGTTGGGGGAGGCCCAGCCTGGGGCCGGGTGACTAAAAGAACTATAAGAAGGAACCACACCACAGCTCTCTCTCTCTCTCTCTCTCTCGGAAGCTAGCTCTGACTACAGCAACTACCAGGTGTAAGAAGGAAGGGAAGACGGTCAACTCCAGCTCCCAGCCTGCAATCGACGTCGGCCACGACCAGCCGGACGGGTGATTGTAAGTATCAGTCGACTCTACAAGGGGTTTGCGCTGTGTAGGCAGCTGCAGTCAGATAAAGGAGGACGGGGATTGTCCGATCCAGGCCGACAATCCACAGCGGTAACGACCGGCCGGATGGGTGATTTTAAGTTTCAGCCAAATCTCAGCAGGGTTTTTTTCTGTGTTTTGTTGGTTTTAATAAACTAACAGTTTTGGGTTGAACCTAAACCTTTGTGTCGTCGACCATTTTGTTCCTGAAAAACCCAGAGTCAAAGAACCCTTGTAAGGATGAGGAAACCAAACACCTTACATGCCATCGATTCTCAGGCTGCTCTCATGGAGTCTCAGCTTGATGCCACACAAGCTCTGACTGCTGCTATCGTGGCTGGATCGACCACCATCCACCAGGGCTTTCACGGTGTCGCAGCTGGCCAGCAATCTGTGCTCCAGCCTTTGGTAGTGATGCTGAGGTACTGCCCTGGGCGAGTGCCAGTGGATCAGTGGAGCAGGAAGCTGCTGTCCTATCTCAGGATGACAGCATTCCTGCTCCCACCACTGCCACTCCGTTATTGCCCTTGTTGCTGCCTGTCATCCAGCCAGCCCAGACTGCTGCCGCCCATGCTGAGGTGGTGCAGTCTACAGCCGGGCCTTCCAGGCCCAGAGCTTGTCGAGGGCGTCCTGCAAGGCCATCTGAAGTCTCCCGCAGCAGCCTTCCACCCGCCGTGCTGCAGCCACTGGGCCAACAATTCATAGGAGCACTAGAGTAGGCAAAGGCACAGTAATGAGGGGCACTAAGGGATTGCACAAGGGTGAATAGTTAATATTATTGTTGTAAATATGTGTTCAATGATTATTGATAAATTTATTAATTGGCTTTGGCTGATTTTGTGGTGTCTCTCATTTCAGCTTTGCGCTGTGATGTGTCCTGCGACAGGGATGTGGTGAGCAGCGGGGATCTGGGGTTTAATTTATTGGAACCACAGTCTGATGAGGCGGTCACAGACTGCCCTTCCAGAAGACTGATTGAGTGGCTGGCTCCTCTTTCTTCTCCTCCTCGTCTTCCTCTTCCTCCTTGTCCTCCTCCTCTCCCTCTTCCTCCTCCTGAGGTGGTCTCGCAATCCCTGGTGGCAAGGGCCGGGCCCTCATGATGGCCAAGTTGTGCAGCATGCAGCACACCACGAGGAAATGGGACACCCGCTCCGGCGAGTACTGGAGGGCTCCTCCTGAGCGGTCAGGCAGCGGAACTGTTGCTTGAGCACACTGATGGTCTGCTCAATGATGTTCCTGGTGGCATGGCTCTCATTATATGAGTGCTGAGCAGGAGTACTGGGTTGCGGAGGGGTGTCATGAGCCAAGTGGAGAGCGGATACCCCTTGTCTCTGACCAGCCAACTACGAGCTTGATGTGGTGGCTGGAAGAGTGCTGGCACACTGGTCTGGTGCAGAATGAAGGCATCATGGCTGCTGCCAGGATAGCGGGCATTCACATTGAGGATTCACTGTCTGTGGTCACACACCAACTGCACATTAAGTGAATGGTAGCCTTTGTGGTTATGGAAGACCTCAGGATTGTTATGCGGTGCCCACAAAGTCACGTGGGTGCAGTCAATGGCGCCCTGCACCAGGGGAAGCCCGCTATCCTGGCAAAGCCACATGCACGTTCATCCTGCTTGTCTCTGGTGATGGGGAAGGAAATGTAGTCCCTTCTCCTACCCTAGAGAGCCTCTGTGACCTCCCGGATGCAGCGATGGACGGCGAACTGTGAGATGTTCGCTATATCTCCCGTTGCAGACTGGAAGGAACCGCTGGCGAAAAAATTGAGGGCGACGGTGACCTTGGCTGCCACTGAGAGAGCCGTGGTCGACCTAATCTGAGGCTCGAGGTCTGGTTGCAGGAGGTGGTAGGGTTCTGTGACCACATCCTTGCTGAAGCGGAGCCTTCTAATTCACTGCTCCTCGCTTAATTGGAGGCAGGAGAAGTGCTCTCGAATACCCTCGGAGGGTAAGGCCTCCTGTTGAGAGCCCTGATGGCCCTCCTCCTGCCTCTGGCCACATGTTCCAGTCTTTCTCGCTGCCTCTGCTCCCTTCGCCGTACATCCTGGAGGGCAAGGTCGACTGCCAGAACAGCCCCCATTAATGTAACGATGTATAGCACTTTGAAATTTTGTCAGAATAAATGTAACAAATTTTTAGTAGCTACAACACTCCTGATACTAAAGAACCTTTAAATGACTCAATTAAACTGTTGCACAATCGCAAACTGACAAGGAAGCAGTGAAACAGCACTAACCTGACAGCTGCGACTCATCCCTTTAAATATCACCCCTGGAGCCACCATCCGCCTGCTTCATGCTTCCTTTTCCTGTCATTGTCGGGGTGAGATGCTAAGGCAGGGGGCGATAATCAATTTGGCAGATCGGGCACTGAGTGAGCATGACGTTACGATCTGCCTGGCGCTAAAGCCCCAGGCGCTAAGGGGTAACTGGATTTGGTGTGCGGCGCTGGATTCGCCTCGCCCCGGCGCTACTTCATTAGTGCCCTGTTAGCGCCCCCGCCAGGCGCTAACGAGAGGCGCTAACCAACCAAATTTCTCCCCCATCGGTTCAAACAAGTCTGAGATAGAAACAGGATCATCTTTGAATTCAGAAACAAGACAAAACAGCCCGAAAATTGGTTCAAGACCAAAACCTTCTTTAAGGAGATCAGGAAGGCTCCTCAAACCTGTTATTAAACTGGATTTGTAGTTCATTTGAAGGATTTGTCGTTCGTTTAAAAGAAAAAAAGCCAGGAGCTTTTGTTATGAGGTACATGTAATGCTGGGACAGGTGGGACCATAGTTTTGTTGTATTTGAGAGGGGAATGCATACTTTTTTTTAATGGGGAAAGCAGTGTAATGTATTATCACATAGTTTGTCACATAGTTTAGTTTGAGCATGCTCAGTTCACTCTGGCCTAATAAAGCAAGCACATGGACTAGCAACTCATCCTTTCTCTGTCCTTCATTTGTTCTACCCACATATATTACAGCCCATGAGCAGGATGATGGTGAGAGGGGACATGGAAGTGTAGGCTCCTCTCAAAGCACTTACACTTCTCCCCCATTGCCAACCCATGAGACATAACGGTAGTTCCAGCAATGGGGGTCAGTGTTGTAGGGGGTGGTGTTTTGTGTCAGCTTCACCTCTGACTTCTGAACGGTTCGAATCGCTCCCACTCCCTTGGTTCTAGACCTTGGACTTATTTGGGTGTTGTGATACAAAGGTGCAGCAGACAACTGAGTTTGATGAAAGAACTTCAATCTTTATTAAAAGGTAAAACACAAATGACAACACTCGTAACACTCTAAAAGTGGGGAACACTTTGGTACAAGCAAGGGAAATAACATTAGAAGAATACTTCACCCCTCCCAATCCCACTTCACTAGCTAGGTTGGACTCTGGAGAACCAGGGATAATGCTCACCAAACGAATCCTTGATAGTTGAGAGTTAGGGTTTAGAGTCTTTTGAGTGAAAAGTTTCGTAAGGCCCTTGTTGCCGCGAGGTGTCCGATGGTCACTGAGGCGGTCGCTCTGGTCTCTTCTTGCGTGTCGGCCTGCTTCTGGAGCTGTTGGCCTTTGTTGAACTTCTTTCTGTTGAACTCTGCCTCTGTTTAAACTGTCTTCTTCCGAGCTGTGGAACTGCCTTCTTGCAGAACTGTAACTGTTGTGCTGGAGAACTGGAGAACTCCCTTCTTACTGAACTGTCTTCTTTAACTGCCCAACTTGCTTCTCCTGAACTCTGTAACTCCAGCACTGACTTCTGCTGAAAACAGGCTTTCAATTGAACTCGAAACTGCAGACCTGCCTTCTGTTGAACTTGAACTGTTGTTACTCCAGCCCTCACTTCTGCTGAAAACAGGCTTTCAATTGAACTCGAAACTGCAGAACTGCCTTCTGTTGAACTTGAACTGTTTTTAGTGGAGAACTCTTGATTTGAGGCCTCGTTAACAGTAACGACTTTACTAGCGTGCTAACTGGTTTTGTAAATGTGTGAAGTGGTTTCAGGATAGCTCCATCCTGTCGATCTGTTGTTTAATCGGAGTTTGAATTGTCCTCATGTTTTGGGTTTCTAGGCTGGACTCAGTCTTTTCTATAGAAAAAGTTCTGAGTGGTTTGTATTATGCATGTTTCTGATGGGCCCTGTAATCGGTTTGATGGGACCTGTTGTTTTGGGTGGGACTGTCTTCTCCTAGGGTCTATTGTCAAAATGTTAATGCTTGCTGGGGCTTTGACTGAGGTCATCCCGGTTCCCCAGACAGTGCAATTAACTGCAATAACCAAAACTGCTTTTACAGAGGTCGAACCCAACTTCCTTCACAGCCTTTTCTCCCTTTACAGGCCCAGACATGTTTTTAAAATGCCAAAACTTGGGTTTTGGTCTTATATTCCTTAGGTTAGGCCCAAATGCATTTTTATCACTCTGAGGTAGTTCCAAAGTCCTTTTTCCTTAGGTTTTGGGGATCTGCAAATTTTGGAAACCTTACAGTGTGAAAGGAATGTCTTGTCATTGTAGGGATGCTTTATGGTGTTGTGTGGGTTGGCGCCAACCTTGCGCAGCATGTGGTAGCCATATGGGTGTACTGCATAAAGTTAAGTAAATCTGGCCATGTACTCGGGTGCTGGTGACATCTGGACCGCAGTTTCCTCCTGCTCCTCCTCCTCCTCGTTTTCCAGCTGACGCTCCTACTCCTCCTCTGAAGAGGCTGTGCGCTCAGAGCCTTGCTCCTCATGCAGCGCTAATCCTCACTGCAGCGCTATGTTGTGCAGCGCGCAGGAGATGACGATGATTCTGGAAACCCTGGCTGGTGCATACTGAAGGGCTCCTCCAGATCTGTCAAGGCATCTGAAGTGCATTTTCAGCATGCTTATTGTCTGCTCTATGACACATCTGATGGATATGTGGCTTTCATTATATCTCTCCTCTGCCTCAGTACTTGGTCTCCTCAAGGATGTCATGAGCCACATCTTCAGTGGATAGCCCTTGTTTCCAAGCAGCCTGCTGGAAAGTCTGTTTGGAGGAGCAAAGAGCTGAGGGAGGGTGGACTGGCGAAGGATGAAAGAATCATGGCAGCTGCCAGGGAATTTGGCGCACACACGCATGATGATCTTCCTATGGGTGCAGACGAGCTGCACATTGAGGGAATGGAAGCCCTTGCAGTTGACAAACACTCCTGGGTGATGATGGGGTGCCCTGATGGCCACATGTGTGCAGTCGATGATGCCCTGCACCCGTGGGAAGCCAGCCATGGTGGCAAAGCTGAACACCCGCTCTGTAACACTGGCTTCATCAGTGGCAAAGTTGATATAATTGGCTGACTTGTCAAACAGGGTATCAGTGACCTGTGTGATGCATCTGTGGGTGGCCGACTGCAAAATGCCGCAAATGTCTGCTGCAGCTCCCTGGAAGGAGCATGAGGCGAAGAAGTTGAGGGTGTTGGTGACTTTGACAGCCACTGGTAAGGCATGTCCACCCACTCCTCTGGGCTGCAGATCTTGCTCAAGCAATGTGCAAATGTCTGTGATGATCGGGCGCGATAGTCTGAGCCTCCTTTAGCACTGCTGCTCGGTCATGTTCAGGAAGCTCATCCTCTGCCTGTATACCCAGTGTTGGGGGTATCGCCTCTGGCGTGGTGCAGCCCTGAGCTGATGCCCCCTGTCCTGTGCAGCATCAGGTGGTTGAAGAGAAGATTGGTGGTGTTGTTGGTGATGCTGGTGTGCCTGGTGCTGCTGGTGTTGGGGCTCATCGTGGTCAGATTCTGAGGACCAAGGTGAGACAGTATAAACGGCACCTATGCTGATGGAATAGATGGCAGGTCAAGTAGAGATGAGAGAAGCAATCTGTCAATGATGTGATAGGTTCTACCAATGAGGTGAGACTGGATGGCGACTTTGCTGGACACACTTGCAGCCTGTAGAAAGCTAAATCTGTGCTGGGAATACAGTCAGCAACAGCTTCTGCCTGAGGAAAGTGACCAGATGTGAGGTGGGAGCTTTTATAGGACATTTCATGCTGTCATCTAATGAACTGGAGCGATGGCCACTCAACTCCCGCCATAGGCTGACAGACATGGTGCCCGAGCTGCGTGAATCCCGTGGGCAGCAAGGGAAATTTGAAAGGTCAGCTGAAAAAGGAGTTTAAGGATCTGATAATAAGCTCATAATGATTTAAATTAGGTCGCCCGCCTCTGCCGTTCTGGTCACTGCCGTGCCGGCAAACGTGACTGAGGGAAAGGCGTGTGGGGGTGGGATGACCCGCTCCAACTTATTTCAAATTTCTCACCCAACCCGCCTCCAATCCCAGCCGCACGGACCCCAGGAAATTCCAGCTATTGTCTTTCCTGGATTATTTGATCATCTATGTGTTTACTTATCTTTCAGTCTAATTTTTAATCATATATTTGTCCAACTCCTTTTTAAAGGCTTCAATCAACATTGCTTAACCTCTTTTGCTAGGATTCTCACCTATGTGTTACTTCGCTGTTATTTTTGCAATTCCTAGGCTCTCTTAAGTCTTGTCTATTTTGTATTCCGGTGTTCTAACTAACATAATTTTGCTGTGAAAATAATGGTGAGGCTAACAGCGCTCACTGTTATTTATGCACAAATCGGACAGTAACTTCCGGTAAGCCCACATGTGCAGTTAAAAACAAAAATCTGGAAGTTGTTGTCCTCCCTAAGCTGCGTAATAACGGCATCTCACCATCTGGCTCCCCATTCCAATGTATTAAACAGCATGAAGTTCCTGTACTGATGGCATAGATATGGACTAAACTCACCACAAAACGTTAAGTCAAGTCATTCCAGCTAAGTACTCTTTTAACGCCATATTAAGTATTAATTACTGCCAAACCTCTTTGGTACTAAAAATTAACTTTAACAAGTGTGAAGTCTCATTCCTTTGGATTTTAATTATTGTTGGAGATCATAAGAACATAAGAACATAAGAAATAGAAGCAGGAGTAGGCCATTTGGCCCCTCGAGCCTGCTCCGCCACTCAATAACATCATGGCTGATCTTCTACCTCATCTCCACTTTCCTGCACTATCCCCATATCCCTTGATTCCCTTAATATCCAAAAATCTATCAATCTCTGTCTTGAATATACTCAACGACTGAGCCTTCAGAGCCCTCTGGGGTAGAGAATTCCAAAGATTCACCACCCTCTGAGTGAAGAAATTTCTCCTCATCTCAGTCCTAAATGGCCAACCCCTTATTCTGAGACTGTGACCCCTGGTTCTAGACTCCCCAGCCAGGGGAAACATCCTCCCAGCATCTACTCTGTCAAGCCCTGTAAGAATTTTGTATATTTCAATGAGATCACCTCTCATTCTTCTAAACTCGAGAGAATATAGGCCTATTCTACTCAATCCCTCCTCTTAGGACAATTCCCCCGTCGCAGGAATCAGTCTGGTGAACCTTCGTTGCACTCCCTCTATGGCAAGTATATCCTTCCTTAGGTAAGGAGATCAAATATGTACACAATATTCCAGGTGTGGTCTCACCAGGGCCCTATATAATTGTAGTAAGATGTCTTTACTCTTATACTCATATCCTCTTGTAATAAAGGCCAACATACCGTTTGCTTTCCTAATTGCTTGCTGTACCTGCATGTTAACTTTCAGAGATTCATGTACAATGACACCCAGGTCCCTCTGAACACCAACATTTCCCAATCTCTCACCATTTAAAAAATACACTGCTTTTCTATTTTTCCTACCAAAGTGGATAACTTCACATTTCTCCACATTATATTCCATTGGCCATGTTCTTGCCCACTCGCTTAGCCTGTCTATATCCCCTTGAAGCCTCTATGCATCCTCCTCACAACTTACATTCCCACCTAGCTTTGTATCATCAGCAAACTTGGATATATTACATTTGGTCCACTTATCCAAATCATTTATATAGTTTGTGAATAGCTGAAGCCCAAACACTGATCCTTGCGGTACCCCACTAGTTATAGCCTGCCAACCTGAAAATGACCCGTTTATTCCTAATCTCTTTTTTCTGTCCGTTAACCAATCCTCAATCCGTGCTAGTATATTACCCCCAATCCAATGAGCCCTCATTTTCTTTAATAACCTCTTGTGTGGCACCTTATCGAATGCCTTCTGAAAATCCAAATACACCACATCCTCTGGTTCCCCCTTATCTATTCTGCTAGTTACAACCTCAAAAAACCCCAACAGATTCATCAAACATGATTTTCCTTTCATAAATCCATGTTGACTCTGCCCAATCCTATTATTATTTTCTAAGTGCCCTGTTACCACGTCTTTAATAGATTCTAGTATTTTCCCTACTACTGATGTCAGGCTAACTGATCTGCAGTTCCCCATTTTCTCTCTCCTTCCTTTCTTAAATAGTGGGGTTACATCGTAGAATCATAGAATAGTACAGCACAGAAGGAGCCCATCTTTCAAAGAGCAATCCAGTTAGTCCCACTCCCCCGCTTTCCCCTATCCCTGCTATTTTTTCTCCTTCAGGCATTTTTCCAATTCCCTTTTGAAGGCTACTATTGAATTTGTATTCACCACCCTATCAGGCAGTGCATTCCCTATCCTAACCACTTGTTGCGTAAAAAAGTTTTTCCTCATGTTGCCTCTGGTTCTTTTGCCAATCACCTTAAATCTGTGCCCTCTGGTTATCGACTTTCAGCAATTGGAAACAGTTTCTCTTTATTTACTCTATCTAAACCCTTCATGATTTTAAACATCGCTATGAAATCTCCTCTTAGCCTTCTCTGCTCCAAGGAGAAAAACCCCAGCTTCTCCAGTCCATCCATGTAACTGTAATCCCTCATCCCTGGAACCATTCCAGTAAATCTCTTCTGTACCCTCTCCAAAGTCTTCACGTCCTTCCTAAAGTGTGGTGCCCAGAACTGGACACAATACTCCAGCTGGGGTCGAACTAGTGTTTTTTTTATAGGTTTAGCATAACTTTCTGGCTTTTGTAATCTGCCTCTATTTATAAAGCCCAGGCTCACATATGGTTTTTAAACTGCTTTGTTAACCTGTCCTGCCACCTTCAAAGATTTGTGCACAAGCACCCCCAGGTCTCTTTTTTCTTGCACCCCCTTTAAAATTATACCATTTAATGTGTATGGTCTCTCCTCATTCTTCCTACCAAAAGATATCACTTCACACCACTCTGCATTGAATTTCATCTGCCATGTGCCCACCCATTCCACCTGCCTGTCTATGTCTTCTTGAAGTCTATTACTATCTTACTCACTGTTTACTGCACTTCCAAGTTTTGTGTCATCTGCAAATTTTGAAATTGTGCCCTGTTCCCCTCAAGTCCAAGTCATTAATGTATATCAAAAACAGCAGTGGTCCAAGTACTGAACCTTGGGGAACGCCTCTGTCTTTCTCCCTCCAGTCCGAAAAAGATTTAAAAATATATATATTTTAAATAAATTACTTTTCTTTGTGTCTCTCTTATTCCAATCTTTATTTCCCTCTCTTTATTTCACTTTCCGTACCAGAGTTGACATTGAATTAAATATTCTAACTGACACTTCCTGGTTCGGACTCTGTGCTGCTCAGTAATGATTCTTCAATCGGATTGGTTAAGGAGATACACAGCTGCTTTCCCTGTTCGCAGGTGGTTATATGGAAACTGGATAAAATCAGCTGCTGTAAAGCTAGTGAATGAAATATTCGCAGCCAAAACAAGCTAATATAATCTTAAGCAGTTATTAAATTCTCTTCATGCGACCTGGCACCAGTTTAACTCTTGCTCTGTTGTTTGTATAGGGATACAATGTATTCTTTTCTACTTTTGTGTTTGCTTAAGGACATTTTCTAAGTTAAATTGCATGCATGCCAATGTAGAAAACTAATAAAAGCTGGACAAGAGCTTCAAAAATCTGACAGTTCAACAACAGCCCTGAATATAGGCCTTATTACATGTGAAGACAAAAGCCTAGAAGTTCCATTTGAGTTACGCCAGAATCCTGGCATAAACCAGCAAAGAGAGGTGTTTGGGTGTTGCATTGTTGGCTCTCTCCTTTCCTTACCACTTCCAGAATTTCCCACCAGAAATGATGTGGGATAGACAATGCACCCACCATATATAGGCAGATGTAATGCTATGCAAATGAAGGAATCAGATGTATTTTGCACCATTTGCACCACAGCAATGCTAGAAGAAAGGGCCGCCTATTTGTCCTTACACTGCTATGGGTGGTGGAGTGTCCCGTTAAAATTTACATGCCTTAAAAGAGCCCATTTCAATTTTGTTTTGTCACTTGACAACGTAGCACAGAGGCCAATGGCCATGCTTTGCTGAGGCAGTCCTCAGAGACCTGCTGTAGACAATCACTGCCCCTCCCCCGGCGGACTACTGAAACTGAATGCTGGGACCCTGCCTAAAAAGAAAGACTTGCATTTATATAGCGCCTTTCATGACCAGCGGATGTCTCAAAGCACTTTATAGCCAATGAAGTAGAGCCACTGTTGTAATGCGGGAAACGCAGCAGCCAATTTGCACACAGCAAGGTCCCACAAACAGCAATGTGATAATGACCAGGTAATCTGTTTTTGTTATGTTGGTTGAGGGATAAATATTGGCCAGGACACCAAGGATAACTCCCCTGCTCTTCTTTGAAATAGTGCCATGGGATCTTTTACGTCCACCTGAAAGAGCAGACGGGGCCTCGGTTTAACGTCTCATCCGAAAGACGGCACCTCCGACAGTGCAGCCCTCCCTCAGCACTGCACTGGAGTGTCAGCCTAGTTTTATGTGCTCAAGTTCCTGGAGTGGGATTTGAACCCACAACCTTCTGACTCGAAGGCGAGTGTGCTACCCACTGAGCCACAGCGCCAAAAATGCAAGTGAGCTTGAGGCTGGAAAATCGGCCAGGGTCAGGGCGCAGTCTTGTGGTGGGCAGAAGCCCCGCCCTGTCAAAGATGCACTGGGATTCCACAAAAGTGGAAAATCCCAGCTAATGAGTTAACTTTAAAGTGAAGTGGGAAATGGGCTTGTCAAAACCTAAATTGCATGTGTGCTCAAAATATGATGACTTTTGTTGCTGCATAAAGAAGTAAAAATACAGAAAAGCTGGCCTCGCTATTAAACCCCCACCACCCCCCAACTGCATCCCCCCCCCCGAACGGACAGGAGAGGGTATGGCCGGCAGTTAAAATGTAAAAATCGTCCAACCCGACGCTGATGCGGCTGCTGCAATTTTCAGGGTGGCTGTCAGCGGGTCCCACGAGTGTCCTGTTAGGGAGAGGTGGGAGACTCATAAACATATTTAAATCGGAGTCTTATGATGTAACAAGGACCCCGAATTGAATTTAAGTATTGGAGTATGGGTTTCCCGCCAGCGGCAAGATTGCCAGGGAAATGGAGGCGGGATTGGCAGGATGTTTATTTAGGTGCTTAAATATGAGTTCTGACGTGAAAGCTTTCACACTCACAGGTGCTTCCTCAGTTCATTGTGGTCTACATGTTTTGTTAAAGATTTTGAGACTCTAGTGTTGGCAAGGGAGAAGTCCATTATGGGTGCTGCCATTGCTGCAGCATTCTGGACTGATGAAGACGAGGAGGAAGAGGAGCACCAGCAACATACGAACATATGAACATACGAATTAGGAGCAGGAGTAGGCCACTCGGCCCTTCGAGCCTGCTCCGCCATTCAATAAGATCATGGCTGATCCGATTACTCCACATTCCCGCCTACCCCCAATAACTTTTCACCCCCTTGTTTACCAAGAATCTATCTACCTCTGCCTTAAAAATATTCAAAGACTCTGCTTCCACCGCCCTCTGAGGAAGAGAGTTCCAAAGACTCACGACCCTCTGTGAGAAAAAATTTCTCCTCATCTCTGTCTTAAATGGGCGACCCCTTATTTTTAAAAAGTGACCCCTAGTTCTAGATTCTCCCACAAGAGGAAACATCCTCTCCACATCCACCCTGTCCAGACCCCTCAGGATCTTATGGCCCAGAAATTAAACATGGATGGTTCCCGCGGGGGTAAGGATTCCCCGCGATATCGCACTCCGCGCCTACCTTTTTGCTCCGGGCCCACACGAACTTTAGTTTCAAAGGCTCTCTCTGTTGGAACCGTGCAGTGCTTGCGTGACCCAGAGGCGCAATTAGTTCGTGCGAGCTCTGGGATCACGTGATTCAGGTGGAGCCAATGGCAGCACACCATCTTTCATTCATAGTTTTGACGGCAAGAGCTGTCAAAGCTATGAATACTACACACCCCCAAAAGAACAGCTAAACCTCAATTAAATTTAAAAAAAAAGCCATCACATTAATAAAATAAGTATAGTTAAATAAATTAACCACTTTAAACAAAAAATTAAATTTTTGAAAATTTTTTAAATCTTTTTAAAAGTTATAAAAATAAACTTACCTTTCTTTAAAGTCTCTAAAAAAGATAAACCTGTTGAAATTTTTTTTAAATAACACTTAATTAACTACTTACCTTGTTAAAAGGGGGTCCTACGCCTGCTTTCTTTGTGTGTAAAATCTTCACCACTTACCTGCGCGTTCAAAGCTGGAAAAAAAAATAAGTGCACTGCGTGCGCACAGCCTGTAGTGGGCACGCGGTTCACTTAGGAACCGCCCCCTTTTCAATTCACGAAGTGCCGGTTTCCCGCGCATGCGCAGTGCATGCAGGAAACTGGAAATTCGGGATCTAATACGCGAGAGTACACAGTGCGTACTCTCGCGTATTAGGTTTAATTTTTGGGCCCATATGTTTCAATCAAGTCACCTCTTACTCTTCTAAACTCCAGCGGATACAAGCCTAGCCTGTCCAACCTTTCCTCATAAGACAACCCGCCCATTCCAGGTATTAGTCTAGTAAACCTTTTCTGAACTGCTTCCAACGCATTTTCATTCTTCCTTAAATAAGGAGACCAATACTGCACACAGTACTCCAGATGTGGTCTCACCAATGCCCTGTATAACTGAAGCATAACCTCCCTACTTTTGTATTCAATTCCCCTCGCAATAAACAATAACATTCTATTAGCTTTCCTAATTACTTGCTGTACCTACATAGTAACCTTTTGCGAATCATGCACTAGGACACCCAGATCCTTCTGCATCTCAGAGCTCTGCAATCTCTCACCATTTAGATAATATGCTTCTTTTTTATTCTTCATTCACATTTTCCCACATTATACTCCAAGGGTGGTAGAGAGAAAACGGGGAATTACAGACTGGTAAGCCTGACATCGGTAGTGGGGAAAATGCTAGAGTCCATTTTCAAAGATGTAATCGCAGAGCACTTGGAAAACAGTGACAGGATTGGACAAAGTCAACATGGATTTACAAAAGGTAAATCATGCTTGACTAATCTACTGGAATTTTTTGAGGATGTAACTGGTAAAAAAGGTAAGGGAAAACCAGTGGATGTGGTGTATTTGGACTTACAAAAGGCTTTTGATAAGGTCCCGCATAAGAGATTAGCGTGTAAAGTTAAGGCACATGGGATTGGGGGCAAGGTATTGACTTGGATAGAGAACTGGTTGGCAGACAGAAAGCAAAGAGTTGGAATAAATGGGTCTTTTTCCGAGTGGCAGGCAGTGAGTAGTGGGGTACCGCAGGAATCGGTCCTTGAACCCCAGCTATTCACAATATATATTAATGATCTAGACAAGGGAACTAGATGTAATATCTCCAAGTTTGCAGACGACACAAAACTGGGTGGGCGTGTGTGCTGCGAGGAGGATGCCGAGAAACTCCAGGATGATTTGGACAGGTTGGGTGATTGGGCAGAAGCGTGGCAGATGCAATATAACGTGGATAAATGTGAGGTTATCCACTTTGGTGTCAAAAACAGAAAGGCAGATTATTATCTGAATGGCAATAGATTGGGAGAAGGGGAAGTGCAACGAGACCTTTGTGTCCTTGTGCACCAGTCGCTGAAGGTAAGCATGCAGGTGCAGCAGGCAGTTAAGAAGGCAAATGGTATGTTGGCCTTCATAGCGAGAGGGTTTGAGTACAGGAACAAGCATGTCTTGCTGCAGTTGTACAGGGCCTTGGTGAGACCACACCTTGAGTACTGTGTGCAGTTTTGGTCGCCTTATCTGAGGAAGGATGTTCGTGCCATGGAAGGAGTTCAGCGAAGATTCACAAGGCTGATACCTGGGATGGCAGGAATGACGTATGAAGAGGGATTGGGTCGATTGGGCTTATACTCGCTGGAGTTTAGAAGAATGAGAGGGGATCTCATTGAAACATATAAAATTCTGACAGGACAGGACAAACTAGATGCAGGAAGGATGTTCCCGATGGTCGGGGAGTCCAGAACCAGGGGTCACAGTCTAAGGATAAGGGGTAAGCCATTTAGGACAGAAATGAGGAGGAATTTCTTCACCCAGAGAGTGGTGAACCTGTGGAATTCTCTGCCACAGAAGGCAGTAGAGGCCAATTCATTAAATAGATTCAAGAAGGAGTTGGATATATTTCTTAAGGCTAAAGGGATCAAGGGATATGGGGAGAAAGCAGGGACAGGGTACTGAATTTGGATGATCAGCCATGATCGCATTGAATGGCGGAGCAGGCTAGAGGGGCCGAATGGCCTACTCCTGCTCCTATCTTCTATGATTCTATGATTTGCCAGATCTTTGCCCATTCACTTAACCTATCTATATCCCTTTGTAGCCTCCTTGTGTCCTCTTCACAATTTACTTTCCGATCTATTTTTGTTTCATCAGCAAATTTAGCAATCATACCTTCCTTCCCTTCATCCAAGTCATTTATATAAATTGTAAAAAGTTGAGGCCCCAGCATTGATCCCTGTGGCACACCACTTGTTACATCTTGCCAACCAGAAAATAACCCATTTATGCCTACTCTCTGTTTCCTGTTAGCTAGCCAATCTTCTATCCATGCCAATATGTTACCCCCTACACCATGAGCTTTTATTTTCCGCATTAACCTTTGATGTGGCACCTTATAAAATGCCTTCTGGAAACCTAAGTACAGTACATCCACCGTTTCCCCTTTATCCACAGCACATGTTACTTCCTCAAAGAACTCCAATAAATTGGTTAAACATGATTTCCCTTGCACAAAACCATGTTGACTCTGCCTGATTACTTTGAACTTTTCTAAGTGCCCTGCTATAACGTCTTTAATAATAGCTTCTAACATCTTCCCTATGACAGATGTTAAGCTAACTGGCCTGTAGTTTCCTGCTTTCTGTCTCCCTCCCTTTTTGAATAAAGAAGTTACATTCGCTATTTTCCAATCTAATGGAACCTTCCCCGAATCTAGGGAATTTTGGAAAATTAAAACCAACGCATCAACTATCTCACTAGCCACTTCTTTTAATACCCTAGGATGAAGTCCATCAGGACCCAGGGACTTGTCAGCCCGCAGCTCCAACAATTTGCTCAGTACCACTTCCCTGGTGATTATAATTTTCTTGAGTTCCTCCCTCCCTTCCAGTTCCTGATTTACAGCTATTTCTGGGCTGTTACTTGTATTCTCTATTGTGAAGCAAAATACCTGTTCAATTCAACTGCCATCTCCTTATTTTACATTATTAATTCCCCAGACTCACTTTTTATAGGACCAACGCTCACTTTGTTAACTCATTTCTTTTTAAAATATCTATAGAAACTCTTACTACCTGTTTTTATATTTCTAGCTAGCTTTCTCTCGTACTCTAATTTTTATCTCCTTATTAATCTTTTAGTCATTCTTTGCTGTTTTTTATATTCTGTCCAATCTTCTGACCTGCCACCCATCTTTGCGCAATTATATGCTTTTTCTTTAAGTTTAATACTATCTTTAACTTTTTTAGTTAACCACGGATGGTGGGTCCTCCCCTTGGAATTTTTCTTTCTTGTTGCAATGTATATTTTCTGTGTATTTTGAAATATCCCCTTAAATGTCTGCCACTGCAACTCAATTGACCTATCCCTTAACCTAATTTGCCAGTTCACTTTAGCTAGCTTTGCTTTCATGCCCTCATAATTGCCCTTATTTAAGTTTAAAATACTAGTCTTGGACCCACTCTTCCCTCTCAAACTGAATGTAAAATTCAATCATATTATGATCGCTGCTACCTTGGGGCGCCTTCACTATGAGGTCATTAATTAATCCTATCTCGTTGCACAATACCAGGTCTAGTATAGCCTGCTCTCTGGTTGGCTCCAGAACGTGCTGTTGTAAGAAACTATCCTGAAAACATTCCATGAACTCCTCATCTATGCTATCTTTGCCCATCTGATTTTTCCACTCTATATGCAGATTAAAATCCCCCATGATTATTACCGTACCCTTCTGACAAGCTCCCATTATTTCTTCCTTTACACTCCATCCTACCATGTGGTTACTGTTAGGGGGCCTGTACACCACTCCCACAAGTGATTTCTTGCCTTTATTATTTCTCATCACAACAAGAGCCAGCTGAGGAGGGAGCTGCAGGTGGGCAGCAGAGAAGGCAGCAACAAATGGCCCATGCTGACAGAAGGACATACCCACCCAACAGAGTATACAGGCACAAGCTCAGTTTCCTCGACTTCTTGGAGCAGCAGTACTTTAGGAAGCTTCAGATGAAACAGCAGGTGTGAAGGGATAATTACTAGTCCTAGCCCTTTTCGGGCCACCCCGGATCAGGCGTATTCCCCAGACGTTCACCTTCAACTAAAGTTAGAGATAGCCGAATCCTATAAGATGCTTAATTGGGTCTAAAGGTTCAGACTATCTCTCCCTAAAGGAAAGGAACAACTTGAAGAAGTTACCATCCTCCAGATAGCACTTTTAATAAGTTTAACTAGACTGTAACCTTCCGGATATTATGAGGGTCCGGAAAACTCCCCCAGAATTTTGCAACTCCTCACCAAAGAGTGTACAGAGATTGAGTTTGCGAGTTTGATACAGAAGTACTATGTGAGACAATTCTAAAAATATATAGATTTATTAAAGAACCGACATGTAGTTAACAGTTGGTGAGTCAATCGCAACTTTAACAGTTCAAAATACAAATAGCTTACAATTCTTCTCAGAGATCCTTATTCTCAAATCTTAACTTCGTTACATTTTTACATTTCGTACTTATTTCTAATCCAGAATATCCACCAAAATCAAATACCTTTGATTACCCAAGATTCAAAGAGTTGTAAACTTACAGAGCTTGCCTCTGAAGTTGAGAATCGCTTGCCCCTTCCAGCGACTTCTGTTTTCCCATTTGAAAATCCTATCTTTTATACTCTTTCTCAGTGGTATATCCTTTGAAGTTCTCTGCTGATGTAAGCTAATTATCTCTAGTCATATTTCTGTTGACTTCTTTCTATTCTTACTGTCAGTTCAGCTGTTAGCTTGCAGAGTTGTGTCTGCTGTGTAGGTGTTCGAAACTTAATGAAAATGGTTATAACTGATGTATCTATTTGATGCCATTCTTACGAAGGTCTTCCATTCAATTCTTAAATCACCTCAGCTGGTTATAAGCCAGACTTCGCGTCTCCTAACTGTTCCAAGTTCAATACAAACACAATGTGATTGCTTGGTGCATCTATTGATGTCATATTTATGAAGTCATATGTTTGTACCTTTTACAATATGTAAATCAAAAACACTTCAACCGAGTCCTTGATTGTTTTCCTAGCCATCTTAGTTGGTTATATTACAAACTTATGTCTCCTGTCTTTCATTTGATATTACTTTTACAAAGGCACATGTTTCTTTAATGTTCTGTGTTTCTGTTCGAAGTGTTAGTTTTATTACACTTTAAACTGGGTATAGCTATTGTGTTGGTTCCAAACTGCAGACTTCTTGGAAGCAACCCTTTCCTTCTTCAATAGGGCCATTGTCTCAGTGTCAACAACCAATTCCCATTTCAAAAGCTTGTATGGTGTTGACAGCTTTGTGTTAACGACTCATCTTATCTCAGAAGCTTGTATTTACAGCTTTGTGTCATTGAGGCTTTTAGATTTTTAAACCCAGTGATGTAAGAAAACTACTAGGCACTTGGTCTAAGCATTAAACAAAGCTTTAATCAACTGTTTTACAACATGGAGGTCTAGTTGTGTCCTTCACTAGTTCCAGTTAAGAATGTCCTGTGCAAGCTGGGCCCGTGCTCGAGTATTTATACTCTCCTTGGACAGCGCCACCCGCAGGCCACTCAGTATTATTTCATAAGTCATGAATGACAGATTCATGTCACCCAGTTTGTCATATTTTAATAAAGTCAAAATTCTTTCATAGGATGGTGTATTTTTCTGAAATATGGCTATTCCTTTACAGGTGATCGGCGACCTCTGCAGCCTCCTAGAGGAAGACCTTCTGCCAGCTGGACCAGGCGGCCATGCCATACCAGTGGCAGTTAAAGTGACCGCCGGACTGAAACTTTTGGTTCCACCTCCTTCCAGGCTGCGACCGGAGACATATTGAGGATGTCGCAGTCGGCAGCACACAAATGCATCAGGCTGGTAATGGAGAGATTATTTTTAAGGCCCAACAGATATATAAAGTTTCCATGTGATGAGGGCAGTCCTACAGTGTGAGCTTTGGGTTTGCATCTCTGGCATGCTTCCCACAGGTGCAGGGCGCCAGAGATTGCACGCACGTGGCAATCAGAGCACCCTCCAACCAGCCAGGAGCATTTGAAAATGCAAGGGCTTCCACTCCATCAATGTTCAGCTCATCTGCAACCATAAAAAGAGGTTCCTGCAGATCTGTGCACGATTCCCTGGGACCTGCCAGGATGCCTTCATACTGCAGCAGTTGAATATCCCCACAATGTTTGTACCCGGGACCAACCTGACAGGATGGCTGCTTGGGGACAAGAGATACCCCCTTCATGACATTCCTGAGGAACCCCTCCACTCAACCGCAGGAGAGCTACAATGCCAGCCATATCACCATGCAATGCGTTATCGAGCAAGCCATAGGAATGCTGAAGTTAAGTTCCAGTGGCCTTGACAGGTCTGGAGGTTCTCTACAGTATTCGCCAGCCAGGCTGTCGTGGATCATTGCTGCATGCTACGTCCTACACAACATAGCGTAGACACGAGGTCTGGAAGTGCAGGATGAAGAAGGCACTCATGACTCCTCATCGGAGGAGGAGAACTATGATAATAGAGAAGGTGGTGACCCAGACGCATGGCCACCGGAACATATTGCTGCCCATGATGCATGGGATGCTTTAATAGCACGTAGGTTCAGTTAGACCAATGTCAACTGCACCATTTTGACCCGACCAACCATATCCCCTTGCAAAAGCAGGCATGTAACCCTCAATGTGTCCAACATTCCCCAACTTGTGAAATTCAAAACATCTCTCCACCTTCCACACCCATTAAATTCAAACCTGACTGAACTCTGCATTCAATAATGGGACACACGGTAATGGTATGAGTAACAAATGGTGAACAAATTAATTGGATTAAGACAAAAAAAATGACACCCATGTGTTAACCTTCTGTGATCTATATATTCTTTCTCTTTCTATGCCTACCACTTGTCCATAGTGCTGCCCCTGTGGCTTCAGCAGAGATGGTGGAAGACAAGCTGCTCACCTTTCTCAGTCTCATGAGTAGTTCGTGGCTGATGATTTCTGGGTTTTGGAGCCCGTTAGGGCCCTGCCACTGACTGCTGCTCCTGTACTTGTGCAGAGGCAGTGTGGGCCAGCTGAAGTGGAGGCACCATGTCAGTTATTGGTTGAAAGGATGGCAATGGATGAGGCATGTAGATGTTCTGCGAATCATCTGCACTTGCCGCGCCCATTCCACCATTTTCCCTCCCCTGGGGTAGTGGGACATCAGTCCTACCTGTCTGTGGGAGAGCAGAGTGGAGGAGATAAGTGATGCCTTGGAAGCCCTGATCCGGTCTGTCAATGATCTTGTCAAGTCCAGTAGAGATGTTTGCGCCTAGAGTCTGCAGAGCCACCATCTGAGCCTACATGCAGGACACAACAGGTGTCAGAATTGACTCATGCGAGCGGCTGCTACAATTTCCATCGAGCTTGCCTATGCTCCATGGTGGATTGCAGAGTTGAAAAGCCCTGCGACATCACCCCACATATGCTCGAGTTGGACTCCTCCATCCTCTCTTCCACTGTGGACAGTGCGCCTGGCTGGCCTGCCAATACCTCACACGTTTGCTGCTGTGCCTCCAGCATTCTCTTTTTCAACACTGGCCCCCGTGGTTCTGTATCTCTGTCCTGACCAGCAGAGCTTGGAGTGACTGGCGCTCTCCAGCGTGTAATCTCATTAGCTGTCTCATGCGTGATGAGAGTGGTTGGAGGTGACTGAGGCCATATGAGATGAGACCAGGATTGTGCTCACTGGCAGTGGTGGAGGGAGGAAACGGGAGGTGAATGTGCCAAGGGATTGAGGGTGAGAGGTAGTGCATCAATTCCATCTGATTGGTCGTGATGAGAGTGATGTGGGGGTGAGGACTGGTGTGAAAGGAGTAGGACTGACAAGACAAAGTGAGAGGCGGTGCAGTGCAGGATCTGGGTTAATATAGCCATATTCTCACCTTAGGTCATTGAGCTGCTTGCGGCACTGAGTTCATGACCTTTGGGTCACATTATTACTGCTCAACTCCTCTGCTACCTTCAGTCAGGCCTTCTTGGTGGTGGCATCATTCTTCCCACTGGCTGGGAATAGCACCTCCCTCCTGCTCCTTACTGCCCCAGCCCAGCAGCACATCCAGGAATGCATCTGAATATTTTGGGCAGCCTTTCCTCTTCTCGCACTCATGGTTCAACTTCCTGGTTCTTCTTTGCCAATTTAACCCTGCAAACCTCCTCCTCCATTTCACCTCTGAACTTGGACTTTAAATAGTGTTGGGGAAATGTGTCATGCGGGTCCGTGTCACACCCGCTCATGTGCATTGGAGACGCGAGCCACGGAAGTAATAATGATGCATCCCAATTGAAATTGGGCATTCCTGCCCGTCCCACGATGTTGCACGTTCGCTGCCTGCTCTCGCCCCTCACCCGCTCTATTCCGTCTCCGCATAAATATCGGGGGCCGCACAAAACGCAGCAGTGGTAGCTAAAGACAAGAAATGTATCTTGTAGGGGGAAATCTGGGAGCATGTCCCGAACTCCTCAGAAAATTTGGAATTTTGATATTTATTTGCTGTGTTTTCTGGCATTTTGGAGCCTGCTGTAATTCTGCCTTTCAGGCTAAAATTGCTTCTCCTGGAGTAGTTGTGCAGACACTTTACAGGCCCATTCCTTTCAGTGGGAATCTAAACCCTGATATACCATCTTAATTTGTGAACTGAAATCTCTTACAACTGACGTTTACAATAACCTCAACCAGCTGTGCATTCTATATTCACAGGACAAAATTGGCCCAATACCGCATCTGTCCCAGATCACAAGGCATCCCAAAGGCTGAATTACTTATTTTAAATAAACAATTGTTATATTTAAGTAGATTCTAGAGGGATAAGAGTTAGTCGATACCATCAAAACAAACCATAGAACTGAGGTCCGATCCAGGGTCACACTGAAGCATTTATATGTTGATCAATCTGTTGTGCATTTCAAACATTTCCTGTTATTAAAGCCTTAAAAAACATGACACTAGAAATGACTGTGATAATAGAGAACAGGCTGGTGTCGGGAGCGACAAGACCGGAGGTCCAGTGAGTATTTGAACTCACTTTCGCGGGCTTTTCATTCACAGGCTGGTGTCGGGAGCAACGAGACCGGAGGTCCTGTGAGTATTTGAACTCACTTTCGCGGACTTTTCTTTCACAGGCTGGTGTCGGGAGCGACGAGATCGGAGGTCCAGTGAGTATTTGAACTCACTTTCGCGGGCTTTTCTTTCACAGGCTGGTGTCGGGAGTGACGAGATCGGAGGTCCAGTGAGTATTTGAACTCACTTTCGCGGGCTTTTCTTTCACAGGCTGGTGTCGGGAGCGACGAGATCGGAGGTCCAGTGAGTATTTGAACTCACTTTCGCGGGCTTTTCTTTCACAGGCATACCAATCTCAGACCGGTGGCGGCATTCCAGAGCCACGTCACGATTCAAAACGTGACGCGGGCAGGAGGGAGCAGCTGATTGGGTGAGTACGGCTAGGTAAGTATTTATACTACTCTATAGTTTGACAGTTAAGGTTCATAGTTTATAAAGTTTAGAAGGTCTTAATTTTGTGGATATAGTTTCTAGTGCTAGTAACCAAGGGCCCTTGAGTATATCATTTAATTGAGTGTAATTGGTGGTATTGATTTGATTTAATTTAATTTCAATTAATTAAAGGGTAAGTCATGACAGGACAGCCCAGCCCCGTGTTATGCTCCTCCTGCTCGATGTGGGAAATCAGGGACCCTTCCGGTGTCCCTGACAACCATGTGTGCGGGAAGTGTATCCAGCTGCAGCTACTGACAGACCGCATTGCGGCGCTGGAGCTGCAGATGGAGGCGTATTGGAGCATTCGCGATGCTGAGAACCTCGTGGATAGCACGTTTAGAGAGTTGGTCACACCGCAGGCAAAGGGTGCACAGGCAGGAAGTAAATGGGTGACCACCAGGCAGAGTAAGAGGTGCAGGCAGGTAGTGCAGGGGTCCCCTGTGGACATCCCCTCTCAAACAGATATACCACTTTGAATACTGTTGGGGGGGATGACTTATCAGGGGAAGGCAGCAGCAGCCAACTTCCTGGCACCATGGGTGGCTCTGCTGCACAGGCTGGGAGGAAAAAGAGTGGTCGCGATAAAGTGATAGGGGACTCAATTGTAAGGGGAATAGATAGGCGTTTCTGCGGCCGCAACCGAGACTCCAGGATGGTGCGTTGCCTCCCTGGTGCAAGGGTCAAGGACGTCTCAGAGCGGCTACAGAACATTTTGGAGGGGGAGGGCGAACAGCCAGCTGTCGTGGTGCACATAGGCACCAACGATATAGGTAAAAAAGGGGATGAGGTCCTAAAAGCAGAATATAGGGAGTTAGGAGGTAAATTAAAAAATAGGACCTCAAAGGTAGTAATCTTAGGATTGCTACCAGTGCCACGTGCTAGTCAGAGTAGAAATAGGAGGATATTTCAAATGAATACGTGGCTAGAGGAATGGTGCAAGGGGGAGGGATTCAAATTCCTGGGACATTGGAACCGGTTCTGGGGGAGGTGGGACCAGTACAAACCGGATGGTCTGCGCCTGGGCAGGGCCGGGACCGCTGTCCTAGGCGGAGTGTTTGCTAGTGCTGTTGGGGAGGGTTTAAACTAAAGTGGCAGGGGGTTGGGCACCTGAGCAGGGAGACAGAGGAAAGCGTGTCAGGAAGGGACAGAAGGTATGGAGTAAAAGGTAAAGTGTTAAAAAAGGGAAAAGCAGGAACTAAGTGTCACAAAATATATTTGAAAGTTCTTTATCTGAATGCATGTAGCATTCGTAACAAAATGGACGAGTTAACGGCACAAATAACTACATATGGGTATGATCTTGTGGCCATTACAGAAACATGGCTGCAGGGTTACAACAACTGGGAATTAAATATGCCAGGGTATTTAACAATCAGGAAGGACAGGCAGGAAGGAAGGGGAGGTGGGGTGGCTATGTTAATAAAGGAAGGAATCACTGTAATACAGAGAAGTGATATTGGGTCAAAGGATCAGGATAATGAAACAGTTTGGGTGGAGATAAGGAATAATAAGGGGAAAAAACACTAGTGGGAGTAGTATATAGGCCTCCTAATAGTTGCAACTCTGCTGGAAGAAGTATTAATCAGGAAATAGTTGGGGCATGTAATAAGGGAAGAGCTATAATTATGGGGGATTTTAACTATGATATTAACTGGACAAATCAAATTGGGCAGGGCAGCCTTGAGGAAGAGTTTATTGAGTGTATTAGGGATGCATTTCTTGAGCAGTATGTAACTGATCCTACAAGGGGGCAAGCAAGCTTGGACCTGGTCCTGTGTAATGAGTCAGGATTAATTAATAATGTCCTAGTTAAGGATCCCCTTGGAATGAGTGACCATAACATGGTTGAATTCCATATCCAATTAGAGGGTGAGAAGGTTGGTTCTCAAACAAGCGTACTGAGCTTGAATAAAGGAGACTATGATGGTATGAGAGCGGAATTGATTAAAGTGGACAGGGAAAATAGATTAAAGGGTAAGACGGTACATGAGCAGTGGTGTTCATTTAAGGAGTTACTTTACAACTTTCAAAAAATATATATTCCACTGAGGAAAAAAGGGTGTAAAAGAAATGACAGCCATCCGTGGCTAAGTAAAGAAATAAAATGCAATACAATATTGGAAAATGTGAGGTTATGCACTTTGGCAGGAAAAATCAGAGAGCAAGTTATTATCTTAATGGCGAGAAACTGGAAAGTACTGCAGTACAAAGGGATCTGGGGGTCCTAGTGCAAGAAAATCAAAAAGTTAGTATGCAGGTGCAGCAGGTGATCAAGAAGGCCAACGGAATGTTGGCTTTTATTGCTTACATCCTAGGGTCTTGAGGGAAGTGGCAGTTGGGATTGTGGATGCTTTGGTAATAATTTTCCAAAATTCCCTGGACTCAGCAAAGGTCCCGGCAGATTGGAAAACTGCTAATGTAACACCCTTATTCAAAAAGGGTAGTAGGCAGAAAGCTGGAAATTATAGACCAGTTAGCCTAACATCTGTGGTGGGTAAAATTTTGGAGTCTATTATTAAGGAGACAGTAACGGAACATTTCGATAAACATAATTTAATAGGACAAAGTCAGCATGGCTTTATGAAGGGGAAGTCATGTCTGACAAATTTGCTTGAGTTCTTTGAGGACATAACGTACAGGGTGGATAAAGGGGAACCAGTGGACGTAGTGTATTTAGACTTCCAGAAGGCATTCGACAAGGTGCCACATAAAAGATTATTGCTCAAGATAAAAAATCACTGGATTGGGGGTAATATTCTGGCATGGGTGGAGGATTGGTTATCTAACAGGAAGCAGAGAGCTGGGATAAATGGTTCATTCTCGGACTGGCAACCAGTAGCCAGTGGTGTTCCGCAGGGATCGGTGCTGGGTCCCCAACTCTTTACAATCTATATTAACGATTTGGAGGAAGGGACCGAGTGTAACATATCAAAGTTTGCAGATGATACAAAGATGGGAGGGAAAGTAGAAAGTGAGGAGGACATAAAAAACCTACAAGGGGATATAGACAGGCTGGGTGAGTGGGCGGAGATTTGGCAGATGCAATACAATATTGGAAAATGTGAGGTTATGCACTTTGGCAGGAAAAATCAGAGAGCAAGTTATTATCTTAATGGCGAGAAACTGGAAAGTACTGCAGTACAAAGGGATCTGGGGGTCCTAGTGCAAGAAAATCAAAAAGTTAGTATGCAGGTGCAGCAGGTGATCAAGAAGGCCAACGGAATGTTGGCTTTTATTGCTAGGGAGATAGATTATAAAAACAGGGAGGTATTGCTGCAGTTATATATGGTATTGGTGAGACCGCACCTGGTATACTGCATACAGTTTTGGTGTCCATACTTAAGAAAAGACATACTTGCTCTCGAGGCAGTACAAAGAAGGTTCACTCGGTTAATCCCGGGGATGAGGGGGTGGACATATGAGGAGAGGTTGAGTAGATTGGGACTCTACTCACTGGAGTTCAGAAGAATGAGAGGCGATCTTATTGAAACATATAAGATTGTGAAGGGGCTTGATCGGGTGGATGCGGTAAGGATGTTCCCAAGGATGGGTGAAACTAGAACTAGGGGGCATAATCTTAGAATAAGGGGCTGCTCTTTCCAAACTGAGATGAGGAGAAACTTCTTCACTCAGAGGGTAGTAGGTCTATGGAATTTGCTGCCCCAGGAAGCTGTGGAAGCTACATCATTAAATACATTTAAAACAGAAATAGACAGTTTCCTAGAAGTAAAGGGAATTAGGGGTTACGGGGAGTGGGCAGGAAATTGGTCATGAGGCTGAGTTCGGATCGGTCAAGGCCCTGTGGGTGGCGGAGCGGGCCCAGGGGCTGAGTGGCCGGGTCCTGCTCCTACTTCTTGTGTTCTTTAGATTTGAGGTTAGGATCAGATCAGCCATGATCTTATTGAATGGTGGAGCAGGCTCGAGGGGCCGATTGGCCTACTCCTGCTCCTATTTCTTATGTTCTTATGTTCTTATTAATGGCCTGGAGTTTCCGCTCGGTTGCGCAGTTTTTTTCGGCGCAATTTGCCCGAAATCGCTGTAACCAGCGCAAAAGGTTGTGGAATTTTAAGCGCAAATTAAGTTCAAGGCAAATCAAATTTCTGCAATCTTTTGCGCTGGTTTAAAAATCATTGTGCTCGGAGCAGGCCCCGCCCACAAAACTGGCCACGCCCCCATATCGAATTAATCACCATAACGAGTTTCTGCTAATTGTACTCGTTTGCAGGCCTTTGTGGAGGCTCTAAAAAATAAGTTGGTTCTTCTGGGCACAAGGATACTAATAGGCACGTTTTAAAAGCTTCAGAATATAATTTTTTAATTTACTAAGATACTGACTACTGTACTCCAATATAACTAGTAAATGTTTTGTATATTTTTTTAAAAGTCATTTTCAGTCATTTAAAATCAGGTTACTCACAGGTGGTGGAGTAGACACACTGATTAAAAATGCTTATGTCTTGTGATAAACCCATTTTCAGCTGTATTAATAAAGCTGCACCAAGTTACCACACTAAAATATATCACGGAATATTTTTTTGAAGCAAATTTCTTTTTTAAAAATTATGTTCTAAAACGCTGCCCAATCGTGCTGGTTCATGGCAGATTTTGCGTTTGCCGATATGCAAATGAGTTTGAGCAGAAACTCAAGAGAAATAAAACACTTCTCAAAACGGGCGCAATTTTGGGCGCAATTTGCACCCGTTTCACCGATTGCGCCCAAAGCGGAAACTCTACCCCAATGTGTTTGTATGGAATTTCTCCAGCTGCTATTTAGGCAGAGGCATTAACCCTTTTAAAATAAATAACCAATCTGATTGGTTCTGACTTTCCCACCAACTGATCTGATGTTTGACAATTTCCAATCCAAGTGAAATACACAGAGGCCTTGAAATTCTGCAGGGGTTCTCCCCGTCTCCCACTGGAATTTTGGTGGGAGATTGGCAGAAACCCCATAGAAATGGTGTAAATGGCTGAAAACAGCTGACCAATGATACATGGATTGAAACCATGACTGATGTTTTTTTTTAAATTGTGTTGGTTGTCTCCTGCAGTTGTGCAGGGACAAAATCTTCAATAATCGAAGAAAAAATATATAACAGCTTGCCTGGGTGCAGTTTTATGGTCGGTTGTGCATTTCTTTGTCCTTACTGAAATAAACTTCCTGATTCATATCTTTGTTAACCTCCTCAGCCTTGTCATCACTCCTACCTGTCCACTCCGAAATTCTTGATCACCAATAAGCTTTCCTCTGACCATTTCCCCATCTCACTTACCCCCTCCACTCCTCCACTCCAATTACCTTTACCTTCTTCCGTGGATAAAATCTCTCCCCAGCTCTCTCATAAATTTAGTCTTAGTCGCAAGTCCCTCACTGTTTGCTCTCCGACCATCACAACATCTCTGCTGCTGTCAACTTGTTAAATAGTCCCCTTACCTCTGCCTTTGATGCCCTTGTTCACAGCAAATTGATCATCATTTCCCACTCCAGGCATTTCCCTGGGCACAGCTCCCATCTTCACTCCTTCAAGTCAGAGGTGCTCAAACTCGTACCTGGCCTAATCATTTATCTCTAGGATCTGGTTCAACCATATGAAACATTGCCGTGACTTACTCTCCTTAGCCAAAACCACCCACTGCTCCAGGATCGGCAAGGACAACTGTCGGCACTTTTATCCATGATCACCCCCATCCTCAAATTCTACTCTCTGTCCTCTCTACGTTCACCTCCAACTCAAAGTGCAAGGGGTTTCTTCATCTCTAAGACTGAGTCTATCCCTGTGACTAGCTCTGACACTCCTTCCTGACCCCTCCCCACTAAGCCTGACAGCCCCCGTCGCCCACCTGCTCTAGCCTGAAATTGCTCATCATGTTTTATTTGGCTTCCCCCCCATTCCTCCCATGTCCTCTCTAAGCTCATCTCTTCCATGAGACCCACCCCCTGCTCCCATGATCCCCTCTCCATTCATCTCTTGAGTATTGAATGTCCCCTCCTGGCTGCCATATTAGCTGTCATTGTTAATACTGCCCAGCTTTGCCCCTCTTCCTTTCAAAACTGCCATAATCACTTCCTTTTCAAAAAGCCCACCCTCAACCCATCTGTCCTCTTGAACTGCCATCTTAACTCTAATCTTCCTTTCCTCTCTAAGGTGTTTGATATTTTATTGGTTCCTCTCCCCATGCCCATCTCTCTGAAACCTCCATATTCAAATCTCTGCAGTCTAATTTCTTCCCTTCTCACAGCACTGAAATGGCCCTAGCTAAAGTCACCTTCACTATCACTGTAGTGTGTTTTCGCGCTTTATCCTTCTTGACCTCTCCGTGGCATTTGACACAGTTCACCATGACACCTTTCCTCCATTGCCTCTCCCTGTTGTTCAGCTCCATGGGACTGCTCTTGTGTGGTGCCATTTCTACCTGTCTAAATGAGGAGAGTGTAACTCTACCAATAGATCTCCTCCCTCTCCCATGCTATCACCTCCGGGGTTCTCCAAGGTATATCTTTGGAACCCTCCGCTTCCTCATCTATATGCTACACTTTGATGACACCATCAGCAGGCCCAGATTCAGCTTCTATGTATAATACTGATGAAACCCAGCTCTACCTCTTTACCATATCTCTTTGAGCCACAACCACATCCATGCTGTCAGATCGTTTGTCTGACACCAAGTCATGGTTGAGACACTTCTTGCAGCTCAGCATCAGATAGACATATGCAATTGTTTTCAGTCCCCGCCACAAACTCCACTCCCTTCCATTGACTCTGTCCCCTCTTAATCTCACCCTCCACTCCCTTATCTACCCTTATCTATCTCTATCTGTGAAGCGCCTTGGGACAACTTTTACATTAAAGGGGACATAAATATAAGTTGTTGTTGTTACTTTTAGTTTACTTCTCCACACTGTAAGTCTGGCTATAGATCAAGTTTTATATTTTGACCCTTTATTTCTTGTTGGATTGTTTTTGCCCTGTTTGTTGGTGGGGAAGTGGGCAGAGAAATAAAGAATGAAAGAGAAACTCAAACAGGATATTGAAAATGGACCAAGTGCTCTTCAAATAAGATTTGTTTCTCGTATGTACAATATGCTTTAAAAGTAACAAAGGCTATTTTGAATATAAATTAACTAAATCAACTAATTTTGGGGGAAAACAAAATCCTAAAATTGTTTCAGAAATTAATGCGATGAAATAGCATAGTACTTTTGTAAGAAAAGCCTTCTACGGTCATATGGGACTGGGTGAGATGAACTCTTCACCTTTCACTCATCTAGGGACCAAGGGGTAGTTAATCTCTTTCATGAGAAAATTCCTATTCTTTTGGCAGAATTGGGACAGATTTATTGTTATTAAAAGCACAAATAAAGATCACTGCTGGATGTTTGTCCTCCTCCCTCCAACACTAATAACGCACTCATATCTCAGAAAATCCTTGGCCATTTCGGTGCATTCCTGCTGCTATTGTACCTGGAGTGTGAAGGCTGGAAATTAGGCTTGGAACTGGAACCCAAGAGGGCCACAGGGAGCACTTTAAACTTCTATCTGAGGGGGGGGGGCACTGACACTCTCCTTGGACCGGGCACAGAATGTTGAACATTGTGGCAGGAGGGTAACCCAACTGCCCAAGGCACAGGTGCCCACCATGCCAAAGAGGGAACCTTTCCCTAACAACAGAAAGTGCACCGGGATCAGTGGCGGAGGTTTCTGATGTGTATGATTCCGACATAATTGCAAGCATCGCAGGCCCACAGATTTTCAGGACAACTGTTGACATAGTGCTGCAGATTGAAAGTTAGATATTTTGATTGCATACTGAACAGTGGTTTGGCTGGATTTTCCCCCTGACCTAATGATGACCCCAGCTCTTCTAAAAGACTTATTAGAGACTGATGTGATGTGAAATAGGCATCAAAGATGTGTGAACAGCGGTCTATCTCTGGGAGCAGGACTACTTTTTTATTCATTACCACAGTCTCAGAACTTCTGTTTGGCCTGTGTGTGTGGATAATTTCAGATAATGCTCTAATGTCTGACATATTGCCCTCAACACATGTCCTGAACCATGGTACATGGAAGTCCAAACTGTGGGTCTTAGCAGGAAAAAGTTCTCCACCTTTTGCATTGTTAATGGAGTGTCTCTTGTTTCAAAGTGTGAGCAACCAATTCCCAATGAAAAGGTTACATTATCCAAATGAATAATTCAGATTTGAGCAGAAATAAGGAATGCCTCACACTCCCAAACTGGCAGAAATTAGTTCTTGTTATAATTAAATGCACTATTAAGTAAATTGCCTGAAAAGTTAGCATCCACACACTTATTATGCAATGTAAGTCAATGGATTGGCTGGCTAAACTATTGAGGAACTCATCCACGTGGAATAGGCTATCTGATTTCAATTGGGGTCATTGACTTCAGCATCTCTTGGTTAGGGACAGGAACATTGGCCAGAGTTCCTTCTCCTGACCATTATCCAGCAATCCCTACTAGAAGTGCGTGTGTGGATGTCAGGAGAGGATAGATCCAGGCTTGACTGTGACACCCCTTGCCAACAAAGCATTCACTGTCTAAGCTCAAGCATGAGGAATGGCCACTTAGGCAATGTACTGTAGAGTGCCCACCCTGTATGGAACCATACTCCACCAAGTAGTTAATGAGGCCTGATAACAAAATGTGAAATGGTCAGTGCGCTGGACTCACAGGCCAGGAGAGGCCTGAGGACCATCCTAAATTCGTCCTCGGGCTTCATTGTAATAAGTCTGGTGAGCTATGGGCATCCAGCAGCAGATAAATTAAATGCACTTGCTGTAATGCACAAAATTCAGTTTGGCAAGTCAAAAACAACAGTCAAACTGCAAGTCTCACAAATATGGCAAGTTAGCTTTAATTGGTAGAGTTCGTCAACAAACAGGCTGCATTATATGGGCGCTCAGCAAATCAGGAGCAACGCTGCAAAACATCATGGGAAATTTAAACAATTTGTAACATTGAAAGAGGCCAGTGAACACAAATAGTGTGACCGCAAAAAGGGAAGTAATCCTCCATGGAATCGGACGTTCAGCACCAAGTGTGCTGAAGCCTACCTTCCCAACTACATGACCTCATGCACTATTGCTGAGGGGCCAATCGGTAAATCAGTCCTACTGTCTTTTCAATGTTGGGAATACAGTTGAAGCTTAATCCAGACTGGCGGGGTGAAAATCTCTTTTAGTTGTAAAGGTCTTAAGTGAAGTGATTTTTGTGCATTGTCAACTGGATTCCAGTGATTGTGAGTTCTTATCACAAAACTACTAATTATCTTTACAGTATTAATTATCTCAAGCTACTGGCCTAGGACACATTAGAATCATAGGCCGGAATTTTCCCACTGCCGTGCATGCGGGATTGGAGGCGGGCCGGGAGTAAAAGTGGAAATAAATCGGTGTGGGTCAGGAACCCGCCGTCATCCCACCTCCACGCACCTTTAACTCGGGCGCGTTTGCCAGCGCGGCAGCGACCCGAATGGCAGAGGCGGGCGACCCAATTTAGATTATTCTAAGTTTGTTGTAACACCCTTAAACGTCTTTTTAACCAGCCCTTTGCAATTTCACTGCATGACCAGGGAAATCAGGCAGCTCGGGCACCACGTCTGTTAAGCTGAGGCAGAAGTTCAGTGGCCATTGATGCAGTTCATTAATGCACAGCATGGAAAGCACAATAAATACTGCCACCTGACATCTGCTTACTTTCCTAAGGGACATGCTGTTGCTGAGTGCATTTTCAGCACAGATTTAGGTTTCTAGAGGTTGCAAGTGTTTTCAGCAAATTTGGGAACCACTGTCACCTCATTGCTACAACCTATCACACCATTGAGATTGCTTCTCTGATCTGTACTTGACCTGCCATCTATTACATCAGCATGGGTGCCGGTTATACTGTCTCACCTTGGTCCTCAGAATTGGAGCACATTGAGTCACAACACCAGCAGCAGCAACAACAACACCAACAACCTTCTCCTCAATGACCTGATGCTCCACAGGACAGAGGGCATCAACGCAGGGCTGCACCGCGCCGGAGGTGATACCACCAACACAAGGTATACAGGCAAAGGATGAGCTTCCTCAACATGACTGAGCAGCAGTGCCAAAGGAGGCTCAGGCTATTGTGCCAGGTTGTCGCAGACATTTGCAGATTGCTGGAGCAAGACCTGCAGCCCAGAGGACCTGGTGGATAGGCCTTACCAGTGGCTGTCAAAGCCACCAGCACCCTCAACTTCCTTCCAGGGATCTGCAGCAGACATTTGCGGCATCTCGAAGTTGGTCGCCCACAGATGCATCACACAGGTCACTGATAACCTATTTGACAATTCAGCCAATTATATCAACTTTGCCACAGGTGAGGTCAATGTTACTGAGTGGGGGGTTGGGCTTTACCGCTCTGGCTGGATTCCCACAGGTGCTGGGTGTCATCAACTGCACACAGTTGGCCATCAGGGCACCCCATCATCATCCTGGAGTGTTTGTCAACCACAAGGACTTCCACTTCCTCAATGTGCAGCTCGTCTGCAACCACTGGAAGATCATCATGCATGTGTGCACCAGATTCCCTGGCAGCTGTCATGACTCTTTCGTCCTGCGCCAGTCAACCCTCCCTCAGCTCTTCACACCTCCAAACAGACTTTCTGGCTGGCTGCTTGGAGACAAGGGCTATACACTGAAGACTTGGCTCATGACACCTTTGAGGAGACCAAGTACTGAGGCCCAGGAGATATATAATGAAAGCCACATATCCATCAGATATGTCATAGAGCAGACAATAGGCATGCTGAAAATGCGCTTCAGATGCCTTGACAGATCTGGAGGAGCCCTTCAGTATGCACCAGCCAGGGTCGCCAGAATCATCAACGTCTGCTGCGTGTTGCACAACATAGTGCAGCAGCGAGGATTAGCGCTGCATGAGGAGCAAAGCACAGAGCGCATAACCTCTTCAGAGGAGGAAGAGCAGGAGGAGGAGCATCAGCTGGAAGATGAGGATGAGGAGCAGGAGGAACCTGAGGTCCAGATGCCACCAGCACCCAAACTCATTGCTGCCTAGGAGGCCAGGGATGGCCTCATCGGGGTCAGATTTACTTAACTTCCTGCAATACACCCATATGGCTGCCATATGCTGTGCCAGGTTCCTCCACCCCCCACAACAACATCATAAAGCATCCCTACAATGACCAAGCCATTCCTTTCACACTGATTACCATTGCTGGAGGTAACGTTATGTTTCACCATTCACTCCAACTCACTGAACCACTTCCAAAGTTGCACACAAGATAGGCCGGAAAGTGGTGAAAATAAATAGTTTTATATGAGTAATGGAACCTTAACAGAAACATTTATTTAAACACCCATGTGCTTACTCTTGTGTATCTACTTGTGTGTCATCTTTCTCTTACGCATGTTTCTACGAAGTGCAACCCCTGTGGCTTCAGCAGAAGTAGAGGCAGCCTGCTCACTTCTGTGCTGCGACTGCATAGACACTTTTGGCAGAGGCCCTCTGGGTTTTGCAGCCTCTGATGGCCCCGCCAAAGTCTGCTCCTCCTGCGACCGTGCAGGGGCAGACTCGGCCATCGCAATCCCGGGAGGCATCTGGGGCTCCGACTGAGGGAGAGGCAATGGGGGAGAAGTGGGAGCGCTTTGAGAGGAGCCCCCACTTCTATGTCCCCTCTCACCATCATCCCTCTCATGGGCCACCCGCACTTCACTGCTAGCAAGGAGCTGGAGAGCACCTTGCTGCACAGCACTGGGGCCAGTCTACGTTGACATCCATCCTAGACAGGAAGTCTATGAGCCTCTGCCATCTATTCTCCATAGATAGCATGTGCTCATGTGAGTGGCGCATTTGCTGCTCCATGCAGGTGGCCATCCTTTCCATGGAAGAGCCTACAGTCGCCATCGCCTGTGACACGGTGGTGCTCATGTTAGAGATGGACTCCTCCATTCTCTGAACATTTGCAGAGATCGCGGTTGCAAAACCTGTCAGAGCCTCCTGCACTTCTTGCTGCACCTCCAGGATCGCCCTCTTTCTGGATGGCCCCCGAGGCTTAGCGTCTGCATGCAGTTGAGCAGAGCTGGGAGTGTTTTGCACCCTCCGGTGAGGAGTCTCCACTGCTTTTTAAAAATTTGTTTATGAGGTGTGGGCTTCACTGGCAAGGCCAGCATTTATTGCCCATCCCTAATTACCCTTGAGAAGGTGGTGGTGAGCTGCCTTCTTGAACCGCTGCAATCCGTGTGCTGTTAGGTAGGGAGTTCCAGGATTTTGACCCAGCGACGACGAAGGATTGGCGATATACTTCTAAGTCAGGATGGTGAGTTACTTGGAGGGGAACCTGGAGGTGGTGGTGTTCCCATGCGCCTGCTGCCCTTGTCCTTCTAGGTGGAAAAGGTCATGGGTTTGGGAGGTGCTGCCGAAGAAGCCTTGGCGAGTTGCTAGGTGCATCTTGTAGATGGTACACACTGCAGCCACGGTACGCTGGTGGTGGAGGGAGAACATAAGAACATAAGAACATAAGAAATAGGAGCAGGAATAGGCCAATTGGCCCCTCGAGCCTGCTCCGCCATTCAATAACATCATGGCTGATCTGATCCTAACCGCCAATCTACTATCACAGAACCATCTCCTGAACCTAACAGAATCGGACACACGAAATAGGAGCAGGATCAGGCTACACGGCCCCTGGGCCCGCTACGCTACCCACAGGGCCATGACCGATCCGAAACTAGACTCATGTCCAAATTCCTGCCCGCTCCCCGTAACCCTTAATTCCCTTTACTTCTAGGAAACTGTCTATTTCTGTTTTAAATTTATGTAATGATGTAGCTTCTACAGCTTTTTGGGGCAGCATATTCCATGGACCTACCACCCTCTGAGTGAAGTAGTTCCTTCTCATCTCAGTTTTGAAAGAGCAGCCTCTTATTCTAAGACTATGCGCCCTAGTTCTAGTTTCACCCATCATCGGGAACATCCTCCCTGCATCCACCCGATCCAACCCCTTCACAATCTTATATGTTTCAATAAGATCGCCTCTCATTCTTCTGAACTCCAATGAGTAGAGTCCCAATCTACCCAACCTCTCCTCATATGTCCATCCCCTCATCCCCGGGATTAACCGAGTGAACCTTCTTTGTACTGACTCGAGAGCAAGTATGTATTTTCTTAAGTATGGACACCAAAACTGTATGCAGTATTCCAGGTGCAGTCTCACCAATACCTTGTACAACTGAAGCAATACCTCCCTATTTTTATATTCCATCCCCCTAGCAATGAAAGCCAACATTCCATTGGCCTTCTTAATCACTTGCTGCACCTGCATACTAACCTTTTGAGTTTCGTGCACCAGGACCCCCAGACCCCTTTGTACTTCAGTACTTTCCAGTTTCTTGCCATTAAGATAATAACTTGCTCTACTATTTTTCCTGCCAAAGTGCATAACCTCACACTTTCCAGTATTGTATTCCATCTGCCAAATCTCTGCCCACTTACTTAGCCTGTCTATGTCCCCTTGCAGATTTTTTATGTCCTCCTCACTCACTACTTTCCCTCCCATCTTAGTATCATCTGCAAACTTTGATATGTTACACTCGGTCCCCTCCTCCAAATCGTTAATATAGATTGTAAAGAGTTGGGGACCCAGCACTGACCCCTGCGGAACACCACTAGTTACTGATTGCCAGTCTGAGAATGAACCATTTATCCCAACTCTCTGCCTTCTGTTAGATAGCCAATCCTCTATCCATGCCAGAATATTACCCCCAATCCCGTGATTTTTTATCTTAAGCAATAATCTTTTGTGTGGTACCTTGTCAAATGCCTTTTGGAAGTCTAAATACACCACATCCACTGGTTCCCCTTTATCCACCCTGTATGTTACTTCCTCAAAGAAGTCCAGCAAATTTGTCAAACATGACTTCCCCTTCATAAAACCATGCTAACTTTGTCCTATTAAATTATGATTATCCAAATGTCCCGTTACTGTCTCCTTGTGAATGTTTAAGGTGGTGGATGGGGTGCCAATCAAGTGGGCTGCTTTGTCCTGGATGGTGTCGAGCTTCTTGAGTGTTGTTGAAGCTGCACTCATCCAGGCAAGTGGAGAGTATTCCATCATACTCCTTACTTGTGCCTTATAGATGGTGGAAAGGCTTTGGGGAGGCAGGAGGTGAGACACTCGCCGCAGAATACCTAGCCTTTGACCTGCTCTTGTTGCCCCAGTATTTATGTGGCTGGTCCTATTAAGTTTCTGGTCAATGGTGACCCCCAAGATGTTGATGGTGGGGGGATTCGGCGATGGTAATGGCGTTGAATGTTAAGGGGCTGTGGTTAGACTCTCTCTTGTTGGAGATACACATTGCCTGGCACTTGTGTGGCATGAATTTTAACTGCCACTTCTCAGCCCAAGCCTGAACGTCGTCCAGGTCTTGTTGCATGCGGGCATGGACTGCTTCATTATCTGAGGATTTGTGAATGGCACTGAACACTGTGCAGTCATCAGCAAACATCCCCACTTCTGACCTTATGTTGGAGGGAAGGTCATTGATGAAGCAGCTGAAGATGGTTGGGCCTAGGACACTGCCCTGAGGAACTCCTGCAGCGATGACCTGGGGCTGTGAGGATTGACCTTCAACCACCACAACCATCTTCCTTTGTGCTAGGTATTACTCCAGCCAGTGGAGAGCAGTCCCCCTGATTCTCATTGATTTCAGTTTTACGAGGGCTCCTTGATGCCACACGCAGTCAAATGCTGCCTTGATGTCAAGGGCAGTCACTCTCACCTCACCTCTAGAATTCAGCTCCTTTGTCGATCTTTGGACCAAGGCTGTAATGAGGTCGGGAGCCGAGGGGTCTTGGCGGAACCCAAACTGGGCATCAGTGAGCAGGTTATTGCTGAGTAAGTGCTGCTTGATAGCACTGTTGATGACACCTTCCATCACTTTGCTGATGATTGAGAGTAGACTGATGGAGCGGTAATTTGCCAGATTGGATTTGTCCTGCTTTTTGTGGACAGGACATACCTGGGCAGTTTTACACATTGTCGGATAGATGCCAGTGTTGTAGCTGTACTGGAACAGCTTGGCTAGAGGCGGGGCTAGTTCTGGAGCACATGTCTTCAGCACGATAGCCGGGATGTTGTTGGGGCCCATAGCCTTTGCTGTATCCAGTGCGCTCAGCCGTTTCTTGATATCACATGGAGTGAATCGAATTGGCTGAAGACTGGCTTCTGTGATGGTGGAGACCTCAGGAGGAGGTGGATATGGATCATCCACTTGGCACTTCTGGCTGAAGATGGTTGCAAACGCTTCAGCCTTATCTTTTGCACTCATGTGCTGAGCTCCACCATCATTGAGGATGGCGATATTCATGGCGCCTCCTCCTCCCGTTAGTTTTTTAATGGTCCACCACCATTCACGACTGGATGTGGTAGGACTGCAGAGCTTTGATCTGATCCATTGATTGCGGGATCGCTTAACCCTGTCTATAGCATGCTGCTTCCGCTGTTTTGCATGCATGCAGTCCTGTGTTGCAGCTTTCCGAGATTGGCACCTCATTTTTAGGTATGCCTGGTGCTGCTCCTGGCATGCTCTTCTACACTCCTTATTGAACCAGGTTGGTCTCCTGGCTTGATGGTAATGGTAGACTGAGGGATATGCCGGGCCATGAGGTTACAGGTTATGGTGGAATACAATTCTGCTGCTGCTGTTGATGGCCCACAGCACCTCATGGATGCCCAGTTTTGAATTGCTTGATCTGTTCTGAATCTATCCCATTTAGCACGGTGGTAGTGCCACACAACACGATGGAGGGTGTCCTCAGTGTGAAGACGGGACTTCATCTCCACAATGACTGTCCGGTGGTCACTGCTACCAATGCTGTCATGGACAGATGCATCTGCAACAGGTAGATTGGTGAGGATGAGGTCAAGTAGGTTTTTCCCACGTGTTGGTTCTCTCACCACCTGTCGCAGGCCCAAACTAACAGCTATGTCCTTCACGACTTGGCCAGCTTGGTTAGTAGTGGTGCTACCGAGCCACGCTTGGTGATGGAAATTAAAGTCCCCCACCCAAAGTACATTCTGTGCCCTTGCTACTCTCAGTGCTTCTTCCAAGTGGTGTTCAACATGGAGGAGTACTGATTCATCAGCTGAGGGAGGGCGGTAGGTGATAATCAGCAGGAGGTTTCCTTGCCTGTGCTTGACCTGAAGCCATGAAACTTCATGGGGTCTGGAGTCAATGTTGAGAACTCCCAGGGCCACTCCTTCCCAACTGTATACCACTGTGCCACCACCCGTGTTGGGTCTGTCCTGCCGGTGGGACAGGACATACCCAGGGATGGTGATGGAGGAGTTTGGGACATTGGCTGAAAGTTATGATTCTGTGAGTATGACTATGTCAGGCTGTTGCTTGACTAGTCTGTGGGACAGCTCTCCCAATTTTGGCACAAGTCCCCAGATGTTGGTGAGGAGGACTTTGCAGGGTTTACTGGGCTGGGTGTGCCGTTGCCATGTCCATAGCTGGTGCCAAGGTTGATGCCGGGTGGTCCGTCCGGTTTTATTCTTAGGCCCAGAAATTCGGGTCCCCAGGGTGAGTACGCGCTGCGTACTCACCCGTAAGGCCAACGAATGTGCCGTTTTCGCGCATGCACTGCGCATGCACTGGAAACCGGAACTTCTGTTCCCTTGAAGGAAGGGGTTCGGAGGTCAAACGCATGCGCCGGAGAGGCAGTGCGTACGCATCGAACTTCCGCTTTTTTTTTCAGGTTTCTCTGTGAGGGTAAGTCCCCAGCAGCTGCGCGTGGAAAAAGCAGGCGCAAGGCCTGCTTTTAACAAGGTAAGAGGTGAATTAAGTAAAATTGAAACATTTTTTCCACAGGTTTATCATTTTTAAATACTTTAAAGAAAGGTAAGTTTATTTTTAGCCCCGTTAAAAACTTTAATTAATTTTCTCAAAAATTTAAATTTTTGTTTAAAATAGTTAATTTATGTAATTTATAGTTATTTTAAAAATGTTATGTTTTTTTTTAAATTTATTTGAAGTTTTACTTAGGTTTTGGGGCCGATCTCTATTCATAGATTTGACAGGTCTTCCTGTCAAATCTATGAATGGAGATTCCCTGCTCCGATTGGCTCCCCATGGCCCACGTGACGCTATGAACTAGTTGCGCCCCTGGGATATGCGAGCACTGCACACCGGCAGCTGGAGGAGGCCCTGGATCGGAATCCCACACAGGCCCACAGCACAAGCGCTATGTAAGTGCAGGTCGGGGGCTTGCGCCGGCGGGAAGTCTCCGACCCGAATTTCTGGGCCATTTAATATTGTGTTTCATAGCGGTTTATTACAACTGTCTGGCTTGCTAGGTCATTTCAGAGGGCAGTTAAGAGTCAACCTCATTGCTGTGGGTCTGGAGTCACATCTGGGCCAGACCAGGTAAGGACGGCAGATTTCTTTCTCTAAAGGGCATTAGTGAACCAGATGGGTTTTTACGACAATCCGATAGCTTCATGGTTACCATTAATGATACTAGCTTTTTATTCCAGATTTATTTAATTAACTGAATTTAAATTCCCCAGCTGCCATGGTGGGATTTGAACTCCCGTCTCTGGATCATTAGTCTCTGTCTCCACCATCTCTTCTTGCTCACTTGTAACATCTAAGACACCAGGTAACAACACTACTCTATCTCGCGTGGGACCCACCAAGGTGTGCCTATCTGCGCTGGTGCTGGGTGCACTTATGTCTGGTTACGGTGCACCCTCAGAGGCTGGAGGCTCCTTTGAGGAGTCGTCTTCCTTTTCCTTCTGGACAGTGGGGGGTGGGGGGGTGGGGGGCGGGGTGGCGGCATCTCTTGATGGACCTGTGGGAGAGTAAGGAGATGATTTAGAAATGTCATCTCCAGAAGGGGTAACGACACCATTATGCATATGATGAACTTTCACTGGCTGCTGACATCAGTCACCATATGAGTGACTGCTGTATGCCATGTGGCTGTATGAGGTGTAATTCTTTCACCAGGTTGCTGAGATGTCCCCCTCTCTTTGTCTCCCACCTCCAGCTGCTCAGCAACTCCTGAGACATAAAGGGCGACCTCCTCTGCTGGAGTTAACGTGGCCAATGATGGAGGGCCACCTCCGGTTCTACCCTCTCCCTCTTATTGTGGGCTCTCTTCTCCCGCAAGGGGGGAAAGAAGAAACGTTTGAGTGAGAGTGATGGAATGTGTGTAAGGAATGGATGGGTTACATCTGTAGAGGGTGACTATGAGGTAGTGGGGTTCCAATGCCAAATAGCCTCCTTGTGTGGTGTTACTTGGTATGATTGCATTCGGATGAAGGTGAGTGTGAGGGGTGGTTAGTCAGATGGGGATGTGATATTGTAGATAGAGAGAAAGGGATGGGTGGATGTGCAAGATATGTTGGTGTGAGTAATGATGTGCAGGAGTAGGCTTGGGAAGGCAGAGTGATGGGGATGTGGTGAGAGGCACAGCAGGATGAAGTGGAGTGTGGCTTTGCATTCACATTTCCTGATCTAATGAGATCATTGAAGCACTTCCGGCACTGCACCCAGGTCCTCCTGACAACATCCCTGCTGTTCACCTCCTCTGCTATCTCCAGCCAGGCTCTTTTGGTCTTCTGGGGAGATCTCTTGCGCCCATCAGAAGGGAAGAGGACCTCCCTGCGTGCTCTCACTCCCTCCACAAGCATTTGGAGGGAGTCATCTGAGAACCTGGGTGCAGCCCTCTGCCTCTGTGCAGTCCTCTGCCTCTGTGCAGTCATGTGTTCAAGGCTTAGCAAGACCGAAATGATAAAATACAGTTCCTGCACACTCCTAGATGAACCTTCAAATGCAATGTGGCCATGGCACCTTTAAATATCCCAGCTGGAAATGAGTCCTTGATGATGTCATCAGACCCGCACCATCTAATAGGGCCGGGAAATGTGCAGGCTTGCCTTAATAGGAGCCATTAAGGGGAAGTCGTTCTGAGGAGTGGCATGAAATGAGGAATGGGGTCCTGACCCGCCATGCCGACTGCCTGAACCCGACCCGCCCAGGTAAAGAAAATTCCGGCTATAGAATCATACAGAAGGAGGCCATTCGACCCGTCACGCCCAATGGTCCCTTTAAGCTGTGCAGCCGCGCAGCTGTCGAGGTCCAAATGCAAAAAGACGCGCATGCGCGGAAGTTTGAATGGGCCGTTAAACTCCCAAAAAATTAGGGGGAACATTGGTCACGCCTGTACTGGCTCTTTGAAAGAGCTGACCAATGTAGTCCCACACACCAGCTTTTTCCCCATAACCCTGCAAATTAGCCCTCTTCATGTACATGTCCAATTGCCTTTTGAAAGTTCCTATGGAATCTGATTCTACCACACTCTCAGGTAGTGCATTCCAGATCATAACAACCCTGTGTGGAGAAATTTCTCATTTCCCCTCTAGTTGTTTTGCCAATTATTTTAAATGTATGACCTCTGGTTACCGACCCACTTGCCAGAGGAAATAGTTTCTCCCTACTTGCTCTATCCAAACCCCTTATAATTTTGAATATCTTTATTAGGTCTCCCCTCAACCTTCCCTGCTCTAAGATGTTGGACCTGGATCAATGATGAAGGGACTAGGCTATGTCCATGTGGGCAGATTATTTGAATTAGATATGTTAGGGAGAACGAGGGGGACATATATAGAAGTTATTTAAGTATAGAGTTAGATGTCAAGGGGTTATTCTTTTCACAGGTGTCACTGACCTTTGAACTAAGTTGCCAGCTTGTGCAGTGATTGCAGATTCGCTGCAAACATTCAAAAAGGGAGCTGGGCAGGTTCCTGGAGGAGCTGATATTGCTGTGCACAAAAGCTAGGTGGGATGTCAGGTGATGTATCTTGCAGTCACTGATATCTCCTGGAAATCATGTTTCATTACCTTTGGGGGTCGGAAAGGGATTTCCCAGAATTTTTACTTCCTTGAATTGGCCGAGGGTTTTTCTTTATGGTCGCATTTGTTTTGTCTTCCAAGAGTTTATACGGCTGGTGGTGGGTGGGGAGCACTGGGGTCCTGTTGCCTAGTTGTAACACGACTGAATGGGACAGACTCGATGGCCTTTTTCTGTCCATCTTTTGCATATATTTATATCACTTTTACCTGGGAAGCTCACTGATGAGGATGGAAGAAAGCTGCTGTAGGTCAAAGTGCATCAAGCACTCATTTATGGTAACTTTATTGAGCTCTAATTCAGTTTAGCACCTATATATAGCATGATACTGTGGTTAAACCAAGCTTTATTCATTCTCTTCATCACGATAAGCTGCTATAAGTGTGGTCTGGAGTAAGGCATCTATTTCCATAATAACAACAGAAAACGCTGGAAAAACTCAGCAGGCCAGGCAGCATCCGTGGAGAGAGAAAGAGAGTTAACGTTTCAGGTCGATGACCTTTCATCAGAACTGGGAAGAGCCGGAAATCAAATAGATTTAAGGCCAGGGTAAAGCTGGGAAAAGGGGGAGGGGATAAAGGAACAAAGGGGGAGATGAAGAGACATTAAGAGACATTAAGAGATATGCAAGGCTAGAGGTGGTGTTAATGTGACAGATTAAGGCTGAATGAAGTGTGAAATCCACTGGCAGAATGAAGGACAGCTGCCAGCTTCTAGGAGGAAAAAAAAAGGTGGGGGGGGACAAATAAAAGGGTGGATAAAATTAACACCACCTCTAGCCTTGCATATCTCTTAATGTCTCTTAATGTCTCTTCATCGCCCCCTTTGTTCCTTTATCCCCTCCCCCTTTTCCCAGCTTTACCCTGGCCTTAAATCTATTTGATTTCCGGCTCTTCCCAGTTCTGATGAAAGGTCATCGACCTGAAACGTTAACTCTCTTTCTCTCTCCACGGATGCTGCCTGGCCTGCTGAGTTTTTCCAGCGTTTTCTGTTGTTATTTCGGATTTCCAGCATCCGCAGTATTTTGCTATCTATTTCCATCTTGTTTCTTTGTCCCCAGTCACAATTTTGAGAAGCAAGCTGCATCATTGTTGATGATGTTTCACACATTCAGTTCAGTTTGAGTCCTTTCCTTCTCTTCTGGGTATTCTGTCCTCCTATGGACAATTGCCTGACAAGTTGACAGACATAATTAAGGGACAGAAAGTCATCGAGGCGCGCATTATGTGTCCCGGAAGGTGAGGCTCCCTATCGGGAATGCAATTTTGTTAAAGTACCCTTATAACGTGATTGCCACTTAGAAAAATATATTGCTCAACTGGAAATTATCAACTTGCCCCAAAAACAGAAAAGTGGATCAAATTTCAGGACACTTGAGTAGTTGTTCACCCAGCAACAGCAATGGGCTAATACGATAGCAAAATACTGCGGATGCTGGAAATCCGAAATAACAACAGAAAACGCTGGAAAAACTCAGCAGGCCAGGCAACATCCGTGGAGAGAGAAAGAGAGTGAACGTTTCAGGTCGAAACCCTTCTGTTGTATTAGATTTAGCCTTAATTAGAATCTGATTTAGCTAATGTTCGGTACAAAGAGGCCCATGCTTGTTCTAACAATTCGATTGGATCCAGAATCCTGGAAAGAGAACAAAACCCCTTACACATCGAGATATATATATACTTATTAAATTGGGATTTGGATGCCATTTCAGTGCACTCAAAGAGCATAAATTATTCTGTATTCTTCCAGCTAAATTGATCTATAGCAGAGTAGTTATTTATTTGGAATCAAAGGTGTCTGGGTTTGTATGGCATGGATATAAATTAAATACGTGTGCTCACATATAACTACAATTTTATATCCAGAATTGCTTCTCCTTTGTCACTGCCGACAATTTTGAAATAGTTACATAGCGACTTTTTGTCCCAAGCAGCTATGTTGATGTTTATCCTCCACATGAGCAATAATTCTAATCCCATGTGCCCACCCTATTCCCATATCCCTTTATTCCCTTTATTCCAGCCACCTATCTCACCTGTTCTTAAGTCTTGCCATGGTCTTTGCGTAACACACTCTGTGTAAAAAAGTTTCTCCTACTCTCTGTCTTAAATCTTTTATAACGCTCCTGTGAAGTGCCTTGGGATGTTTTACTGCCTTAAAGGTGCTGTATAAATGCAAGTTGTTGTTATTTTTAATCCTATATCAATGTCCCCACATTCTAGACCTGTCAATCACTGGAAACATTCTAGACCCGTCAATCACTGGAAACATTCTAGACCCGTCAATCACTGGAAACATTCTAGACCCGTCAATCACTGGAAACATTCTGCTTCTATCTATTCTGTCCTATCCCGTCATAATTTTAAACACCTCTATCAAATCACTCCACAAATTCCCCTCTTCTAACGAAGATAGACAGAATATTTCAAGTCTTTTTTTAAATTTGTACATTCTCAGAGCAGGCATCATCCCAATGAATTTGTGCTGTGTCCTCTCTATTGCATCAACTTCCTTCCTATAGTGTGGAGACCAAAACTGCACGGTACCCCATCTCGGGTCTTACTAAGGTTTTACATAGATTCACCAAATACATCTTGGCTTTTATATTCTGTACCTCCCTCCATAAAACTCAATATTCCATTAGTTTGTTTTAACCTTATCCACTTGAGGTGCTGCTTTTGATGTCTTGTTAGCCTGAACCCCTGAACCCCCTGCTCTTCCATATCACCCAGCCTTTCCCCAATAGACCTACATCCCCTACCTGATACTCCCAAATTCTTATATAAATCTCGAAAAAGCTTCATAATAATCAATGGCTTCTAGGGAAATAGAGAATGGTAGACACCTCACAAACATAAAACTCTTTATTCATAGTAGGTCTAATGGGAACCATCTAAACTGTAAGTTGAGGAAATGGAGAAACTTGAGACTTTGGCCTGGAATTCGCTGCAATGGCAATATTGGTGATGACGGCCATAAGTAAGACTGTTGTGCTCCCCGAATTCATGTCACCATCTGCTGAAAATATCATTGGGATGTCGCAGCGAGCAGAGCCAAGGATCGGGAGCGGTGCGGCCACTGGCCATCACTCCTTAGACAAATCACATTTCCGGATTCCGATGGACCAAAATAAACGTTTTTTATGAAAAAAGTCGGAGTTATTTTCAATTTTTTTAAGACCACTAATACTTCAAAAGAAAAACAGATTTGATAACCGCAGCTATGAGTAAAAGCTTGTTCGTTTTGCTGACATATTTGTATAGTTGTAAGGAATGGTCGATAGCGCCTCTGTACAGTCCGGGTTAATTTGAACAGGACGCTTAAATAGGAACTTTGTTTTAATGAACTATTTCGGGCTTTCCACAAGTGCGTGTTGTTAGAACCTTTGCAGGGAGCGGTCGGCCGATAATACCTGCTCCCTTCCTGCTGTGGAAGGCTCTTGTGGACTTATCCGTTGATTTATTTATTTTCTGTGGTTTCACTTTCTTACAGCCTGTCACCTCTGATAGATTAATGGTTGTAGCTTGTATGGGAAACAAAAACTCCCCAGATGCTGAATACTGTTGTCCACTGAAACAAATTCTTTCAGATGGTTTCCTGCTGCCTTTCCATGCTCGCACTCCTTTCACAGGGCTTCTTATATGGTTGGATTTTGAATTTTCCTAAAATTTGTTTTTCTTGGGCTGCACACTGTTCAAAATGGTCAAATCTTGCAGAAAAAAGAAATGGCAATGGATTTCATATAAAATTTTCTTTACTGTTGCACCTTTCAATAAAGTAAATTGCATGCGTCAATATCTCATGCATCAATGGCCCGTATTTTCCGATGCCAACAGGTGTGTACACACCCGTAGGGACATCGGAAATGCCGGTTTCAGGCATGCGCTGAAAACCGGCATTTCCGCTCTGTCAAGAATGCTCTTGACAGATCGGACGCCTGCCCTGGAAAAGGGCCTCTGCGCTTTCTGCAGAACCTCCGCCCGCTGAAAACCCTTAGAAATCTTACACCTGGTAAAAGCAGGCGTAAGGCCTGCTTTTACCAGCATAAGAGTTGAAAAAAGGAAAAAAACAATTTTTCACTCATTTATAATTTTAAAATACTTTTAAAAAAGGTAAGTTATTTTTAGCCCCGTAAAAAACTTTAATTATTTTTTTCAAAAAATTAAATTTTTGTTTAAAATATTTAATTTAATGTAATTTTAACTAATTTTAAAAAGGTGATGGTTTTTTTTTAATTTATTTAATGTTTTAGTGTCTTTTTGGGGTGATCTCCATTCATATATTTGACAGGTCTATCTGTCAAAAGTATGAAGGGAGATTCCCTTCTCCTATTGGCTGGCCTGGCCCACGTGATCCCAGGGACATTTGTGAACCGCCTGCACCCCGGGATACGTGGGCCCAGCGCATTTCGACTGTGGAGAGGCCCAGGAGCGGGAGTGTCCGGACCTCAGGAGCCCTCAGGTAAGTTCATAGATTTTTTTCGATAGGAGGCATCCGCACGCAGGAAGCTTCCTATTGGAAATTACAGGCCAATATCTTTACTTTGGGACTTGTCAGTTGTAAATGTTTATATTGCTGTATTTTTCTTAAAATGTTTAATTGTTGCACTTGTCTTAATAATAATAATTCCATCGTGTTGCCTCTCTCCAATTCCATCTCTCCTTCCTGGTTTCTCAACCCTTGCATTCAGTTTTAGGCCTGTTTATAGGCGGCAACAGTCAGCGACAATGAAAATCAAATTCAGTTTGATTTTAAAATGATAAATTAAATGGTAATTTATTGCTTTTGAAATTAATGAAACAGTTGTCAATTTGAGTGATCATATTATCACAATGGAACAAAAATACACATCTGAATGGTGTGGATGAAATAATTACAGGAGTTTGAACAAATGAGTGAAGGATTCATTATATATTTACCTACAAGAATCCCAGGAATGGATAATTGCTTTCAAAAAATGAAATAAGATTTGGTTTCTCTTATTAGTTAGATGCTGCAAAATGATTGACCGAATCAATGTCCTGATCAGCAATCACATTTTTTAGCACGTCATTCAGCTGCGGCTCAGTTGGTGGTACTCTCACCTCTGAGTCAAAAATTGTGGGATCGAGATTGCAGTACTGTTGGAGGTGCTGTCTTTCGGATGAAACGTTAAACCGTGGCCCCCTCTGCTCTCAAAGATGGACGTAAAAGATCCCATGGCACTATTTCGAAGAAGAGTAGGGGAGTTATCCCCGATGTCCTGGTCAATATTTAACCCTCAACCGACATCACTAAAACAGATTATCTGGTCATTATCTCATTGCTGTTTGTGGGAGCTTGCTGTGAGCAGATTGGCTGCTGCGTTTCCTACATTATAACAGTGACTACACTTCAAAAGTACTTCATTGGCTGTAAAGCGATTTGGGACATCCTGAGGTCGTGAAAGGCGCTATATAAATGCAAGTCATTTTTAAATGCAATCAGAGAAGTCACTCTTTAATCACACTGCTGCCAGGCCACTTAGACCATTATAGAAGATAGGAGCAGGAGTAGGCCATTCGGCCCCTCGAGCCTGCTCCGCCATTTAATGAGATCATGGCTAATCATCCAAATTCAGTACCCTGTCCTTGATTTCTCCCCATATCCCTTGATCCCTTTAGCCTTAAGAAATATATCTATCTCCTTCTTGAATATATTTAATGAATTGGCCTCAACTGCCTTCTGTGGTAGAGAATTCCACAGGTTTACCACTCTCTGGGTGAAGAAATTCCTCCTTATCTCAGTCCTAAATGGCTTACCCCTTATCCTTAGACTGTGACCTCTGGTTCTGGACTCCCCCGCCATCGAGAACATCCTTCCTGCATCTAGTCTGTCTAGTCCTGTTAGAATTTTATAAGTTTCAATGAGATCCCCTCTCATTCTTCTAAACTCTAGCGAGTATAAGCCTAATCGACCCAATCTCTCTTCATACGTCATTCCTGCCATCCCAGGTATCAGTCTGGTAAATCTTCGCTGCACTCCCTCCATGGCAAGAACATCCTTCCTCAGATAAGGTGACCAAAACTGCACACAATACTCAAGGTGTTGTCTCACCAAGGCCTTGTACAACTGCAGCAAGACATCCTTGCTCCTGTACTTGAATCCTCTCGCTATGAAGGCCAACATACCATTTGCCTTCTTAATCGCCTGCTGCACCTGCATGCTTACCTTCAGCGACTGGTGCACAAGGACTCCCAGATCTCGTTGCACTTCCCCTTTTCCCAATCTATTGCCGTTCAGATAATAATCTGTCTTCCTGTTTTTGCCACCAAAGTGGATAACCTCGCATTTATCCACATTATACTGCATCTGCCATGCATCTGCCCAATCACTCAACCTGTCCAAATCATACTGGAGTTTCTCTGCATCCTCCTCACAGCACACACGCCCACCCAGCTTTGTGTCATCTGCAAACTTAGAGATATTACATCTAGTTCCCTCGTCTAGATCATTAATATATATTGTGAATAGCTGGGGTCCTAGCACCGATCCCTGCGGAACCCCACTAGTCACTGCCTGCCACTCGGAAAAAGACCCGTTTATTCCAACTCTTTGCTTCCTGTCTGCCAAACAGTTCTCTATCCAAGTCAGTACCTTACCCCCAATCCCATGTGCTTTAACTTTGCACGCTATTATTTTCCAGTCTAAGTGGCAGCTGGTGTGAAAACAGGCATAAATCCAGCAAATCAGTGATTTCCATTGACTGTAATGGTGAGCGGATAGACAAGAACAAACTTTCATCGGCTTACGTGAGGCTATTGGCGGAACAACGCAAATGTCCCAGCAAATTATGGTGCAATGTAACTAATAGCATAACTCACTTACTCCATTATTTCTGGAACTTTTAATAATGGCCTAGATTTTGCTGCCAAAATAACAGTGAGTTTAATTGCTTGTCATTATTAATGTGTAAATCATCTAGCAACTTGTGGCGAGGAAGAGATACCCTTTGAATTGCAAATCTCCACAAGTTGCTGGATGATTTGTGTGGCTCCATTGTTAGCCTCGTGAAAATGGCAGCACATCATCAAATGTCCCATGCGTTTCATGAAATTGCTGCATTTTCACATTAATTGCCAATTGAACTCACCGCAGAACGTAAGGGCTGGAATTTAACAGCGTAAGTAACTTTTTAATGACAAGATTTATGTTCCTGCAATGCCACTCAATCAGACCGGACATGAAAGGGAACAATTAAAACTGTAGAGTCTCATTCCTACAGGTAGGAAATTGTTGTAGAGATTCTAAAATTTAAACATTGAAATGTTTTTTAAAAATTTACTTTTCCTTTCTGTCTCTCTTTTCTTTCTTTCTTAATCCAATCGTTCTTCCTTCTCTGTCTGCACCAGATTTGACTCTAATTTGCCCTATTGCCTTCTCTGTCATTCCACTGCTGCTTTCTCAATCCATAAATCTGATTGGTTAAGGAGATAGATGGTTGGTCTCATCGTTCACCAAGGTCCCAGATGCCCTATTGCCCTCGCTACGCTGTTATCAGCTCGCACTTCCAGCAACTTGCAGGGCAAAACATTTTCAAGCTGAAAGATAAAGAGAAAAAGTCTAACTAGCAGGGCACGCGGCGAGATGCCCCGATTCAGCAAAATGTGTGCCAATGGCACACGTGTTAATGCATCATTACTGTGGCATAAGTTTCAAGCAAATTCAAGCCCCTTATTTTATTTCTTTTATTTTCAATTGAATAAAAAATGTTGGTTAGGCAATTACTGAGAGTTACTGGATGCACACAAATACATGGTTAAACCTGCTGATCAAACTGTAGCTCACAATAATTAGTTTGTAAAAGCTAGGTTACTATTGACCTATTGTCTTAACTTTGACCTTATTGTGGATTTTTTTTCTGTGAATAGCTCTTCAACATTACACACCATGGTGCAGTGCTATTTTGTTTCTGTGATTACAGATTCTCTTAGGCATGTTGTAGAATGACACAGTCAAGGAGTAAAACAAAGTAATTAGTCCAGCTGTTATTTTATTTCTTCAGCTGTTGGTGGTCAACCACTGAAATCAAAACCTTATACTTCCTAGGTTTTTAACTGAGGATGAATGAACCATGTTTTCACTTCCATCCTACTGACATTACTATAGAGGCCTAGTCTCTGGAGGAAATTCCTGTCAAGCTTGAATCAGTAATTTTATATATTACTAAAAGAGACATGGCATTCAGAATGGTGTATCTAGCATACAATTTGAGTAAGTATTACTTAATGGGGAGCAAGTTGCTATTTTAAAAGCTCTCTTTGGCTTTTACTGACTTTACCCCTTTTGTTAACACAAGGCATCAAATTTGTCGCTACTTCCCTTCAATTAAGCCAATTTAAAGACCTCCATTATGAAGAACAAGCTATACGTTCCAGTAAGGCTTACACAGGAAGTGTGACGTTGACCAAAGTAAGTACTTCTATGTTCTTCCTTACTGAAAAATATATTTCTATGAATGCAATTACCCAATTTGTTTCCATCACATTAATGGAGCCAACTATAAATTATCCTTTTACCCAACTGTAACTGGTTCTCTATCAGCATTGATCTTATCCCTTTTTTCCTGTAATCTTTCCCATTTATCAGCCACGAATAATAAATAGAAAAGATGAGAATAAGCTGATTCCATATTTACTACATATTCAGCTATGAAGTGGTTTCTGAAATAACAACAGAAAGTGCTTGAAACACTCAGCAGGTCAGGCAGCATCGAGGAGAGAGAAACAGAGTCAACGTTTTGGGTCGAACCCTTTGTCAGAATTGGTAAGGGTTAGGGAAGAGAGGTTTTTAAGCAGGGGCAGGAAGGTGGCATCGTCAGAACAGATGCGGCGGAGACGGAGAAACTGGGAGAATGGAATAGAGTCCTTACAGGAAGCGGGTGGGAGGAAGTGTACTCCAGGTAGCTGTTCTGATGATGCCACCTTCCATACTAGTGCTTCCGGTATGTCTTTCTTTTTCCTCAACCGAGGATTCCCCTCTACCGTGGTTGACATGGCCCTCGACCGTGTCCGTTCCATTTCCTGCACTTCTGCTCTCACCCCTTCCCCTCCCTCCCAGAACCACGATAGGGTTCCCCTTGTCCTCACCTTCCACCCCACCAGCCTCCACATTCAACGGATCATCCTCCACCATTTCCGCCACCTCCAGCGTGATCCCACCACCAAACACATCTTCCCCTCCCCCCCCCCGCCTTTCAGCATTCCAAAGGGACTGCTCCCTCCACGACACCCTGGTCCACTCCTCTATCACCCCCAACACCCCTTCTCCTTCGCCCGGCACCTTCCCATGCAAGCGCAGGAGATGCAACACCTGCCTACCTCCTCCCTTCCCACCGTCCAGGGCCCCAAACACTCCTTCCAGGTGAAATAGTGATTTACTTGTACTTCTTACAATTTAGTATACTGTATTTGCTGCTCACGATGCGGTCTCCTCTACATTGGGGAGACCAAACGCAGATTAGGTGACCGCTTTGTGGAACACTTCCCTTCAGTCCGCAAGCATGGCCCCGAGTTTCCGGTCGCCTGTCACTTTAATTCTCCCCTCCACTCCCACTCTTATCTCTCCGTCCTCAGACTCTTACATTGTTCCAACGAAGCTCAACGTAAGCTCGAGGAACAGCACCTCATCTTTCTATTAGGCACTTTACAGCCTTCTGGACTTAGCATCGAGTTCAACAATTTCAGACTATAAATTGGCCCCTGTGTTTCTTTATATATATTTTTTCTCTTGCTTCCTCACATGGTAGCTGTTAATGTTGTTGCGATCATCATTCGCACATCATCTAGAGCCATCTTTTGTTTCTTAACTTGTCCCATTACCTCTCCTTTTGCCTTGCACTATCATCCCTTTTGTCAGTCAATCTCTCCTGCCTTCCATCCTATCACAGACCTTCCCTTTGTTCTTTCCTCCCCTCCTCCCTGCCCCTGCTTAAAAATCTCTCTTCCCTAACCTTTTCCAGTTCTGACAAAGGGTTCGACCCAAAACATTGACTCTGTTTCTCTCTCCTCGATGCTGCCTGACCTGCTGAGTGTTTCCAGCACTTTCTGTTGTTATTTCAGATTTCCAGCATCCGCAGTATTTTGCTATTGATGAAGTGGTTTCTAATCTCTGTGCTAGTTCGGTCACCTTATTTGGAAATATTCAAATAAGGATACATTTTTTGGGATCCCTGGTAGTTAAGTGGGTAAACATGTCACTTGAGTGGTGATTCTGCAACTTGGCATTCCCATCAATGAGTGACACTTCCTGCTGGGAGTATTTGATCACAGAATCACTTCTTTATTGTGGTACTGAGCCATATGGACCCATGAAGTTTCTGGATTTGATCACTGGTTTGTTCTGGGTTTGATAATCTCTGAATCAATATCGCTCATTTTACACGATCTCTCAAAATCAAAATAACCTCCAATGGATTTTCCTCTAGCACTGTGACTATGCTGAAAATGTGACGCAAACCCCATTTGTGTGCACAAACGGGATTTCTGCTGCAGTGTCGGTGAAGTCACAGCAGCAGCGCCGAGGAAATTCCAGGCCAATGTTTTGTTTTTTGCTTTAGTTTTGTAGAGTTTCATTGTTAGTTCTGCTGTCACAGGCAGACTAGCAAATTCATATTTAATATATGCCCAGCAAACAATTTTCTCATAATTTGACAAAAGTTCTCAGTGTAATCAATATTGGCCTGGATTTTGCAGTCAGCGGCGAGGTGATAGCGCTCACCGTTGACCTTGAAGAAAGCTGCCCACAAAGTTTTAGCAGGCTCTGTGGCGTCTATTTCCCCTTTTCTGATGTGACTTTTCATCTGGTGCCATCTATCTGTGGCGTCATCAAGCAGGCTGAGCAGCCAATCAGATTGAAGAATTCTCACAGACAGCAAACCAGGAAGTAAAACGTAGGTTTTATCATACACTTTTTAATCATTTTACAGAAAGCGAAACAAAGATTGGGATATACACATGGGATTAAGGTAGAAGCTGAAGTATCACAAACAAACTTTAAAAAATAAAATAAAAGTAATTTTTAATATTGAAAAAATCTGGAATTTTTATCATGGAATGGAGGGAATGACACTCCACACATAAATTTAGTTTTTCAGGGCCGGAGAGGTTGTTCAGCAGTAATTATGACTTAGTGTGATGTTAGAAACTCAGATACGCCTCATTCAACAAGGCTTAACTTTTCAATGGTTTTTAAGCAAGAATAATTGTTTGAGAGTGATGTAGTCCAATCTGAAACTAAGGTCTTCAATCTAAACAGAGGAAACTACAAGGATATGAGGGACAAGTTGGCCATGGTAGATTGGGAGACTACACTAAAATGTATGAAGGTGGACATACAATGGCTAACATTCAAGGAAATAATGCATAATTTGCAACAAACATATATTCCTCTAGGGCATAAAATCCCAAAAGGAAAAGTGATCCAACCATGGCTAACAAAAGAAATTAAAGCTAGTATTAAGTCAAAGGAGGAAGCTTATAAAGTTGCCAGAAAAAGCAGTCAGCCTGAGGATTGGGATCTTTTTAGAAATTAGCAAAGGGGGACCAAGAAATTGATAAAGAAAGGGAAAATGGAATATGAGCACATCTAGCAAAAAATATAAAAATGGATTGTAAAAGCTTCTATAGGTACGTGAAAAGGAAAAGACTGGTGAAGGTAAATGTCGATCCTTTACAGTCAGAGACGGGGGAATTTATAATGGGGAATGAGGAAATGGCAGAGAAATTAAATAAATACTTTGTTTCTGTCTTCACGGAGGAAGACACAAAAAACCTCCCAGAAATACGAGAAAACCAAGGATGTGGTGAGAATGAGGAACTTAAAGAAATTATTATTAGTAAAAAAACAGTACTGGCAAAATTAATGGGACTAAAAGTTGATAAATCCCAAGGATCGGATGACCTACATCCTAGGGTTTTGAAAGAGGTGGCCATTGGGATAGTGGACGCATTGGTTGTCATCTTCCAAAATTCTATAGATTCTGGAACGGTTCCTGCAGATTGGAGGATAGCAAATGTAACCCCGCTATTTAAGAAAGGAGGGAGAGAGAAAACGGCGAACTACAGACCTGTTAGCCTTACAGCAGTAGTTGGGAAAATGCTGGAATCTATTATAAAGGATGCAATAACTGGCACTTAGAAATTAATAGTAAGATTGGGCAGAGTCAACATGGATTTATGAAAGGGAAATCCTGTTTGACAAACCTATTGAAATTCTTTGAGGATGTAACTAGTGGAGTAGAGAAAGGGGAACCGGTAGATGTGGTGTATTTGGATTTTCAGAAGGCCTTCGATAAGGTCCCACACAAGAGGTTTGTGAACAAAATTAGGGCACATGGAATTGGGGGTAATATACTTGCATGAATTGAGAATTGGTTAACAGACAGAAAACAAAGAGTAGGGATAAACCGGTCTTTTTCAGGATGGCAGGCTGTGACTAGTGGGGTACCGCAAGGATCGGTGCTTGGGCCCCAGCTATTCACAATCTATATCAATGATTTGGATGAGGGGACTAAATGTAACATTTCCAAATTTGCTGATGATACAAAGCTAGGTGGCAGTGTCAGTTGGGAAGAGGATGTGAAGAGGCTTCAAGGGGATCTCGACAGGCTCAGTGAGTGAGCGAGAACATGGCAGATGGAATATAATGTGGATAAATGTGAAGTTATCCACTTTGGTAGAAAAAACAGAAAGGCAGAGTATTTCTTAAATGATGAAAGATTGGGGAATGCAGATGCTCAAAGGGACCTGGGTGTCCTTGTATATGAGTCTCTGAAAGTGAATGTGCAGGTGCAGCAAGCCATTAGGAAGGCAAATGGTATGCTGGCCTTCATTACAAGAGGATTTGAGTACAGGAGTAAAGAAGTCTTACTCCAATTATATAGGGCCACACCTGGAGTACTGTGTACAATTTTGGTCTCCTTACCTAAGGAAGGATATACTTGCCATAGAGGGAGGTTCACGAGATTGATTCCTGGGATGGCGGGACTGTTGTATGAGAAGAAATTGAGTAAACTAGGCCTGTATTCTCTTGAATTCAGAAGAATGAGAGGGGCTCTCATTGAAGCATACAAAATTATTACAGGGCTTGATAGGGTGGATGCTGGGAGAATGTTTCCCTTGGCTGGGGAGTCTAGAACCAGGGGCCACAGCCTCAGGATAAAGGGTAGGCCATTCAGGACTGAGATGAGAAGAAATTTCTCCACACAGAGGGTGGTGAATCTTTGGAATTCTCTATCCCAGAGGGCTGTGGAGGCTCAGTCATTGGGTATATTCAAAACAGAAGTCAATTGATTTCTGACTAGTAAGGGCATCAAGGGATATGGCGATAGGGCCGGTGAATGGAGTTGAGGCAGAAGATCAGCCATGATCTCATTGAATGGTGGAGCAGGCTCGAAGGGCCGAATGGCCTACTCCTGCTCCTATTTCTTATGTTCTTATATTCTTAATAGTGCGTAAAAAGTTGAAGTTCATGTCAAATCACTGATTCTGCGTTGATTGCACCTACGAAGACTGCAACACCGCACCCTGTGGAGGAGCAGGGTATTACTGACAGCAACTTCTGGATTTTTGCATTTAACTGTGCATGTGCGGACGCCAGAAGTTGCTGTTAGTTTTACACAGTAATGACGGCGAATGCTGACGTTTTCGCCGTCATTACAACTGCATATTCCAGGCCAACATTTCATTAAAGAGGGTATTATAGTACAGATTACTTGGTATTGTATATGGACAACTGAAAATGACTCTTCACAGAAGGCAGAAATATAGTTGCTTCGTGCATTTACCCTTGAGGGAAGCATGAGCTCTTGTGTACACTGATATGGGTGAATCGGGATATCATGAAATTTTCACACATTGCTGCATCTATGAATTCTTCCATCAGTGTCTGAATTATATTCAATCCACGTGTGAGACAAACACTAAGGCCGGAATTTTCTTTACCTGGGCAGGTTGGGTGTGGGCGGTCGTCATGGCGGGTCACGACCCCGTTGTTGCTTTCATCCCGCTGCTGAGATCGACTTTGAGCTAATGGGGCCTATTAAGACCGCCCTGCGCATAACCCGGCCCTATTAAATGGTGCGGGTCTGATGATGTCATTGATGGCTCATTTCCAACCGGGATATTTAAAGGAGCCATGGCCACATTGCATTTGAAGGTTCATCTAGGAGTGTGCAGGCAGCACACTGGTGGTTTTGATTGCTCCAAACAGTTGGAGAGATGACTGCACAGAGGCAGAGGGCTGCACTCAGGTACGCCGATGACTCCCTCCATATGCTTGTGGAGGGAGTCAGAGCACACAGGGAGGTCCTCTTCCCTTTGAATGGGCAGAAGAGGCTGCCCCAGGAGACAAAAAGAGCCTGGCTCCAAATTGCTGAGGAGGTGAACAGCAGGGATGTGGTGAGGAGGACCTGGGTGCAGTGCCGGAAACGTTTCAATGATCTCATTAGATCAGGAAAACTGTGTGCAAAACCACACCCAACTTCATCCTGCTGTGCCTCTCATCACATCCCCATCACTTTGCCTTCCCAACCTCTGCTCCTGCACATACCTTGCACGTCCACCCATCCTTCTCTCTGTATCTACATTATCACATCCCCATCTGACGAGCCACTCCTCACACTCACCCTCAACCTGATGCAATCATACCAAATAACAACACGCAAGGAGGCCACTTGGCATTGCCGCCCCAATCCATCATAGTCACCCTCTAAAGATGTAACCCATCCATTCCTTACACTCATTCCATCATTCTCACTCAACCTTTTCTTTCCCTCCTTGCAGGAAAAGAGAGCGCACAATAAGATGGAGAGGGAGAGAACCGGAGGTGGGCCTCCATCATTTGCCACCCTCACAACAGCAGAGGAGGCTGTGTTGGAAGTATCGGGAGTGGCCGAGCAGCTGGAGGTGGGAGATGGAGAGAGGGGAACATCTCAGCAACCTGGTGACAGAATTACATATCATACAGCTACACGGCATACATCAGTCACTCATATGGGGACTGATGTCATCAGCCACTGAATGGTCATCATGTGCATAATGGTATATGTACCCATTTTTCATTTGGCATATTAACTCATCGCTTTACTCTCCCACAGGTCCATCAAGAGCACCCCCCCCCCCCCCCACCACACTGTCCAGGAGGAAGAGGAAGACGACTCCTCAGAGGAGCCTCCAGCCTCTGAGGGCACAGCTTCAACAGACATGAGTGCACCCAGCACCAGTGCAGAGACGCACACCTCGGTGGGTCCCACTCGAGATAGAGTAGTGTTGTCACCGGGTCCGTCACAAGTCACAAGTGAGCAATAGCAGATGGTGGAGACAGGGACAGCAGTGGAGACTCCTCGCCGAAGGGCGCAGGATGCTCCCAGCTCTACTCAGCTGGATGCAGACGCTGAGCCTCAGGGGCCATCGAGAAAGAGGGCGATCCTGGAGGTGCAGGAAGAAGTGCAGGGAGCTCTGACAGGTTTTGCGACCGCGATGTCTGCAAATGTTCAGAGAATGGAGGAGTCCATCTCCAACATGAACACCACCATGTCACAGGCGATGGCGACTGTAGGCTCTTCCATGGATAGGATGGCCACCTGCATGGAGCAGCTAATGCTCCACTCACAGGAGCACATGGTCTCTATGGAGAATAGATGGCAGGGGCTCATAGACCTCCTGTCTAAGAGGGATGTCAACATAGGTTATCATGGCCCCACTGCTGTGCAGCAAGGTGCTCTCCAGCTCTGTGCTAGCAGGGAAGTGCGGGTGGCCCATGAGAGGGATGACGGTGAGAGGGGACATGGAAGTGTGGACTCCTCTCAAAGCACTTACACTTCTCCCCCATTGCCCCCTGCCCTCTCAGTCAGAGCCTCAAATGGCTCCTTGGATCGCGATGGCCAAGTCTACCCCTCCACAGTCACAGGAGGAGCAGACTTTGGTGGGGTCATCACAGGCTCCAAAACCCAGAGGACGTCCGCCAAGAGTGTCTAAGCAGTCGCAGCAGGGAAATGAGCAGGCTGCCTCTACCTCTGCTGAAACCACAGGGTAGCACATTGTAGAAGCACATGGAAGATAAAGATGACACACAAGTAGATTCACAATGGTAGCCACTTGGGTGTTTTATTCAATGTTAATGTGAAGTTTCCGTAATGTAAACATAGAAACATAGAATCTAGGAGCAGGAGTAGGCCATTCGGTCCGTCGAGCCTGCTCCACCATTCAATACGATCATGGCTGATCATTCAAATCCAGTACCCTGTCCCTGCTTTAATCCCCAATGTATTATCAACCATAAAAATCTTTATTTTCACCACTTTCCCACTTGGACAAATTTGTGTGCAACTTTGGAAGTGGCTTAGTGAGTTGCAGTGAATGGTGAGACATAAAGTTACCTCCAGCAATGGTGGTTAGTGTGAAAGGAATGGCTTGGTCATTGTAGGAACGCTTTATGGTGTTGGTGTGGTGTGGTGCCAGCCTGGCACAGCATGTGGCACCATATGGGTGTAATGCGTAAAGTTAAGTAAATCTGGCCATGATGAGGCCATCCCTGGCCTCCTGGGCAGCAATGTGCTCGGGTGCTGGTGGGATCTGGACCGCAGGTTCCTTCTACTCCTCCTCCTCCTTGTCTTCCAGCTGATGCTCCTCCTCCTCCTCCTCCTCCTGTGAAGAGGCTGTGCGCTCAGTGTCTTGCTCCTCATGCAGCGCTAATCCTCGCTGCTGCACTATGTTGTGCAGCGTGCAGCAGACTACGATGATTCTGGAGACCCTGGCTTGTGCATACTGAAGGGCTCCTCCAGATCTCTCAAGGCATCTGAAGCCCATTTTCAGCATGCCTATTGTCTGCTCTATGACACATCTGGTGGAAATGTGGCTTCCATTGTATCTCTCCTGGGCCTCAGTACTTGGTCACCTCAAGGGCATTATAAGCCACGTCCTCAGTGGATAGCTCTTGTCTCCAAGCAGCCAGGCGGAAACCCTATTTGGAGGAACGAAGAGCTGAGGGAGGGTGGACTGATGAAGGACAAAAGAGTCATGGCAGCTGTCAGGGACTTTGGCACACACATGCATGATGATCTTCATATGGTTGCAGACGAGCTGCACATTGAGGGATTGGAAGCCCTTGTGGTTCACAAAGACTCCTGGGTTATGATGGGGTGCCCTGATGGCCACATGTGTGCAGTTGATGACGCCCTGCACCCGTGGGAAGCCAGCCAGAGCGGCAAAGCCGAGCGCCTGCTCAGTAACACTGGCTTCATCAGTGGCAAAGTTGATATAATTGGCTGACTTGTCAAACATGGCATCGGTGACCTGTGTGATGCATCTGTGGGCGGCCAACTATGAGATGCTGTAAATGTCTGCTGCAGATCCCTGGAAGGAGCCTGAGACGAAGATGTTGAGGGCACTGGTGACTTTGACTGCCACTGGTAAGGCGTGTCCACCCGCTCCTCTGGGCTGCAGGTCTTGGTCGAGCAATGTGCAAATGTCTGTGATGACCTGGCGCAATAGCCTGAGCCTCCTTTGGCATTGCTGTTCAGTCATGTTGAGGAAGCTCATCCTCTGCTGGGGTACCACCTCCGGCGTGGTGCAGTCCTGCGCTGAGGCCCTCTGTCCTGTGCAGCATCAGCCGGTTGAGAAGGTTGGTGGTGTTGTGGTTGGTGCTGATGGTGTGCCTGGTGCTGCTGGTGTTGGGGCTCATCGTGGTCAGATTCTGAGGACCAAGGTAACACAGTATAAACGGCAGGTCTAGTAGAGATCAGAGGAGCAAGCTATCAATGGTGTGATAGGTTGTAACAATGAGGTGAGACTGGATGGCGACTTTGCTGGAAACACTTGCAGCCTGTAGAAAGCTAAATGTGTGCTGGGAATACAGTCAGCTACAGCTTCTGCCTAAGGAACGTGATCAGAAGTGAGGTGGTAGCTTTTATAGTACATTTCATACTGTCATCTAATCAGCTGGAGCAATGGCCACTCAACTCCCGCCTCAGGCTGACAGATGTGGTTCCTGAGCTGCGTGAATCCCGTGGGCAGCAAGGGTAATTTGAAAGGTAGGCTGAAAAAGGCACTTAAGGGTCTGACAACTACCTGTTAATGATTTGAATTAGGTCACCCACCTCTGCTGGTCGGGTCACTGCCGCGTTGGCAAACGTGCCTGAGGGAAAGGTGCATGCGGGCGGGATGACGGTGGGTTCCCGACCTGCTCCAACTTAATTCAAATTTCCCACCCGACCCGCCTTCAATCGCGTCTGCTCGGACCCCAGAAATTTACGGCCCAACACTTTGTCACTGAGCTGACCAATTATTTTTAGCATACGAACCTTGAAAATCCACAAACTAGGAGTCAAGTGTTATATCTAAACACAGTTTACATTAAAAATGTTACAATTCAGTGATACCTCTTGAATTTAACACACGTCAGGGTGGATTTTTGTCTTCACTACCTGGGCTGTAATCTGGTGGAGCAGATCATCCATCCTTTATAGAATCCTCCCGATTTTCATTCCATTGATTTCTATTGAAAATCGGGCAGGTGATCCGCTCTGTCTGATCAAGATGAAAATCCACTCCATCATTAATGTTCTCATGGTGTCTAAAGTTTACTATAAATTTGAGTTATTGAACAACATTGATATTATTTAGATGCATAAATTAGAATTTTTTCTTTGAAAATCACTGTAAGCTTAATCTGGAGAAGATGAGGCATTTATTTTGAAATATTATAGGGGATTGTTTTCTTCTTATAGACACCACAATGTTAATCCCATCATTTTAAAATATTTTTATTGGCATCAAGCAAAAAAGATTAATTACTTCAGTTTCTGCAGCGTGCATTTGTTACATGGGGCGGGGCGGGGGGAGAAATTGGAATCTTTAGTACCGGCTGCTGTTGCCATGAAATGGAGAAAAGACGGCGGCCAGCACTCTACTGTCAGCTGGTGGTGGATCCATCGGCCTGGGCCATTTTGGAGCTATCGGTAATGCTGCTGGTAAACACTAGCACCAGGGAAATTTAAATGACAGAGATCGTGACGTCAGTGAGTGTGTAACGCTCACTTGATGCCCGATCTCCAACATTGGATTTTGCCACTTACCTTATCATCAGCGCAGAACAATGACAGGGAGAGCTGTCGTCTACCAGCAGGAAGCAGGCTGCAGCGGCGATATTTAAAGGCACCATCCCCAGTCAATTTCACCTGACATGGAGCAGCAGTTTCAGTGGCTTTTTGCTACTTCTTGCAACTGAAACAGCTTTCTTTAGTTATTTCAAGTTTATTTGGTAACATGAAGTGTTGATTCAAGTGCAGAAGTCCCTCATTTTTTGTGAAAGGATTCTGCTCACAACACTTGCTCACAGTCCATGCCGGCTCTCTGTAGAGCAATCCAGCCAATCCCATTCCCCCGCTGTATCCCATAGCCTTCAAGTTTATTTCCCTCAAGTGCCTATCCAGTCTCCCCTTGAAAACATTGAGTGTCTCCGCTTCCACCACTTCCGTCTGCAGCGCGTTCCAGGTCATCATCACTCGCTGTGTAAAAAGGATTTGTCCTCACGTCCACCCTATATCTTTTGCCCAAAACCTTAAATCTGTGTCCCCTAGTCCTTGTACCATCAACTAGTGGGAACAGCCTTTCCCCATCTACCCTATCCAAACCTGTCATAATCTTGTATACCTCTATCAAATCACCCCTCAACCTCCTTTGCTCTAATGAAAACAAATCCAGCTTCTCCAACCTGTCCTAGTAGCTAAGATCCCCCATCCCCGGAACCATTCTGGTAAATCTCCTCTGCACCCTCTCAAGGGCCTTCACATCCTTCCTAAAGTGTGGTGACCAGAACTGGATGCAATACTCCAGTTGTGGCTTAACCAGCGCTTTATAAAGGTTCAGCATAACTTCTCTACTTTTGTACTCAATACCTCTATTTATGAAGCCCAAGATCCCATAAGCTTTGTTAACCACTCTCTCAATATGTCCTGCCACCTTCAGGGACCTATGCACATTAACTCACAGGTCCCTATGTCCATGCACACTCTTTAAAACTATGCCATTAAGTGTATATTGCCTCTCCCTGTTCCTTCTGCCAAAATGCATCAATTCACACTCCTCTCTATTAAATTCCATCTGCCACTTGTCTGCCCATTCTGCTAGCCTTTCTATGTCGTGTTGCAGTCGATTGATATCATCATCACTGTTTGCCACACCCCCAAGTTTGGTGTCATTGGCAAATTTAGAAATTCTACTCTGTATTCCAATATCCAGGTCATTTATATATATCAAAAAAAGCAGTGGCCCCAGCACTGACCCTTGGAGAACACCACTGTCTACCATCCTCCAGTCTGAAAAACAGCCATTTACAACAACTCGCTGTTTTCTGTCCTTAAGCCAATTCCTTATCCAAGCTGCCACTGACCCACCTATTCCATGAGCCTCAATTTTGTTAACCAGCCTTCTATGTGGTACAGGAAACTCTTTATTAACCGGCACCCAAATATCCGGAAATCTCTCTTAACCGGCAAAATTCTTGAGTAGGTAACCGGGGTTTTCCTTCATCTCTCGTTTAAAATTAACTTTAAAAAACCCCCCGAGGCGTTTGCCTTGTATCGGAGCGTGTAGATTGGGAGGGGAATGTGCAGCCCGGGTAGGCAGCGGACACGACAGATGGTCAGCTGGCGGTCCCCGGGGAGACGGAGCTCTGAATGCAGGCGCATGTCAATGTGTACGGGGCTCTCGTACGTTGGGAGATATAACTCTCCGTTATCCGGACTTTTTGATAAACCGGCACCACGCCGGTCCCGTCGGTGCCGGTTAATAAAGAGTTTCCTGTACTTTGTCAAACGCCTACCAAAAATCCATGTAGACAACATCCATTGCATTCCCTTCATCAATCCTCTTTGTTACTTCATCAAAAAATGTAATTAGATTAGTCAAACACGATCTTCCTTTTACAAACCCGTGTTGGCTCTCCTTAATTAGCTTAAACCTCTCCAAATGCCTGTTAATTTTTTCCTTGATTATTGTTTCTAAAACTTTACCCACCACTGATGTTAAACTGACCAGCCTGTAGTTACTAGGATTGTCCTTACACCCTTTCTTGAACAATGGTGTCACATTTGCCACTTTCCAATCCTCAGGCACCTCCCCCGCATCTAGGGAAGATTGGAAAATTATGGCAATCCGTTCCGCTATCTCCTCCCCCAATTCCCTTAGCAACCTGGGATGCAAGCCATCTGGACCAGGCGACTTGTCCACTCTAAGCATACCCAGCCTTTCTAGTATATCCTGTCTATCAATTTTCACCCCTTCCATTGCTTCTACCTTTTCCACTTCTACTGATATTTTGTCAGCATCCACCTCCTTAGTAAACACCGATACAAAGTACTCATTGAGTATTCTAGCTTTGCCCTGTGCCTCTAAGCATATATCACCTTCTTTGTCTCTAATAGGCCCCACCCCACCTCTTACTACCCGCTTACTGTTTACATGCCGGTTGAAGATTTTTGGGTTCCCTTTTATGTTAACTGCCATTCTACTCTCATATTCTCTCTTTGCCAATCTTATTTTCATCTTCACATCCCCTCTCAACTTATTGTATTTGGTCTGGTTCTCCCTTGAAGAATTCACCTGACATGCATTATACACACTCTTTTTTTGTTTCATCATCTTCTCTATCTCCCTCGTCATGCAAGGAGCCCTTGCTTTTGGTTCCCTTACCCTTCCCTCTTGTTGGAATGTACCTAGCCTGTACTTGGAACATCTCCTCTTTAAAGATCACCCATTGTTCCGTTACAGTTTTTCCTGTCAGTCTTTGGTTCCATTTTACCCTGGCTAGATCCTTTCACATCCCATTGAAGTTAGCCCTATTCCAGTTTAGAAGTTCCATTCTAGATTGTTCCTTGCTCCGCTCCATTGCTAATCTAAATCTTATGATACGATGATCACTCGTACCCAAGTGTTCTCCCACAGACACTTGGTCGACCTGGTCCACCTCATTCCCCAGCACCAGATCCAGTTGGGACAAAAACATATTGGTCAAGGAAATTGTCCTGAACACATTTCAGAAATTCCTCCCCCTCCTTTCCCTTTACCCTAGCATTATCCCAATCGATATTTGGGTAATTAAAGTCCCCCAATTTCACCACTCTATAGCTCTTGCATATCTCTGCGATTTCCCTGCAGATTTGCTCCTCTACCTCCCTCTCACTATTTAGAGGCCTATAGAATACCCCCAATAGCGTGATCATACCCTTTTTGCTCCTCAACTCTAACCAAATGGATTCTGTCCTTGTCCCCTCAAGAACATCCTCCCTTTCCAAAACTACAATGTCTTCCTTAATCAGCATTGCCACCCCACCTCCCTTTTTTCCTTCCCTATCTTTTCTGAACACCTTGTACCCTTGAATATTAAGTGCCCAGTCCTCACCGTTTTTAAGCCACGTTTCTGTTATTGCCACAACATCATATTGCCACACAGCTAATTGTGCTTGTAGCTCACCAACCTTATTCACCACACTTTGTGCATTTACGTACATGCATTCTAAACCCATTTTTGAATTTTTCGTAGTCTTTCTTAGTCTGCTCCTATCTAATATGGTACTACTACCGCCTCTAGTACTATCTTCTCTAGTACTATCCAACACACTCACTCTTTTATGCAACTTATTCTTCTTTTCTACTCCTATATGCTGGTGCCCATCCCCCTGCCAAGTTAGCTTAAACCCTCCCCAACAGCACCAATAAACCTCCCCGCGAGAATATTGGTCCCGGCTCTGTTGAGGTGTAACCTGTCCGGCTTGTACCGGTCCCAGCTTCCCCAGAAATGGTCCCAATGCCTCAGGAATCTAAAGCCCTCCCTCCTGCACCATCTCTCCAGCCATACATTCATCTGTTCTATCCTCCTATTCCTGTACTCACTAGCACGTGGCACCGGGAGTAATCCGAAAATTACTACCTTTGAAGTCCTGCTTTTTAATCTCTCTCCTAGCTCCCTAAACTCTGCCTGCAGGACCTCATCCCTCTTTCTGCCTATGTCGTTGGTACCAATATGGGCAACGACCTCTGGCTGTTCACCCTCCCCCCTCAGAGTGTCCTGCAGCCACTCAGTGACATCCTTTACCCTGCCACCAGGGAAGCAACATGCCATCCTGGAGTCACGTCTACGGCCGCAGAAACGCCTGTCTGCTCCCCTAACTATCGAATCCCCTACCACTATTTCTCTTCCACTCTTTTTCCTCCCCCCCTGTGCAGCTGAGCCTCCCGTGGTGCCGTGGACGTCACTCTGGCTGCACTCCCCAGAGGAACCATTGCCCTCACCAATACTCAGAACAGAATACTGGTTGGAGAGCGCGATGCACTCCGGGGACTCCTGCACTACCTTCCTGGTCGTCCTCTTCTGTCTGGCAGTCACCCATTCCCTCTCTGCCTGAATACTCTTAAGCTGCGGGGTGATCACCTCTAGAAACGTGCTATCCACGTAACTCTCAGCCTCGCGGATGCACCGCAGTGACTCCAGCCGCCGCTCAAGCTCTGAAAGCCGGAGCTCGAGTTGCTGTAGCTGGTGACACTTCCTGCACATGTGGTTGTCCAGGCTGCGCGAAGCGGCCAGGACTTCCCACATGGCACAGGATGTGCACTCCACGGAACTGAGCTGCCCTGCCATGCCTCTATATAATAGACTAAGAACTAACCCAGCAGAAATAAACTTAAAACTTAACAAAAAATACTCCCCAGCTACTCACCAATCAGCTCTTTCCCTCTAATAGGCTATTAACTAACTTACCAGAAATAAACTTATGAACTTAAAAAAAATACACTCATCAACTACTCACCAATCAGCTCCTTCCCTTGTGCCGATGTCACTTTTTTTACTCTGACGTCACTTTTTCAAAAACTACCTCTGTTGAGTTGCTGCCGCTCCTTTTAACTGCTCTGCTCTCGCTGTGCTCCCTCCAGGTCCGCTCCTTCCGGTCTCAGGCTCCTGCCGCTCGGGAATGCTCCTTTTAACTGCTCCGCTTTCGTGTGCTCCCTCCAGGTCCGCTCCTTCCGATCTTTCATGTAGCTTAACCTTGCTTGAACTTAAATTCGTTATTGTGTTTACCCATGACAACAATGACTACACTTCAAAATAATTAACTCACTAAATGTGAAGTGCTTTGCGATGTCCTGAGAGATCATAGAATCATAGCATAATACAACACAGAAGAAGCCCATTCGGCCCATCATACCTGTGCTGGCTCTATGAAAGAGTTATCCAAATAATTCCACTCTGCTGTTCTTTCCTCATAACCCTGGAATTTTTTCCCCTTCAAGTATTTATCCAATTTCCTTTTGAAAATTACGATTGAATCTGCTTCCACCACCCTTTCAGGGAATGCATTCTAGATTATAACAACTCGCTTTGTAAATTATTTTTTCCTCATGTCGCCTCTGATTCTTTTGACAATTACCTTAAATCTGTGTCCTCTGGTTACTGACCCTTCTGCCACTGGAAACAGTTTCTACTTACTTACTCTGTCAAAACCCTTCATGATTTTGAAAACCTTTATCAAATCTCCCCTTAACCTTCTCTGCTCTAAGGAGAAAAATATCAACTTCTCTAGTCTTTCCACATAATTTAAGCCCCGCATACCTGGTAGCATACTAGTAAATTTCCTCACCCTCTCCAAGCCCTTGACATCCTTCATAAAATTTGATGCCCAGAATTGGTCAGAATACTCCAGTTGGGGCCTAACCAGTGTTTTATAAAGTTTTAGCATAACCTCTTTGCTTTCGTACTCTATGCCCCTATTTATTAAGCCAAGGATCCCGTATACCTTCTTAGCAGCCTTCTCAACTCGTCCTGCCGCCTTCAAAGATTTGTGTACATATACTCTCAGGTCTCTCTGCTCCTGCACCCACTTTAAAATTGTACCATTTAATTTGCATTGCCTCGCTTCATGCTTCCTACCAAAATTAATCACTTCAGACTTCTCTGCATTAAATTTCATCTACCACGAGTCTGCCCATTTCACCAATCTGTCTATGTCCTCCTGAAGTTTGATGGTATCCTCCTCACACTTACTATATTTCTGAGTTTTCATCAGTGGCAAAGTTGATATAATTGGCTGACTTGTGAAACATGGCATCGGTGACCTGTGTGATGCATCTGTGGGCGGCCAACTGCGAGATGCCACAATTGTCTGCTGCAGATCCCTGGAAAGAGCCTGAGGTGGAGAGGTTGAGGGCGCTGGTGACCTTGACAGCCACTGGTAAGGCGTGTCCACCCGCTCCTCTGGGCTGCAGGTCTTGCTCCAGCAATCTGCAAATGTCTGCGACAACCTGAGCCTCCTTTGGCACTGCTGCTCCGTCATGTTAAAAAAGTTCATCCTCTGCCTGTCTACCCAGTGCTGGGGGTATCGCCTCCAGCGTGGTGCAGCCCTGCATTGATGCCCTCTGTCCTGTGCAGCATCAGGTGGTTGAGGAGAAGGTTGGTGGTGTTGTTGGTGCTGATGGTGTGCCTGGTGCTGCTGGTGTTGGGGCTCATCGTGGTCCGATTCTGAGGACCAAGGTGAGACAGTATAAACAGCACCCATGCTGATGGAATAGATGGCAGATCAAATATAGATGACAGAAGCAATCTGTCAATGGTGTGATAGGTTCTACCAATGAGGTAACAGTAGATGCCTATTTTGCTGGAAACACTTGCAACCTCTAGAAAGCTAAATCTGTGTTGAAAATGCAGTCAGCAACAGCACCTGCCTTATAGAAACATAGAAACATAGAAAAATAGAAGCAGGAGTAGGCCATTTGGCCCTTCGAGCCTGCTCCGCCATTCAATATGATCATGGCTGATCCTCTATCTCAATACCATATTCCCGCTCTCTCCCCAGAAACCTTGATGCTTTTTGTGTCTAGAAATCTATCTATCTCCTTCTTGAATATATTCAGTGACTTTGCCTCCACAGCCTTCTGTGGTAGAGAATTCCACAGGTTCACCACCCTCTGAGTGAAGAAATTTCTCCTCATCTCAGTCCTAAATGTCCTACCCCGTATCCTGAGACTGTGACCCCTCGTTCTAGATCCCCCCCAGCCAGGGGAAACATCCTCCCTGCATCCAGTCTGTCTAGCCCTGTCAGAATTTTATACGTTTCAATGAGATCCCTTCTCATTCTTCTAAACTCTAGTGAATACAGGCCTAGTCGACCCAATCTCTCCTCATATGACAGTCCTGCCATCCCAGGAATCAGTCTGGTGAACCTTTGCTGCACTCCCTCTATGGCAAGTATATCCTTTCTTAGGTAAGGAGACCAAAACTGCACACAGTACTCCAGGTGTGGTCTCACCAAGGCCCTGTACAACTGCAGTAAGACATCCTTGCTCCTGTATTTAAATCCTCTTGCAATGAAGGCCAAAATACCATTTGCCTTCCTAACTGCTTGCTGCACCTGCATGTTTGCTTTCAGTGACTGGTGTACAAGGACACCCAGGTCCCTTTGTACATCAGCATTTCCCAATCTATCACCATTTAAATAATACTCTGCCTTTCTGTTTTTCCTACCGAAGTGGATAACTTCACATTTATCCATGTTATACTGCATCTGCCATGTATTTGCCCACTCACTCAACTTGTCTAAATCGCCTTGAAGTCTCTTTGCATCCTCCTCACAACTCACAATCCCACCTAGTTTTGTGTCGTCAGCAAACTTGGAAATATTACATTTGGTTCCCTCATCCAAATCATTGATATATATTGTGAATAGCTGGGGCCCAAGCACTGATCCCTGCGGTACCCCACTAGTCACTGCCTGCCACCCCGAAAAAGACCCATTTATTTCTACTCTCTGTTTCCTGTCTGTTAACCAATTTTCAATCCATGCCAGTATATTACCCCCAATCCCATGTGCTTTAATTTTGCATACTAACCTCTTACATGGGACTTTATCAAAGGCCTTCTGAAAATCCAAATACACCACATCCACTGGTTCTCCCTTATCTATTCTACCAGTTACATCCTCAAAACACTCTAGTAGGTTTGTCAAACATGATTTCCCTTTCATAAATCCATGTTGACTTTGTCTAATCCCATTGATATTTTCTAAGTGTCCTGTTATCACATCCTTTTTAATAGACTCTAGCATTTTCCCTACTACTGATGTTAGGCTAACCGGTCTGTAGTTCCCGGTTTTCTCTCTCCCTCCTTTTTTAAATAGTGGGGTTACATTTGCCACCCTCCAATCTGCCGGAACTGTTCCATAATCTATAGAATTTTGGAAGATGACAACCAATGCATCCACTATTTCCATGGCTACCTCTTTCAGTGCTCTGGGATGCAGATTATCAGGCCCTGGGGATTTATCAGCTTTCAGTCCCATTAATTTCTCCAGCACTATTTTTTTTTACTAATACTAATTTCCTTTAATTCCTCCTTCTCACTAGACCCTTGGTTCCCCCACATTTCTGGGAAGTTATTTGTGTCCTCTTCCATGAAGATAGAACCAAAGTATTTGTTTAATTGCTTAGCCATTTCCTTGTTCCCCATTATAAATTCTCCTGTTTCTGACTGTAAGGGACCTACATTTGTCTTCACTAATCTTTTTCTTTTTACATACTTGTAGAAGCTTTTACAGTCCATTTTTATGTCCCTTGCAAGTTTACTCTCATACTCTATTTTTCCCTCTTAATCAATCTCTTGGTCCTTTTTTGCTGAACTCTAAACTGCTCCCAATCCTCAGGCTTGCTACATTTTCTGGCAACTTTATATGACTCCTCTTTGGATCTAATACTATCCTTAATTTCTTTTGTTAGCCATGGTTGGGCCATTTTTCCTTTTGTGTTTTTGCACCAGAAAGGAATGTATAACTGTTGCAATTCATGCATTCGTTCCTTAAATGTTAGCCATTGCCTATCCGCCGTCATGCCTTTTAATGAAGCTCCCTAATCTATCATAGCAAACTCACTCCTCATACCATCGTACTTTCCTTTGTTTAGATTTAGGACCATAGTTTCGGATTGGACTTCTTCACTTTCCATCTTAATGAAGAATTCTATCATGTTATGGTCACTCTTCCCTGAAGGACCCCACACAACAAGATTATTAATGAACCCCCTCGCATTGCACAATATCCAATCTAGGATAGCCTGTTCCCTAGTTGGCCCCTCAACGTACTGGTCTAAAAAAACATCTTGTACACACTCCAGGAATTCATCCTCCACAGTATTATTGCTAATTTGGTTTGGCCAGTCTATATGTAGATTAAAGTCTCCCATGATTACTGTAGTACCCTTGTTACATGCATCTCTAATTTCCTGTTTGATGCTGTCCCCTACATTACCACTACTGTTTGGAGGCCTATAGACAACTCCCACCAATGTTTTCTGCCCCTTGGTGCTTCTTAGCTCCACCCAGACTGATTCTACAGCTTGATTTTCTGAGCCAATATCCTTTCTCACTATTGCTCTGATTTCATCTTTTACTAACAATGCCACCCCACCTCCTTTTCCTTTTTGCCTGTCCTTCCTAAATATCGAATATCCTTGGATATTCAGCTCGCAGCCTTGGTCACCCTGCAGCCATGTCTCTGTAATTGCAATTATATCGTATCCGTTTACATCTATTTGCGCTGTTAATTCGTCTACCTCATTACAAATGCTTCGTGCATTCAGATACAGTGCCTTTAGATTTGTCTTTTTTACATTTTTAGACATCTTAACATTTTTTTGTACTATGGCCCTATTTGTCTTATTACCATTTTCTCTTACCCGGACCCTATTTGTTAGTGCACTCTTTTGTTTGTACGCTCTGTCCCTTCCTGACACAATCTGGTTATCCTTACCCCAATCACTTTCCTGCACTGCTTCCTTGTCTTTTCTCTTTAGCATTCTAGATTTCTCTCCACTGGGACCCTCCCCCTCCCCTCCTTTATTTAGTTTAAAGCCCTATCTACCTCCCTAGTTATTCGATTCGCTAGAACTCTGGTCCCAGCATGGTTCAGGTATAGTCCGTCCCAATGGAACAGCTCTCTCTTTCCCCAGTACTGGTGCCAGTGCCCCACAAATCGAAACCCACTTCTCCCACACCAATCTTTGAGCCACGCATTCATCTCCCTGATCCGATTGACCCTTTGCCAATTTGCTCGTGGCTCAGGTAATAATCCAGAGATTATTACCTTTGTGGTTCTGCTTTTTAATTTAGTCCTTAGCTGCTCAAACCCTCTCAGCAGAACCTCTTTCTTTGTCCTACCTATGTCGCTGGTACCTATGTGGACCACGACAACTGGATCCTCCCCCTCCCACTCCAAGTTCTTCTCCAGCCCGGAAGAGATGCCCTTTACCCTGGCATCAGGACTCACGATCTTGGCTGCAGAGAACAGTGTCTATCCCCCTAACTTTGCTGTCCCCTACCACTACCACATTTCCTTTTGCTCCCCCCTCTTGAATGGCTCCCTGTAACACGGTGCTGTGGTCAGTTTGCTCATCCTCCCTGCAGTCCCTGCTCTCGTCCACACAGAGTGTAAGAACCTCGTACCTATTGGACAAGAGCAAGGGCTGAGGCTCCTCCACCACTACCCCCTAGTTCCCCATACCTGCCTTGTTTGTAGTCACACCCACCTGTCCCTGACCACGGACCAAATTTGAATTAATTAATCTGAGGGGTGTGACTGCCTCCTGGAACACAGCGTCCAGGTAACTCTCCCCCTCCCTGATGTGTCGCAGTGTTTGAAGCTCGGACTCCAGCTCATCAACACGGAACCGAAGTTCCTCGAGCAACCAACACTTACTGCAAATGTGGTTGCCTTGGACCTCAATGGTGTCCACCAGCGCCCAAAAGTTGCAGCAGTAACACATCGCCTGCCCTGCCATCTCTAACATATTTAATTAATTAAGTGTTTAAGTTTTGAACGTTTAGTTTTTAATCCCGGCTCTTAATTTAAACCAATGCCCAAGAAAACCGAAAAATACTGACCAACCAATCACTTCCCTGCTTTCCTGTGATGTCACTCCTTGTTTTTTTTTCCTTAAATCACCTGCTCCCTCACCGGTCGGTCCGCTCTCACTGCTGCTCCCAATAGCTCGGTCTGGGCCTCGAGCCTCGGGCTTTATTTCCTCGCTCCTCCTTCGCCTGCTCCCTCACAGGTCGGTACGCTCCCGCTGCTGCTCCCAATAGCTCGGTCTGGGCCTCGAGCCTCGGGCTTTATTTCCTCGCTCCTCCTTCGCCTGCTCCCTCACAGGTCGGTACGCTCCCGCTGCTGCTCCCAATAGCTCGGTCTGGGCCTCGAGCCTTGGGCTTTATTTCCTCGCTCCTCCTTCGCCTGCTCCCTCACAGGTCGGTCCGCTCCTGCTGCTGCTCCCAATACAGCAACAGCATCTGCCGTATGAAAATGATCAGCTGTGAGGTTGGAGTTTTTATTGTACTTTTCATGCTGTGCGCGAATGAGCTGGATCAATGGCCACTCAACTTTCGCCTCAGGTTCACAGACGTGGTTCCTGAGCTACGTGATTCCCGTGCACATCCAAGGAAATTTGAAAGGTAGGGTGAAAAGTTGCTTAAGGGTCTGACAAGAACCTCATAGTGATTTAAGTTAGCTCACCCGCCGCTGCCGTTCGGGTCGCTGCTGTGCCGGCAAACGCACCCAAGGGAAAGGTGCGTGGGGGTGGGATGACAGTGAGTTCCTGACCAGCTGCAAGATATTTCAAATTTCCCACCCGACCTGCCTCCAATCGCGCTCGCATGGACCCCAGAAAATTCCAGCCAATGTTTCAGGTCGATGACCTTTTGTCAGAACTGGAAAAAGTTAGAGATGTAACAGATTTTAAACAAGGGTGGAGGGCAGGAGAGATTAAATGACAAGAGGTATGATTGTAGAAAGCAAAAGGAGATGGCAATGGGACAAGTAAAGAAACAAAAGATGAATCTAGAAGAGGGGTAATAACAACAGAAAATGCTGGAAATACTCAGCAAGGCCAGGCAGCATCCGTGGAGAGAGAAACAGAGTTAACGTTTCAGGTCTGGGACCCTTCATCAGAACTGGAAAAAGCTGGAGATGTAACAGATATTAAGCAGGTGCAGAGGCGGCTGTGGGGTGGGGGGGGGGAGCGTGGTTTAGGAGGGGAGGAAGGAATTGAAGGAATATACTGTGCTTTTGTAAGACGCAGGAAAGATAAAATGTTGCAAATGGGAATGGCAAAATCATACAGCATGAAAAATGGGGGCAGGGATTATTGTCTGAAATTGTTGAACTCGATGTTGAGCCCGGAAGGCTGTAAAGTGCCTAATCGAAAGATGAGGTGCTGTTCCTCGAGCTTACGTTGAGCTTCATTGGAACAGTGTAAGAGGCCGAGGTCAGAGTGGGAGTGGAGCGGAGAATTAAAGTGACAGGCCACCGGGAGCTCGGGATCCCCCCTACGGACTGAACGGAGGTGTTCCGCAAAGCGGTCACCCAATCTGCGTTTGGTCTCCCCAATGTAGAGGGGGCCGCATCGTGAGCAGTGAATACAGTATACTAAATTGCAAGAAGTACAAGTAAATCACTGTTTCACCTGGAAGGGGTGTTTGGGGCCCTGGACAGTGGGAAGGGAGGAGGTAAAAGGGCAGGTGTTGCATCTCCTGCGCTTGCACGGGAAGGTGCCAGGCGAAGGAGAAGGGCTGTTAGGGGTGATTGAGGAGTGGACCAGGGTGTCGCGGAGGAAGCGGTCCCTTCGGAATGCTGAAAGGGGAGGTGAGGGGAAGATGTGTTTGGTGGTGGGATCATGTTGGAGGTGGCGGAAATGGCGGAGGATTATCCGTTGAATGTGGAGGCTGGTGGGATGAAAGGTGAGGACAAGGGGAACTTTATCGTGGTTCCGGGAGGGAGGGGCAGGGGTGAGGGCAGAAGTGCGGGAAATGGAACGGACACGGTCAAGGGCCGTGTCAACCACAGTAGAGGGGAATCCTCGGTTGAGGAAAAAGGAAGACATGTCGGAAGCACTGGTATGGAAGGTGGCATCGTCAGAACAGACGCGGCGGAGACGGAGAAACTGGGAGAATGGAATAGAGTCCTTACAGGAAGCGGGGTGGGAGGAAGTGTAGTCCAGTAGCTGTGGGAGTCAGTGGGCTTGTAGTGGATGTTTGTCGAAAGCCAATCGCCAGAAATGGAGACGGAGAATTCAAGGAAGGGAAGGGAAGAGTCGGAGATGGACCATGTGAAGGTGAGGGAAGGGTGGAAATTGGAAGTAAAGTGAATGAACTTATCTAGTTCAGGTCCGAGAGCAGGAAACGGCACCGATACAGTCATCGATGTACCAGAAAAAGAGGTGAGGGAGGGGACCTGAGTAGGACTGGAACAAAGAATGTTCCACATATCCCATGAACAGGCAGGCATAGCTAGGGCCCATGCGGGTTCCCATAGTAACACCTTTAATTTGGAGGAAGTGACTGGAGTCAGAGGAGAAGTTGTTTAATGTGAGAACAAGTTCAGCCAGGCGGAGGACGGTGGTGGTGGATGGGGACTGTTTGGGCCTCTGTTCAAGGAAGAAACGGAGCACCCTCAGGCCGTCCTGGTGGGGGATGGAGGTGTAGAGGGATTGGACGTCCATAGTGAAAAGGAGACGGTTGGGGCCAGGAAATTGGAAACTGTTAAAGTGATGGAGGGCGTCGGAAGAGTCGCGAATGTAGGTGGGAAGAGACTGGACAAGGGGAGAAAAAATAGAGTCGAGATAGGAAGAGATAAGTTCCGTGGAGCAAGAACAAGCTGAAACGATGGGTCTACCAGGGCAGTCCTGTTTGTGGATCTTGGGAAGGAGGTAGACGCGGGCTGTCCGGGGTTGGGGGACTATGAGGTTGGCGGCCATGGAGGGAAGATCTCCAGAGGAGATGAGGTCAGTGACAGTCTTGGAAACAATGGCCTGATGTTTGCTAGTGGGGTCATGGTCCAGGCGGAGGTAGGAGGAGGTGTCGGAGAGTTGGCGTTCAGCTCGCACGGTAGAGGTCGGTTCGCCAAACAACAACAGCACCACCCTTATCAGCAGGTTTAATGACAATGTTAGGGTTGGATCGGAGAGAACGGAGTGCTGCAAGTTCAGAGGGAGGTAGGTTGGAGTGAGAGAGGGGAGCAGAGAAATTGAGACGGCTGATATCACGTCGGCAGTTAGCAATGAAAAGATCTAGAGAGGGTAAGAGGCCAGAGGGAGGGGTCCAAGTAGAACGAGATTTTAGAAAGCGGGAGAAAGGGTCGGCTGTGCGGGGGGAAGACTCCTGGCCAGAGAAGTGGGCATGGAGGCGAAGACGACGGAAAAAGAGCTCAGCATCGTGCCGAGCTCGAAATTCATTAAGATGGGGGCGTAAGGGGATGAAGCTCAGGCCTTTGCTGAGGACTGATCGTTCGGAGTCAGAGAGGGGAAGGTCAGAAGGGATAGTGAAAACACGGCAGGGGGTGAGATTGGGAGAAGGGGGGTCAGAGGAAAGTGACCGGGAAGAAGGTTCCGGAGGGAAGAGGGGTAAATGGGAATAACAGAATCATCAACAGGTGCCATCTGAAAAAATGGGGACAGAGGTTATGGCCTGAAGTTGTTGAACTCTATGTTGAGTCCAGAAGGCTGTAAAGTCAAACATGATTTGCCTTTCACAAATCTGTGCTGGCTTTCTTTTATTAACCCATATTTTTCCAAGTGCCAATTAATTTTGTCCTGCATTATTGTCTCACTGTTTCCCCACCACTGTCGTTAGGCTGACTGGCCTATAGTTGCTGGGTTTATCCCTCTCACCTTTTATGAACAAGGGTGTACATTTGAAATCCTACACTCCTCTGGCACCACTCCCATATCTAAGGAGGATTGGAAGATTGTGGCCAGTGCCGCCACAATTTCCACCCTTACTTCCCTCAGCAACCGAGGATATATCCCATCTGGACCGGAGGACTTTTCTACTTTGAGCACTGCCAAACTTATAAGTACCTCCTCTTTATATATTTTATCCTATCAAATTTCTCTACTGCCTCCTCCTTCACTGTGACTATGTGATAAGTTACTATATAAATGCAAATTCTATCTTTAACTAGTCAAGTAACAGCGAAATACACAAATCCAGCAGAGCACGGAATCTGTACATCCCAATTTATTGATGCAGCCAGTTTTGGATTTTGAACGAATGATTTATAGATCTGTAGCATTAGAACCAAAGTATTTTTATGGGTCTAATCAATCTCTTGAACACTAGAAGAAAAGAGTAAGTTACAATGCATTTTTTAAAATTATGTGCATTAGCTGCTTCTGTAGTTGGTATTGAAAATGTTTTTTAAATTAATTTCATTTCTAGTACTTGTCTTCTTTCTAATGATTTTTTTCAAATAACCTTGAGCTTTGCAGTTTTGCATCAGGGGGATGGAATTTAAAGCTGAGCAGTGCATCGGGGCCTTTTAACACTTTACTGCTCATCTATTTGAACTGCCGAGGGGCCGGGCACTGCTTAGCCGATTGATCAGAAAAGTAAATTGCAGTTGTTGGGGTGAGTGCTTAGTCTCTGGTGGAGCCTGCGCTACCTGATTGCCTTCTTCCATCAGCAGCAACACTAATCTGGTTAATGGAGCAATTGCCAAAGCGTTTAGCTGCTCCGTCATTGAACTAACTCCAGCTTAGCGGGTGAACTAATTCCCACCTGTTCTCTTGAATTTCACCCACCAGGAAACTGCTGCATCTTTTTCGAAAGGCACATTAGCAAGACATTAGCAGGTCTTAATAAACACAGCAATTCTTTAAAAAATGCTACAGAGAGTAGAGCAAAAGAGGGGAAAAATTGGTATTTAAAAATTATCTCCCCCCAGTTTCTTTTGCCAGTTTATAATGCCGCCTCAGCCATTGTTGTCATTATGCAAGAGCAGAAAACATCCCACACAGTGATTAAAACCAAAGCCTGTTAGTGTTCTGGAATAACTATCAGGAATAATATTTCTTATATTGGTTTAGCTTTGTCTTTCATTATCTGATTATACACAACATCAAATATTTTGGTTCTTTTGTCAACAGCTTTGAAACAGACATGCATTATTTTATTGTTTGACACGTATTCTATGAATTATGACTTTCAGATATTTTCCATTCATAGAATCATAGAATGGTTACAGCACAGAAGGAGGCCATTCAGCCTGTCGAGCCCATGCCAGCTCTCTGCAAGATCACTTCAGCTAGTCCCACTCCCCCGCCCTTTCTCCATGGACCTGCAATTTTTTTTCCTTCAGGTACTTATCCAATTCCCTTTTGAAAGCCACGATTGACTCTGCCTCCACCACCCTTTCAGGCAGTGCATTCCAGATCCTAACCACTCGCTGTGTAAAACAGTTTTTCCTCATGTCGCTTTTGGACCTTCTGCCAATCATCTTAAATCTGTGTCCTCTGGTTCTCGACCCTTCTGCCAATGGTAACAGTTTCTCTCTATCTACTCTGTCCAGACCCCTCATGATTTTGAACACCTCTATCAATTCTCCCTTCAATCTTCTCTGCTCTAAGGAGAACAACCCCAGTTTCTCCAGTCTATTCATGTAACTGAAGTCCCTCATCCCTGGAATCATTGTCATAAATCTTTTCTGCACCCTCACGAAAGCCTTCACATCCTTCCTACAGTGCAGTGCCCAGAATTGGACACAATACTCCAGTTGTGGCCAAACCAGTGTTTTATAAAGCTTCATCATAACTTCCTTGCTTTTGTACTCTATGGGCTGGATTTTCTCAGCCCCGAGGAGGCGGGTATGGAGGCGGGACTGCCGGGAAAGTTGCAGAATTTGGGGGCAGGTGGCCGTCCTGCCCCGGGTCCTGTCTCCTCGAGGCGGGAAAGGGATTAAAGCCTATTAACTGCCTGTTAACAGGTAGTTAACAGGCAGAAAATAGGATTATCCCAATTTTTCTTTCCGAAGTGCGGGCTTCCCGACCTCGGGGAACCCTGCCAGGGTGTAGGAGCCGAGTAGGAGGTCTGCGGTGGTCGGAGGGGTCTGAAAGTGCGATGTAAAGGTGAGTGATGGGTGCAAGTGTGGAGTGGTAAGTATGTGAGGTGAGTGTAAAGTGTTAGAAAATGTTCACTTACCTTTGTTTCTGCCTACAGCCTTCAGCCGCTGTGGAGCCGGAGTCCCGACATCTCCATTGTAGAGATCACAGACTGTCTGTTCCATCCTCCGATCCAACAGTCATCTGATTTCTACAAAGCAGAAAGGTTTGATGAGTCCTGAACACAAGGTCTCATCATACTACACAGAATGTCAGTATTTGACAGCTTCACAGAGCTGTCAAGCGATGACATTTCTTCTTTCAAAAATTCTTGACAGATGACACGTCATACGTTGACGTGCTCTGTCACTGACTTCCACCTAATTGGCCTGGTGAGCCTGCCAGGCGGGCTTAACAAGGTCAATCAGGGGAAGATCCCGCTGGTTGGCCAGAGGCTGATGGAGGCAGGACTGAAACCAGGCAAGTAGCAGTCCCGCCTCCAACATGGCTCCATTGAGAAAATCCAGCCCTATGCCTCTATTTATGAAGCGCAGGATCCCGTATTCTTTTTTAACTGCTTTCTCAACCTGCCCTGCCACATTCAACGATTTGTGCACATATACCCCCAGGTCTCTCTGTTTATGCACCCCCTTTAGAATTGTACCCTTTAGTTTATATTGCCTGTCCTCATTTATCCTACCAAAATGTATCACTTCGCACTTTTCTTGTTAAACTTCATCTGCCACGTGTCCACCCATTCCACCAGCCTGTCTTTGTCCTCTTGAAGTCTATCCCTATCCTCCTCACTGTTCACTATACTTCCAAGTTTTGTGTCATCTGCAAATTTTGAAATAATACGCTGTACACCCAAGTCCAAATCATTAATATATATCAAGAAAAGCAGTGGTCCTGGTCGTGATCCCTGGGGAACACCATTGTATACCTTCCTCCAGTCCAAAAAACAACCATTCAGCACTACTCTCTGTTTCCTGTCACTTAGCCAATTTCATATCCATGCTGCCACTGTCCCTTTTATTCCATGGGCTTTAACTTTGATGGCAAGCCTATTATGTGGCACTTTATCAAATGCCTTTTGGAAGTCCATGTACACCACATCAACCACATTGCCCTCATCAACCCTCTCTGTTACCTCATCAAAAAATTCAATCAAGTTGCCTTTAACAAATCCATGCTGGCTTCCCTTAATTATTCTACACTTGTCCAAGTGACTGTTAATTTTGTCCCGGATTATCGTTTCTAAAAGCTTTCCCACCACCGAGGTTAAGCTGACTGGCCTGTAGTTGCTGGGTTTATTCTTATACCCTTTTTTGAACAAGAGTGTAACATATGCAGTTCTCCAGTCCTCTGGCACCACCAACGTATCCAAGGAGGATTGGAAGATTATGGCCACCTTTACTTCCCTCAGCATCCAAGGATGCATCCCTTCCGGTCCTGGTGACTTATCTACTTTAACTACAGCCAGCCTTTCTAGTACCTCCTCTTTATCAATTTTTATCCCATCCAATATCTCAACTACCTTCTCTTTCACTATGACTTTGGCAGTGTCTTCTTCCTTGGTAAAGACAGTTGCAAAGTACTCATTTAGGGGGAAAAATTCAGTCGGTTGCGCCTCCCGTTAGCGCCTTAAGAGGGCGCTAATGGGGCGCAAAGCAACTAGCGCCCGGGCGCGGTGACGTTTGCGCCGCTCACAAAATTAACTAGACATTTTGTGGCGGCGCTAAACACTATCGCCACGATCTCCTGCGCCGGCAGATCGTGACGTCAGTCGAGTGCGCAATGCCCTGGTAGCGCCCTGGAGCGGATATTGAGTGGTGCCCCCTGCCTTATCGCCTGCCGCTAGCAATGACAGGTTGAGGGGAGCGTTTTGCAGTCAGGAAGGGACTGGGGGAGCGCTATTTAAAGGCGACCGCTTCCTGCCTTTTATTGTTGGTGACATTTTTGAACCACGCATTCTGAGAGAGAGAGAGACTTCTGGAGAGATTCAATGCTGTGTGAATGAGTTTTGGGTACTGAGCAGCACTTTGCAGGTTCATTTTGACTTGCCCTTCCTTGTATCGATTTAGAAGAGACTGTGGGGGCTACACTCTGAGCTCTTTCCCTGGTGCTCTCCATTGTTCTTTCCAGCAGATTTGATGTACAAGTCTCTCCAGGCTGAGATTCAAGGCTGCAATGAGCAGGATGTGGATGGAAAGCAAGATCACCCCTCCCCTTTAAGAACTGGCCGGCGCCATTGTGTGTGTGTTCCATTGCTGACTGACATCACATGAGCTTCGCTAGCGCTCTGAGTTAGCGCCTCGCTCCTCGGCCTTTGCACCTTAAGACAGGTGTGAAGCGCCTGATTTAGTGCTCCAATCACCTCCAGGGGCGATAAAAGTAAAGTTTGCAGTCGGAGGCGATAATTAGCGCCAGGCGCTAATCTTTGCGCCTGGCCGATAATTGCGCCCCAAATGGGGCAATACTGAATTTCTCCCCCTTAGTACCTCAGCAATGCCCTCTGCCTCCATGCGTAGGTCTCCTTTTTGGTCCCTAATCTGCCCCACCCCTCCTCTTACTACCTGTTTAATTTTTATATGCCTATAGAAGACTTTTGGATTTCTTTTTATGTTAGAAACATAGAAACATAGAACAGTACAGCACAGTACAGGCCCTTCGGCCCTCGATGTTGTGCCGAGCATTGTCCGAGACCAAGATCAAGCTATCACACTCCCTATCACTCTGGTGTGCTCCATGTGCTTATCCAATAACCGCTTGAAAGTTCCTAAAGTGTCCGACTTCACTATCACAGCAGGCAGTCCATTCCACACCCCAACCACTCTCTGAGTAAAGCTGCCAGTTTATTCTCATACATCCTCTTTGCCCCTCTTATTTCATTTTTCACTTCCCCTCTGAACTTTCTGTATTCAGCCTGGTTCTCACTTGTATTTTCAACCTGACATCTGTCATATGCCCATTTTTTCTGCTTTATCGTACTCTCTATCTCTTTCATCATCCAGGGATCTCTGGCTTTGGTAGCCCTACCTTTCCCCCTTGTGGGAATGTACCTCGACTGTACCCGAACCATCTCTTTAAAGGCAGCCCCTTGTTCGATTACAGTTTTGCCTGCCAATCTTTGATTCCAATTTACCCAGGCCAGCTCCGTTCTCAACCCACTGAAATTGGCCCTCCTCCAATTAAATATTTTGACTCTAGATTGCTCCCTGTCCTTTTCCATAGCTAATCTAAACCTTATGATACTATGATCACTGTTCCCTAAATGTTCCCCTGCTGAAACTTGCTCTACTTGACCCACTTCATTTTCCAGACCCAGATCCAGCAATGCCTCCTTCCTCATTGGGCCAGAAATGTACTGATCAGGAAAGTTCTCCTGAAAACACTTCAAAAATTCTTGCCCCTCTCTGCCCTTAACACTATCACTATCCCAGTCTATATTAGGATAATTGAAGACCCCCATTATCACTACTCTATAGTTCTTGCACCTCTCTGTAATTTCCCTGCAAATTTACTTCTCTATATCCTTCCCACTTGTTGGTGGCCTATAGAATATTTAAGAAAGGAGGGAGACAGAAAGCAGGAAACTATAGACCAGTTAGCCTAAAATCTGTCGTTGGGAAAATGCTGGAGTCCTTCATTAAGGAAGCAGTAGCAGGGCATTTGGAAAATCAAAATGCAGTCAAGCAGAGTCAGCATGGTTTTATGAAAGGGAATTCATGTTTAACAAATTATCTGGAGTTCTTTGAGGATGTAACGAGCAGGGTGGACAAAGGTGAGCCAGTGGATGTGGTGTATTTGGATTTCCAGAAGGCATTCGATAAGGTGCCACATAAAAGGTTACTGCATAAGATAAGAGCTCATGGAGTTGGGGGTAATATATTAGCATGGATAGAGAATTGGCTAACTAACAGAAAGCAGAGAGTCGGGATAAATGGGTCATTTTCCAGTTGGCAAACAGTAACTAGTGGGGTGCCACAGGGATCGGTGCTGGGGCCCCAACTATTTAGAATCTACATTAATGACTTGGATGAAGGGACCGAGTGTAATGTAGTCAAGTTTGCGGATGATACAAAGATGGGTGGGAAAGCAAGTTGTGCAGAGGACTCAAAGAATCTCCAAAGGGATATAGACAGGCTAAGTGAGTGGGCAAACATTTGGCAGATGGAGTATAATGTGGGAAAGTGCGAGGTTATCCACTTTGGCAGGAAGAATAAAAAAGCAAATTATTATTTAAATGGAGAGAGATTACAAAATGCTACAGTTCAGCGGGACCTGAGGATCCTTGTGCATGAAACACAAAAAGTTAGCATGCAGGTACAGCAAGTAATCAAAAAGGCAAATGGAATGTTGGCCTTTATTGCAAGGGGGTTGGAGTATAAAAGCAGGGAAATCCTGCTACAACTGTACAGGGTATTGGTGAGACCACACCTTGAGTACTGCGTACAGTTTTGGTCTCCTTATTTAAGGAAGAATATACTTGCATTGGAGGCAGTTCAGAGACGATTCACTAGGTTAATTCCAGAGATGAGGGGGCTGACTTATGAGGAAAGTTTGAGCAGGTTGGGCCTATACTCACTGGAATTTAAAAGAATGAGAGGTGTACTTATTGAAACATATAAGATACTGAGGGGGCTCGACAGGGTAGATGCAGAGAGGATGTTTCCCCTCGTGGGGAAATCTAGAACTCGGGGGAATAGTTTCAGAATAATAGGTCGCCCTTTTAGAACTGAGATGAGGAGGAATTTCTTCTCTCAGAGGGTCGTAAATCTGTGGAATTCTCTGCCCCAGAGAGCTGTGGAGGCTGGGTCATTAAATACATTTAAGGTGGAGATAGACAGATTTTTGCAAGATAAGGGAGTGAAGGGTTATGGGGAGCGGGCAGGGAAGTGGCGTTGAGCTCAAGATCAGCCATGATCTTATTGAATGGCGGAGAAGGCTTGAGGGGCCAAGTGGCCTATCCCTGCTCCTATTTCTTATGTTCTTAGAATACACCTAGCAGTGTACTGGCACCTCTATTGTTTCTTAACTCTAACCATATAAATTCTGTCCTTGACACCTGCAGGACATGCTCTATCTCCAGCACTGTAACATTCTCCTTAACCAATACTGCCACCCCACCTCCTTTCTTTCCTTCCCTATCGTTCCTGAACACCTCATGTCCAGGAATATTTAGTACCCAATACTGCCCTTTTTTGAGCCAGGTCTCCGTTATCGCCACAACATCATATTCCCATGTGACTATTTGTGTCTGCAGCTCACCATCCTTATTTACCACGCTTTGTGCGTTTACACACATGCACTGTAAATCTATGTTAGACCTTCTTGTATTCTCTCTTAGTCTGACCCCACCTAATACCGTTTTGGAGCAGAAATTGATTATAGCCCAGGAATGGACGGTAACTTCAGAAAAGTTTGAGATTGAGCGCCAGGCGGTAATGAATCACGCTGCATGCAAAATTAAGTATCATCACTCAAAGAAAGGATTAGAGCACTAAATCAAGCGCTAATGGCCTAGCTCAGTGGCGCTACACTCAAAGCGCTAACCAATATCAGGTGTAGTCTAATCACAAGTCATCATTGCCATCGGCTCTTTCCAGTTCTTAAAGGGGAGGTTCATTGATGCTGCAGAACCTCATTCTCAGGATTGCTGGCTGTGAACCTGTGTCAGCAAGCAGGAGCAGGCCATGCCCAAGGAGCCGAACGAATCAAGCAGGTGACATGATGACAGATCCACGCCCAGGGAGAGAGCCCGCAGTTTTTCGGACCAAGCATTGGAGGAGTTGGTGTCCACTGTGGAGAGACGGAGGGCGGTACTCTACCCGGCAAATGGCAGAAGTCTTCCGTGCTATGTGGAGGGAGGTAGCCCAGCATGTCTCGGGCATCACTGTGGTCCCCAGGACCCACACACAGTGCAGGAAGAAATTTAACGACCTCACTCGGGTGGTCAGGGTGAGTCAATTCCTCAACAAATGCTACATACCACCGTCTGAACCACAGTCTGCACACACTGTCCAAAGCACCACATCCCCAGCACTCACCCAGCAACAATCTCCACCTACCAACACTCACACCCACATCTCACACCTTGCACACAATCACAGCTATTCAACTATGGCAGGCACATCACCCAAACACATTGCTCCACACTCACTCACACACATTCCTTTCTCTTGCAGCCAAGGTGGCTCACAACAGGAGGGAGCAGGAGCGCACAGGCAGGGGACAAGCTGACACCCAGCCACTGTCTGCGCTGGAAAATAGAGTGCTGGAGATTATTGGGTGGCAGGTGTCGGGCGCCGTGGCCACCGGCGACGTTGACCCCCTTGGGGACAACAACGGTGGCCCTGAATTTGCGGTCAGAGGCTGCCCATGGGAAATGCCTCCGATCCACAAATAAAATCTGCGTCTACCTGGTGGTCCGGGAGTTACGGAGACTCATGGTCCTGGGCCTTCCCGGGTACCCGCGGAAAGAGGTCCACACATCCCAGGGGCGCAGGCGGTTCGCAAGCACCCCTGGGATCACGTGGGCTGGCCCAACCAATAAAAGAAGCGAATCCCCATTCATGCTTATGGAGGTTCCGTACTTATGGAAACCCCATAAGTATGAATGGGAATACCCTAAAAAATACATCTACACTTAAAATAAATTTTAAAAAATCACATATTTAAAATTAATTAAAATGGCATTTCATTAAATATTTGAAACAAAAATTTAATTTTTTGAAAAATAAATTTACATGTTTTATAGGGGCTAAAAATAAACTTACCTTATTTCACAAGTTTTTAAATATATAAGTGATTGATATGTTGTGAGAATAAATGTAACTAATTTTTAGTAGCCACAACCCTCCGGAGACTAAAAAACCTTTAAATGACTGATTTAAACTATTGCACAATGTCAAACTGACAAGGAAGCAGTGAAACAGCACTAACCCGAGAGCTGCGACTCATTACTCATGATCCCTTTAAGCAGCGCCCCTGGAGCCGGCTACCGACTGCTTCACGCCTCCTCTCTCAGTCGCTGTCGGGATGAGGCACTAAGGCAGGGGGCGATAATCAATTTCGCAGATCGAGCGCCAGTGAGCATTGCACGCTCACTGACATCACGATCTGCCTGGCGCTGAAGTCCCCGCCGCTAACTCGTAGCAGCGGCGCTATGGGGGTGCCAGATTTAGCGTGCATCGCTGGATTCGCTCCTGCCTCAGCGCCCCGTTAGCGCCCCTGCCAGACGCTAACTGGAGGCGCTAAGGTACTGAATTGCTCCCCCTTTATCTCTTACTCTTTTGAGCACCATGTTTCTCCTTTCTAATGCTACATCCTGGCACCCATCCCCCTTCCAACAGCACTAGCACCCCCCTCCCCCACCCCCCCCCCCATAAGGATATTGGTCCCGGCTCTGTTGGGGTGCAACCCGTCCGGTCTGTACAGATCCCACCTCCCCCAGAACCGGTCCTAATGTCCCAGAAATCTAAGGCCCTCCCTCCAGCACCATCTCTTCAGCCACGCATTCGTCTGCTCTATCCTCCTATTTCAATACTCACTCGTGCATGGCATCGGGAGTAATCCGGAGATTACTACCTTTGAGGTCCTGCTTTTTAATCTCTTTCCTAGCTCCCTAAACTTTGCCTGCAGGACCTCATCCCTCTTTCTACCTATGTCGTTGATACTGATATGGACCACAACCTCTGGCTGTTCACCCTCCCCCTTCAGAGTGTTCTGCAGTCGCTCAGTGACTTCCTTGACCCTGGCACCAGGGAGGCAACATACCATCCTGGAATCATATCTGCAGCTGCAGAAACGCCTGTCTGTTCTCCTAATTATTGAATCCCCAATCACTATTGCTTTCCCATTCTCCCTCCTCCCCCCCGTACAGCTGAGCCACCCATGGTGCCGTGGACTTGGCTCTGGCTGTACTGCCCAGAGGAACCATTGCCCTCACCAGTACTGGTTGGAGGGCGAGATACACTCAGGGGACTCCTGCACTACCTGCCTGGTCCTCCTTTACTTTCTGGCAGTCACCCATTCCCTTTCTGCCTGCACACTCTTAAGCTGCGGGGTGACCACCTCCTGAAACATGCTATCCACATTGGTCTCAGCCTCACGGATGCAACGTAGTGACGCCAGCTGCTGCTCCAGCTCCAAAACCTGGAGCTCGAGATCCTCCAGCTGACGACACTTCCTGCACATGTGGTTGTGCAGGACACTGGAAGTGTCTTGGATTTCCCACATGGCACAAGATGTGCATTCCACAGGACTGAGGTGCCCTGCCATGCCTCTATTAAATAGACTATTAATTAACTTAGCAGAAATAAATTTAGAACTTAAAAAGAAACACTCACCAGCTACTCACCAATCAGCTCCTTCCCTTGTGCTGACGTCACTTTAGTTTTTTTACTCTGATGACACTTTCAAATTCTGCCTGTGTTGAGTTGCTCCCAGTTCCGGTCCTGCTAACGTCCGCTGCCTCTGCTCTCGGCCTCCTCTGCCGCGCTCTTTATCTTGCTCTCGCTCCCAGCTCAGGTCCCGCTCAGGTCCGCTGCCCCTGCATTTAAACATTCTTTAGATTGCTGTTGGACACAACTGGTCAATGCCAAAACCAAAACTGTCCTGCTGATTAAAATTTTAGGTTTTATAGGGTTGTGGAGACAAAGTTACTTTGGTCTACTCCAAATTCTTCTTGTGGCCTAAGAGATAATTTCTGTTTCAAATCTGGTGCATCCCATTGTAGTAATGGCTTTGGGGAAATACAATACAATGCACTTTATAAAGGGAAAGCTTTATTGGCCTGGATTTTGCAGTCAGCGGCAAAGTGACAGCGCTCACCACTGACCTCAAAGAAAGCTGCCCACAAACTTTTAGCAGACTCTGTGGCATCATTTTAACCTTTTCTGACATTAATTACATTCTGGTGCCATCTATAGGGGATCTCTGATGTCCAGCAACAGTGTTGTTGTTAAGCAGGCTAAGCAGTGAATTACATTTCGTGTGTCCAATTCTGTTAGGTTCAGGAGATGGTTCTGTGATAGTAGATTGGCAGTTAGGATCAGATCAGCCATGATCTTATTGAATGGCGGAGCAGGCTCGAGGGGCCAATTGCCCTACTCCTGCTCCTATTTCTTATGTTCTTATGTTCTTATTGAAGAATTCTCACAGACAGCAAACCAGGAAGTTAAAAGCAGGTCTTACCATTCACTTTTATAATTTTACAGAAAGCGAAATAAAGATTGGGTCATAGACATGGGATAAAGGTAGAAGTTGGAATGTCATAAACAAACTTAAAAACATTTTTTTTAAATTATTTAAAAAATCTCATGCATTTCTATCATGGAATGGAGAAAATGACACACCAAAAATATAAAATTAGTTTTTCAGGGCCAGACAGGTTGTTCAGCAGTTATGACTTAGTACGCCATTAAAAACTCAGTTACACCTCATTCAACAAGGCTTAATTTTTTCAAGGGTTTTTACAACGAGAATAGTGCGTAAAAAGTAGAGGTTCAAATCAACTCAGTGATTTCTGATTGATTTCCATCTGAGAGGATTGCAATAGTGCACCCTGTGGAGGAGCAGGTTATCACTGACAGCAGCTTTCCGCGGTTAATTGCTCATGTGCGTATTCCAGAAGATGCTATCAATTTTACAGAGTAATGACAGCAAATGCTGACAGTTTAGCTGTCATTACAACCGCAAATTCCAGGCCATTGAATTTTCTATTAGTAAGTGAACCAGTTATACCAAGAGTTTTGGCATATCAGGGAGCGCTTTTGCAAATATGTCCTGTAAAAACAGCACATATATCTGATTAATTTAAAATATTTTGACTTGACAGTACTGTACAACATTGATAATACTGGAGTTGCCTGACAAAACTATAAACAGCTATAATAGATTTTGTCCATTCTTGGCCAAGCCACTGACTTGGGTTTCTCATAACAATGGCACTGTGGATCATTCCATTAGATGGCGGAAAAGTATTAAAAATGACAACACCTGTCTTACCTTGCTGAGGTTATATTTTCTTCAGCCAGTCAAGTTGGCAGATGTTGTTATTTTCCAATCTACTTTCTAAGTGTTGCCAAGTTCTAGGAGCTAATTTCAGGGAGCAAAATACAGCAATGACAACAGCCTCCTTCACATCCTCACTGAAAGTCAGGTGCGAATGTTGGTGTTGACAAACTCTATTGGAAATTATCCACAGTAAAATTACAGCATTATTTGAAGGGCTCAGGGACTTATCCAGATCTGTATCCAATTGGCCATTCTTCACATCAGCCCAACTAGTTAGTGGTGGGAATATATTTGACCACAGGGTCACAGCCAAGTCCAATCCAATTCTTACCCATGACATTTCTGGAAGGAGGTCACTGGATAGCTCTCAGCAGTGGGAAATCAGCCTGATTTTGCTTTTCCTAACCGAGGTAGGATAAGGGCAATTATAATGCCCCACTACTGCCTCAACATAGATCGGCTAACTCAGCATAGACAGGGGAATCACATATATATATGTTAATTGTTATATAATGCTGTATATTCAAGTGCAATATAATGTATCATGCAATGATTTAAACAGTAAGTAATATTTTGGATATATTGAAGATTTTGTAAGCTTACTGTTTTGGAATGTTTCTGTGGGGGGAGCTAGTATCTTCCCTAAAGCAGGCACCCATTTTGCTTTTAGGTTTCAGCTAACAGAGGATTAATCTTCCCATCATAAGGAAGGATAGAACAGAAAAAGCCATTAAGGCCCTACCTTCCAACAGACTTGCATTTATATGGCACCTTTAATGTAGATAAGATGACTCACAGAGGCATGAGTAAAAATGGACGCTGAAATTGGAAGGGATAACCAGAGGCTTGGTCAATAGGTGGGTTTAAAGAGATTCTTAAAAGAAGAGAGGCATAAGGATTTAGGGAGGGAATTCCAGAAAGTGGGACCGAGATAACCTGAAGGCAAGGCTGCCAATGATGGGGTGAAATGTGAGGGGGAGAGGAGGGATGTGGCAATACAAGAAGGGTTAGGGATGCTACAGAGATAGGTATGGGTGAGACGTTGTGGGATTTCAACACAAGGATGAGAATTTTAAATTGGAGGCATTGAGTGACTAGGAGCCAATGTAGGCCAGTGAGGATGGGGGAGCAGGACCTGATGTGGGATTGGATATGGGCAGCAAGTTTTGGATGCGCAATGTTTAAGGAGGGTGGTGGATGGGAGACTGGCCCAGTAAAGTACTGGAGTAATTGGGGTACATCTTAACTTTGTGCAATAGTGTAAAATAACTTCAATGGAAATAAAATTCAGGAAAGATGTAAAATGGGCTGCTGACTCGTTATCACCCATTTTACACTATCGCAAAGTCAAAATTAACCTCATTGGGGGAAGAAATTCATTATCGCCCCATTTGGGGGTGGTAACTTTTGAAAGGTGGGAAACTTAGCGCCAGGCGCTAATGATTCCCAGCATTCACGAAATTGGGTTTAGTGCTCCAGTAAAGAGCGCTAAAGGACGCAGGCGGGCGGTAGTTGTGCAGCGCTGCCACGTTCCGAGGCTCCTTCCCTCCCTTAAAGGGAAGGGCCATCGCTGCAGGCTCTACATTGGGACCAGTTAGCTGGTCCCTGACGGCAGCTGCGATCCGGCCCGATCAGCCCCATGCACTCCAGCTGATCGATCGTGGCCCAGGAGGAGCAAAAGAAATTGACCAAATCCATTTCAGAAATCTAGGTACTTACCTCAGCAACCTCCCCTTTAACATTCGCCCCCGAAGCGCCCGACCTCCAGATCAACACCTCCTGCAGCTGTCAGTGTCATCACTTGGCGATGCTGCAGGGGGCGGAACCGAAGTTCGGGTCCGGGGCGCTACCGGGGTGATGCGCACAGCGATGATGTCATGATCTCCGGGTGAAGGAGATTGGGATGCAACACCATACCGCCGCCGCAAACCTCCCACCGAATATAACGGGAGTCGATCTTCTCGCCGCGCCTGGTTGGTAAGTGCTTAGCGCCCCATTAGCGCCCCCGGAGGCGCTAACGGGAGGCGCTAAGGTGCCCAATTTCTCCCCCATTGAGTTTAAACAAGTCTAAAGAAATTATCATTGCATTTTTTTAAATAAAATCTCCTGATGTGTGTATTATTTTATCACATAGTAATTTTGCCGAAATGTCTTCTTCAACACAGGAAAAGTGAATTAGAAACAAAAATGCTACTATATAGAGCTTGATAATTGAAATCATTGGTACAAAGCTTTCAACATTTTATGTTATTAACATCGGGCAAAATAAATAATATGAAGGTGATGAGTCACTTTTTGGCATCAGAACATCTTGGTGAATCACTGTGAGAACCAGAAGGAGCACAGTGAGTGCTGCAGGAAATGGAAATAGTATTCTGAGGGATTGTGGGAAACAAAAGCATTGAAGTGAGTTGTTGCTAGAGGCAAGAGGACTGTGTCAGAATCAGTGTGAATAACAAGCAACGCAAATTGACAAAGAATTACTCTAACAAATGGGAGTACTGCCAAGAGTCATATTGCCTCAGTATAAGAAACAAGCGTGTTTCAGTGAATCACAATAAATCTCTGATCCTAAAAGAACAAGTTGTGATTGCCGAATCGCTGTCAGTCTCAATGGAATTTAATGAGAAGACCACCACAACACATCTCTGTGAATAATAGGGATGTCATGGTAAATGAAAGAAGAGCCTCAGAGAGATGCTGGGAGAAACAGGTGCATTGAAATTAGTCACTCTGAGAAATAAGATCACTGTAACGAGTTGCCGGCAGGCATGTGGGTATTGAGGAGAATCCCTGTGAGAAATAAGAAACACAGAAAATTGTTGTGGGAAAACAAGCGTTTTGCACTTAGAAGAAATTCTGATGCAATTTGATATGGGTTTGAAAGGAAATACAAAGCTGATGCCACGTTTGCCAACATAATAACAGTCACTCCACTCTGCAAAGGTAATAAATTGTAGACTGTCTTGACAACATCATAAGGTGCTAAATAAATTGAAGTCTTTCTTCTTTATTAATCAGCTGATATCATCATGTGACAATATATAATTGCCATTCACTTTAAAAACGATGGGCCAGATTTTGCTGTCAAAATAATGGTGAGGCTAATGGCCCTCACCGTTATATCTGTGCAAATGGTACAGCGACTTCAGGCAAGGGGCAGATGCGTGGTTAAACTGAAAAATCCACAAGTTGCTGGCTGAGTAGCTTTGCAAAAACAATATCTCGCTGTTTGCCTCACCATTGAAACACATTGAGTGGCGTGAAGTTACTGTATTTGCGCAATATTTATGAACTAAACTCCCCACAGAAAGTTAAGTCAAGTTATTTCAAGTCTAAGTACCCTTTTAATGATGTGATAAGTGTTAATTATTGCCAGTCAACCTCTCTGGCACTGAAAATTAACTATTACAAGTGTGGAATCTCATTCCTTAAGGTTTTAATTGTGGAGATTTGGGAAATATGAAATTTTAAATTAAAAACATTTTTTAATGATTATTTTGTCCCTTTTTACTCTCTCTCTTAATCCAGTATTTCTTTCCCTCTTGATTAATTCTCTTTCTGTACCTGATTTGGCATTAACATTCTAAATTACACTTCCTTCTCAGTTAATTTCACAATCCATTTTTTTTTCACCCCTGCCTACCTCTGTAATCTCCTCCAGCCCTACAACCCTGCACTCAGTCATTTCTTGATATTACGTGGAGTGAATTGAATTGACTGAAGACTGGCATCTGTGATGATGGGGACCTGAGGAGGAGGCCGAGATGGATCATCTGCTCAGCACTTCTGACTGAAGATGGTTGCGAACGCTTCAGACTTGTCTTTTGCACTCACGTGCTGGGCTCTGCCATCATTGAGGATGGGGATGTTCATGAAGCCTCCTCCTCCTGTTAGTTGTTTAATTGTTCACCACCATTCACGACTGGATGTGGGAAGGAAAGAGAAAAATTCTATTGCCTGCTGCTAAATACTGTTAGCACCATAATGTATGGTATGGTAGCCTAGGTGTTATAGAGACCCAGAGATCATGGAGCGAACTCTCCTCTGTGATCCTGCCGAAAGTCAGGGAGGATCACAATGGAGAATGTTGAAAAATTAGGGTTGAAAGGCCTACTGCTGCTTCACCACCTGACTTGGATTTCCCTTCCCCGCCCCCTGCTGGGACCATCACTGCCCATTCCTTTCTCGTCCACTGCATGTAAATGATGGTGACAGCGCAGGGCCTGGGGTCCTGGTGAATTCCCCTGCTTTCACCACACTTACCGCCATTTCCAGGGGCTGCCATGTGGAGGTAGTGGTAGGCCCTGGGAAGTGACGGTATATAACCAAAATGAGGAAAGGGCTTTGTAGCAGCCTTCTCTCCCTTCAGATGGACCCAGAGACCTACCCGCTGAAGGCTTCAGTATTGACCTCAGGGAGAGGCCTTATTATGATCTTCAAGGCGGTTCTGCCCCTTTAAGTTCCTCACCAGATCTTTGGATGCTTAAGCAACACCTCCACTGAAGCACCACCGGAGTTTCTTGGCTGGCTCCCTCTTGATAGTGGGAATCCTGGCGGGGGTCTGCCATACATGTCTAGTGAGCCCTAACCCAAGAAAATGTGTTGGGACGAGGGTGAACACGATAGGGCAGGTGGAAGTACCCAGAGGAAAATCTCGGCCTGTGGGCATATAGAAATTTCTGAAATGAGTTCAATAAATCTGGTAATTTGTAGGCTGGCACCAAAAAAAATCATCATTGTTGTGAAAAAAAACCAACTGGTTGACTAATGTCCTTCAGCAAAGAGACTTGCCACTACTGCCTGATCTGGCCTACATGTGGGTTGTTTTTTTTTCAGATTTCTAGCATCTGCAGTATTTTGCTTTTTGGCCTACATGTGACTCCAGTCCCACACTACTTGGTTGACTCTTAATGCCCACATCCCAAGAATGCATAAAACTGCATGAGGCAAATGCAATTTGCGATATGCAAACAAACAATAACATTTTAATCTTCCTATCAGTAGGATTGGACAATCTTTGTACTGGAACTGTAGTTGGGATGGGCACTCAAAATACAATACATGAATGACACATTTTAAAAAAAATCTTCAGCAATCTGCAGGCCTCAGCTAAGTGGAGTGTTCTGTGTTGTTATTTATTCTTATACTGCTGAAACGTAAGTACCCATTAACCCAACCCTCCCTGTCGGTCATATTGTGCTTTTTTTCCTTTTACTCGCCTTTGTTGGCGGCGGTGGTTATGATAGTGGGGGAAAGGTTGTCACGACCCTTTAAACCTCCAGTGTTATATGCGACCATTCTTCTCATTCCAGTAAGCATCAGTGTTGGCAAGCACAAGCACACCAGCAGAGTCAAATTATAATTGAAATATTCATTTGAGTCTTTTAAAATCTACTTAAAGTTAATGGTAAAAGCAAGATAAAAATCTTGCCTGAGGAATTTTAAAGATGCAATTTGTATAGCAAAGGGACAAAACTGATAGCTAGCATAAACCTCCCTTATCTTGTGGAGTAATTTTGTTTGTAGACTATTTGAGTATGGTCTACTGATCACAAAGAGACTGGGTAGTAAGTTTGTCCACTTACAGCAGCAACTGACGCCACTAATTAAGTTCTGTTATTCTGTCACATTAGTAGAGATAATAAGGGATGGCTGGTTTCAACTGGTCTTATTCATCCAACTGTGAACAAAATTGAGCGTTTGCTTCATACTGATGGGCAAATGCAGCTGCTGAGAAACTTCTGGTTCGACTCTTGTGTGGTGACTGATGCTTCGGGCAAGATCTCCATTCTCACACAAGATGTTTGTTACCAAGTCTATCCTCTAACATAAGAAAAGCCTTCTGTAAATATTTATTTTGTCGAAGTAAGACTATGACATAAAGTAATTGAGTGAAAGGACTCAGTAAAGATGTCTAGTTTATTACATTTGTCCAGATCTGAGTATTTCAGGCAAACCGAACTGCAAAAAATCTGCGCCATTGTGTAGAGATCTTAGGATTTTTCTATTCATTTATTTCAATTGGTACAGTTCTCTAATTCTGATGCAATAATTTCTGTTTGTTGATATATTTTTCTGCAGTTATGGATTTTCTATTTGTTGCATTTTTGTACCTGAAGAGCCATAAACCCATTTTAAAACTTTGATGCTGATGGTTAGATTTACTGTTAATCCTGTTTAGAACATGAAATTAATAACTTTAAATAATAAGAAATCTCTGCCTGAAGTATTTCTTACTTTGGCACTTCTCTTACAAAAACAATGTGTATGAAGGAAATGAGTGAAGGATATATGCCACTTCTCTCATATTATTCTAGGAGGGAGGGATGAGCGTCACTTCATAATCCTATGATGAGGTTCCCCACACCACTCCATGAACTTCTTGAAAAAAAAATTTACCATTGTAAAAAGCAGAATATAGGGAGTTAGGAGGTAAATTAAAAAATAGGACCTCAAAGGTAGTAATCTCAGGATTGCTACCAGTGCCACGTGCTAGTCAGAGTAGAAATAGGAGGATATTTCAAATGAATACGTGGCTAGAGGAATGGTGCAAGGGGGAGGGATTCAAATTCCTGGGACATTGGAACCGGATCTGGGGGAGGTGGGACCAGTACAAACCGGACGGTCTGCACCTGGGCAGGGCCGGGACCGCTGTCCTAGGGGGAGTGTTTGCTAGTGCTGTTGGGGAGGGTTTAAACTAAAGTGGCAGGGGGTTGGGCACCTGAGCAGGGAGACAGAGGAAAGTGTGTCAGGAAGGGACAGAAGGTATGGAGTAAAAGGTAAAGTGTTAAAAAAGGAAAAAGCAGTAACTAAGTGTCACAAAACATATTTGAAAGTTCTTTATCTGAATGCACGTAGCATTCGTAACAAAATGGATGAGTTAACGGCACAAATAACTACGTATGGGTATGATCTTGTGGCCATTACAGAAACATGGCTGCAGGATGACAACGACTAGGAATTAAATATGCCAGGGTATTTAACAACCAGGAAGGACAGGCAGGAAGGAAGGGGAGGTGGGTGGCTATGTTAATAAAGGAAGGAATCACTGTAATACAGAGAAATGATATTGGGTCAAAGGATCAGGATAATGAAACAGTTTGGGTGGTGATAAGGAATAATAAGGGGAAAAAAACACTAGTGGGAGTAGTATATAGGCCTCCTAATAGTTGCAACTCTGCTGGAAGAAGTATTAATCAGGAAATAGTTGGGGCATGTAATAAGGGAACAGCTATAATTATGGGGGATTTTAACTATCATATTAACTGGACAAATCAAATTGGGCAGGGAAGCCTTGAGGAAGAGTTTATTGAGTGTATTAGGGATGGATTTCTTGAGCAGTATGTAACTGATCCTACAAGGGGGCAAGCAACCTTGGACCTGGTCCTGTGTAATGAGTCAGGATTAATTAATAATGTCCTAGTTAAGGATCCCCTTGGAATGAGTGACCATAACATGGTTGAATTCCATATCCAATTAGAGGATGAGAAGGTTGGTTCTCAAGCAAGCGTACTGAGCTGGAATAAAGGAGACGAGGATGGTATGAGAGCGGAATTGATTAAAGTGGACAGGGAAAATAGATTAAAGGGTAAGACGGTACATGAGCAGTGGTGTTCATTTAAGGAGTTATTTTACAACTTTCAAAAGAAATATATTCCACTGAGGAAAAAAGGGTGTAAAAGAAATGACAGCCATCCGTGGCTAAGTAAAGAAATTAAGGATAGTATCCGACTAAAAACAAGGACATATAAGGTAGCCAAACTTAGTGGGAGGATAGAAGATTGGGAAGTCTTCAAAAGACAGCAAAAAGTAACTAAAGGATTGATTAAGAAAGGGAAGATAGATTATGAAAATAAATTAGCAAAAAATATAAAAACAGATAGCAAGAGTTTCTATAGTTATATAAAAAGAAAAAGGGTGGCTAAGGCAAACGTAGGTCCCTTAGAGGATGAGACCGGGAAATTAATGGTGGGAAACATGGAGATGGCAAAAATGCTGAACAAATATTTTGTTTCAGTCTTTACGGTAGAGGACACTAAGAATATCCCAACACTGGACAAACAGGCGGCTCGGGGGGAGGAGCTAAATACGATTAAAATCACTAAGGAATTGGTACTCAGTAAAATAATGGGACTCAAGGTGGATAAATCCCCTGGACCTGATGGCTTACATCCTAGGGTCTTGAGGGAAGTGGCAGTTGGGATTGTGGATGCTTTGGTAATAATTTTCCAAAATTCCCTGGACTCAACAAAGGTCCCGGCAGATTGGAAAACTGCTAATGTAACACCCTTATTTAAAAAGGGTAGTAGGCAGAAGGCTGGAAATTATAGACCAGTTAGCCTAACATCTGTGGTGGGTAAAATTTTGGAGTCTATTATTAAGGAGACAGTAACGGAACATTTAGATAAACATAATTTAATAAGACAAAGTCAGCATGGCTTTATGAAGGGGAAGTCATGTCTGACAAATTTGCTTGAGTTCTTTGAGGACATAACGTACAGGATGGATAAAGGGGAACCAGTGGACGTAGTGTATTTAGACTTCCAGAAGGCATTCGACAAGGTGCCACATAAAAGATTATTGCTCAAGATAAAAAATCACTGGATTGGGGGTAATATTCTGGCATGGGTGGAGGATTGGTTATCTAAGAGGAAGCAGAGAGTTGGGATAAATGGTTCATTCTTGGACTGGCAACCAGTAGCCAGTGGTGTTCTGCAGGGGTCGGTGCTGGGTCCCCAACTCTTTACAATCTATATTAACGATTTGGAGGAGGGGACCGAGTGTAACATATCAAAGTTTGCAGATGATACAAAGATGGGAGGGAAAGTAGAAAGTGAGGAGGACATAAAAAACCTACAAGGGGATATAGACAGGCTGGGTGAGTGGGCGGAGATTTGGCAGATGCAATACAATATTGGAAAATGTGAGGTTATGCACTTTGGCAGGAAAAATCAGAGAGCAAGTTATTATCTTAATGGCGAGAAACTGGAAAGTACTGCAGTACAAAGGGATCTGGGGGTCTTAGTGCAAGAAAATCAAAAAGTTAGTATGCAGGTGCAGCAGGTGATCAAGAAGGCCAACGGAATGTTGGCTTTTATTGCTAGGGGGATAGATTATAAAAACAGGGAGGTATTGCTGCAGTTATATAAGGTATTGGTGAGACCGCACCTGGAATACTGCATACAGTTTTGGTGTCCATACTTAAGAAAAGACATACTTGCTCTCGATGCAGTACAAAGAAGGTTCACTCGGTTAATCCCGGGGATGAGGGGGTGGACATATGAGGAGAGGTTGAGTAGATTGGGACTCTACTCATTGGAGTTCAGAAGAATGAGATGCGATCTTATTGAAACATATAAGATTGTGAAGGGGCTTGATCGGGTGGATGCGGTAAGGATGTTCCCAAGGATGGGTGAAACTAGAACTAGGGGGCATAATCTTAGAGTAAGGGGCTGCTGTTTCAAAACTGAGATGAGGAGAAACTTCTTCACTCAGAGGGTAGTAGGTCTGTGGAATTTGCTGCCCCAGGAAGCTGTGGAAGCTACATCATTAAATAAATTTAAAACAGAAATAGACAGTTTCCTAGAAGTAAAGGGAATTAGGGGTTACGGGGAGTGGGCAGGAAATTGGACATGAGGCTGAGTTTGGATCGGTCAAGGCCCTGTGGGTGGCAGAGCGGGCCCAGGGGCTGAGTGGCCGGGTCCTGCTCCTACTTCTTGTGTTCTTTAGATTTGAGGTTAGGATCAGATCAGCCATGATCTTGTTGAATGGCGGAGCAGGCTCGAGGGGCCGATTGGCCTACTCCTGCTCCTATTTCTTATGTTCTTATGTTCTTAAATTGACAGCATACATATTTTATCTCAATAGCATCAAAGTAAAACAATGGCTCAGATTTTGCGGTAGAAATAACGGTGAGTCTATCAGCGCTCACTGTTATTAAAGTGTAAATTGGACAGCAACTTCCATTGACCACACATGATCTGTTAAATGTGGAAATCAGGAAGTTGCTGCCTGAGTTGCCCTACTCCTCCAGAAGCTTTGCTACAGCAGTATCTCGCCAAGAAATAGATACACACTAAACTCGTCAGAAAAAGTTAGGGCTTGTCCATTCCAGTGTAAGTAAATTTTTAACTGCGTGATATGTCTTAATTACTGCCAAACAACCTGTCTGGCACTGAAAATTAACTTTTAAAGTGTAGCATCTCATTCTTCAGGTTTTAGTTATTGTTGAAGATTTTAAAAGTAAAAATATGTTAAGTTTTTTTTTACTTTTGCTTTCTCTCTTTTATCTTACATTCTCTTAATCCTATCTTTCTTTCCCTCTCTTTATTTTGTTTTCTGTACATGATTTGACTTCGAATTAATTATTCTTAACTGACACTTCCTGGTTCTGACTGCACGGCGCTATAACGATTCTTCAATCTGATTGGTTAAGGAGATACACAGTTGCTTTCCCTGTTCACACAGGTCCCAGGTGCCCTGTAGCAGGCACTGTGCAGAAATAGCTTTCTAATCACAGCAAGCTTCAGTGCAAAAGCCCATAGAAAGTCTATGAGCAACTGTAAGTGTAATGAACGGCTGGCGTCGTTTGTTTAGCAGCTGACCTGCAGAATCCGGCCTAATGCAACTGGTTCACTAATGTCCTTCAGAGAAAGAAACCTGTCACCACTACTTGGTCTAGCCTATATGTGACTTCTGTCACACATTACATTGTTGACTCTGAAAGCCTTTAGGACAACTAGGAATGAACAATAAAAACTACCTTGTCAGTGTCACCCAGATCCCAAGAATAATTGAGGGCCAGGAATGAGGTCCTCTTTCCAGCAAGAAAGAAAGACTTGCATTTATATAGGGCCTTTCATGACCATCGGCCAATGAAGTACTTTTTGAAGTGTAAAGTCCAAAAGACAGCACCTCCGACAATGCAGTACTCCCTCAGTACTGCACTGGAGTGTCAGCCTAGATTTTTGTGTTCAAGTCCCTGGAGTGGGATGTAGAACCCACAACCTTCTGATTCAGAGGCATGGGTGCTACCAACTGAGCCACAGCTGACACATAGCCGGTGCCCAGATAAATCAACAGGCATGGAGAGAGGTGGTTAAGCATGTTAATGCCTATAGCATCATACCCAGGACCTATCTGCAGTGCAGAACAACATTCAAAGATCTCACCAGGACTGCCAAAGTAAGTATTCCATCTTCACATCTCTCTTGTTCTGAATGAAACCACTCTTTTCCCCCAGCACTGCCAACCCTTCCCTCCCCTGCTGCACCTGCCTCTCCTTCAATCGCAATGCGACACTGTACCACACCTTCTTCTGCTTACACTCACACATGCAACACCTGCTACTGTCCTCAAACTGGCATAAACAACATTCTTTTATCTGGTTAACATTGTAATAAATTTCACTTTTCTGGTAACTTCTTTCACATTTCACACTGTATGCAACTTTCTTTCCTACAACCACCTGCCCCTTTTGCACTCACTTGATGCATCTCCTTCTCAGCAAGTGCCTACTACAGGCTGTATCACAAACCTTCAGAACCCTTTCACAGGACACACACTAACTGGAGAGAGCGAGACCTCAGATGCTGATTTAAAGGTGAGTGGGGGCCCACGGGAGCGGCTGAGAGCGCGATACCTCGGTGGCTGATTTAAAGGTGAGCGGGGGCCCACGGGAGCGGCTGGAGAGAGAGCCAGACCTCGGCGGCTGATTTAAAGGTGAGCGGGGGCCCACGGGACCGGCTACAATTTCTCTATTTCTCGCTTTTTTCCAAACTTGGGCGTCTAAATTTAAGTGCCTTGGTGTAGATTAAAAGATATACGTGTTCCAAATTTAAAATTTTAAAAACGAATTCATTAATTAATTAATTGAGATGGGAGACCAGGCAATGTGTTGTTGCATGTGGACACCATTGAGGTCCAAGGTGACCACATCTGCAGCAAATGTTGGCTGCTCGAGGAACTTCAGCTCAGAGTTGATGAGCTGGAGTCCGAGCTTCAGACACTGTGACACATTAGGGAGGTGGAGCGTTACCTGGACACTAAGTTCCAGGAAGCAGTCACACCCACTAGAGTAATTCCTTCCAATTTGGCCCATGGTCAGGGACAGGAGGGTGTGACTACAAGTGAGGCAGGTATTGGGATCCAGGAGGTAGTGATGGAGGAGCCTCAGCCCTTGGCCTTGTCCAACAGGTACGAGATTCTTGCTCCCTGTGTGGACGAGGGCAGGGACTGCAGGGAGGATGAGCAATCTGACCACAGCACCGTGGTACAGGGAGCCATTCAAGTGGGGGAAGTAAAAAGAAATGTTGTAGTGATAGGGGACAGTATAGTTAGGGGGATAGATACTGTTCTCTGCAGCCGAGAGCATGAGTCCCAAAGGCTGTGTTGCCTGCCCAGTGCCAGGGTTAAGGACATCTCCTCTGGACTGGAGAGAAACTTGGAGTGGGAGGGGGAAGATCCAGTTGTCATGGTCCACGTAGGTACCAATGACATAGGTAGGACAAAGAAAGAGGTTCTGCTGAGGGAGTATGAGCAGCTAGGGGCTAAATTAAAAAGCAGAACCACAAAGGTAATAATCTCTGGATTACTACCTGAGCCACGAGCGAATTTGCATAGGGTAAATAAGATCAGAGAAAAGAATGAGTGGCTCAAAGACTGGTGTGGTAGAAATGGGTTTCGATTTGTGGGGCACTGGCACCAGTACTGGGATAAGAGGGAGCTGTTCTGTTTGGACGGGCTTCACTTGAACCATGCTGGGGCTAGAGTCCTGGCGAATTGAATAACTAGGGCTGTAGAGAGGGCTTTAAACTAAATAGTGGGGGGGAGGGTCCAGGTGAACGAGAATTTAAAAAGTCAATGAGAAATGAGAAAACAATAGAGCAGGATAGAGATGGGGGAAATAACCACCAGAGTGTGACAGGAAGGGACAGAATGTTTAAAAATAAGAGTGCAACAGAAAATGGGGCCAAAACAAGGAGAAATGGTAAAAAGACAAAGTTAAAAGCTCTATATCTGAATGCACACAGCATTCGTAACAAGATAGATGAGTTGACGGCACAAATAGATACAAATGGGAATGATCTGATCGCCATTACAGAGACGTGGTTGCAAGGTGACCAAGGCTGGGAACTGAATATTCCAGGGTATTTGACAACTCGGAAGGATAGACAGAAAGGAAAGGGAGGTGGGGTGGCTTTGTTGGTAAAGGATGGTATCAGTGCAGTGGTGAGAAGTAATATTGGCTCAGAAGATCAAGATGTAGAATTGGTTTGGGTGGAGATAAAAAATAGGGGAAAAAGTCTCTGGTGGGCGTAGTCTACAGGCCCCCGAACAGTAGCTATACTGTTGGACAGAGTATAAATCAACAAATAATGGAGGCCTGTAAAAAAGGTATGGAAATAATCATGGGTGATTTTAATCTCCATATTGATTGGACAAATCAAATTGGCCATGGTAGCCTTGAGGAGGAGTTCATAGAGTGTATCCGGGATGGTTTCCTAAAACAGTATGTAATGGAACCAACCAGGGAGCAGGCTATCTTGGATCTGGTACTATGTAATGAGACAGAATTAATAAATGATCTCATAGTAAAGGATCCTCTAGGAAAGAGTGATCATAATATGGTTGAATTTCAAATTCAGTTGGAGGGTGAGAAAGTTGTATCCCAAACCAGTGTCCTGATCTTAAACAAAGGCAATTACAATGGCATGAGGGCAGACTGGCTAAAGTGGACTGGAAAAATAAATTAAAAGGTAAGACAGTTGAAATGCAGTGGCAGACATTTAAGGAGATATTTCATAACTCTCAACAAAAATATATTCCAGTGAGAAAGAAAGATTTTAAGAGAAGGGAGCTCTATCCCTGGCTAACTAAGGAAGTAAAGGATGGTATCAAATTGAAAACGAAGGCATACAATGTTACCAAGATTGGTGGGAGGCCAGAGGATTGGGAAATTTTTAAAAACCAGCAAAGGATGACTAAAAAAATAATAAAAATGGAGAAGATAAATTATGAGAGTAAACTGGCAAGAAATATTAAAACAGAAAGTAAGAGCTTCTACAGGTATATAAAAAGGAAGAGAGTAGCTAAAGTAAACGTTGGTCCCTTAGAGGATGAGAATGGGGAATTAATAATAGGGAACAGGGAAATGGCAGAGACTCTGAACAAATATTTTGTATCTGTCTTCACGGTAGAAGACACTAACAACATCCCAATAATGGATAATCAAGGGGCCACAGGGAGGGGGGAATAAAAGACAATCACTATCACTAAGGAAAAAGTACTTGGTAAAATAATGGGACTAAAAGACGACAAGTCCCCTGGACCAGATGGTCTGCATCCCAGGGTCTTAAAAGAAGTGGCTGCAGAGATAGTGGATGCATTGGTTGCAATATACCAACAATCCGTGGACTCTGGAGAGGTCACAGTGGATTGGAAAACCGCAAATGTAACACCCCTATTTAAGAAAGGAGGGAGACAGAAAGCAGGAAAATATAGACCAGTTGGCCTAACATCAGTCGTTGGGAAAATGCTGGAGTCCTTCATAAAGGAAGCAGTAGCAGGGCATTTGGAAAATCAAAATGCAGTCAAGCAGAGTCAGCATGGTTTTATGAAAGGAAAATCATGTTTAACAAATTTTTTGGAGTTCTTTGAGGATGTAACAAGCAGGGTGGACAAGGGTGAGCCAGTGGATGTGGTGTATTTGGATTTCCAGAAGGCATTCGATAAGGTGCCACATAAAAGGTTACTGCATAAGATAAGAGCTCACGGAGTTGGGGGTAATATATTAGCATGGATAGAGAATTGGCTAACTAACAGAAAGCAGAGAGTCGGGATAAATGGGTCATTTTCCGGTTGGCAAACAGTAACTAGTGGGGTGCCACAGGGATCGGTGCTGGGGCCTCAACTATTTAGAATCTACATTAATGACTTGGATGAAGGGACCGAGTGTAATGTAGCCAAGTTTGTGGATGATACAAAGATGGGTGGGAAAGCAAGTTGTGCAGAGGACTCAAAGAATCTGCAAACGGATATAGACAGGCTAAGTGAGTGGGCAAACATTTGGCAGATGGAGTATAATGTAGGAAAGTGCAAGGTTATCCACTTTGGCAGGAAGAATAAAAAAGCAAATTATTATTTAAATGGAGAGAGATTACAAAATGCTACAGTTCAGAGGGACCTGGGGGTCCTTGTGCATGAAACACAAAAAGTTAGCATGCAGGTACAGCAAGTAATCAAAAATGCAAATGGAATGTTGGCCTTTATTGCAAGGGGGTTGGAGTATAAAAGCAGGGAAGTCCTGCTACAACTGTACAAGGTATTGGTGAGACCACACCTTGAGTACTGCATACAGTTTTGGTCTCCTTATTTAAGGAATGATATACTTGCATTGGAGGCAGTTCAGAGACGATTCACTCGGTTGATTCCTGAGATGAGGGGGTTGACTTATGAAGAAAGGTTGAGCAGGTTGGGCTATACTCATTGGAATTTAGAAGAATGAGAGGTGATCTTATTGAAACATATATGATACTGAGGGGGCTCGACAAGGTAGATGCAGAGAGGATGTTTCCCCTCATGGGGAAATCTAGAACTCGGGGGCATAGTTTCAGAATAATAGGTCGCCCTTTTAGAACTGAGATGAGGAGGAATTTCTTCTCTCAGAGGGTCGTAAATCTGTGGAATTCTCTGCCCCAGAGAGCTGTGGAGGCTGGGTCATTGAATACATTTAAGGTGGAGATAGACAGATTTTTGCAAGATAAGGGAGTGAAGGGTTATGGGGAGTGGGCAGGGAAGTGGCTTTGAGCCCTAGATCAGCTGTGATCTTATTGAATGGCGGAGCAGGCTCGAGGGGCCATGTGGCCTATTCCTGCTCCGATTTCTTATGTTCTTATGTTCTAACCTACTCCCACTCCTCTTGCAGGACAAGCTGGCAAGAAATCAAAGAGATACTGCGAGAACTGGGGAGGTGCAGTCATGTTGCAAATCCTCACTCCAATGATGGATGCTGCCGTCAATATAATTAATAGGGGGAGATGATGAAATATTTGAGATGGCTAGGCTAGAGGCCACGTGCAGCAGAATGCTTGGCTATTTCCCTTTTCTTTTCTCTTTCCTCAAACAATCAGTACCTGAGGTGGTATAGAAAGTGAGTTGGAGGGACCTGCACAAGATAATTTATTCAGCACAAGTGAGCAAGAGCAGGTATAAGTGGGAAGGACAGTCCAAGAAGGGGCTTGCCGAAGGGCAAGCTTGAGACCTAGTTCAGCTGAAGAGGCCCAGCCTTCAAAAGAAAAATGTTTCATATGCACCAGCAGTTGGCCAATGTATTGGACTACCTGCCTGGGAGCTACCGCACCATGTCAGAGAGTGTGTCCGCTATCAACCAGACTGTTAATGGGGTTCTGGAGCATGATATCAACACTGCATTCAAGCATGTAGCATGTGGCCACCTCAATAGACACTGCAGTTGAGACTTCCTCGCAGGAGTCTCTGAGACCAGTCATTGCATTTCTCAGGGATGCTCTTATTGGTGGCATGCAGGCTTTGAGCTTTACCATCTCCTCCACATTAGACATGTTTAAGGATTGAATAGATAGGGGCTTCACTCATGTTACAGATGTCCTACAGTCTGCTCTCCTGCAGATCAGTGGGAGTGCTGTGCTGAGCCATAGCCCCATAGCAGGGGCAGTCATGCAATGGGAATGGAACATATTACCCTCTGAGTGTGGGTTTCTTGGACATTTCATGAGCCAGTTGTGCAGGGAATAGCCCTTTGTCACCAAGAAGCCAGCCTCTGACTTGCTGTGCAGGATAAGAGTGGGTGATGGAGGACCGGTGCAGTATGAATGCATCATGTAAACTGCCAGGCAAGTTGTCGGAGACCTGCATAATGCACTGGTGGTGATCACATACCAGCTGCACAATAAGGGAATGGAATCCCTTGTGGTTCATCAAGGCAGCAGGCTCATTTGCAGGAGCCCTCATAATGATCTGAGAGCAGTCAATGACACTGAACTTGGGGGAGCACTGCAATCTGTGGAAAGCTCAGAGTGCTATACTGCTGTTTGGGGTTGTCCATGAGGAATGCGAGGAAGGCTCTTGAAAACATGGTATCAGTTATCTGGTAAACACATGCATGAACTGCAGACTGATTGATGTTGCTGATGTCCCCTGTTGCAGCCTGGAAGGAGCTGGAGGCTAAAAAGCAACAAGCAGTGTATTGCCAGTTGGTGGAAAATCTTACTGTAAAAGACGGCACAGGTCTGTGACAACTTCCCTGGGAAAGCACAGTCTTCTGATACATTGCTTCTCAGAGAACTGGAGGTAGGTGACTCAGGGCCTATATAACCTATTTGGAGGGTACAAGGGAAGTATAGCCCTGCCCTGGACTCTCACCACTTCGCGAACCCCTAACCCAATATCAACCCCTAAACCCACGTCCCTGCACTTATCTTGGATCGGACTTTCTGCACCTTTCTCAAAAATGAGCAAGGAGTTGGCCAGTGGCATGTTAATGAGGCTGGCCGTTAAAATTGGTTGGGCCTCCTGCTGCTACTCCCAGACAGGATGCCACTCACAAGGTCGCTTTCCCGCCCGGGAGTTAAAATTCCCACCTGAGTCTTAGGAGACTTATCAATGGACAGCATCACGGAGACATTTTTCCTCATCTGATGTCCAAACAAATCAATACAAGTCAAATCAATTCAAATCAAATCAAATCAAGTCAAACAAAATAAAATGAAAACAAACAAAATCAAATCAAAACAAATAAAACAAATCAAGTCAAATCAAATCAAATCCAGCGATCCAGTCTAAATCAAAACAAATCCAATTCAATCCAATCCAATTAAATACAATCCAATACAATTAAATCCAATCCAATCATATCAAATAGACTCAAAACAAATTAAGTCAAATCATCGAAATCAAATCAAAGCAATCATATTAAATTAAATCAAATCAACTCCAATGAAATGAAATAAAATAAAATAAAATATAATCAAAGGAAGCAAATTATATCAAATCAAATAAATGAAATTATATTAAATCAAATCAATCAAATCAAATCAAGGCTACTTCGGCAGCACCTCCAAAACCGCGATCTCTGCCACCTAGAAGGCAGGCAGCAGGCCACCGCCTCCAAGTTCCCCTCCAAGTCACACACCATCCTTGACTTGGAAGTATATCACCGATCCTTCATCGTCACTGGGTCAAATCCTGGAAGTCCCTCCCTAACAGTACTGTGGGAGTACCTTCACCACACGGACTGCAGTGGTTGAAGAAGGCAGCTCACCACCACCATCTCAAGGGCAATTAGGGATGGGCAATAAATGCTGGCCTTGACAGTGACGCCCACATCCCAGGAACGAATAAAAAAAGGATTCCAATTCAGCAGTCAGTTCCAAATCAAATCCAATCCAATCCAATAAAATCAAGTGAAATTATATCAAATCAAGTAAAAGCAAATGAAATCAAATCAAATGAAATCAAATCAAATGAAACCAACTCAAATGGAATCAAATCGACCAGTCGAGTCCAAATCCAAATCAATCAAATCAAATCAAAAAATCTAATCTAATCTAATGAAATGAAATGAAAACAAATAAATCAAATCAAACCCAGCAGTCCGGTCCAAATCAAATCAAATACAAGACAATACAGTCCAATCAAATCAATCAGAATCATATCACATCAAATCATCCCAATCAATTCAAATGAAATCAAATCAAATAAAATAAAATCAAGAAAAGTCAAATCAAATGAAATCAAACTATGTCAAATCAAATTAAGTCAAATCTGTCAGTTTAGGCCAGACAAAATCAAACCAAATCAAATCAAATCTAATCAACCAGTCCAGTCCAGTCCAAACTAAATTAAATTAAATCTATTCAAATCAAATCAAGTCAATAAAATCATATCCAATAATGTCAACTCAAATCAAATGCACCAGGTCAGTCCAGTCCAAACCGAAACAAATCAAGTGAAATCCAATCAAATCAAATCCACCAGTCCAGTCCAAATCCCGCCAAATCTAATCCAATCCAATCAAGACAAATCATATCAAAGCAAAGCAAATTTATTTTAAAAACTGAAATTAAGACAAATCAAATCCAATCAAATCCAATGAAATCAAACCAAATGAATTCAAATCAAATCAAATAAAGTCAAATGGAATCCAACAGTCCAGTCCAAATCAAATTAAACTCATTGAAATCAAATGTAATCAAATCAAGTCAAATCCTTTGAAATCATCAAATCACTCTAATCAAATCAAAAATAATCAAATCAATTCAAATCAAGTCAAATTAAATATGAATCAAATTCACCAGTCAGTTCCAAATCAAATCAAATCAAATCAAATCAAATCAAATGAGTTCAAAGCAAGTAGAACCAAATCAAATCAAATCCATCAGGTCAGTCCAGTCCAAACCAAACCAAATCAAATCAAATCAAATGAAATAGAATCAATACAAATCAAATCAAATCCATTGAAATCAAATCAAATTAAATCAATCAAATTAAATCCAATTAAATTAAATTAAATCAAATCAATTCAAGTCAAATCAGATCAAATCAATTCAAAACGAATCAATTCAAGTTAAATCAAATCATACCAAACCAAATCAAATCAAATCAAATCCAACCAAATCAAATCAATTCACATCAAATCCAATCAAATCAAATCTATTCAATTCAATTCAAAGCAAATCAAATCAAATCAATCAATTCAAGTCAAATTAAATCTATTTAATTCAAATCAATTCACATCAAATCAAATCAATTCAATTCAAACCAAACCAAACCAAATCAATTCAATTCAAATCAAATCAATTCAATTCAATTCAAATCAAATCAAACCAAATCAATTCAAATCAAATTAAACCAATTCAATTCAAATCAAATTAAATCAAATCAAGGTAGGTTGGTGTGGGGAAGTTAGTACAGCATCTGGGAGCCGTATGTGTGCAATGGTGTAAGTTAAGTAAATCTGGCTGCCCGGCCCTCCCAGGCAGCAATGTGCGCCACTGCTGGTGCCATCTCCACCTCAGGTTCTTCCTCCTCCTCCTGCTCATGTTCCACCTGTTCCTCCTCCTCCTCCTCTGAAGAGGCTGTGCGCTCTGCGCCTTGCTCCTCCTGCAGCTCCAATCCTCGCTGCTGTGCTTTGTTGTGCAGCGCGCAGCATATGATGATAATTCTCGAGACCCTGGCTGGTGCGTACTGAATGGGTCCTCCAGATCTGTCTAGGCATCTGAAGCGCATCTTCATCATGCTGATTGCTTGCTCCATGACACATCTGGTTGACAGGTGGCTGTCATTATAGTGCTCTTCGGCCTCATTGCTTGGCCTCCTCAAGGGTGTCATCAGTCACGTCTTCAGTGGATAGCCCTTGTCTCCAAGCAGCCAGCTGGTAAGTCTGGTTGGAGGTGCGAAGAGCTGAGGGAGGGTGGATTGGCGCAGCATGAAAGAGTCATGACAGCTGCCAGGGAATCTGATGCACACATGCATGATGATCTTTTTATGGTTGCAGATGAGCTGCACATTGAGGGAGTGGAAGCCCTTGTGGTTCACAAACACTCCTGGGTGATGTTGGGGTGCCCTGATGGCCACTTGTGTGCAGTTGATGACGCCCTGCACCTGTGGGAAGCCAGCCAGAGCCGCAAAGCTAAGCGCCCGCTCAGTAAGACTGGCTTCATCGGTGGCAAAGTTTACATAATTGGCTGACTTGTGAAACATGGCATCGGTCACCTGGGTGATGCATCTATGGATGGCCAATTTCCGAGATCCTGCAACTGTCTGCTGCAGATCCCTGGAAGGAGCCTGAGGCAAAGAAGTTGAGGGTGGTGGTGACATTGACAGCCACTGGTAAGGCATGTCCACCTGGTCCTCTGGGCAGCAGCTCTTGTTCCAGCAAGCTACAAATGTCTGCCACGACCTGACGTAATACCCTGAGCCTCCTGAAGCACTGCTGCTCAGTCATGTTGAGGAAGCTCATCCTCTGCCTGTATAACCTGTGTTGTGGGTATTGCCTCCGGCGCGGTGCAACCCTGTGCTGACCCCTTTCTCCTGTGGAGCATCAGGTCGTTGAGGAGAAGGCTGCTGGTGTGGCTGGTAATGGGGCTCATCTTGGTCCGATTCTGAGGTCCAGAGACAGCATAAGAGGCACCCATGCTAATGTAATAGATGGCAGGTAAAGTGGAGATCAGAGGCCCAATCCTTCAATGTAGTGATAGTGACTAGCAATGTGGTGAGAGTGGCTTCCGCGGTTGCAGAAATGACCTGCAAACTCCTGACAGCTAAATCTCTGCACAAAATGGAGTCAGCAAGAGCCTTTCCCTTAGGCAAGGAAGCAGGTGTAAGGTGTGAGTATTTATATGTTTTTTCCAGCTCTCACTTAATGAACTTGCACAATGGTCATTGAACTTCTGCCTCCCCTTCACAGGCGAGGTTCCCAAGGTGTGTGAATCCCGTGCGCAAGAAGTTAAAGCCAAAACCTGAGGTTAAAAAGGCAGTTAAGGCTCTGTAAACGAGCAGTTAACTACCTCAATCAGGTCGCTCGCCTCTCCCGAGTGGGTCCATGGCGCGCCTCGAAACGCGCCCAAGTTAAATGCGGAAGTTGACGGGATGATGGCGGGTTCCCGACACGCTGTCAATTTCCGTGCTTTTAACTGCCAACCCACCCCCAAACCCGCACGCTCAGCAATGGGAAAATTCCAGCCATCCTGTCAGATACACTGGAGAGCACGGGAAATTAGGTTCATAATGCAGTCATTTAGCAGTAAATAGGTTGTGCTGTAAGATGGGCATCTTGATGACTGTGTTGTCTGCCCTATATTAGATTTAATGCATGTTGACTTGCGAATCCAGGTGAAGCCAAATGTTTATGCATTTGGAAATTGCAAGCGCTTAAAGAGCTGGGTACATGTTTTTTTCTACCAGCTGCCCCAGAATTTATTTTCAATGCTTTTGTCTTCGTGCTTCAAAGTATTATTGACATGCAGGTGAAAAAGTTCCAGTTGAAGTTTCCCTCTGTTCAGAAATTGCAACTGCTCAAAAAGTTCAATTTCCCCGTGTCATTTTTCAAAAGCAGTTCTTAATAGTTTGACAGCAAATGCTTTACCATTGTAAAAGCAAGCAAACGCAGACAATTGTGCCGTACCAATCATACTGCATGACTGATTCACTGTGATAGCAAAGTACTGTGCACCTTTCCTATCAGGAGCATTCGTTGAAAAACATCAGCAGATAAAACTCCTATGCGGCATATGCATGTTGAATCAGACAATTACATTTCTTGATATGATAGCAAATGCCTTTCTCCATCCTCTCATCAGATCTTGCCTTTGCTATTTCCAACATGCATTCCTTCATGATCACAGCATTGTTAAAGGCTTTGCATTGCTTTCCCAGCATTCAACATACTTGTATAGCTGCTTCCATTACTGTTTCCCAGTGGGCCATTGTGTTACTCTAAATATTGCTGGAATACTCAATGCAAATTTCAATGCTTCAAGTTTTCCTTTTGTGATTTGAGAACCAGGAGAATGTATGACTCATCAAATGAGGAGGAAAGGCTTTCATAATATGGTGTTCGACATTTCCACTCCTCACCACAGCAATCATTGCAAGACAAATCAAGCTGGTTTAGTGGAAAGTTTTTCTGAAAGAATAAAGAGAACAAAGAGATCATTCACCCATTCATCCTCAGCTGTTCTCTCTTCAGACTCCACTATTCTTCACTTTTTATCTCCATTGCCATATTTACGCTGACATTTTATTCTTACTACTTACTGGCAGGCCACAATGGGCTCATCTTACTTGCTGCGGACCATAGGCTTTACATGCCACTGGAAACATGCAAATTTACCTCTCCATGTACTGGTGGGCATACAGTGGAAAGGTTTTTAACATTACCACCCCTTTCTCCTAGAACAGCAGGCTTCCACTGGAAACATTTTAAACAAATTTAAATTTGCTTGACTTTATTTTAACCCGTTCCGCTCCAGCTTCACCTTGGTTGCACTAAACATAAACTAGACTGAAACTTATGCTCCTTTGTGGGGTGGGAGTCAAGAGTTTTGGGAGTGGAGGGGTTGAACATTGGACAGGGTTAGAACCTGTCTCTGCTGGATTACTGCACCTTGACAGCTGCCATGTTAAATCTTCCACCTGCTCTCCTCAATTCACACATTAGTTTAAGGGCATGTCTGAGGGGACGTGATTTCCCAGGCTCCCCAGAAATCTGGCCAAATACACCAGCAATTCGAGTAAGTGGTACAAATGCCCGAAAAATGAAGGTGTACATGCCATTCTGAACCACACATGGATTAAGAATAATTCAAGTGGCAAATGAACTCAGAGGCGTACTGTTGGACTGCTTTCTTGTTCTTTTTTTGTCAGCTGTGGCTCAGTGGGTAGCACACTCGCCTCTGAGTCAGAAGGTTGTGGGTTCAACTCCCACTCCAGAGACTTGAGCACATAAAGCTAGTCTGACATTCCAGTACAGTGCTGAGGGAGTGCTGCACTGTCGGAGGTGCTGTCTTTCAGATGTTACGTTAAACCGAGGCCCCGTCTGCTCTCTCAGGTGGACGTAAAAGATCCCAAGGCACTATTTCGAAGAAGAGCAGGGGAATTATCCCTGGTGTCCTGGCCAATATTTATCCCTCAATCAACATAAAAAAAACAGATTATCTGGTCATTATCACATTGCTGTTTGTGGGAGCTTGCTGTGTGCAAATTGGCTGCCGCGTTTCCCACATTACAACAGTGACTCCACTCCAAAAGTACTTCACTGGCTGTAAAGCACTTTGAGATGTCCAGTGGTCGTGAAAGGCGCTATATAAATGCAAGTCTTTCTTTCTTTTTATCTCGTTACTTTAACTGTCAGATTACACACACATTCAGTTGTAGCAATGCAGGATCAGGTCTTTATTGAAACATAATACTGCACAAATCCAGTATGAGAGCTTCATCATACTGTCCAAAACCAGTATGAGCTGTTGAGACATCATACTTCACAAGTCCAGTATGAGCTGTTGAGACATCATACTATCTAAAAACCAGTATGAGATGTTATACAGTGATTCACTCAAATCTCTTAGATACTATTTTTACCTTTGATCACTAGATTCCATGCATACCACCAATAAATCATAGTACATCAAAGATGACAACAAATGACAACAGAATAACATAAACCTAACAAACATAAAATTAACTCTTCTCAATCTATTCTATTATTTGGTTACCATGGTTATATTGCCCTACCATAAACGCTTCTGATCATTTTATTACCATGACCACAAATGACCTAATTGCCCTCATAAACTCTTCCCATTCCCATAAACACACGTGACCTAGCTAACATATTCCAGACCATCACAGACATGGCTGAGCAACTTTCACACATTCCACCATCCTCCTTTTCTGTGGAGATATCCTTGCTTTAGGCCTCCTTACACAATTCATCCCATGCTCAGCAGAAAGCTGTCTTAACTCATCGCGTGCTCGTCCCACAGACAGTCCAGAAAAAACATTGAGGTACTCAGGTAGTGTGAACCTTTGCTCCCACATGCACCAGCAAGGAAGCAACTAAAAAGCAAGTTTGGGAAGTTTGGGCCCCGATATTTACAGGGAGGTGGGGAGCGTACGGGGAGGCCAAAAATAGCCGAAGGACCCGGCAAGGCTGGGGACATGGAGTTCTGCCGAACTTAACGGCAGGACCTCATTAACATTTTTTAGCTCTGTTTCCTGCATGGCAGCCGGTCAACTGGATAGCTTGGCCACCAGGAGGGAGAGAACACCAGTGGCAGGAGGTAGAAGAGGTCTGGCAATCGGGAGGAGGAAGAGATCCCACGATCCCCGAGGGGGGAGAGAGTCCGCGATCGGGAGGGGGGAGAGAGCCCGTGATTGGGAGCGGGGGGGAGAGAGCCCATGACCGAGAAGGCTGGGGGAAGTTGGCAATCATCAGGGCTGGAGCGGAGAGGCTGGCGATCAGGGCTGGGGGAGGCCAAGGGCTTTCATGAGGGGCCAATGGGAGCACTTCTGCTCCTCCCGGCCCACATGGAGTGCTGAAACAGGCACTTTGTGGAGCCGGCAGCTCTTGCCTCTCTTTCACTGCAGATTTCCTGACGCCTGGGAAACCCGTGCAGCAACAGTCAATTTTAAATCGGGCTCCCAATTGCACTGTATGAGCCCGATTTAAATATGTTAATTAAGTGTCCCGCCTCTCCACGGCGGGACAATTGGACGCCCTGATATCCATCACCAAAAATAAGGTGGTGGGCGCTTGCACGGTGTATTGGGGTCACGTTCCCCGTATTTAACTCTTTAACTGACCCTCTCCCGCCTGTTGTGGGGTAGTTAATATTGAAGCCTTTGAGTCTTTGGTCAAACCCCACCAGAGTGGCAAGGTCCCACTTCTATATCCCAGCAGGTCTGCTCGGTGGACACCCCAATACGTAAATATCCTGTCTCCTGGAATTGGGACAGGGTCATGGGTGGGGAGAAAGAAGCAGGCAGAAGATCCCTCTACTGTTGCTCAAATACTTGGATATAAATTTATTTACGATGTGCTGTTCTGCAAACTTTTCCCAGCCACCATCTGTCTTGAACTCCCTTTCCTCACTTTTTAAACTACCTTGTTTCATTCGCTGTGCTCCACTCCCCTCAGCCATGTCAGATCTTCACTTCAGCTGTTCAGTTTTCTTAGTTTTACCAACTAAAGTTCCTTGTTATTCTCTGTTCAACTCCAGCCTTCCTCTCGTTAACCAGACACCAGCTCTGACTAGCGGCAACTTTCACGTGCTCCACATTTTAACATCATGAGATCAAGGTGTGCCCTATCGCCTGCAATTTCAGTAGCCTAGCTCTAGATTATCACTGCTTTGAACTCATCTCTTTCAGAGGTGCTCGAAGAGGTCTGTCCCACAATAACTTACCCAATTCTTTCCTTTATTAGATTCCCATGTCAGCTCCAGTGTTTCTCAAAATCTGGGAAAAGATATTGGCCCGGATTTTCCGGGGCCTATGACCACGTTCGCACAGCGTATGCACAGCGGTCGTAAGTGCCCCGCAAGTTCTGGGTTTCTGTATGCGATGCGCATGCGCGAAAACCCGGAACTTGCGATCTGTCAAGTTTCAGCTTAACAAATTGTACGAATCTGCTGGAAATGAACATTCGCTGGAGGAGAGTTGAGCTATTTGTCCAACTACTGCCCAGTGAATGCCCACAAAACCTTTACGCCTGGTAAAAGCAGGCGTAAGGCCTTCTTTTACCAGTGTAAGGGTTTAAATAAATATTAAAATAAAATGTTTTAAATGATTTAACCGTACAAAAACCTTTCAAATTAGTTTAGGTTATCTTTGACCCCTTGAAAAATGTTTACATTTATTTTTCAAAAAATTACATTTTTGTTTTAAATGTTTAATTAAATTGTATTTTAATTAATTTTGAACATGTGATGATTTATTCTTATTTAAGTGGGGTGAAAGTGTGTTTTTTAGGGGATTCCTTTTATGCTAATGGAGATTCCATAAGTAAATGGAATTCCATAAACATAATGGGAATTCCCCCTTTGTGATTGGTTGGGCTGGCCCATGTGATCCCAGGGACACTTGCGAACCGCGTGCGCCCCTGGGATATGTGGGCCTTTACGCAGGCCTACGCCTGCAGGCCCAGGAGCGCAAGAGTCGGAATGTCCGGAAGCACCAGGTAGGTGCGGATTTTATTTGCCGTTCGGAGGCATTCGCCCGCGGGAAGCCTCCGACCGCAATTTCCAGCCCATTATCAGATACCTGGGTCCCAGAGATCATAAATGCAAGTCTTTCTTTCTTATAAATAAAAGGTTAACCCCTCCATTTTCGGAAACGTCGCTATATGTTCAGTTTGGACTACTAACGGGATTCATTTAAGACTGCCACACTACCTTCAGAGATAGGCAAGCTACTTGCATCAGGAGTGAGCAAGAAGGATTGTCCTGAGGTATCAAGTTCAGGATTTTATTCCAAATATTTCCTAATACCAAAAAGCCAAAGGTATTAGATCTGTCTGAGTTCTAAATCTCTATAAAGAAGCGATAGCAACTTAGGAACAAGAGTAGGTCATTCAGCCCCTCGAGCTTGTTTCGCCATTCTATTAGATCATGGTTAATCGGTATCTCAACTCCATTTACTTGTCTTTGCGCCATATCCCTTACTACCTGATAAGGTCTATTGATCTTAGTTATTTCAAAATTTCAATTGATCCAGTATCCACAGCCTTTTGAAGGAGAGAGTTCCAGATTTCCATTAACCTTTGCTTCATCATTTCAATCCTAACTGGTTTAGCTCTAATTTTAAGATTAAGGGCCCTTATTCTGGATTCCCCCACGAGAGGAATTAGTTTCTCTGTACCTACACCATCAAATCCTTTTATCATTTTAAACACCTTAATTAGATCACTCTATAACCATCTAAATTCTAGAGAATACAAACCATGTTTATGCAACCTGTCCTTATAATTCAACCCTTTAGTCCCCAGTATCATTCTGGTGAATCTGCACTGAACCCCCTCCAAGGTCATTTTATCCTTCCTAAGGTTTGATGCCCAAAATTGAGCACATTACTCCAGATGAGGTCCGACCAAGGCTTTGTACAACTGAAGCATCATTTCATCACTTTTGTTTTCCAACCCCATTGAGATAAAGACTAATATTCCATTAGCCTTTTTGACTGCTTTTGTACCTGTGCACTAGCTTAGTCCGACATGACTTATTCTTCACAAATCCATGCTGAATCTCTCTGATCAGTTCATACTTGTCCAAGTGCTCAGTCACTCTGTCCCTGATGACAGATTCCAGTAAGTTGCCCACAACGGACGTTAGACCGAGAGGTCTGTAGTTTCCCGGTTTCACCCATTAAATAATGGAGTAGCTTTTGCAATTTTCAAATCTAATGGAACAATTTCTGAATCAAGAGAGCTTTGGAAAATTATGACTAACACATCTGCAATTTCCTCACCTATTTCCTTTAATAGGAAAACAGATATTAAGATCTCGATTTTAAACCCCACCCCCCTCCCGACGGGCAGGAAGGGTCGGATGAGGGGTTAAAATCCTAAAAATCAAGAACTCGCCTCTAAGCCGCCCCGTTCCTGCTGCCGTAATATTTATGGAGCTGATTCAGGCCCTGCATGAGGCTCCTACTACTTAATAGAGATGTTCAAAATTATGAAGTGTTTTGATAGAGTAAATAAGGAGAAACTGTTTCCACTGGCAGGAAGGTCAGTAACCAGAGGATGCAGATTTAAGATAACTGGAAAAAGAAACAGTGGGAAGTTGAGGAGAATTGTTTTACGCAGCGAGTTGTTATGATCTGGAATTCAATGCCTGAAGGGTGGTGGAAGCAGATTCAATAATAACTTTCATAAGGGAATTGTATATATACTTGAAAAGGAAAAACTGCCGGTTTATGGGAAAGAGCAGGGGAGTGAGACTAATTGGATAGTTCTTTCAAAGAGCCGGCACAGGCATGATGGGCCGAATGGCCTCCTTTTGTGGTGTAAGATTCTAGGATTCTAAATTATTCACAACGTTTTTCAGATTCGGCTGAAGTCATGTTCTATTAGAGTAGTTTCTGATGAATGGTCATTGACTTGAAACATTGGGGGTAATTTTAACCCCCAAAAATGGGTTGGGTCGGGTGGAAAGTTAGAAATTTTTCTAACCCAAACCCAACTCACCTTGAACCCGTCCACTTCCAGTCCTAGCGGAGGCGGGACGGGGTTTGGGCGACCAACCCATTCTCAGGAGGCGGGTCCATCATTTAAATATTTTAATGAGGCTGCGTGCGTATGTTTTTTTTCTGCTCCAGCTTTAACACTGGCCAGCCGGGCTGCCTGGGCCTCAGTAAACCCGGCAGCTGAAGGGAGGCGAGGTCTGCTGCATGGAACAGCTAAGTGCTTTTCCAGCACTACTCGTGGGCCAGGAGGAGCAGGAGTGCTTCCTCCGGCCCTCCAGGCGACCTTGTTAACCTCCCCAGTGTTTTCAACCTCCACACCCAGTGATCCGATGTTCTTCCGATGTCCTCCCTAGCCTGCAATCTCCTCCACAGCCCCCTGGTGATCTTCTCCCGTCCTCTCCCGATCTCTCCGCCACCTCCCCCCATCAATGTCCCACCTGATCCCTGATCACTCCCGCACCCCCATCGATGTCCCCACAACCCCCAATCTCTCTGGCCACCCCAATCTCTCTGGCCCCACCTCATCGATGTCCCCCCGACCCCCAATCACTCCCGCGCCCCCTTCGATGATCCCACAACCCCCGATCTCTCCGGGCTCCCCCAACGATGCCTCCCGGCGGCGATCTCTCCGAATCCCCATCGATATCCCCCCCCCCCCCCGCTGCCACAACCACTGATATCTCTGGGCCTGCCCATCGATGTTCCCCTGAACCCTGATCTCTCCAACCCCCCATCGATGTCCCCCCCCCCCGACCCCCGATGTCTCCGGCCCCCTCATCGATGTCTCTCCCCACCCCCGAGACCCAAACTCTCGCTCCCTCCCTCCCTCCTCTCCGTTCCATGGCTGTGGTCTGAGGGAAACTGGTTCTTCCGGTTTCCTGACCGCTAAACTATCCCCTGCTCCCTCCCCACCTCCCAGTAAATATTGGGGCCGTGAACCGTTTCTCTATCCACTGATGCTGCCTGACCTGCTGAGTGTGTCCAGTATTTTCTCTTTTTATGTCTATTAGAGTAATGGTGTCACCAACTTGGCTTTTCACAAACCATTATTTTCTGATTTCTTAAGGGACCACCTATTGGTATCCTATTTCATGAAGGCTAGAAATTATGCCCAGCTAGAAATACCTTAGCTCTGAACTAGGACCATAATTTAGTTTTTCAGGAACTATTAAGTGTTCCTTTTGAACTGAGTTCCAATAATTTAAAATTCCAGTGATTTAAAATTCTATTCCTTAAAAACTAGTGGCATTAGTTTCAGCACAGTTTCAAGTCATTTTTGGGTTGGCAGGCTGTAACTAGTGGGGTACCACAAGGATCAGTGCTTGGGCCTCAGCTATTTACAATCTACATCAATGATCTGGGTGAGGGAACCAAATGTAATATATCCAGTTGTGAGGAAGATGCAAAGAGGCTGCAAGGGGATATAGACAGGTTAAGCGAGTGGGCAAGAACATGGCAAATGGATTATAATGTGGAGAAATGTGAAGTTATCCACTTTGGTAGGAAAATAGCAAAGCAGAGTATTTTTTAAATGGTGAGAGATTGGGAAATGTTGGTGTTCAGAGGGATCTGGGTGTCCTTGGACACGAATCGCTGAAAGTTAATATGCAGGTAGAGCAAGCAATTAGGAAAGCAAATGGTATGTTGGCCTTTATTACAAGAGGATTTGAGTATAAGAGTAAAGACGTCTTACTCAATGGGAATCGGAGGGAAAACGCTCCACTGGCTGGAGTCATACCTAGCACAAAGGAAGATGGTTGTGGTGTTTGAAGGTCAATCACCACAGTCCCAGGACATCGCTGCAGGAGTTCCTCAGGGCAGTGTCCTAGGCCCAACCATCTTCAGCTGCTTCATCAATGACCTTCCCTCCAACATAAGGTCAGAAATGGGGATGTTTGCTGATGACTGCACAGTGTTCAGCGCCATTCACAGCTCCTCAGATAATGAAGCAGTCCATGCCCGCATGCCACAAGACCTGGACGACGTTCAGGCTGGGGCTGATAAGTGGCAGGTAACATTCGCGCCACAGAAGTGCCAGGCAATGACTATCTCCAACAAACGAGAGTCTAACCACCTCCCCTTGACATTCAACGGCATTACCATCGCCAAATCCCCCACCATCAACATCCTGGGGGTCATCATTGAGCAGAAACTTAACTGGATCAGCTACATAAATACTGTGGCAACAAGAGCAGGTCAGAGGCTGGGTATTCTGTGATGTCTCACCTCCTGACTCCCCAAAGCCTTTCCACCATCTACAAGGCACAAGTCAGGAGTGTGATGGAATACTCTGCCTGGATTAGTGCAGCTCCAGCAACACTCAAGAAGCTTGACTCCATCCTGGACAAAGCAGCCCACTTGATTGGCACCCCATCCACCACCTTAAACATTCACTCCCTCCACCACCAGCGTATCGTGGCTGCAGTGTGTACCATCTACAAGATGCACTGCAGCAACTCGCCAAGGCTTCTTCGGCAGCACCACCCAAACCCGCGACCTCTTCTACCTAGAAGGACAAGGTAGAGAATGTTGGTAGGTGAGTGATGGGGGTGTGGTGTATTGAGCATTGTGTGATGCTAGTGGTACAGATGGTGGGACATGGCATTTGAAGATGAATTTACTGACCTTGACCACTCGTGTGAGGTCATTAAACTTCTTCCTGCACTGTGTCCAGGTCCTTGACATTATACTGCTGGCATTCACCACAGCGGTTTTCTGCTCCCAATCTTACGCATTTGCCTTGGGGGGCCTCCTTGCCCCCTGTGGAACCAGCACCTCTCTCCTTGTTTTGACTTCCTGTACCAAGACCTCCAGTGATGCATTGAAGAACATTGGCACTCTCTCTCTCTCCCCTGTTGTGACATCAATGGTGTTTTGTCCTCCTCTATCTTCCCCAGCCAGTTGAATGAGCTGCTACAGGCAGAATGCACCTCCCCTTTAAGAGGTGCAGACTGCCCATAAGAAGTGCAGGCTATCTTTAATTGGTGCTAGCCTCGCACACTGCACCCCCCGCTGAGCGTGCAGCCACTCAGCAACACGTTCAGTGCTGGGCCGAATGCCACAGTCATGCTAATTAGCAGGCAGCTCAAAGTTAGCGTGCTGCCTGCATTCCTTTGAACAGGCGTTGGGTGATCACGCATCGCAATCACCATGCTCGTATCTGGGGTAAACAAATTTTTAGCCCTTTGAATCCAGAAGGCCAGTGTGATTGATTACAGTGCCAGTATAAAAAAACATTTTTTTTTAAACATTTCCAAGTTTGAATGACAGCTCGGAGGGCATCAGCAGTGCTATACTGTTATCGGGCTCTGAGACCTGCTGCAGCAAACTTCCACCCCCACTACTGCTGGGCACCTTGACAGAACTCAGGGGCTCTGCCAAAAATATTTGAATGACACTGCAGTCAGAAGAGCAGCCCAAGTCAGGGGTACATCTTTGCGGTGGGTAGAAGTCCTGCTCTGCCGAAGGTGTGGCCCAATTTCTGGGCTCAGATATCAGCTTTCTGTGCTTGTACCTTTTATAAATTTGAACCATGGAAGCAGTCAAATGCTGCCAAAAATCAATCGTCAAAAGATTTAGCAATCTTGCATTCAAGTTATGAACTGAAATATTTTGATCAAATATAAACACAGAAATACCTTTAAACAACTTAGTGAACTTCTACATTAAGATTTGTCTAGAAATAATCTTTAAAATTTAAAAAGTAATGAAATCCATTCTGCAGTCTTGCTTGCAATAGGAAAATTCTCATCGCCCAGGACACATGTGTATATGTGCACATCTTTTTCTTTATTCATTCAGGTGGGCATCATTGGCAAGGCCAGCATTTATATTCCATCTCTAATTGCCCTTGAGAAGATGGCGGTGAGCCGCCTTCTTGAACTGCTGCAGTCCCTGTGGTGATGGTACTCCCACAAAGCTGCGTTCCAGGATTTTGGCCCAGCGACTATGAAGGAATGGTGATATATTTCCAAGTCAGGATGGTGTGTGACTTGGAGGTGGTGATGTTCCCATGCTCTTGCTGCACTTGTCCTTCTAGGTAGTAGAGGTCACGGGTTTGGGAGGTGCTGCCGAAGAAGCCTTGGCGAGTTGCTGCAGCGCATCTTGTAGATGGTACACACTGCAGCCACGGTGCACCGGTGGTGGAGGGAGTGAATGTTTATGGTGGTGGATGAGGTGCCGATCAAGCGGGCTGCTTTGTCCTGGATGGTGCCAAGCTTCCTGCGTGTTGCTGGAGCTGCACTCATCCAGGCAAGTGGAGAGTATTCCATCACACTCCTTACTTGTGCCTTGTAGATGGTGGCAAGGCTTTGGGGAGTCAGGAGGTAAGTCACTCACCACAGAATACCCAGCCTCTGACCTGCTCTTGTAGCCACAGTATTTATGTGGTTGGTCCAGTTAAGTTTCTGATCAATGGAGACTCCCAGGATATTGATGGTGGGGGATTTGATGATGGTAATACCATTGAATGCCAAGGGAAGGTGGCATCTCTCTTGTTGGAGATGGTCATCCCTGGCACTTGTGTGGCACAAAAGTTACATGCCATTTAACAGCCCAAGCCTGAATGTTGTCCATGTCTTCATGCATGTGGGCATAGACTGCTTCATTATCTGAGGAATTGTGAATGGAACTGAACACTGTGCAATCATTAGCGAACATTCCCACTTCTAACCTTATGATGGATGGATGATCATTGATAAAGCAGCTGAAGATGGTTGGGCCTAGGACACTGCTCTGAGGAACTCCTGCAGCAATGTCCTGTGGCTGAGATGATCGACCTCCAACAACCAGAAGTGCCAGGTATGACTCTGCCAGTGGAGAGTTTTCCCTCTGGGCTCTTGATGGCACACTCAATCAAATGCTGTCTTGATGTCAAGAGCAGTCACTCTCACTTCACCTCTGAAATTCAGCTCTTTTGTCCATGTTTGTCCAGACCCCATTGCCAAGGCTGTAATGAGGTCTGGAGCCAAGTGGTCCTGGCAGAACCCAAACTGAGGATCGGTGCGCAGGTTATTGATGAGTAAGTGCTGCTTGATAGCACTGTCGACGACACCTTCCATCTCTTTACTGATGATTGAGAGTAGGCTGATGGGGCGGTAATTGGCCGGATTGGATTTTTTGTTTATTCGCTCATGGGATGTGGGTGTCGCTGGAAATCCCTAATCCCATCCCTAATTGCCCTTGAGAAGGTGGTGGTGAGCCGCCTTCTTGAACCACAGAGGGCAGTTAAGAGTCAACCACATTGCTGGTTGCTGGGTCTGAGTCACACATAGGCCAGACCAGGTAAGGATGGCAGATTTCCTTCCCTAAAGGACATTAGTGAACTAGATGGGTTTTTACAACAATCCGGTAGTTTTATGATCACCATTACTAGCTTTTTATTCCAGATTTATTTAATTAACTGAATTTAAATTCCCCATGGTGGGATTTGAACTCATTATCATTGAGCTCTGGATCATTTGCCCAGGCATCTGAATTACTCGTTCAGTAACATAACCACTATGCTACCGTACCCCGTGTAGATTTGTCCTACTTTTTATGGACAGGAAATACCTGGGCAATTTTCCACTTTGTCGGGTAGATGCCAGTGTTGTAGCTGTACTGGAACAGCTTGGCTAGAGGCAAGGCTAGTTCTGGAGCACAAGTCTTCAGCATTTTGCCGGAATGTTGTCGGTGCCCATAGCCTTTTGCCATACTCAGTGCACTCAGCTGTTTCTTGCTATCATGTGAAGTGAATCTAATTGGCTGAAGGCTGACATCTGTGATGGTGGGGACCTCAGGGGGAGGCCGACATAGATTATCCACTCGGCACTTCTGGCTGAAAATGGTTGTGAACGCTTCAGCTTTGTCTTTTGCACTTACATGCTGGGCTCCGCCATGATTGAGGATGGGGATGTTTATGGAGCCTCCTCCTCCCGTTAGTTGTTTAATTGTCCAATACATTTGCGACTGGATGTAGCAGGACTGCAGAGCTTTAATCTGATCTGTTGGTTGTGGGATTGCTTAGCTCTGTCTATAGCATGCTGCTTCTAATGTTTAGCATGCCTGCATCAACTTCAGTGATGTACAGTGGAAACAAATTAAAAAAAACTGGAAACTGAATAAGCCAGTTTGCTATGAAATAAAATAGAACAATATTCATTAACCTACAAATTTGAATACCCATAGTCTTTTGCTTTCAATTTTATTGACCAATTTGCAGAGACTGCCTTTCACTGTCTCATATTTTTGAAACCTTGGCCTCCTGCAGGCCCCACAAGGAAACATTGGCCCAGAAATTGATCTCGCTCTGTTCCCGCGGGGGTAAGGCTTCCCCGCGATCTCTCACTCCGCGTTGGCTTTTTCAGATCCAGCTCGCACGAACTTGATGTTCTGGACAGCTGCTGTGCTGGGCTTGCGTATCCCACCGCCGTAGTGAATTCGTGCGAGCTGTAGGATCACGTGACTCAGTTAGAGCCAATGGCAGCACACCATCTTCCATTCATAAGTTTCACATACGTGCTGTGAAATCTATGAAGCTTACACCCCCCCAAAATAACAGCTAAACCTCAATTAAATTAAAAAAAACCATCACATTAATAAAATAAGTATAGTTAAATAAATTAACCATTTTAAATAAAAAATTAAATTTTTGAAAAAATTTAAAATCTTTTAAAAAGTTATAAAAATAAACTTACCTGTCTTTAAAGTCTCTAAAAAAGATATACCTGTTAAAAAAAATTCAAAAAAATACTTAATTCACTACTTACCTTGTTAAAAGTGGGTCTCACTCCTCCTTTTTCCATTTCTAAAATCTTCCGTCCTTACCTGCGCGTCCAAAGCACGAAGTGCACAGCGTGCGCGCAGCCTGTAGCGCGCACGCGATGCACCGAGGAACCGCCCCCTTTTCAAAAGACCAAGTGCCGGTTTTCAGCGCATGCGCAGGGCATGCAGAAAACCGGCAATTGGAGAGAGAATACGCGAGAGTACGCAGTGCGTACTCTCGCGCAGCGGGATGAATTTTTGGCCCATTGTCTGTGGCTGTGAAGGTGACTGTGGCTGTGAACTTTTATGCGTCTGGTTCCTTCCATGCTGCTGCTGTAGATATATATAACATCTTGCAGTTAGCAGTGCACTGATGCATAAGGGAGGTTTCTGAGGCGCTCTATGCAAACAGAGAAAACTTCATCTCATCTCCTCTTGCCAGAGATAAGCAAGCGGAGTGAGCACAAGGGTTTGCAAGGATTGCAGGCTTTCCGTGGTGCAGGGTGCCATTGACTGCACGCACATTGTCTTGCATGCGCCTCATGTAAACTCGGCCATTTTACCTGAACCGAAAGGGATTCCACTCCCTCAATGTGCAGATGGTGGGTGACCACAGGTAGCACATCATGCAGGTCCAAGCCTGGTATACTGGTGTCCTCAAGCAACGCTTCTGCTGCCTGGTCCGCTCTGGAGGAGCCCTGCAGTACGCAGCTGAGTGGGTCTCAAGATTTGTCGTGGTATGCTGCACAATCTTGCCATCATGAGGGGACTGCCCTTGCCACTACCTATTTGGTGAGAATATGAGGAGCAGGAGCATGAGGAGGAGGAGGAGGTGGAAGAGGAGGAAGCAGAAGAGGATGAAGAGTAAGGGAGGCTGCAACCTAGACAGCCCCTTTCTATGTGAACAAATAATTCATGAGTGATACCAGTAACCTTAACGATCGCAAGATATCTGTGGGCAGCTTTCTTCGGGGCCAGCAGCGAATGCCTTTGCTTTGCCACTGACCACAAATTCTGGGTCATTATTTGTCCATCTGTCATAGGGTTCTGGAGTTACTAGCTCCAGTGAGCTTATCAGAAGCGTAAGGGATTTATTGTTTACCCAAGGATTGTTATGTCTTTGACAACTTTGCATATTAGGGCCCATTTTGGTTGGTAGGAAGTGTGAGCTTGCACGTGGAAGCAGCCTTTTGTTCTAGGCACAAAATAAAACATCAAGGGGGAAAAATTCGGTACCTTAGCACCTCCCGTTAGCGGCAGCAGATGGTGCTAACGGGGTGCTACAGCATTATCGCTGGGGCGAGTTGAATCCAACGGCGCACGCCAATCCTGACCCGCAGCGTCACCACTAACAGTTATCGCCTGGAGCCTCAATGCCAGGTGGATCGTGATGTCAGTGAGTGTGCAACGCTCACTGGCTGCCCAATCTGCGAAATTGATTGTCGCCACCTACCTTAGCGCCTGGAGGAAACAGCGACAGGGAGAGCTGGCATGAAGCAACAGGAAGCCGGCTCCAGGGACGTTATTTAAAGGGATCATCAGTAATGAGTTGCAGCTGTAGGTCAGTGGAGTTTCAGTGCTTTCTTGTCAGTTTCTCATAGTGTAACAGTCTCATTCTGTAATTTCAAGGTTATTTAGTATCAGGAGTGTTGTGGCAACTAAAAAGTAGCTACATTTATTCTTTAAAAAATCAAACCGCTACACTTGGTTACATTAATGGGAGCTATACTGGCAGTTGACCTTGCCCTCCAGGATCTACTGTGGAGGGATCGGAGGCAGCGAGAAAGACGTGGCGAGAGGGAGGAGGAGGACCATCAGGGCTCTCAACAGGAGGCCTTACCCTCCGAGGGTATTCTAAGAGCACTTCTCCTACCTCCAATTAAGCAATTGTGTAGTAGAAGGCTCCGCTTCACCAAGGAGGTGGTCACAGAACTCTGCCACCTCCTGCAACCAGACCTCCAGCATCAGATCAGGGCGACCACGGCTCTCACAGTGGCAGTCAAGGTCACCGTTGGCCTCAATTTCTTCACCAGCGGATCCTTCCAGTCTGCAACAGGAGACACAGCTAACATCTCGCAGTTTGCTGTCCATCGCTGCATCCAGGAGGTCACAGAGGCTCTCTACAGTAGGAGAAGTGATTACATTTCCTTATCCATCACCAGAGAGAAGCAGGACGAGCGTCCATGTGGCTTTGCCAGGATAGCGGGCTTCCCCATGGTGCAGGGTGCCATTGACTGCACCCTTGTGGCTTTGCGGGCACCTGCATAACAATCCTGACATCTTCCGTAACCGTAAAGATTACCACTCACTTAATGTGTAATTGGTGTGCGACCACAGATAGCGAATCCTCAATGTGAATGCCCGCTATCCTGGCAGAAGCAACGATGCCTTCATCCTGCGCCAGACCGGTGTGCCAGCACTCTTCTCCAGCCACCACGTCAAGCTCGCGGCTGCTCGGAGACAAGGGCTATCCGATCTCCACCTGGCTCATGACTCCCCTCCGCGGCCCCAACACTTCTGCCCAGCACTCATATAATGCTGCCACCAGAAACATCATCGAGCAGACCATCGGCCTGCTGAAGCAATGGTTCCGCTGCCTTGAACGCACAGGAGGAGCCCTCCAGTACTCGGCGGAGCGGGTGTCCCATTTCGTGGTGGTCTGCTGCACGCTTCACAACTTGGCCATCATGAGGGCCCAGCCCTTGCCACCAGGGATTGCGGGACCACCTCAGGAGGAGGAAGAGGGAGAGGAGGAGGAGGACGAGGACAAGGAGGAAGAGGAAGATGAGGAAGATGAGGAGGAGGAGGAACAGGAGCGAGGGAGGAGGCAGCCACTCAATCGGCCTTCCAGAAGGGCGGTCCGTGATTGCCTCATCAGACTGCAGTTCCAATAAATTAAACCCCAGATCCCCGTTGGTCACCACATCCCCATCATTCCATCCCTGTCGCAGGCCATTTCACAGCGCAAAACTGAAATGAGACACACCACAAAAGAATCCGAACTGAATTAATAAATTGATCAAAAATCAGTGAATATATATTACAACAAAAATATTAACTAGTCACCATTGTGCAATCCCTTAGTGCCTCTTGTTACTGTGCCTTTGCCTACTCTAGTGCTCCTACGAATTGGCCCAGTGGCTGCAGCAGGGCTGGTGGAAGGTTGCTGAGTGTCCATGTGGGAGACTTCAGATGGCCTTGCAGGATGCCCTCGACCAGCTCTGGGCCTGGAAGGCCCGGCTGTACACTGCACCACTTCAGCATGGGTGGCAGCAGTCTGGGCTGGCTGGCTGACAGGCAGCGACAAGGACAATGGCGGAGTGGCAGTGGTGGGAGCAGGAATGCTGTCATCCTGAGAAAGGACAGCAGCTTCCTGCTCCACTGGCCCACTGCCACTCCCCCGGGGCAGCACCTCAGCATCCCTAGCAATCTGTTGGAGCACAGATTGCTGGCCTGCTGTGACACCGTGAAAGCCACGGTCGACGGTGGTAGACCCAGCCATGATGGCAGCAGTCAGAGCTTGTTTGGTATCAAGCTGAGACTGCATGAGAGCAGTCTGAAATTGGATGCCACCAACCATAGACCTACATTACAGCACTAAGACGTTGCGTCGCTTCCGCCTGTGCTGCAATGGAAGCTGCCAGATCGCCCATAACACGTTGCATCAGGTCTGGGTCGCCACGGTCTCTCTGGGTGTCTACCCTCCTTTGCAGACTGGAAATGATGGGCTCCATGGTGTGCGCAGAGCCTTGTGCAATGCTGGAGGTGGACTCCTCCACGCTCCTTATCATTGCTGAGAGGCTCTCGGGCAGCCTTGCCATTGCACCTATCATCTCCGTGTACATGCCCATCACCCTTCTTCTAAACGCCTCCCCATCGAGGTCCTCATCTGAGTCCTGTCCAGCAGAACTTGCGCGCGAACTCTCCCTCTGGGAAGCTGGCCTCCGAGCTCCCCTTTCCCCCTGGACTTGCTGCAGCCCGCTAATTCCTGGTGCATCACCCTGTTCCGATCCTGCTACTATACTAGCCTCTAAAGAACGCATAGTGCCAGTATCTGAGCTGGTACCTGCGGGTGAGACATGCAGTGATGCGGTGCGTTCTTCCTGCTCCTCTTCTCCCACCTTGCTCCCTACGGTGCCCCAGAGACAGGCTGCTTAGGTGCTTGCTCATTATCTGAAAGCATAAATGCACAAGAATCAGGTTAAGGTGAGGGGAGGGGGGGGGGGGCAGGAAGGGAGAAATGCATGCATACCGCATGATTAGCTGGAAAGTGCGAAACACTTGTGGGATGAGGGGGAAGTGGGATGTGAGAAGAAGAAGTAGGGATGAACATACCGCTGTTTTCCCCAAGGGGGTCAATACTGCCAGTGACCATGGTGCCCCCCACCTGGCGCAGAATAATCTGCAGCACTCGATTCCCCAGCTCAGACAGTTGTTGGGTGTCGTCTTGTCCTAGCCTGTGCACTCCTGCTCCCCCTGTTGTGAGCCACTTTGACCTGCAAGAGACAGGAACGTGTGTGAGTGTGGAGCAATGTGTCTCCCATAGTTGAATAGCTGTCATTGTATGCAAGGTGTGAGATGTGGGTGTGAGTGTTGGCAGGTAGAGATTGTTGGTGGGTGAGTGCTGGGGGTGTGTTGCTTTGGGCAGTGTGTGAAGACTATGGTTCAGATGATGGTATGTAGCGTTTGTTGAAGCATTGACTCACCCTGATCACCTGAGTGAGGTCATTAAATTTCTTGCTGCACTGTGTGTGGGTCCTGGGGATGCGCTACGACCCTCCACATGGTGCAGAAGACTTGTGGCGAGAGCCTCCTGCCACTTGTCGGGTAGAGGTCCGCCCTCCGTCTCTCCACAGCAAAGCCTCCAATGCTTGATCGCAGAATCTGCGGGCTCTCTCCCTGGGGTGTGGATCTGCCCTGAGTACAACTGCTTCAGTCCTCCGGCTCCTTCTCTTTGACCTGCTGCTGCTTGCTGAGGCAGCTGCACAGCCAGCAATGCTGAGAATGAGGTTCTGCAACATCAATGAACCTCCCTTTAAGAACTGGAAATAGCCTGTGGCAATGACAACTTGCGATTTGATGGTGCCTGATATTGGTCCACCCTTTGAGTGTAACGCCAATGAGCTTGGGCTTAAAGACTGGAATTAGCACTCCAATCATTTCTTTGAGCAGTGATCATGAATTTTGCGTGCAGTCTAAAGCATTAGCTCCTTGCGCTAATTCACCAACTTTTCTAATGATACCACCCATTCCTGGGCTATAATGAATTTCTAGCCCCTTGTGACTTCCCAAATTATTACAGCAACTGTCAATAAGGCACCGTCTGCACGCAAAATGGACACAAACAGCAAATTGTTTTGCTGAACATTTCTGAGTGTGGAATTGACTTGTCCATGCTGCTGTAATTTTCTGAGGTTTCTGTTTTTATAACGAAGTGAAGAGCAATAGAGGTCGGTGTTACTTTTTTACTTGCATTTTACTTATCAATCCTTTATCTCAAATGTGTCTTACAATCTTTTACCAAGTTCAGTGAAAACTGGAGACATTTTTAATGGGCCAAAAATTCGGCCCTTCCCGGGTGAGTACACAGTGCGTACTCACCCGTAAAGCGTCCCGAAGTGCCGGTTTCCTGCATGCACTGCACATGCGTGGGAAACCGGAACTTCGGTCTGGTGAAGGGGGTGGTTCCTAGGTGAACCGTGTGCACGGTAGAGGCTGCGCGCATGCAGCAAACTTAGATTTTTTGTTTCAGGTTTCTACGGGAGGGTAAGTAGTGAAGAACCTACGCTTATAAAAAGGAGGCACAGGAGCCATTTTCAACAAGGTAAGTGGTTAATTAAGTATAATTTTTAAAAATTTCAACAGATTTATCTTTTTAGATACTTTAAAGAAAGGTAAGTTTATTTTTATCACTTTTAAAAAGTATTTTAATTTTTTCAAAAATTAAAATTTTTGTTTAAAGTGGTTAATTTATTTAACTATAGTTATTTTATAAATGTGATGGTTTTTAAAAAAAATTATTTTAAGTTTAGCTGTTCTTTTGGGGCCGATTTCAATTCACAGATTTGACAGGTCTCAAATCTATGAATGAAAGATGGTCTGCTGCCATTGGCTCTCCATGGCCCACATGATCCCAGGGGACGCATCGCACTAACTGAGCCCCTGGGACATGCAAGCACTGCGCGCCGGCTCTTGGAGCAGGCCCAGGAGCTGAAGTTCCCGTGGGCCCAAAACACAACGGCAGGCGCGGTAGGTAAGTGCGCGCGTGATCCTTACCCCCGCGACAAGCCGTAGAGGCGAATTTCAGGGCCATTAGTTTTTCATAAAACTTGCACAGACATGGTGAAGTTGTGGACATTGTAATGAAAGATATAAAAAAGATGGAAATCGTGTCCACTTGAAAACAATTTTAATTTGGAGATGTGCCACACATCAAGTATGTGCTCGCTTACATATTCATCCAAAACCAGGAGTTTTTTTTCAAGTAAAAATGCACTCTGAAATTGAGCCAAGACTTTTTTGCTTATTCTGATTGCTGAAAACCTAGTTAAAAAGAAAACTAAAAACAGCTTATATCTTAGGAATGAGGTGCACCTCTCATTTAGTACTTCTCTAAGTGATTTTACTCATGAATGCTACCAGTGTGCTGCGGTTCAGAGTGATTCGTTGGTTCAACATTGCCATTTGTTGCTTGGATGCTGGTTCAATAGTTGAATCTGAAATAAGTCTGAACTTTTTAATTGGAATATAATTTTTCGAAGAAGCAAATAATCAAACATTCCTGTTTGTTAATTTGTCATCATTGTGATGGCACCAGTCAATGTTAAGATACAAGTTGAAACTTCTGAAAGGTGACTTCACAGTTGATGCATGTAAACACTATTGAAACAGAGTTGTCATGATGCGGAGATGCCGGTGTTGGACTGGGGTGGACAAAAATGAGAAGTCGCACAACACCAGGTTATAGTCCAACAGATTTATTTAAAATTACAAGCTTTCGGAGCTGCTGCCCCTTCATCAGGTAAAGGTACAATGAGGGAATCTACAGTATTACACAGTATATAAACACAGAAAGCAATTTGTCTGCAGAGATACAATCTTTCAGGGAGGCATTACATCAAAGACACACCAGAGCACAGCCAAGACAATGAGATGGGTCACAGGGGGTCCAACGTGTCAAATCCTGCCGTCTGCAGTTCAGCTTTTAACCTTTTTTTTTCTTTTTTTGTTTTTTTTGGGGGGGTTTTTTGTGTGTTTTTTTTAAAAACTGGAAAGACAGACAACGATGTCGAGTCACGTTCTGTAGCGTGACATGAACCCGAGATCCCTATTGAGGCCGTCCTCATGGGTGCGGAACTTGGCTATCAGTTTCTGCTCGATGATTTTGCGTTGTCGTGTGTCTTGAAGGCGGCCTTTGAGACACACGACAACGCAAAATCATCGAGCAGAAACTGATAGCCAAGTTCCGCACCCATGATGTCGGCCTCAATAGGGATATCGGGTTCATGTCACGCTACAGAACGTGACTCGACATCGTTGTCTGTCTTTCCAGATTTAAAAAAAAAACACACAAAAAAAACCCCCCAAAAAAAACAAAAAAACAAAAAAAAAGGTTAAAAGCTGAACTGCAGACGGCAGGATTTGACACGTTGGACCCCCTGTGATCCATCTCATTGTCTTGGCTGTGCTCTGGTGTGTCTTTGATGTAATGCCTCCCTGAAAGATTGTATCTCTGCAGACAAATTGCTTTCTGTGTTTATATACTGTGTAATACTGTAGATTCCCTCATTGTACCTTTACCTGACGAAGGGGCAACAGCTCCGAAAGCTTGTAATTTTAAATAAATCTGTTGGACTCTAACCTGGTGTTGTGCGACTTCTCATTTTTGAAACAGAGTTGAGCTGCAGGCTGCTTCCCAGCGTTAACCAAAGAATATTCAACATGCATGCACACGCACAAGACATAAATATACACATCCAACACATGCACACACATATATACACACATACATCTGCCCAAGAGAAACTTGTTGCATCACTTTTCATAGAACATTGTTTATTCACCAATCAAAACCTTTTGTGCTTTAACATAAATATAAATACAACTCATGGATTGCTTCTGTGACAATTACAAAGCGAATATAACAATGTTGAATTGGTTTCGAGGGGCATTTAAAGCATGTTTACTTAGACCTTTCACAGTATAGGCCTGTCAAGTCTCAGGCACCAAGTTATACAGATTTTAGAAAAGATCCAGACATGTTGTTGAAAATTTATTTTCAAATAAATCTTGTTTGGCAGTTCAGGGAATGTAGTGAAAGTGACTGCAATATGCTGCCTTGTCTTCCCTTGAATATAAAATTGAAAGTAACATTCCTCCAAGGCCAGTTAGCCATTGACACAGGGGACTGGGTGGTACAGTATTTAATGCATTGGCCTTTTATTTTTGGGACCAAGAATTGAATGCAGCCCAGACTAATGGGATGAAAGTATCCTTTGTCTGCGAGCTGCAAGAGTCCTGTGTGAGATAAGCCTGAGCAATTTTAACCCGGTTCTTAGTGAACATTGACCCACATCACAAAACAGCCTATTGAGTACTAAATGGCACTGCAATGACAATCTCAGTCAAGAGTTCACAGGAGGACTGGTCCTGGAAATGGAAGATGTCACCGTGGTGTTTTGGAGGCTGTTTTTCTGAGGTTAAGATTGAATATAGGGAGCTTTATTTTACCTCTAACAAAAAAAAGAAAAAAGAAAGGGCTAGAAATTCATTGTAGCCCAGGAATGGGCGGGATCATTAGAAAAGTTGGAGAATTAGTGTCAGGCGCTAATGCTTTAGACGGCACGCAAAATTAATTCTCACTCCTCAAAGAAATGATTGGAGCACTAATTCAAGCCTTAAAGCACAAGTTCATTGGCATTACACTCAAAGGGTGGACCAATATTGCGTGCAGTCTAATCGCAAGTCAACATTGCCACAGGCTATTTCCAGTTCTTAAAGGGGAGGTTCGTTGATGCTGCATTCTAAGCATTGCTGACTGTGCAGCTGCCTGAGCAAGCAGCAGGTCAAGGAAAAGGAGCCGAACAACTGAAACAGCTGAACTCATAGCAGATCCACGCCCCAGGGAGAGAGCCTGCAGATTCTATGATTAAGCATTAGAGGCTTTGGTGTTCGCTGTGGAGAGATGGAGGGTGGTGTTCTACCCGGCAAGTGGCAGGAGGCCCTCGCCGCAAGTCTTCCGCACCATGTGGAGGGAGGTAGCGCAGCACGTCTCGGGCAGCACTGAGGTCCCCAGGACCCACACACAGTGCAGGAAGAAATTTAACAACCTCACTCGGGTGGTCAGGGTGAGTGAATGCTTCAACAAATGCTACATACCACCATCTGAACCACAATCTTCACACACTGCCCAAAGCACCACACCCCCCCCAGCACTCACCCACCAACAATCTCTACCTAACAACACTCACACCCACATCTCACACCTTGCACACAATGACAGCTATTCAACTATGGCAGGCACATCACCTAAACACATTGCTCCACACTCATTCACACACTTTCCTTTCTCTTGCAGGCCAAGGTCGCTCACAACAGGAGGGAGCAGGATCGCACAGGTGGGGGACAAGCCGACACCCAAACACCGTCTGAGCTGGAGAATAGAGTTCTGGAGATTATTGTGCGGCAAGTGGTGGGCGCAGTGGCCACCGGCGACGTTGACCCCCTTGGGGACAACAATGGTATGTTCATCCCTACTCCTTCTTCTCACAACCCACTTCCCCCGCACCCCACAAGCCTTTCGCACTTTCCAGCTAATCATGCTGTATGCATGCCTTTCTCCCTTCCTGCCCCCCTCCCCTCACCTTAACCCGACTCTTGTGCCTCTATGCTTTCAGATAGTCAGCAAGCACCTGAGCAGCCTGTCTCTGAGGGCACCGTAGAGAGCGAGGCGGGAGAAGAGGAGGAGGAAGAACACAAAGCATCACTGCATGTCTCACTCGCAGGCACCAGCTCAGAACCTGGCACTACGCATTCTTTAGAGGCTAGTATAGTAGCGGGATCTGCACAGGGTGAGGCACCAGGGACAAGTAGACTGCAGCTAGGCCAGGGGGAAAGGGTGGTGCGGGGGCCAGCTCCCCAGAGGGCGAGTTCATGCGCGAGTTCTGCTGCACAGGACTCAGATGAGGACCTCGATGGGGAGGCGTTCAGAAGAAGGGTGATGGGCATGCACACGGAGATGATAGGTGCAATGGTAAGGGTGCCCGAGAGCCTCTCAGCAATGATAAGGAGTGTGGAGGAGTCCACCTCCAACATTGCACAAGGCTCTGCGCACACCATGGAGCCCACCATTTCCAGTCTGCAAAGGATGGCAGACTCCCAGAGACACTGTGGTGACCCAGACCTGATGCCATGTGTGATGGGTGATCTGGCAGCTTCCATTGCAGCACAGGCTGTAATGCAGTCTATGCTTGGTGGCATCCAATCTCAGACTGCTCTCATACAGTCTCAGCTTGATGCCATGCAAGCTCTGACTGCTGCCATTGTGGCTGGGTCTCCCACCGTCGACCATGGCTTTCACGGTGTCGCAAAAGGCCAGCAATCTGTGCTCCAGCAGATTGGTAGGGATGCTGAGGTGCTGCCCCGGGGGAGTGGCGGTGGGTCAGTGGAGCAGGAAGCTGCTGTCCTCTCTCAGGATGACAGCATTCCTGCTCCCACCACTGCCACTCCGCCATTGTCCTTGTCGCTGCCTGTCATCCAGCCAGCCCAGACTGCTGCCGCCCATGCTGAGGTGGTGCAGTCTACAGCCGGGCCTTCCAGGTCCAGAGCTGGTCGAGGGCGTCCTGCAAGGCCATCTGAAGTCTCCCGCACGGACACTCAGCAACCTTCCACCAGCCCTGCTGCAGCCACTGGGCCAACACTTCGTAGGAGCACTAGAGTAGGCAAAGGTACAGTAACGAGAGGCACTAAGGAATTGCACAAGGGTGAATAGTTAATATTTCTGGTTTAAATATGTGTTTGCTGATTATTCATAAATGTATTAATTCAGTTCGGATTCTTTTGTGGTGTGTCTCATTTCAGCTTTGCGCTGTGAAATGGCCTGCGACAGGGATGGAATGATGGGGATGTGGTGACCAACGGGGATCTGGGGTTTAATTCATTGGAACTGCAGTCTGATGAGGCAATCACGGGCCGCCCTTCTGGAAGGCCAATTGAGTGGCTGCCTCCTCCCTCGCTCCTGTTCCTCCTCCTCCTCATCTTCCTCTTCCTCCTCATCTTCCTCCTCCTCCTCTCCCTCTTCCTCCTCCTGAGGTGGTCCCACAATCCCTGGTGGCAAGGGCTGGGCCCTCATGATGGTCAAGTTGTGAAGCAGACCGCCATGAAATAGGACACGCGCTCCACTGAGTACTGGAGGGCTCCTCCCAAGCGGTCAAGCCAGTGGAACCATTGCTTGAGCGCCCCAATGGTCTGCTCGATGCTGTTCCCGGTCGCAGCATGGCTGTCATTATATGAGTGCTGAGCAGGAGTGTTAGGGTTGTGGAGGGGAGTCATGAGCCAGGTGGAGAGCGGATAGCCTTTGCCTCCTGAACAGCCAGCTGCGAGCTTGATGTGGTGGCTGGAAGTTGCTGGCACACTGGTCTGGTGCAGGATGAAGGCATCATGGCTGCTGCCAGTGGGCATTCACATTGAGGATTCACTGTGCGTGGTCGCACACCAACTGCACATTAAGTGAGTGGTACCCTTTGCAGTTACAGAAGATCTCAGGATTGTTATGCGGTGCCCGCAAAGCTACGTGGGTGCAGTCAATGGCACCCTGCACCATGGGGAATCCCGCTATCCTGACAAAGCCACATGCACATTTGTACTGCTTGTCTCTGGTGATGGGGAAGGAAATGTAGTCCCTTCTCCTACTGTAGAGAGCCTCTGTGACCTCCCGGATGCAGCAATGGACAGCGAACTGCGAAATGTTAGCTACGTCTCCTGTTGCAGACTGGAAGGATCCATTGGTGAAGAAATTGAGGGCAACGGTGACCTTGAGAGAGCTGTGATCTGAGGCTGAAGGTCTGGTTGCAGGACATGACAGAATTCTGTGACCACCTCCTTGGTGAAGCAGTGCCTTCTAATACACTACTCCTCGCTTAACTGGAGGTAGGAGAATGTGCTCTCGGAATACCCTCAGAGGGTAAGGCCTCCTGTTGAGAGCCCTGATGGCCCTCCTCCTCCCTCTGGCTACATGTTCCAGTCTTTCTTGTTGCCTCTGCTCCCTCCGCCGTAGATCCTGGAGGGTGAGGTCGACCGAAAGTACCGCCCTCATTAATGTAAGCCAAGTGTAGCGGTTTGATTTTTTAAAGAATAAATGTAACTACTTTTTAGTTACCACAACACTCCTGGTACAAAATAACCTTTAAATTACTGAATTAAACTGTTGCACAATGTCAAACTGACAAGAAAGCACTGAAAATCCACTAACCTGACAGCTGCGACTCATTACTCATGATCCCTTTAAATAACATCCTTGGAGCCAGCTTCCGGCTGCTTAAAACCAGCTCTCCCTGTCACTGTTTGGTCAACGAGCTAAGGTAGGTGGCGACAATTAATTTCACAGATCGGGCGGCCAGTGAGGGTCACTGATGTCATGATTTGCCTGGTGTTGAACTCCCCGGTGGTATCTTGTACCGGTGGCGCAATGGGGGGGGGGGGGGGCGAATTTGCCGCGCGTCGCTGGACTCACCTCACCCCGGTGCCATTGCATCAGCACCCCATTAGTGCCAGCTGCTGGCGCTAACGGGAGGCGCTAAGGAACTGAATTTTTCCCCAAAAGACTTGCATTTATATAGCGCCTTTTACGACCTCAGGATGTTCCAAAGCACTTTAAAGCCAATGAAGTACTATAGTATACAGTGCTATAATTCACCTGAGAACAGTTTGACGCCAGTGCCAGGAATTTCCTCGGGGGTTCTCCCGCTTGGCCGATATAACTTGAATGGACGATCGGTGGAAACCCTCGATAGATACATAAACAGGGTTGTTGTCAATCTTCCACCAGGGTTACGGCAAATGAGTGGAAGAATGCCTGAGGAAATTCCTGGCGCAAGAGTTAACCCCTTGAGCACTGCAGACAAGTTTACTCACACAGATGCTGTAGGACACTGGTGGTCAACAACAAGTATACTGATTTGCCAATCTATTCCTCATTTAGCATGTAAGGATTATTAAAGATTAACATGATCGCATTTATGTTGCAACCATGTTTATCTTCCAAATGTGGGCTATCAACGGTGGTGTTACTGCTCTAGTTTGACTGACTATATTACTTTAATGTTAGTTTCAATTTCACAGCATGAAAACAAGCATGAAAACAAGCAAAACCGGATGGCGAGAGGAGACAGGAATTTATGCTGGGCCTGTCAGCAGTTTATTCATTAAAACATGGTTTGAATCTATATGAACCACAACCATGAGAAGAATTTAAAGATTATTAAAAACCTTATTGTACTCAGTCTTCGCTCAAGCTATTAAAAGTTTTCTGATGTATTGGGGGAATATTAACCTGAAAAAAGGGGTGGGTTGGAGGCGGTGGGGAAGTTAAAGTATTAAAAATCTAAATCACGAACCCAACCCGCCCACTTGCGGGTTTAACGGAGGCAGGTTGGTGGCGGGCAGCCAACTCGCTGCCAGGAGGCACTTTAAATATGATAATAAGGCCCTGAAGCCTCTGATTTAACCTTCTGTGCTGGTTTAACTGTGGCCTGCCAGGGATCCCAGGCCTTGGGATTCCCGATAGCTGCAGCGAGGCGAGGACAGCCTCGGGGAGCAATCCTTGTGGGTCGGGAGTAGAAGGAATGCTTCCTCTTGGTCACCTCCCCCATGCTCACCCACCATCAGCCCGCCCCATACAAACACCCTCCACCCCCAGGATTGGGGATCGGACTCCCCCGGGATCGTACTCCCCCAGGGGTTGGACCCCCCGGGCTTGGACCACACACCCAGGCTCGGAAATATCTCCCACCACCCCCCCCGGCTCGGTACCCACCCCTCCGATCGGACCAGCACCTACCTGTTTGTTGCGGTCTCCTGACCAAGTGTTCCCCGCCCGACTGGAAGCCAGCCTGTTAATCAGGCTAACTTCTGGGCGGGAACCTGTCCATGACGTCACACACATGCTGTGGAGTTAAAACCCGGACTTGCGAGTTTCCCATGGTCTATTGGACCCCGCTCTGGGCAGGTCAGAAACTTCAAAATGCCAGCCATTGGATCAGTTCCAGTATGCTGAAGATGTTTCTGGAGGAATTGGAAAATGTTACCAAATTGTACATATTACCTTGGAATCACTGCTTGCAACATTAACATCTACAAACAATGCACTTGTCGTATGAGATAACTGTGTCTGATAGTTCAACAGAGGTAGATTTGCTAGGCTTATGTTTCTAAACAAGATAAGGTAAATTTAATTTGTTATTTGTAGCTCTAATTTTCCTTTCCAACATGAGTTTAATGGCTGTAAGCACAAAATTGAAAAGTTGCAGAGCAGAATCTCTGGGAAAATATTGCCTCTAAAATGATTCCCCATACTGATTTTGGCAAATTATTTCTGCCAAACTATTTCATCTTCACGGCGGCAAACAGCTCAGTGAATGGAAATCACAGACAGAAATGTGGGCAACAGTGAGTAGGAATAAGTATGCATTGCTCTCTACCAAAAAAACCTAAGCCTCGATATCACTCTTCGTGACATGAGCAGTGAAACGCTTCATGAATTCCTATGACATTCCTCTGCTCTTTTATTGAGTACATTGTTAAACGGGCGAATACTTGCACTGAAATAGCGGGTGAAGTAATGCCATGCATGCCCACATAGTGTCCATTCACTACCATCGCCAGCAACAATTTCTGGGCTGTAATGTTGAAATGACTGTAAGCTAAATTGGGGACAAGGCCTGTAGTGCAGGAAACCAGCAAGATTGAAAGAAGTACAGATGAAGGAAGCCATCACAAAGTTAAGTACAAAACAGTGGGAGAGAATATGAGGTCACCACATCTGGAGAATCAATTCCACAAGGCAGCCCTGGTGGATTTTGTGCCTGCTTTGTATTATTTTAAATTGATGTTTCCCCACATCTCCATCCAATTACTTATGTATTTCAGATTGTTGTAAAATTATTTTTATTTCTCCAATCTATAACCTCCAGTCTGACTTGAATTATTTATTTTTTCACCTTCCTCCCTGGTCTATAGCTTCCACTTCGACCTGCCCCCACTTCATCAACCCCAGGTTTTTATATTTTACATCTATATTTATTTCTATATTTAAGTATGGTATTAAACATTTTGCATCTAGTGTGCATCCATCACGTCACACCCCTCAAAAAATGTCACACCTGAAAATGTGGCCTCAGAGGTATCACACCTCAAAAGTCTCAGAATTCAGGGGATTGCACCTCTGGGCGCCATATTCAAAATGTCAAATGTCTGTCGAGCAAAAATTAGAGAGAGTTTGAAATAAGCATTTATCTAAGTTACCAATCAACTACTTGATTTACCAAATGTGTACAAATCAAAAGCAGATTCAGTCAGTGAGTCCCAATGAGGAATGAGTAAGAAGCAGAAAATTGAGCCACCTAGTTGCTCAGATACATCAGCTTGCATTTACACAGCACTTAACATAGAAACTTGGTTTGAGCCACCATCTTGGCTCTTCAACTATTTGAGAATTTACCTAAAATTTATACCAAATAAAAATGAAATTAAATAATTCGGTATAAAAGGTTTTTTCTCATGTATAAAGTCGCCTTGTACAGTTTTGCAAAATCATGGAATGAATTCAGAAATGGTTGCTGGCATCTTGGTTGTACCCTGACATGCCTTCTTTCATGCAATGCCACAGAAAGCATGACATTATTTAATTGGCGTGCTTCCGAGGAAGTATCAAACACTGCAATTAGTCAGGCATTCACATATCTTAATGTTGTCATCAGATCTGCTGTCCCAGATTCCTTTAGGAAGAGGATCATCTCCATATACTAAGTGCCTGCCAAAGTGAAGTATTTTCAATAATAAAATAAAATTAGAAAATGCTGGAAACACTCAGCAGGTCTGGCAGCATCTGTGGGGAGAGAAACAGAGTTAACAGTTCAGGTCGATCACCTTTCATCAGAACTGGAAGAAGTTACAGATTTAACAGTTTATAAGCAAGTACAGAGCCAGAAGAAAAGCGGGCAGGGGAGGAAAGAACAACAGGGAAAGCCTGTGATTGGTTGGAGGGCAGGAGTAATTAAATGACAAAAGGGATGATGGGGCAAGGCAAAAGGGGGTGGCAATAGGACAAGGAAAAAAATGATGGGTCCAGAGGAAGTGTAAATGGCTACAGCAAAACCATCACCAGCACCTACTGTTCGAGAAAATAGAAGCAGTGGTTGTGATCTGAAATTGTTGAATTCAATGTTGAGGCCTTAAGGCTGTAAAGTGCCTAATCGAAAGATGAGGTGCTGTTTCTTGAGCTTGTGCTGAGCTTCATTGGAACAGAGTAGGAGGCCAAGGACAGAGAACTCAGAGTGGGAGTGGGATGGAGAATTAAAGTGGCAAATGACCGGAAGCTCAGGGTTACGCTTGTGGACTGAATGGAGGCGTTCAGCAAAGTGGTCACCCAGTCTGCGTTTGGTCTCCCCAATGTAGAGGAGACCGCATCCTGTGCAGCAAATACTGTATACTAAGTTGGAAGAAGTACAAGTAAATTGCTGTTTTACCTGGAAGGAGTGTTTGCGACCCTGGACGATGGGAAGGGAGAAAGTGAAAGGGCAAGTGTTGCATCTCCTGCACTTGCATGAGAATGTGCCATGGGAAGGGGAGGGGGTGTTATGGGTGATGGAAGAGTGGGCCAAGTTATCATGGAGGGAATGATCCCTTCGGAATGCTGAAAGGGAAAGAGTAGGGAAGATGTGTTTGGTGGTGGCAATGGCAGATGATGATCTGTTTAATATGGAGGCTAGAGGGGTGGAAGGTGAGGACAAGGGGAACCCTAACATTATTCTGAGAGGAAGGGGAAGGGATGAGTGCAGATGTGCGGGAAACGGGATGGACATAGTCGAGGGCCCTGTCAACCACAGTGGAGGGTAATCCTCAGTTGAGGAAAAACAAAGACATATCAGAAGCACTGGTGTGGAAGGTGGCATCGTCAGAACAGATGCGACGGAGATGGAGAAACTGGAAGAGTGGAGTAGAGTCCTTACAGGAAGCAGGGTGGGAGGAAGTGTAATCAAGGTAGCTGTGGGAGTCAGTGGGCTTGTAGTAGATATTGGTGGTCAGCCTATCCCCAGAAATGGAGACAGAGAAGTCAAGGAAGGGAAGGGAAGAGACGGAGATGGACCATATGAAGGTGAGGGAAGGGTAGAAATTGGAAGCAAAGTTGATGACATTTTCCAGTTCGGGGCGAGAGCAGGAAACGGCATCGATACAGTCATCAATGTACCAGAAAAAGAGGTGAGGGAGGCGACCAGAGTATGACTGGAACAAAGAATGTTCCACGTATCCCACAAAAAGGTAGGCATAGCTCGAACCCATATGGTTTTCCATAGCAACACCTTTTATTTGGAGGAAGTGAGTGGAGTTAAGGGAGAAGTTGTTCAATGTAAGAACAAGTTGAGCAAGGCAGAGGAGGGAGGTGGTGGATGGGGAATGGTTGGGCCTCTGTTCAATGAAGAAGTGGAGTGCCCTCAGGCCATCCTGGTGGGGGATGGAGGTGTAGAGGGATCGGACATCAATAGTGAAAAGGAGATGGTTAGGGGCAGGAAACTGGAAATGATTAAAATGGCGGAGGACATCGGAAGAGTCATGGATATAGGTTGGAAGAGACAGACAAGGGGAGAAAAAGTAGAGTCAAAATAGGAAGAAATAAGTTATGTAGGGCAGGAACAGGCTGAAACAATGGGTCTACCAGGGAAGTCCTATCTGTGGATCTTGGGAAGGAGGTATGAGTGGGCTGTGCGGGGATGGGGGACTATGAGGTTGGAAGCTGTGGGGGGAACATCTCCAGAGAAGATTAGGTCAGTGACAGTCTGGGAAACAGAGGCTGGTTCGGCAGTAGGGCCATGGTCCAGGAGGTGGTAGGAAGAGATGTCGGAGAGTTGGCGTTTAGCCACTGCTAGGTAGAGGTCTGTTGGTCAAACAACAATAGTGCTTTCCTTGTCAGCAGGTTTAATGACAAGGTCAGGGTTGGACCTGAGAGAATGGAGTGTTGCAAGTTCAGAGAAAGGTAGCTTAGAATGAGTGAGGGGAGCAGAGAAATTGTAACGGCCAAAGTTTCCAATGAAAAGAACAAGACAGGGTAAGAGGCCAGAGGGAGGGGTCCCAGTGGAACGAGAATTCTGAAGATGGGAGAACAGGTCCGCTGTGCGGGGCGAAGACTCCTGGCCAAAGAAGTGGGCGCGGAGGCGACGGAAGAAGAGTTCAGTATCGTGTTGCGCTCAAACTTTATTAAGGTGGGGGCATAACGGATGAAGCTGAGGCCTTTGCTGAGGACAGATAGTTCGGAGTCAGAGAGAAGGCCAAAGGGGATCGTGAAAACACAACAAAGGGTGGTAAGAGTGGAAGGAGGGATCGGGTCAGAGGAAAGTGAAGAGGAAGAAGGATCAGGAGGGACGTTGGTATACATGAGTTGTTAAAGCTTGTGGTCCTTGACACTTCAAAGGAAGAAAAAAAGTTTTTTGTTAAAGAGCCAGATGAGGTGAAGGATGAAATGGAACTGTGGACCAAGACAGCTCTGATATAGAGTGAGTCAGTGCTGCTGAAGAGAAAGGTCAAGAGCGTGCATGTGGTGGCGCATGGCATTGAGTGTGCATCTCTGGATGCAGTGAGAGCATTGGCTTGAGGAACGCTGAATATCATGGAGATATCTGTAATCATAAGTGGATTCCATTGAGAAATAAAAATGCCACGGGAAAAGTGAGCCATCCGTGGCTAACTAAAGAAGTTAATAAGGATAGTATTAGATTAAAAAGGGCTTATAATGTTGCAAACAATAATAGTAAGCCTGGGGATTGAGAGTGCTTTAGAAACCAGAAAAGGATGACCAAAAAATTGATTAAAAGGGAGAAAATAGAATGAGAGTAAATTAGCAAGAAATATAAAAACGGATTGTAAGAGCTGCTACAAGTATGTAAAAAGGAAAAGAGTCGCAAAAGTAAGTGTTGTTCACTTAGAGGCTGAGACAGAAGAAATTATATTGGGGAACAAGGAAATGGCAGAGGATTTAAACAAATATTTTGTATCAGTCTTCACAGTAGAAGAGACAAAAAGTATACCAAAAATAATGGGGAACCAAGGGGCTAATGAGAGTGAGGAACTTAAAGTAATTAATATCAGTAGAGAAAACATACTTGAGAAACTAATGGGACTAAAAGCGGACAAATCCCCTGGACTTGATGGCCTTCATTTTAGGGTTCTAAAAGAGGTGGCTACAGAGATAGTGGATGCATTGGTTGTGTTCGTCCAAAATTCCCTAGATTCAGGAAAAGTCCCAGCGGATTGGAAGGTAGCAAATGTAACCCCGCTATTCAAGAAAGGAGGTAGAGAGAAAACCAGAAACTGCAGGCCAGTCGTCGGGAAAATGCTGGAATCCATTATTAAGGAAGTGGTAACAGGGTACTTAGAAAATCATAATATGATTAGGCAGAGTCAACATGGTTTTATGAAAGGTAAATCGTGCTTGACAAATTTATTAGAGTATTTTGAGGCTGTAGCTAGCAGGGTAGATAAAGGGGAACCAATGGACGTAGTATATTTGGATTTCCAAAAGGCTTTCAATAAAGCGCCACATAAAAGGTTGCGATCCAAGGTAAGGGCACATAGGGTTGGGGGTAATGTATTAGCATAGATAAAGGATTGGTTAACTAACAGAAACAGAGAGTAGGGATAAATGGGTCATTTTCCGATTGGCAGACTGTAACTAGTGGGGTGCTGCAAGGATCAGTGCGTGGGCCTCAGCTATTTACCATATATATTAATGACTTAGATGAAGGGACCGAGTGTAATGTATCCAAGATTGCTGATGATACAAAGCCAGGTGGAAAAGTAAGATGTGAGGAGGATGCAAAGAGCCTGCAAAGGAATATAGACAGGTTAAGTGAGTGGCAATAAGGTGGCAGATGGAGTATAATGTGGGGAAATATGAGGTTCACTTTGGTAGGAAAATAGAAAAACAGAATATTTTTTAAATGGTGAGAAACTATTAAATGTTGGTGTTCAGAGAGATTTCTAGTACAAGAAACACAGAGAGTTAGCATGCAGGTACAGCAAACAATTAGGAAGGCAAATGGCATGTTGGCCTTTATTGCAAGGGGGTTGGAGTACAAGAGCAAGGAAGTTTTGCTACAATTGTACAGGGCTCTGGTGGGACCACACCTGAAGTACTGTGCACAGTTTTGGTCTCCTTATTTAAGGAAGAATATACTTGCCTTGGAGGCGGTGCAACAAAGGTTCACTATATTGATCCCTGGGATGAGAGGGTTTTCCTATGATGAGATATTGAGTCTATACTCTCTGGAGTTTAGAAGAATGAGCGGTGATCTTGTTGAAACATACAAGGTTCTGAGGGGGATTGACAGGGTAGATGCTGAGAGATCAGTTCCCCTGGCTGGAGAGTCTAGAACTAGGGGGCATAGTCTCAGAATAAGGGGTCACCCATTTAAGATGGAGATGAGGAGGAATTTCTTCACTCAGAGGGTTGTAAATCTTTGGAATTCTCTGCCCCAAAGTGCTGTGGATGCTCAGTCATTGAGTATATTCAAGGCTGAGATAGATAGATTTTTGGACTCTCAAGGAATTAAGGGCTATGGGGATAGGGCAGGAAATTGGAGTTAAGGTCAAAGATCAGCAATGATCTTATTGAATGGCGGAGCAGGTTCGAGGGGCTGTATGGCCTACTCCTGCTCCTAATTCTTATGTTCTTATGATCTGAAACATGAAGGGGTAATTTCACCTCAGTCAGTACAGGGGGAATTTTAACCTAAAAAAATCATGGGCTGGGAGCGTGGGGGAAGTTAACGTGTTAAAAATCTGAATCCCGACCTGAACCCACCTCCAACCCACCCACTTCCGATTTTAACGGAGGTGGAATTGGGGGGGCTGGCAGCCAATCCGCTGCCAGGAGGTGGGTTATTTATTTAAATATTATAATGAGGCTGCAAGCCTCTGCTTTAACCTCCATTTAGTATTTAACTTTAACTGGTCGGGTTTTGCAGGCCTCGTGAAACCCGCCAGCTAAAGCAAGGTGAGGACTGCTGGATCCAGGAGGTAAATGCCTTTACACTTACCTCCTGGATTCTTGGTCCCTGCCTAACCCACCCCTCGCGATCGGAGACCCCACCACAAGGCCTCCGATCCCCCCATGAGTCCTCCCTCCTGCCCGTGCTGCTTCCAGCCCCCGATCCCTTGAGACACCGCCCCGGCTCCTCTGCCCGGCCCGCAATCTTTTGGAGACACCCCTGCTCCTCCAGCCAGCCTGTGATCACGATTATCTGGAGACCTGCCCCCACCCCCCCACCCCACGTCGGCTCCTCCGCTGGCCCGCGATCTTGTTGACTGCCCCCCTTTGCTCCTCCCGGCCCACGATCTTTCATCGACCACGTCCCCCGCTCCCCTCGGCTGCTCCCGGCTCCCATGCGATCCCTCCCTCCTCTGTGTGGCCTAGTGCTGCAGGTTTACCTGCCCAGAGCCAGCCAGCCTCTCAATCTGACTGGCTGCAGGTGGGAAACAGAGGCTTCCCATTTAAATCAGGCCCTGCCGTTTACTTCAGCAGGGCCTGTGGGAAACATGTTCTCCCGGGTTTCCCGACTGACTCAGAGCACCCCCCGCCCCCAACCCACCTTCTCCATTAAAATTCAGCCCTAGATGTGGATGCTTTACATAAATGTTAATTGAGGTATTTTTCCATCCTGCACACCATTTCCCATTGTTCTGATATCAGACATTGGGCAAAGAGGGCGTCTTGTTCAATTTGAACGGTCTGACATTTCTCATTGGCCCAGATTTTGCTGGAGTGGGGCATCTCACGACGTGCCCTGTTAGTTAGACTTGTTCGTGCACATTTAGGTTTTTAAAAAAATTTGCCCTCAAAGTTGCTGGAAGTGCTGAGAGTGGTGAAGACAGTTGAGTCCAATTCATTAAATATATTCAAGAAGGAGTTAGATATATTTCTTAAGGCTAAGGGGATCAAGGGATATGGGGAGAAAGCAGGGACAGGGTACTGAATTTGGATGATCAGCCATGATCGCATTGAATGGCGGAGCAGGCTCGAGGGGCCGAATGGCCTACTCCTGCTCCTATCTTTTATGTTTCTATGTTTCTATGATAACAATTCACAACATTAAGGAATGAGACTCCCCACTTATAATTGTTCACTTTCTGGCCAAAAGAGGCTGATTGGCAGGTCATTAACAATGATCACATCGTTAAAAGAGTACTTACACTGTTAATTACTAGACTTAACTTTCTGTGGCAAGTTTAATAGCCAATTAATATGCAAATGCAGTAACTTCAAAATCATGGGGAGGTTAAGTACGAGATGCCATTTTTGCTTAGCTAATGGCAGTGTGACGCAAATCGGATAGTAATTTGTGGTGATTCGCAATTCATTGGATATCTCTTCCACGCCACAAGTTGCTGGCCAATTTGTGCGTAAATAACGGTATGTGTCGTTCAGGCGGGTTATTATTTCAGCAAAATCTGGGCCCATACGTTCTCTTCTTCCAAATGTGCCACATGGGGGGATTCTCAGTGAGAAACCCATTTGATGCCAGTAATTGTGTGAGGGAGCAAAAAATAATGTACGACTGTTACAAAGGCTGATGAAAACCTAAATGGCAGCTGGAAAAAATCTAAAACTAATGCAGAAAAACAGTTAAGAAATGGTGAAATGCACTTACCTCAATGTTACTGGGTCCTTTCCATGACCTCCATAATACTTAGCACCAACTAGTAACCCTGGATACCCAATTCATATAGATATGATAAAAGTCTGTTCAAGTAGTGTGACAAATCAGAGGCACTGGAGGGGGGTCGAAAGAGGTGGTGTTGAGATAGAGCCGGGTTTTGTCAGTGTACATATGCAATCTGACGTTGTGTTTTTGGATGATGTCACCGAGAGGCAGCCTGTAGATGAGATATAGGAGGAGGCCCAGGATAGATCCTTGGGGGACTGCAGAGGTAATTGTGTGGGAGCGGGAAGATAAATGCTGGGCAGGACACGAAGAGAACTTCCCTGCTCTTCTTTGATTAGTGCCATGGGATCTTTTACATCCACTTGAGGGCCTCGGTTTAACATCGCATCCAAAAGCCAGCACCTCTGAAGTATTGCCCTAGATTATGCACTGAAGTGGGGCTTCATTCCATGACCTTCTGACTCAGAGGTGATAGTGTTGCCACTGGGCCAAGACTAATACTGGCCGAATTTCTGATCCCAGCTGCCTTATTGTCCCTTCTAAACTTAGTGTTGAATGGTGGAAAATCTGGACTACAGAATCTATAGGGGGTAATTTGAATTTAACCCACCCAGTGGGAAAGTGAGGGGATTGGATTGTCCGCCTGTTTTGCACACCGCCTGATTATTTTACATTCCATGGACCTCAACAGAAAGTAAAATTGGGTGGGGTGCAAAACGGGCAGTTAATCCAATCCGTTAGTTTCCCGTGCAATTAGTGGAAAAAGGAGAAAGCATGAAACTGGGAGTGTGGTGGAATTTGTGCTGTTGAATATTCAAAAAGTAAAAAAAAACAGCTTTGCTTCCACAGACTATAGCACAATCTCCACTCAGAGCTTTAGGGACTGAAATGACATTTTGGAAAAAAAAGTAAACTCAGTTTCCCTGTGTGAAGCATGTTTAGACATTCTAATGTAAATGATTTGAAATAGACAGACAAAAAGAACTTGGCTGCCAACATAAGGTCAGAAGAGGGGATCCCTTTGAATACATGTCCTGACTGCAGCTGGACAAAGAATAACTACAGAGCTGTTCTTCTTCAAAGGGTATTAATACACCTTTCTGGATAGAACTTGGGAGATACTGGTTGCACAGAAGGTAAGCGTTGTGCTTTCACTGAAAGAAGGAAGCCTGTCGAAACAACTGACTGCTTTCAAATGTTCCAAAACTTCCTGCAACTTATGGTAAATGGCCATGAAGAGTAGATGCTGAATCTGAACCGCCTATACATAGAATCATAGAAATTTATGGCACAGAAGGAGGCCATTCGACCCAATGTGTCTGTGCCGGCCAAAAAAGAGCTTATCAAGTCTAATCCCACTTTCCAGCTCTTGGTCCGTAGCCTTGTAGGTTACAGCATGTCATGTGCATATCCAAGTACTTTTTAAATGCGATGAGGGTTTCTACCTCTACCACTCTGTCAGGCAATGAGTTCCAGACTCCCACCACCCTCTGGGTGAAAACATTTCTCCTCAACTCCCCTCTAATCCTTCTACCAATTACTTTAAATCTATGCCCCCTGGTTATTGACCTCTCTGCTAAGGGAAATAGGTCCTTCCTATCCACGCTATCTAGGCCCCTCATAATTTTATACACCTCAATCAAGTCTCCCCTCAGCCTCCTCTGTTCCAAAGAAAACAACCCCTGTCTATCCAATCTTTCCTCATAGCTAAAATTCTCCAGTCCTGGCAACAACCTCATAAATCTCCTCTGTACTCTCTCTAGTGCAATCACATCTTTCCTGTAATATGGTGACCAGAACTGTACGTCTAACTAATGTTTTATACAGTTCAAGCATAACCTCCCTGCTCTTATATTCAATGCCTCAGCTAATAAAGGAAAGTATCTCGTATGCCTTCTTAACCACCTTATCTACCTTCAGGGATCTGTGGACATGCAATCCAAGGTCCCTCTGTTCCTCTGCACTTCTCAGAATCTTACCATTTATTGTGTATTCCCTTGCCTTGTTAGCCCTCCCCAAATACATTACCTCACACTTCTCTGGATTGAATTCCATTTGCCACTTTTCTGCCCACCTGACCAGTCCATTGATATCTTCCTGCAGTCTACAGCTTTCTTCCTCACTATCAACCACACGGCCAATTTTTGTATCATCTACAAACTTCTTAATCATGCCCCCTACATTGAAGTCTAAATCATTGATATATACCACAAAATGCAAGGGACCTAGTACTGAGCCCCACTGGAAACAGCCTTCCAGTCACAAAAGCACCCGTCAACCATTAAACCTTGCTTCCTGCCACTGAGCCAATTTTGGACCCAACTTGCCCCTTTCCCTTGGATCCCATGGGCTTTTACTTTTCTGACCAGTCTGCCATGTGGGACCTTGTTAAAAGTCTTGGTAAAATCCATGTAGACTACATCAAACGCGCTACCCTCATCGATCCTCCTTGTTACCTCCTCAAAAAATTCAATCAAGTTAGTCAGACACGACCTTCCCTTAATAAATCCATGCGGACTGTCCTTGATTAATCTGTGCCTTTCTAAATGACAATTTATCCAGTCCGTCAGAAGTTTTTCCAATAATTTGCCCACCCACCGAGGTTAGGCTGACTGGCCTGTAATTACTTGGTCTATCCCTTTTTCCTTTTTTAAACAATGATACAACTTTAGCAGTCCTGCAGTCCTCCAGCAGCACACCTGTAGCCAGAGAGGATTGGAAAATGATGGTCAGAGCCTCCGCTATTTCCTCCCTTGCTTCTCTCAACAGCCTGGAATACATTTCATCCAGGCCTGGCAAAGATGCTAAACCCCTTAATATTTCCTCTCTCACTATGTTTATCTCATCTAATATTTCACACTCCTCCTCAACTACAATGTTTGCATCGTCTCTTTCTTTTGTGAAGAGAGATGCAAAGTATTCATTAACAACCATACCCATGCCTTCTGCCTCAACACACAGGTTACCTTTTTGATCTCTACCAGGTCCTACTCTTTCTTTAGTTATAAGTTATCTTCTTGCTCTTTATGTATTTATAAAACATCTTTGGTTTTCCTTGATTTTACTTGCCAATATTTTTTCATGCCCTCTTTTTGCTTTCCTAATTTCCTTTTTAATTTCACCCTTGCATTTTCTATACTCCTCTAGGCTTTCTGCAGTATTTAGCTCTCGGTATCTGACATAAGCTTCCCTTTTTTGCCTTATCCTACCCTATATACCCCTTGACATCCAGGGGGCTCTAGATTTTGGAGTGCCACCCTTTTTCTTTGTGGGAACATATTTGCTTGAACCCTCACTATCTCCTCCTCGAATGCCTCCCACTGCTTTGACACTGATTTACCTTCAAGTAGCTGTTTCCAGTCCACTTTTGCTAAATAACATCTCAGCTTAGTAAAATTAGCTTTTCTCCAATTGAAAACTTTTACTCCTGGTCTATCTTTGTCCTTTTACAGTTTAAGGATTATTTCCTCTGATTTCTATTCTACTATTTTGGCCATATGAGGAGTGATTTTATGATCTGGTGCTCCAGGGGGGAGTTTATCTTTGAAAATCATGAGCTGACGGTTGTGATTTTCCATCCATTAATTTTAAAGAACAGAAAGTCACGGATTTCTTGTTCGGGATGTGCCATCAGTGAACATTGTTCCCCGTTGGAAGCTCTGGGAATTAGAATCATCCCTAAAGTTTAGCATTTTATTTTATTTGCAAAAAAAATCCAAAACATTAATGTTTAGAGCCACTTCAAAGCACCACAAAGATTCTAAAATGCTGAGGTATTTTTGTTAATCATATAAATCCCAACCTCATTATCTGGTACGGACTTATCATGGCATCCATTTGACACTCGTGATTGTTTTACGAATGGTACCATTGTAAAGGAATAGCCATATTTCAGAAAAATACACCATCCTATGAACAGAATTCTGATTTTATTAAAACATGACAAACTGGGTTTAAAAATCTAAAAGCCTCAATGACACAAGCCGTAAACAGAAATACGGGCTTCTGAGATAAGATGAAGTGTTAACACAAAGTTGTAAACACCACACAAGCTTTTGAAATGGGAAATAGTTATTGACACTGAGACAATGGCCTCATTGAAACAGAAGGTTGTAGGTTCCAACACAATAGCAATGCCCAAGTAAAGTGTTAAAAAATAACACTTCGAACAGGAAAACAGAACATTAAAAAACCATGTGCCTTTGTAAAAGTAACATCAAATGAAACAGGAAACACGATTATATATACAACCAATTGAAGTAGCTAAGAAATGCAAAGAACACCCTAGATGAAGTGTTTCTAATTTATATGTTGTAAAAGATACCTACAGAAGACTTTGAAAATATTAATCAATAGATGTACCAAGCAATCACATTGTTTATGTGTTGAACTTGGAACACAAGGAGACGAGAAGTCTGTAATACAAGCAGTTAAGCCAATATTAAGAATTGAATTGAAGACCTTCGAAAGAATGGCATCAAAGAGATAAATCTGTAATAACTATTTTATATGATAAGTTTTTGAAACACCTATACAGCAGACAGAATTCTGCAAGCTAACAGCTGAATTAACAGTAAGAATAGAAAGAAGTCAACAGAGGTATGGCTAGAGATAATTAGCTTACATCAGCAGAAAACTTCAAAGGATAAACCACTAAAAAAAGGTATAAAAATAGAGCTTTTCAGATAGAAAGTCAGAAGTCGCTGGAAGGGGCAGAGTGATTCTCACCTTCAGAACCACTCTGTAGGTCTACAACTCTTTGAGTCTCGGGCAATCAAGGTATTTGATTTTGGTGGATATTCTGGATTAAGAATAAGTAGAAGTGTGGAAATGTAACGAAGTTAAGATTTGAGAATAAAGATCTCTGATAAGAAATGTAAGCTATTTGTATTTTGAACTGTTAAAATTGCGATTGAATCAACAGCTGTTAGCTGAATGTTGGTTCTTTAATAAATCTATATATTTTTAGAATTGTCTCACAGTGTAATTTTGTATCAACCTCGCAAACTCAATTTCTGTACACTCTTTTGTGAGGAGTTGCAGAATTCTGGGGGAGTTTTCCGGACCCTCATAATATCTGGAAGGTTACAGTCTAGTTAAACTTATTAAAAGTGCTATCTGGAGGAGGGTAACATCTTCAAGCCATTCCTTTCCTTTAGGGAGAGGTAGTCTGACCTTTAGACCCAATTAAGCGTCTCTAGGATTCAGCTACCGCTAACTTTAGTTGAAGGTGAACGTCTGGGGAATACGCCTGATCTGGGGTAGCCCGAAAAGGGCTAGGACTAGTAATTATCCCTTCACCATGATGTAGGTGATCAGCTGCTTCTTCATAGAAACCTAGCTAAAATAATATTGTGTACGTTCTGTAGTTTCTTTCTCACAATAAATGTGGTTTAATGTGGGGATTTTTGTCTATGCATTACAACAAGCATGTCCAGGGAGTTGTCTTTGTGGACTGCATAGGTGTGCGCTATGGAGCTTTAGAGCCACGTATACAATTTATATCCTTAATTTTAACCCTGCCCACCCAGCGAGAATCGTGCGGTCAGGGGTGTTAAAATGGCGGACAGGCGCTGAAAGCTGCGGTCCTGCCACGTTCACGCCCTCCGCCATTATAACTCCCAGGGTTTTGGGAGCATCGAAGCGGCCCGCCACAGGCAGGCAGGGGCCTCATAAATATTTCAGGATCTGATGATGTAATTTGAACCACGACACAAATTTAACAGTGAGATGTGTGAATCGTGCACAATCCTATAGCCCTTTCCATACCTTCAGGGCCATAAAATTCAAACAGGACAAAACAGCAAATAAAAAAATATAAGCTCCAATAAGACTAAATTGCCTGGTCTTTGAGGGTCGAATTACTGGGGCTTGTGCGTTGCACATGGCCTACTGGCATGAGTTTGGACATCCTCTGCATTACATCACACTCTTTTATACATATCCCCTGCTTTTATGATAGATGCTTTCTGGGGAAAAAATGTCCTTAAAAGATAAATGTATTATTTTCAATGTTTATTTTAACAATCCATTTGCCAAAATAAATGCACAAGGAATTTTCCCTGGACTCAGAACTGGGGAAGACCTACTTCCTGCATGCAAAGGTCGGGAAAAATGGGGTTGTCAATGGATTTCTGGGGCATCACAAAGGGGTAGACCTGGGCCTGGGCCTGCGCCTCAATAGGCACAGACAGAACGGATCTATTGTAATAAGGTGGGAGGGGGCATTCTCCACCCTCCTGATGTTCAATACTGGAGTTGCAGGTCACTGAGGCTTGCAGCGGTGCTCCTGTTTCTACTTGTTTCCTAGCTTAAGGCCCTGCTGGGGGGCATGCATGTGCCAGGTGTGCGACCGAGCTAGGCTAATGATTGAGCCCACCAAAATCAGGCACCCAATTAAATGAACCTCTCCAATCATGTTTGCAACCCTTTCACAGCACCAAAACCAGAAATGGCATTCTCTGTGACTGTGACCATGGTGCATTAACCTACATTACAACAGTGACAACACTTCAAAAAGTACTTCATTGGCTGTAAAGCGCTTTGAGATGTCCGGTGGTTGTGAAAGGCGCTACATAAATGTAAGTCTTTCTTTTTTTTTCCTCAACCTCCTTGACTTTTTATAGCCGTTGACATGGTCGACCACACCATCCTCCTCTAATGCTTCTCCTCCGTTGTCCAGCTCAGTGGGACTGCCTTTTCTTGGTTCCACTCTCTTTCTTTCATTCGTTCACGGGAAGTGGGCGTTGCTGGCAAGGCCAGCATTTACTAACCATCCCTATTTGCCCTTGAGAAGGTGGTGGTGAGCCACCTCCTTGAACCGCTGCAGTCCATGAGGTGAAGGTACTTCCACAGTGGGGGAGGGGCAGTGAGTTCCAGGATTTTGACCCAGAGACGATGAAGGAACAGCGATATATTTCCAAGTCAGGATGGTGTGTGACTTGGAGGGGAACTTGGAGGTGATGGTGTTCCATGCGCCTGCTGCCCTTGTCCTTCTAGGCAGTAGAGGTCGCTGGTTTGGGAGGTGCTGTCGAAGAAGCCTTGGCGAGTTGCTGCAGTGCATCTTGTAGATGGTACACACTGCAACCACGGTACGCTGGTGGTGGAGGGAGTGAATGTTTAATATGGTGGATGGGAGGCCAATCAAGCGGGCTTTTGTCCTGGATGGTATCGAGCTTCTTGAGTGTTGTTGGAGCTGCACTCATCCAGGCAAGTGGAGAGTATTCCATCACACTCCTGACTTGTGCCTTGTAGATGGTGGAAAGGCTTTAGGGAGTCAGGAGGCGAGACACTCGCCGCAGAAACCCAGCCTCTGACCTGCTCTTGTAGCCACAGTATTTATGTGGCTGGTTCAGTTATGTTTCTGATCAATGATGACCTCCAGAATGTTGATGGCGGGCGATTTGGAGATGGTAATGCCATTGAATGTCAAGGGGCAGTGGTTAGACTTTCGCTTGTTGAAGAGAGTCATTGCCTGGCACTTGTGTGATGCGACTGTTACTTGCCACTTATCAGCCCAAGCCTGAATCTCATCCATATCTTGCTGCATGAGGGCATGGACTGCTTCATTTTCTGAGGAGTTGCGAATGGAACTGAACACTGTGTAATCATCAGCGAATCAGTGTGTAATCATCAGTGTAATCAGTCACTTTTGACTTTATGATGGGAGGAAGATCATTGATGAAGCAGCTGAAGATGGTTGGGCCTAGGACACTGCCCTGAGGAACTCTTGCAGTGATGTCCTGGGGCTGAGCTGATAGACCTGCAACAACCACAACCATCTTTCTTTGTGCGAGGTATGACTCCAGCCAATCGAGAGATTTCCCCCCGATTCCCATTGATTCAAATTTACTAGGGCTCCTTGATGCCACACTTGGTCAAATGCTGCCTTGATGTCAAGGGCAGTCACTCTCACCTCACCTCTGGAATTTAGCTCTTTTGTCCATGTTTGGGCCAAGGCTGTAATGAGGTCTGCAGCTGAGTGGTCCTGGCGGAACGCAAACTGAGCATCAGTGGTTATTGGTGAGTAAGTGCCGCTTGATAGCACTGTCGACGACACCTTCCATCACTTTGCTGATGATTGAGAGTAGACTGATGGGGCAGTAATTGGCCGGATTGGATTTATCCTGCTTTTTGTGGACAGGACATACTAGGCAGTTTTCCACATTGTCGGGTAAATGACTGTGTTGTAGCTGTACTGGAACAGCTTGGCCAGAGGCACGGCTAGTTCATGAACACAAGTCTTCAGCACAACAGCCAGGATGTTGTTAGGGCCCTTAGCCTTTGCTGTATCCAGTGTGCTCAGCCGTTTCTTGATATCATGTGGAACAAATCGAATTGGCTGAAGACTGGCTTCTGTGATGATGGACCTCAGGAAGAGGCCGATATGGATCACTCATACTGTTTTTTTCAGCACCCATTAATTAAGGATGACTGGGGTTGGTCCCCTGGCTTGATGGTAATGATAGTGTGAGGGATATGTGGGCACAGATTGTGGTGGAATACAATTCTGCTGCTGCTGATGGCCCACAGTGCCTCATGTTCCCCAGTTGTGAGCTGCTGTTCTGAATTTATCCGAGTTAGCACGGTGGTAGTGCCACACCACACGATGGAGTGTGTCCTCAGGGTGAAGACAGGACTTTGATTCCACAAGGACTGTGCGGTGGTCACGCCTACCAATACTGTCATGAGCAGGTGCATCTGCGACAGGTAGATTGGTGAGGGGGAGGTAAAGTATGTTTTTCCCTTGTGTTGGTTCTCTCACCACCTGCCGCAGACCCAATCTGGCAGCTATGTCCTTCAGGACTCGGCCAGCTTGGTCACTAATGGTGCTACCGAGCCACTCTTGGTGATAGACATTCTGTGCCCTTGCTATCCTCAGTGCTTCTTCCAAGTGATGTTCAATATAGAGGAGTACTGATTCATCAGCTGAGGGAAGGCAGTAGGTGGTAATCAGCAGGAGGTTTCCTTGCCCATGCTTGACCTGAAGCCATGAAACTTCATGTGGTCCAGAGTCAATATTGAGGACTCCCAGGGCCACTCCCTCCCAACTGTATACCACTGTGCTGTCACTCTGTAGTGTCGGTCCTGCCGGTGAGACAGGACATACCCAGGGATGGTGATGGACGAGTTTGGGACATTGGCTGAAAGGTATGATTCTCTGAGTATGTTAGGCTTTTGCTTGACTAGTCTGTGGGTCAGCTCCCCCAATTCTGGCACAAGTCCCCAGCTGTTAGTGAGGAGGACTTTGCAGGGTTGACTGTGCTGGGTGTACTGTTGTCGTGTCCGAAGACGGTGCCTAGGTCGATGCCGGGTGGTCTGTCCGGTTTTATTCTTATTATTGTTATTGTTTTTTGTAGCGGTTTGTTACAACTGAGTGGCTTGCAAGGCCATTTCAGAGGGCAGTTAAGAGTCAACCACATTGTTATGAGTCTGGAGTCACATATAGACCAGGTAAGGCTGGCAGATTTTCTTCCATAAAGGACATTAGTGAACCAGATGGATTTTTATGACAATCCAATAGTTTCATGGTTACCATTACTGATACTAGATTTCTTTCCAGTTTCTTTAATTAACTGAATTTAAATTCCCCAGTTGCCATGGTGGGATTTGAACTCACGTCTCTGGATCATTAGTCCAGGCCTCTGGATTACTAGTCCAGTAACATAACCACTATGCTACCATTCCCATAATGGATTCCCGTAATAGTGCGCTAATGGATCTACCCACCACTTCCACGCTGGAAAGGATGGGCTCCAAGCTCTGTGCAAAGCCCTGTGCAAGGTTAGTGCTGGACTCCTACATGCTCCTTGACATTGCATTCAGGCTTTCTGGCAGGCCTGCCAATGAAGCAAGCATCTCATTGTGTATACCCATCAGTACTCTTCTGTAGGCCGCCTCATCGAGGTCTTCATCTGATTCCTCTGCAGCAGAACTTGTTGCGACCTTGTTCTCCGGTGAGCTGGCACCTGCGCTACCCTTTCTCCCTGCCATGGCTGCAGCTCACTCGTGCCCAGTGACTCACCACGTACAGATCCCGCCTCTATGCTACCCTCTAAAGTTCGTGCATTGCCATTATCTGAGCTGGTGGCTGCAAGTGTGAGATCGAGTGACAGTGTTTCTTCTTCATCATTGTCTTCTTCCTCTTCCACCACTCCATGCCCAGGTTGGAGTTCTTGGGTGTCTGAGAGGAGAAAGGTACAAGGGTAGGGTTGTGGTGAGGGGAGGGGGAAAAGTAAGAGTTGCATGCTTACACGATGTGCAGCTTGTAAATTAGAAGAGATTGTGGGATGAGGGGGAAGGGGGATGTGAGAAGGTGGATTAGGTATGTCAATGGTTTCAGCCGACCGCTGGCCATGGCCTCAGTTACGGCCGCTCCAATAATGCCAAGCACCGTCTCCTCCATCAGTGTTAGGACATGCACTCCAGTTAGCTGCTGCTGCCTGCTGTTGTACGCCTCCTTCTCCTGCTCGAGAGCAGTAAGTGTGTCAGTGAGTGTGGTGCAATGTGTTTGGTAGATGTGGCTGTTATGGTTGAATAGCTGGCAGTGTATGCAAGCCATGAGATGTGTGCATGAGGCTTGCAGCAGTGGTAAGTGTGTGAGAGTGAGGTGGAGCATATGAATTTTAGGTATGAGTTGTGATTGATAGAGATTGTTGGTAGGTGAGCGATGGGGGTGTAGTGCATTGAGCAGTGTGTGAGGCTAGTGGTGCAGTTTGTGGGATATGGCATTTAAAGATGCATTCACTGACCTTGCACACTCATGTGAGATCATTGAACTTCTTTCGGCACTGCATCCAGGTCCTCAGGGCAACACTGTTGGCATTTACCTCCACGGCTATCTGCTCCCACTACCTTCACAGCGTCTGTTTGGAGGGTCGCCTGGCCCTCTGCAGATACAGGACCTCTCTCCTCCTTTCCACCTCTGGCATGAAGGCTTCCAGTGCTGCATCGGAGAACCTTGGAGCCCGCTTTCTGGCATGTTGTGCCATTCCTGTTTCTTTCCCAGGTCAAACTCACTTCTAGAATGACTTCCAGCACCTGCTCTCGTCAAACTGCACCTCGTCTTTAAGAGGTGCAGGCTGGCTTTAAGAAGTGCAGGCTGGCTTTAATTGGTTACATTATTTACATCATCCTATCCAAAAAATGAGGAAACACCCTTATTAGTCATAAATTCTCACATGAACTTGGGCCCCTGCTGAGCGTGCAGCCACTCCGCAGCGCATTCAGAGCTGGGCTGCACACTGCAATCATATATATTAACAGGCAGCACAAAGTTTGCGTGCTGCCTGCATCAGAATGAACGGGGGCATGGGTTGATCACGCATCGCAATTCCCGCGCCCATTTTTGGGCCTTATGCTATTTCTAGGCCTTTAACTTTTAATTTGTTTTTACTTTTCCTTTCTGTCTCTTTAATCCACTTTTTTTCCCCTCTCTTTATTTCTCTTTTCTGTACCTGATTTGACATTGAATTCTCCCACTCTAATTTACACTTCCTTCACAGTCTTTGTGCTGTTAATTTGTCAATCCTTCAATCTGATTGGTTAAGGAGATACACAGTTGCTTGCCCTGTCCCCCTCACTACAATGTTATCAGGTTGTATATTCAGCAACTTGCCACTCAAAAAATTAAAAAACCTAACCGTACAAGGACATGTCTAACTAACAGCCACAGCAAAATCTGGCCCATTATAAATTGCAACAATGCACTGCCCCTTGTATTGATAGAACTTTCCTTCCCCATCCCCAGCTGGAGAAGCACAGCTATATTACATCAAAAGAGAATGGTTTGACGTTACTGAAACATAACACTGAGCATTCCAACTTATTTTGGTAATAAAGTTCGTAAAAGAAACCAGCCAAAACACCACATGGCTTAAAACAGAGGAAATAATTTGCAGACTATTAATACTGGAAAACATTATTTACATCAACCTATCCAAAAAGTGAGGAAACACCCTTATTCGTAAGAATTTCTGGCAAGTAGCCCAGTTGAAATAGAAAAATCTCTTCAAGGAGATCTCAAGTTGGGAACACTCATACTGTTTTTTCAACACCCATGAATTAAGGATGACTGGGGTTGAAAACATTTCCCAGAATGGAAGAAAGGTTGTATTCAAAAAAGAAAAATCTTACTCTCTTAGGCATCATCTCCTTTAAGGGCTTATGCTGTGAATTACAACAACCAATATTATAAATTCTGACAGATTAGTTTGTCCCCCAAGGAAACTTTGAAACATACTCTTTTAAAAACCATCACAAAAGCATGAATGAACAAACCTTAACTGTATGCATCTCAAAATGAGTAAAACCCAAATTAGTCTCACAGGAGAAAGAAATCTGGAGGAGAAAGGATTAGAGCGAAACTGGAAACAAGAGAGGTAAATGCATGACTAATTCAGTACAAAATTCAATTTAAAAAATGATGTTGATTGAGTGATAAATATTGGTCAGGACACTGGGGATAATTCCCCTGCTCTTCTTTGAAATAGTGCCAAGGGATCTTTTACGTCCACCTGAGAGAGCAATTTAACGTCTCATCTGAAAGAAGGCACCTCCCACAGTGCAGCACTCCCTCAGTACTGCACTAGAGTGTCAGCCTAGATTTTTGTGCTCAAGTCTCTGGAGTGGGAATTGAACCCACAACCTTCTGACTCAGAGGCGAGAATTATAGAATCATAGAACCTTACAGCACAGAAGGAGTCCATTCGTCCCATCGTGCCTGTGCCGGCTCTTTGAAAGAGTTATCCAATAGGTCCACTCCCCCGCTCTTTCCCCATTACCCTGTTCATTTTTACTTTTGAAAGTTCCTATTGAATCTGCTTCCACCACCCTTTCTGGCAGTGCATTCCAGATCATAACAACTCGCTGCATAAAAAAAATCTCCTCATCTCCACTCTGGTTCTTTTGTCAATTATCTTAAATTATAAATTGATGGTACAAGTAAGAAGCAGTAAATGGAAGCTTTGAATTGATAATATATAGCAGATAGGAAAATTCTCTAGAAACTTCATAGGCTAATATAAAAATTGAGTTCCTAATGTAATGTATTTACATTAATTCAATGTTTGAATGATTGTCTGTGAAATTGCTTTATGTTTAAGATTAATTTATATCCGGATAACAAACATACCACTGTCAGTATCCAAGCCTTGCATTTGTAGTGTACGGAATCCTCTGGATTTGATCAAAATGCATTAATTAAGATGCCATGAAGTGATTTTCAATACAGTTTAATACATAATATTTCAACAGCAGTATACTAACATGGCCCTGATCAACAGATCTATGTATTTGTGAGTAAAACCTTAAAATTAGCAAGAACAAATTATAGGAGATTCACTACAATGCATTTCATTTTTGTCACCTCGTCATGAATTAATCATTGGATTAAAAAGAAACGAGTGCAATTAGTTTGGTCTGCCTAGACAGTGATGGTTTAAAGCAGGTTTTCCTGTAACATAAACTAGGGAATTGTGCTGCAAAATTATAATCATATGCAGGTAATAAATAAAGTGAATAACGTAATATTCCAGATGTCTAAGTCCCCACCATATGTTTTCTGTTGGCAGCTGATACTGACACTCAGACTGAGTGGATACTTGGACAGTAGGCCGCATGGGATATTAAAGTCCAAAAGCACAACATGCTATTGCAGGCTGTAAAGATGTAATGGATTCCTCAGTGTTTCCTAGTTCCAAAGCAAACAAGCTGCTGTTAGAAACCAGCTCTGTATATGGATACAGAGCATGCTGTTAGCAAGAAAATATCATCCAAATGCTCAGTGGTAACCTGTGAATGTTTGCACAGCTGTGCAACAAAGTGAACTCTTTAAAAAAACTGAAGACCTTATTCTATGCTGTGTGTGTGTGTGTGTGTGTGTGTGTTCCAAATGGCAACCTTGCACCATGTTTCACTGGTCGACTTGCACCTGCAGTGTGAATTATATAAATTATGATTACATTTACAAAAGAGGAATACTGAAACAAACTACTTGGCATTTAAAGGGCCAGTATCTCAGGGGACATGAATCCATACTGCACAACTTCAATGAAATACATTTCACTGCTTTTCCACTGTATTCAACTGTAAGTGATCTAGGCTGCCTAAGATGAAGATCAAATAAAATTTGATAAAATATGTATACCTTACTAAGCAGGTGTCTGGTTATATGGCTGAAACACTATAGCTATCACATACTGCAGGAGGGCTGCCTGCTACTGATCTGTGGTCGTATAATTAGGAATATAAAAGCCAGTGTCGAATAAGCTATTTATTCAAAAATCATGTTTCTTCAGCCTTATAGACCTGAACAAAAATAATGGCCTGGTTATTTTTTATACATTATTCAGTAATTTGCTTTCATATTCAACAAAATACCATTCTTCCATTTATCTGACCTTTGACCAGGATATGAATTCATGGAGCCAAAATTTCATGGACCGCAATCTCAGCACCTAAACCAGGATTGTGTTAACTGGTGGTCTCCAGCATTGACACTGCTGGAGTATGTAAGGTCGGGGGAGGGCACCTAATTAGCATGGGACCAGCAGGTGCCCATGCTACTATAGGTATAGCTCATGTACCTGCCTGATCCAGGGGCCACAAAATGTGTGCTGCTGGCCAGGTTGGGATGTCAGGACCTCTGCCCCGGAAATGCCAGACTTTGCCCATGGGAGGGGCCACTCTTTTTTTTAAACTGACCTTTCTAGGCCTGGACATCCAATGTGCCCAGACTTTCGCCATTCACCTCTTCCTTTTGGATGCATACTGGCCGACAATACACAAGCTGCATATCTGAGGCTAGGGCTACAGGAACTCCCAGTCCTACTGCCATCCTCTCTGTGCTGCTAACTTTGTAAGGGGCAGGCGAAGGCTCTTACAAGGTCCCACAGGAACCACCACATAAGGCCGGGCAGTGTTTGTGGCCATTCTGACCTGTAAGGGGTTTCCGTGCTTCTTCTAGGTGCTTGTGCGGGGTTAGGCCTTGTTGCCTGCTCTGGTCTCCAGCCAGCCTTGTAGCACTAGACACCTGTGAGTGGTTCAACCCACTCGCCCTTACGGTTCTGACACTGGACTTAGGTGCGAGAGCAGTAATGCAGAGAAAACTCAGGTAGACCCAGTTGAATAGTACAAAATGGAAAACTTTATTGCATATTGTTCAAAATTACGAAATACATGTCATAAGCACAGATGAATGACAGTACAAGCTTACATACATCTATAAAACTAGGTTTAGGGAAACGAGGAGCGCACGACACATCGTAAAAGGAGACACACATTATAATTATCCTTAATAAAAACCACCCTCCCCTATCAATGCCTGCTCTAATCTAGATCTGTAGGATCGAGAAACATGCTCACCACTCGTGATACCTCGGAGAATTCTAAACCGGTGCTCGGCTGTTTTCGCTGCAGCACCTGACTATCCACGTGTTGACCAGGGGTCTCTGTACCCCACTTGTTTATTTGCTCTGCTCCGGCTAGCAGGCTGGATCGTCTGCTGTCATGAAGATCTGTGTTGACCTCGGACGCCTTGTAAAATTCGAAGAAGAGTCTTCCTGTACCCGACACCGGTTGTCGGTAGAACTCGAAGAAAAGTCTTCCTGTGCCCGTTCGTGCAGTAACCTATAGAGTTCAAAAATGGTCAATATATTTTCGGGCGCGGTCGGGGTTTACTGACCGCGGCGGCACGTGGCGTCTTCTTCTTCTTCTTGTCTTGTCCTGTTTCGTCGGGCCTTCGGGTCCAGACACCGTTTACCGACCCTCGGGATGGTGCACCCGTTCACTGGCCTTCGTTGGGGCGGCTCGTCCTGTTTTGAGCTTCACCCAACATTTGATTACCGACCGGTACCGCTGGGATCAAGAATGTCCAGCCCTTAGAAGAGCTCCAGCAGTCCGCAGCGGGTCCGAAGGGTGGCTAAAGTAAATGTTGGTCCCTTAGAGGATGAGACCGGGAAATTAATGGTGGGAAATATGGAGATGGCAAAAACACTGAATGAATATTTTGTATCAGTCTTTACAGTAGAGGACACTAAGAATATCCCAACACTGGACAAACAGGGGGCTATAGGGGGAGAGGAGCTAAACACGATCAAAATCACTAAGGAAGTGGTACTCGGTAAAATAATGGGACTCAAGGCGGATAAATCACCTGGACCTGATGGCTTACATCCTAGAGTCTTGAAGGAAGTGGCGGTAGGGATTGTAGATGCATTGGTAATAATTTTTCAAAACTCCCTGGATTCCGCTAAGGTCCCGGCAGACTGGAAAACTGCTAATGTAACACCCTTATTTAAAAAGGGCAGTAGACAGAAGGCTGGTAACTATAGACCGGTTAGCCTAACATCTGTGGTAGGTAAAATTTTGGAGTCCATTATTAAGGAAACAGTAACAGGACATTTGGATAATCATAATTTAATAGGACAAAGTCAGCATGGTTTTACGAAGGGGAAGTCATGTTTGACAAATTTGCTGGAGTTCTTTGAGGAAGTAACATATAGAGTGGATAAAGGGGAACCAGTGGACGTAGTGTATTTAGACTTCCAAAAGGCATTTGACAAGGTGCCACACAAAAGATTATTGCTTAAGGTAAAAAATCACGGGATTGGGGGTAATATTCTGGCATGGATAGAGGATTGGCTATCTAACCGAAAGCAAAGAGTTGGGATAAATGGTTCATTCTCAGACTGGCAATCAGTAACTAGTGGTGTTCCACAGGGGTCAGTGCTGGGTCCCCAACTCTTCACAATCTATATTAACGATTTGGAGGAAGGGACCAAGTGTAACATATCAAAATTTGCAGATGATACAAAGATGGGAGGGAAAGTAGTGAATGAGGAGGACATAAAAAACCTGCAAGGGGACATAGACAGGCTAAGTAAGTGGGCAGAGATTTGGCAGATGGAATACAACACTGGAAAGTGTGAGGTGATGCACTTTGGCAGGAAAAATCCTAGAGCAATTTATTATCTTAATGGCAAGAAACTGGAGAGTACTGAAGTGCAAAGGGATCTGGGGGTCCTGGTGCACGAAACTCAAAAGGTTAGTATGCAGGTGCAGCAAGTGATTAAGAAGGCAAATGGAATGTTGGCTTTCATTGCTAGGGGGATAGAATATAAAAATAGGGAGGTATTGCTTCAGTTGTACAAGGTATTGGTGAGACCGCACCTGGAATACTGCATACAGTTTTGGTGTCCTTACTTAAGGAAAGACATCCTTGCTCTCGAGGCAGTGCAAAAAAGGTTCATTCGGTTAATCCCGGGGATGAGGGGGTGGTCATATGAGGAGAGGTTGGGTAGATTGGGACTCTACTCATTGGAGTTCAGAAGAATGAGAGGCGATCTTATTGAAACATATAAGATTGTGAAGGGGTTGGATCGGGTGGATGCGGGGAGGATGTTCCCGATGACGGGTGAGACGAGAACTAGGGGACATAGTCTTAGAATAAGGGGCTGCTCTTTCAAAACTGAGATGAGGAGGAACTACTTCACTCAGAGGGTGGTAGGTCCATGGAATATGCTGCCACAAAAAGCTGTAGAAGCTACAACATTAATTAAATTTAAAACAGAAATAGACAGTTTCCTAGAAGTAAAGGGCATTAAGGGTTACGGGGAGCGGGCAGGAATTTGGACATGAGTCTAGGTTCGGATCGGTCATGGCCCTGTGGGTAGTGGAGCGGGCCCAGGGACTGTGTAGCCTGATTCTGCTCCTATTTCGTGTGTGCAATTCTGTTAGATGCAGGAGATGGTTCTGTGATAGATAGTAGATTGGCGGTTAGGATCAGATCAGCCATGATCTTATTGAATGGCGGAGCAGGCTCGAGGGGCCGATTGGCCTACTCCTGCTCCTATTTCTTATGTTCTTATGTTCTTATGAACAAGAGTCTGGAGAGAATCGAATCACTAGAAACCGAGCACCCGGAGGATCAGAGGAATCAGAGAATAAGAGCACTCGATGAACAGCCAGAGGATAAGAGAAAGATGGACGTTTGTTCACTACAGTTATAGTGCTGTAATTTCTTATCTCCCGCCCAATCTTAATGTTCATCTTTTGTAATATTTTGGTGCTCAAACTTCTTGTATGGGGTGATTCTTGTTGGTAATGGGTCTTGGTAACGCTTGTAACTGGCTAAATACCCGTTAATGTTTCTCCCATTGTGGAACCGGCTAGGAGTCTCCCTGGCGGGGTTTTGGGGGCCTCCGAATTCTTGTGTAAGCACCCGAGAACGGCTCTCTCATTGTAGAGCTGTGGGGAATTTGCGTATCGATGGGTTTGGATGGGCCTCTGATTGCCCAGTACAATAGTCTCTTGCTTGTGCCTGGAAAACGCTTCCAGCACTTATATCTCTTGCTTTTGTGTCAAATGCAGATCGATCGCGTCCTGTCTTTACCAATGTATGCTGAGTATTAACCGATCTTACTGAAATGTTTATTCGGACGCCATCTTGTCTGCCCACTGAAAATTCTGGAAACTTCTGCCACGAGGCGCGGCGGCCATTTTACAGGCTTCTTGTGTCCATTTTAAACATGACAGCATTTCGCTCAAATAAAACTGTTTTAACGAATCTGTATCTCTCTCTCTCGTTATTTCGAAATCGTGATAATTTGCAAATTTTACAGACCCCACACATATATTGCAATACCTAGTGATGGTACCACCTATTTGGGACAAATGTATTCAAAACAACTTGAACTTATATTGAGCCTTTAACCTAGCAAAATATTCCAGGTTGGAGGAAGTTGGTCAGATAGAAGATTGGGATAGGGAAGTGAAAGTGAGATCAAAACAGTAAACAGTAGGCTTAGAGGAAGCTTTTCAAGCAACAAGGATGGGTGTATAATGTAAATGGGCTTAGGAAGAGAATTCCAGAGTACAGGGGCATAACAGATGAAGATTCTGCTAATAATGGTGGAGCGGATGGAAAATTGTGAAATGGGGTAAGTATTTGAAACGGAATAATAAATGTATGATTGGCACCCTTATTTGATTTTGAAAAATACATTACTGATTTCTTTTGTTACAATAGCAAAACTGGTCGAACTTCAAAAGATACCAGGAGTACAATGGTGGAGCGAAGAAAATTGGGGATGCGCAGGAGGCCAGAATTGGAGGAGCGCAGAGATCTCAGAGGGTTGTAGGGCTGAAGGAGGTTACAGAGATAGGGAGGGCCGAGGCCATGGAGGAATTTGAATGCAAGGATTTTAAAATCGAGGCGTTGCTGGACCGGGAGCCAATGTAGGTCTGCAAGCACAGGGGTGATGAGTGAGCAGGACTTGGTGCAAGTTAGGATACAGGCAGCAGAGTTTTGGATGAGCTCAAATTATAGAGGGTGGTAGTTGGTCGGCCCTAAGCTCTGTAATCCTAAACCTCTCTGCCTAATTTTCCAATATAAGCTACAAATAAGCAAGGCTCCCATCCAGAAGTGCAAAGTCATAAAATTACCCCCCAAATAGTTCCTGTAACACTTTCCAATCTAACTTCATTGATTCAGGCAAAGTCGTCAGCATGAAATTCATCAGATTTACTTACGCATTGGATTGACAAATTTGAAGATGATGTATTGAATTTCAAGATGTTGGCTCCAATTGCATATGCACATCGCATTATATTGTTTCCATTCCTGTAAAGAGAGATCAATACAGAACATTGAAACACTTAAGGCCAGATTTTCCTGTGAAAATAACGGTGAGGCTATCAGTGCTCACTGTTGTTTATGTGCAAATTGGGCAACAACTTCCGGCGACCGCACATGTGCAATTAAATGCGGAAATCCAGAAGTTGCTGTCCGAGATGCAACGTTCCTCCATAAGCTTCCTAAAAATGGCATCTCACTGTCTGACTCACCATTCAAATGTATTGAATGGCGCGAAGTTCCTATACTTACCTCTTAGATGCGGACTAAACTCGCCAAAAAACGTTAAGCCTTTTCCATTCCAGTCTAAGTACCCTTTTAATGGCATGGTAAGTCATAATTACTGCCAAATAACCTCTCTGGTACTGAAAATTAACTTTTACATGTGTGGGGTCTTCAGATTTGAATTATTGTTGGAGGCTTAACATTTTGTTTTACTTTTTCTTTCTGTCTCTCTCTCTCTTTCTTAATCCAATCTTTATTTCCCTCTGTTTATTTTGCTTTCTGTACCTGATTTGACATTGAATTTACTATTCTAAATGGCACTTCCTGGTTCAGATTCTGCGGTGCTCATTAATGATTCTTCAATCTGATTGGTTAAGGAGATACACAGTTGCTTGCCCTGGTCACACAGGTCCCAGATGCCCTGTAGAGGGTGCTGTGTTGTTTGGCTGACAGCAACTTGCCATGCAAACCCCATAGAAAGTCTATGGGCAAGTGCATGTCTAACAAATGGTTGCCACTGTTCGTTAACTGCTTACACAAAACCCGACCCAAAGCATTTAACATTTTAGAACACTTTGAATCTATAGATGTAATATTATGAGTTTACACTCATGAGGTGGAGCCTTCCTTGTTGGGAGTGCATATGGGGAATTCAGGCACATGAATCATGGGATTAGGCAAGCAAATTCCCTTTTAACAACATCAAAAACATCACTTTAAAAACACAATAGTACACTTTAAATGCTTTAGTGTAAAGAATATAACATTTCAAAATGTTGAAAGATTTAGCATCATTTTAATTCATAATGAGTTAGGGATTGTTTTCTGCCACTTGCGGGTCCGCAATGCACAGCAAAACTTTTGCTGCAGTCTTTTAATGATGGCCATATCTTCCAATGTGCAAACTGTTTCCAGATTTTGCATTGCAACATGCTCCATTGGTCGTAATGGCTGCTCGACAACAGCTGCAGAAACAACTGGCTTGCTGCTGTCTTCATTATTGTTTTTGTTGTTGTGAACACCGCCTGTGGCTGCAGAGGCCGCAGGTTGGCACAACCATTCCGTGATCTGCTTGTCTGTCAATTGGTCGAGAGAGGTTCAAGGCGGGGTTAAGTAAGTATTTGTAAACCGACCTCAACCTGCTGCGAATGTGCCTACTTCCGGACTGACCGCGGTGGGCTTAGGGTCGTCTGAGTAACCCTCTCTGGCGAGGCAGGTCCGTGATTATAATGACCCCGATATTTACAGGGAGACGGAGAGGGAGCGAGGGTGACTGTCAGCAGCCGGAAATACAGGAAAGGCGGAGGTCCTGCCAAATTTAACAGCAGGACCTCATTTGATTTTTGTACTCAGTTTCCTGCCCAGCTGCTGGCCAGATTGAGAGGTTAGCTGGCTGTCGTGCGAGCGGGCCTGACTTTCAAGGCCGTGGCCGGGGACTGGAATAGAGAGATTGCGGGGGGAAGAGATCGCGGGGGGAAGAGATCGCGGAGCGAAGAAATCACAGGGGGGAAGAAATCGCGGAGGGGATGAAATCGCAGAGGGAAGAGATCGCGGAGGAAGAGATCGCGGAGGGGAAGAAATCGCGGGGGGGAAGAGATCATGGGGATGAATTTGTGGGAGGGGTTCTGGAGGTCGTGGGGGTTGTCTGGATGTCGCGGGAGGGTCTGGAGGTCGCGGGGCGGTCTGGAGGTTGCGGGGGGGGTCTGGAGGTCGCGGGGGGGTCTGGAGGTCGCGGGGGGGTCTGAAGGTCGCGGGGGGGTCTGGAGGTTGCGGGGGGGTCTGGAGGTCACGGGGGGGTCTGGAGGTCACGGGGAGGGAAGCAGATCGTGGCAGGTTAGCTTCATGGGGGGCCTGGGAGGAAGCACTCCTGCTCCTCATGGCCCACAAGCAGTGCTGGAAAAGCACTTACCTGCTGGATCCAGCAGTTCTCACCTCCCTTCCGCAATCGGGTTTCCTAAGCCCTGGGAAACCCGGACTGCAGCTTCCAAATGCCTGCTAAAATATGAGGCACACAGCCTCATTAACATATTATAATGACTGGCCCACCTCTCGAGAGCAGGTTACTTTCCAAACCCGGCAATCCGCCCCAGTTAAACTGGAAGTAGGCGCGCTCGCGGCAGCTTGGGTTCGGGATTCCATTTTTTATAATTTAACATCCGTCCTGGGGTGTTAAAATTCCTACCAATATGTTAAAGAGGCTTCGTTCCTCAGATTTTGGCAGCCATTTTAATTTAACGCTGGCCAGCCGGGCTTCCCAAGGCTCAGGAAAGCTAAAGAGGGGCGGGAGCTGCCAGATCCAGTAGGCAAGTGCTTTTCCAGCACTGCTTGTGGGCCAGGAGGAGCAAGATTGTTTCCCTCCGATCTCGCAAGCGAATCTTCTGCCATGATGGGCCGACTACTCTGCGATCTGCCGACCTCCCCCGTGATCTGCTGACCCCACCCACTGTGCCCTGATCTTTCCCTCCCTCCCCCCAGCCCCTCACTGCCGTGCCTCGAGCCCCCCACCATGCCCTAATCTTTTCCGATTGCCGGCGACCGTCCCCAGCAGCCCCCGGCTGCGTCCTTCTACTGCTGGCTTTCCCAGTAGGCAGCTGGCCAGTCTCTTAATCTGGCCGGCTGCCAGGCGGGAAACGGCATGAAAAATGATAATGATGACCTGTCGTTTAATTTGGCAGGACCTCCGCGTTTCAGATTTCCCCCGCTCCCTCCCCACCTCCCTGTAAATATCAGGGCCAATATTTCAGTGAACAAATGGTCACTCTAAGGAACAGGCTCAGGAGGGAGCTGAAAGCAGATATTGTTGATTCAGTCAAATGCAAATTAGATAGATGTCTATGAGAAAATAATATTTTGAGATACAGTATGAGTCATTTGAGACATGACATATGGTGAGTATAACATGCTTGGGAGGAACAAGTGACTTTGGACCTATGGGCCTCTATTTTAACCCCCCAATGGAGCACCCAGAGAGTCAGGGGTGGGGTTAAAATATCGGGATTGAGCAACCGGACTCCATTCCAGTACTTAAATTTTAACGAACATCGACGAGACTCCCGCAAAAGGCAGACGGCGATCTAATTAATATTCAAAAGTCATGGCCTCATGAAATCAGTGGCGCCGCGACTTAAATTTAACTGTAAGTGAGGCGCATCCCGAGCTATCGGCTGCTCGGCAGCCGATCTGAGGCGGGATGCACCGACTGACCAAGGTAAGTGCTAAAGATCTGCCCCTTTTCAGACTCCTTGTGGGCCAGAAGGAGTATGCGTGCTCCCCCAGGCCTCACGAGGAAGACTTTGACCTCCTTCAGTCCCGATAATGGCCTTGACCTTTCAGCTTTCCCCCATCCCAGCCCTGATCATGGCTCGGAGCCTTCTGCTGCCCTCCCTACTGACTGCTGGTGACTGTCTCCATGGGTCCCCAGCTGCGACCTCCTGTCATTTGTTTCCACTCCCACCCATCAGTTATCTGTCAACTTGTCCGGCTATCCGGCAGGAGTCCGTAGAACATTATTTAAATGAAGCCCTGTCGTTAAGATCGGCAGGGCCTCCACATCCCCGGCCTTATCGGGTTCTTCCCATGCTTCCAGGTTCCCCACACCCTCCCCAACTTCCTGCTAATATTGGGGCCATGGTTCCCAAAGCTTTCCCCCACTGGGGGTTTCCTTGCCTCATGTCTGGGTCTTTTGCAAACTAATTGACAGAGATTGTTTGCCATGATTAGTCAGCAACTCTATTATCATTGTATCGTGCGACTACCAGGATGATGGAAGGCAAACTAGATGGACCTTGGTCTTTTGTCATCAAGCAATTCCTATGTTTGTGCTAACAACCTGACTGATATATCTTGCAGTTCCCATGAACCAGTCAGTTTGCTCAAGGGCAGGCACAAGAGAGATAGGTTGCATCTAAAGAGAGTAGGAAAAAAAGAGGGTAAACTTTCCAGTGGCATGTTCCCTGCACAGCCCATGTTTTCCTGCCCATTATGGATGGAAAATGACGTGTATAACTTCTCAATATGTGCTTCGATGAGCAAGACTCTGGCTGAGCACACATCATCAAAAAATTTACCCTGAAGAGACTAGCTAATAATATATGGGAAGGAATCGGTGGAGGGAGGAATTGACATTTCAACCATCAACAAACAGAACTTGGAAGGTGTTCAAAGGGAAATAGGAAATTAAATAAAAAAAGAGAAAATAAATTTAGGCATAGTGAAATGTAAAGAGGCTGCAAAATCGAAGATAAAAGTAGGGAACAAGATTAAAGTGCCTTTCCCTTAAAGCTAGAAGCATTAAGAATAAAATACTGAAATTTGAAACATATGTATGGAAGAAAATTATGAATCCCAGAAGATGTGAGTGAATTCAATGTGAAGGGTTGGGGTTGTTCGGGAAATTAGAGATGACAGGAGAGGAATAAGGATAGGTTTTATATGCTCAGGATAATTTGAAATTTAAGGAAGTTATCTCACTGGAGCCAACAAAATGAAACAGTCTGGCTTGAACTGAAAGCGCTGACATTGTGAGATTCCACAACCAATGTAGTCTCACTGGATGGAAGCACAGATCAGAGAATTGGGCGATCAGCTCAGCACACCTGTTTCATGGCGCACCCTATTTTCTAGTCTCACAATTCCATAGTTATTAGGAGAGAATTTCCTGGGTCTGCACACAGGCTATCAGATTGCCAGGGCACAATGAATATCGGAAAATCGGCAAGAGTTGAAGCGCATGCCTGTAAAGGAACCCATTCGATTTTCCTTCTAGTTACATGAATGGAGGAAAATCGCAAGCGCTGCAAATCAAGCACACTGACCTCCGTGCTGAATTCTGTGCTTCCATCAATGTCAATGGATTTCGCAATGTCAGGACAAAAGTGTCATGGACATTTTCTAGTCTCACTGTGGAAATGTATGTCTAGATCTGTTTTATGAAAGTAATCAGGATGGCAACTATAATACAGAAATAGTGGAATAGATATGGATCTGTGATCATATCTATCTATTTATATAATTAAAAGTATTGGACAAAGCACACATATATGGGGATTAACACCCAGGGTGTCAAACATCCATCATACTTAAATCGGTCACACTTTTGTAAGTAATGTTCTTATAGGCTTCAAGAGCCACGATGTTTAGTTAACAATCCTCTTTTGCTCAACAGGTAGCAAAAGGTACCACTACCAATAATGAACCACAAACTACACAAACTAGCAAATAACACAAAGGGAGCCAATCAAAACATTCAGGGCTAAAAAAAAATTTGCCCCCGGAAACGGCTGCGGGGATCGTGATGTGTGATCACCCCACACCCGTTCAAAGGAATGCAGGCAGCACGCGAACTTCGTCCTGCCTGCTGAGTAGCATGATTGTGACGTTCAGCCAAACGCTGAATGTGCTGCTAAGTGGCTGAACGTTCAGCAGGGGGCCCATGTTTGTGTGAGGCGAGCACCAATTAAAGCTAGCCTGCACTTCTGAAAGGCAGTCTGCACCTCTTAAATGGGAGGTGCATTCTGCCTGCAGCAGCTCATTCAACTGGCTGGGGAAGAGAGTGAGAGGAGGAAAACAAACAATGATGTCACAACAGGGGAGAAAGCGTGCTCCAAGGTTCTCTGATGCAGCATTGGAGGCCTTGGTGCAGGAGGTCAACATGATGGGAGAGGTCCGTTTCCACAGGGGGCCAGGAGACCCTCCAGGCAAATGCGTAAAATCCAATGGGAGCAGATAGCTGCTGTGGTGAATGCTAACAATATAGCAGAGGACCTGGACGCAGTGCAGGAAGAATAATCATCTCACACGAGTGGTCAAGGTCAGTGAATGCCATATCCCACCATCTGCACCACTTGCCTCACGCATTGCTTAATGCATCACATCCCATCACTCACCTACCAACAATCTCTACCAAACACGACTCATACCTCACATTCATAGCTTCATCTCACCCTCACACACTTATCACTGCTGCAAGCCACACAGACACATCTCACAGCTTGCACACACGGTCAACTATTCAACCACAACAGGCATATCACCCAAACACATTGCACCACACTCACTGACACACTTCCCGTTTTCTTGCAGGAAAAGGTGCCTCACAACTGGCGCCAGCAGGATATAACCGGTGGGGGACAGGCGTGCCTGCATAACCTGACCCCGATGGAGGAGATGGTGCTGGTTATTATAGGGAAGAGCATTGCTGAGCCCGTGGACAGCGGCGGGGCTGAAAGAATACAAGATGCCCTCTTCCCCCCTCATCCCACAATCTCTTCTGATTTACAAGCTGCACATGGTGTAAGCATGCACCTCTTGCTTTCCTCCACTCTCCTCACCACAACCTTACCCTTGTGCCTTTCCCCTTTCAGATAGCCAAGAACTAACACCTGTCCAGGCACTGGTGGAAGAGCACGAAATAGAAGAATACCAAAGCACTGATGATGAAGACACAGCACTGTCACTCGATTTCACACTCGCAGCCACCAGCTCGGATACTGACACTCCGCGTAGTTTAGGGGATAGATTAGAGGCGGGATCTGCATGTGGTGAGACACCGAGCACAAGTGGCTTGCAGCCAGGGCAGGGGAAAAGGGTAGCGCAGGTGCCAGCTCCCCGGAGGGCATGGTCACACGAGTTCTGCTGCAGAGGATTCAGATGAGGAACTCGATGGGGCAGCCTACAGAAGAACACTGATGGGTATGCACAATGAAATGCTTGGTGCATTGGCAGGCCTGCCAGAAAGCCTGAGTGAAATGTCAAGGAGCATGGAGGGGTCCGGCACCAATCTAGCACAGGGCTTTGTGCAAAGCTTGGCAGCAATGATTTCCAGCATGGTAGTGATGGGCAACTCCATTAGCGCACTTGTGGACCCAACCAGGACACAGCATCTGATGGCATTGCCTTCATCCATGCCTTTGTTACCTCTAGACTTGACTATTCCAACGCACTCCTGGCTGGTCTCCCACATTCTACCCTACGTAAACTTGAGGTCATCCAAAACTCGGCTGCCCATGTCCTAACTCGCACCAAGTCCCGTTCGCCCATCTCCCATGTGCTCGCTGACCTACATTGGCTCCCGGTTAAGCAGCACCTCAATTTCAAAATTCTCATCCTTGTTTTCAAATTCCTCCATGGCCTTACCCCTTCCTATCTCTATAATCTCCTTCAGCCCCACAACACCCCGAGATATCTGCGCTCCTCTAATTCTGCCCTCTTGAGCATCCCTGATTATATTCGCTCAACCATTGGTGGCCGTGCCTACTGTTGCCTCGGCCCTAAGCTCTGGAATTCCCTGCCTAAACCTCTCTGCCTCTCTACCTGTCTTTCCTTCTTTAAGATGCTCCTTAAAACCTACCTCTTTGACCAAGCTTTTGGTCACCTGCCCTAACTTCACCTTATGTGTCTTGGTGTCAAATTTTTGTCTTGTAACACTCCTGTGAAGCGCCTTGGGACGTTTTACTACGTTAAAGGTGCTATATAAATACAAGTTGTTGTTGTTGTAGCTGATGTTTCAGCTTCCATTGAAGCCCAAGCAGAAGCCACGCAACGTCTGAGCACTGCAGTTGAAGCTCAGACTTCTGTCATGCAAGCTCAGACTGCTGCCATCGTGGCTGCGTTTACCAGTGTGGAAAGGGGCTTGCAGGGTGTCACAGCAGTCCAGCAATCTGTCCTCCAACAGATTACTAGGAATGCTGAGGCGCCGCCCCGGGGGAGTGGCAGTGGTTCCGTGGAGCACGAACCTGCTGTCCTCTCTCAGGATGACAGCGTTCATCCTCCAACCATTGCCACTCTGCCAGTACCCTTGCTGTTGCCTGTCAGCCAGCCAGATCAGACTGCTATCGCCCATGCCGAGGTGGTGCACTCCGCAGCTGGGCAGGCTAGGCCCAGAGCTGCTCAATGCCATCTGCAGTCTCCCCCACTGAACGTCAGCAGCCTTCCACCAGCCATGCTGCAGCCACTGGGGTACCACTTCGTAGGAGCACTAGGACTGGCAAAGGCACACTGAAGACAGGCACTAAGGGAATGCAGAAGGGTGATTAGTTGACTTTGTTATGTAATATTGGATGGTTGATGTAGAAAGTTGGATTGGAATTTTTTTTTGTTGTGTCTTTTATTTCAGCATTGTGGCCAAGAGGACGTTGTGATGGTCATTAACAGAGGGAAGGGAAGGTGTGGGACTATTGTTAGTTGGGGAATTGGGGTTGCGTTTACTGGTACCGCAGTTGGAAGAGTCGATCACGGACAGCCCGGGCAGAAAGGAGCTGTCTGGGTTGCCCCTCCTTTCCACTTCCTCCTCTTCCACTTCCTCCTCCTCCTTCTCCACTTCCTCCTCCTCCTCTTCCTCCTGCTCCTCCTCAGCTGGTCACCGTATATCTGGTGGCAAGGGCTGTGCTTTCATGAAGGCAAGGTTGTGGAGAATGCAGCAGACCCCGATGAATCTTGAGACATGCTCAGGTGAGTACTACAGGGCTCCTCCAGAGCGGTCCATGCAGCAGAAGCATTGTTTAAGGACTCCAATGATCGGCACTATCAGATTCTGTGTGGCAGCATGGTTTTCGTTATATTCATGCTTCCCACGTGTGCGTGGGTTGCACAGTGAAGTCATGAGCCATGTGGTCAGTGGATAGTCCTTGTCGCCCAGTAGCCAACCTCTGGTTTTCTTGGTAGCTCAAAGGCTGAGGGAACAGCGGATGGGGAAAATAAAAGCATCATGACTGCTGCCAGGATACTGGACATTCACCATCATGATGTGCTGAGCATGTTCACACACAATCTGCATATTCAGCGAGTGGTAAATTTTGCGATTGCGGTACATCTCAGCATTTAGATGCGGCCTCTTGCTGAGAGCACTTCTCCCCCTCCTCCCCCTCCTCCTCCTCTCTCTGCGAGCAGCTTGTCCTCTTCTTCGCTGCCTCTGCTCCATCTCCCTGTCATGCTGCAGGCCAAGGGGGATGACAACTACAGCACCCATGACTGGGAGCAAGTGGTCTGACCAGAACCCTTGAAGTCAGAACCAAGACCTTCTCCACTTGCAGCACCGCTCCCTGTCACCTCACCAACTTTAAACTTCTCTGGAAAGCTCCAAACACTTCCACAAACATACACAGAGCCAGTAGAAATGAATGAGCAACTAACCACAAGAGTGGTTGCTGATCCCTTTAAATATCGTCGGTGGAGGGGTCCTTGCTGATGCTGAATGCAGGGTCAGCTGTGCGAGGTTAAGACAGAGCATTAGCTCCAGCGTTGAGGACAGAAATGGAAGCGCTGGCGTCAAATCAGCATTGCACGCTGATTGACGCCACGATCTGCCCACTCAACATACTTCCGGTGCGCACTCCTAACGCCCGCCCTACCACCCTCACCAAGATGGTGTATGGCACGGCATGCCCCAGAAGTGTGGGCACGCAGCGCGCACGCCATTTTCAATCACAAAACGGCACCCGTAGCACCGAAAAATCGGGCGCTACGGAGCCGAATTTCTAGCCCTCAATGAGCAGGCAACAAGAAGTTTGTGTGCTGCCTGCATGCCACTCAACGGGCAGGGGTTAATCGCGCATCGCGAGCCCCACACCTGTTTTCGGGGGCTAACCAATTTAACCCCCATAGAGTTGAAGAAGAAAATTCTACATTGACTTCTTTTAGAATGTTACAAATAAAATGGACAGAAATCCCCATGATAGATTTTATTTGGATTTTCTGAAAGCTTTTGACAAGATCCCACATAAAATACTTTCAGTAAAACTAAACCATGGAAATCCAGCGTAGAACATGCAGCTAGACAAGAAGTTGGATAAAAACAGAAACAGTGTATAGTAGTGTGTCAGTTTGAGGGAAGATGTTTGGTTTGAGTGTCATTAGAGTCAGTGCTTGGACCTACAATGTTTCTTGGCTACATTAATGACTTGGCCCCTGGATGCAGAAACCAATGCTAAGCTTGTTAAATTTGCAAACAGTAAAATAGTCAAAGGAAGCAGTTAATGATTTGCAGGATTTAGGTGCAATGATTATGCAGTTTGGCAGGTTAATGGCAAACGAGGTTTTGTAAAACGTTTATATATTAGATGAAAAAATCAGTAACATGGCCATACAATGAAATAGAATTCGCATTTTAGAGAATTAGAAAGGGACCTGAAAAGTAACAATAGACCTATCACTTTCAATTTCAAGGTACTGTAGAGGCCTAATAAAAATGCAGGCAGGATGTTGTAATACATAGCCAGAACAGTGAAGCATAAGTCTACAGAGGTTAAGTTAAAGCTTTGTAATGCACAGGTCAAACAACAATGTTTTGAACATTGAACTTTAAAAGGCACATGCAGATATGGAGTGTTTTGGTGCAGCATTAGAGAGTCAGCATTGTTGGGTAGAGGGTGAGAGTGGCAGGCAAGTTGCAGCCTTGGAAAATAGGTGAGATGTCACACAGAGAAAGAACAGCTGAAGAGATTGTGAGCCAAACTACATAATGCACTTGAGAGATATGATGCTATGGATGTGTGCTGGAGGGTGTAGAGAACATCAACACGAATGATCCCTAGTGTAAAAATTTTGAGCTATGAGGAAAGATCAGAGAAGTTTAAGGTGGTGAGTCTGGAGAGAAGAAGGTTAAAGGAGGACCCTCACTGACATATAACTCAGTAGGGTATAATTTAACGTCTTGCGAAACTCCAGCACACATCCATTGCACCATATCTCTCAAGTGCATTATGATTGGTTCAAATAGCCATTTACTGAAATTTAACCATGCTGATTGGTTCAATTATACCAGTGACTAAATGCAAATCAATCAAAAAATCAGTTACAATCGCAGGCCGATTGGAAAGCTGTCAATCCAAAATTAGCAGCAAATAAAAATTCAACAATCAAATAACTGATTTTTTTTTCACTGCTAACCATTCATCAAGTACAACAAATTGAATGACCATGTTGTTTCCTCAGCTGGCAACAACATGCACCAAAACAAAATTATGACATAAAAACATATAGGGGTAAAAATTGAGTCGCGCCCCATTTGGGGCGCTAACCTCGCCGGGGCGCGACTTTTAGCGCCCCGAAAAAATTAGCGGCCCCGCGCCGGAACTTCAGTGGTTGCGCCCCAAGAGGGAAGCGGGGCGCCACTGGAAGCACCCCGCATCCCTCTTGGGGCGCTGCGAGGGAATATCCTGGCGCTACGTGCCGCAGCGCCGCAGTATTGCAGGCCTTCCTCCCCTTCTTAAAGGGGAGGGACCCTGCGCAGCGCGAACCGGGGCCCAGCTGGGCTCCCAGGGATCGGGAGTGCCAGCAAAAGAGCCCGGCACTCAAGAGAAGTGCCGGGCTCTTGGAGCGCAGCCGGCACTTCACGGTGGGGGGGCTTCACGGGGGCCGGGGACAGCAACGGGGGCAGGTGCTGGCAGGCGGCCAGCAACAAAAATGGCCGCCTGCCACCTCCCCTTTAAATATTGCCGCCCCGGCCGCACGTACGCCTACCTGAACCCGTCGGACATAGCGTCTGGCGGTAAATCAGGGGGCGCGACTGAAGATCGCGGCTGGAGCGCGAGCGGGGTGCTGCGCACGGCGATGACGTCATCGCCGGCGGCGCAGCGCCACAGGGCGCTACCGGCTGGCGCCGTCGCTAACCTCCCGCTGAATTTTACGGGAGGCGTGGGCGGCGCTGCGCCCGGGCGTTAGCTGCTTTACGCCCCATTAGCGCCCTCTTAAGGCGCTAACGGGAGGCGCAAGCAGCTGAATTTTTCCCCCATAAACTTACATTTTAAAATATATACTTACCATAAAATCATGTTAAAATCAATCCAATAAATGTTGCCTCCAGAGCACTAGCCTCACTCTGGGGCCTGCAGCTTGAGAATTTCCTTTTACCTGCAGTCTGGTCTTTACAGCTGGGCCTTCCTTTCTGATATTTTTTGGGCAACTATGTACACTTCACCTCAGTGCCTTCTCCTCGTCTTCCCAAAAGTTGCATAGGCCGTACTTTAACTGTGTTCACTCCTTACAGTAGTTTGGCTACTTCCCATCTAAAATATATTCACAGCCTCTTCAGCTGCTCTTTCTCTGTGTGGTATCGCACCTACATCCCAAGGCCACATCTTGCCTGCCACTCTCACTCTCTACCCAAAAATGCTGACTCTACAATTCTCCACCAAAACTCGCCAGCTCCTGTGCTCCATTCACACCATGTTGTTCCTGGATCTCAGACTCTATCTGGGACCTGGGCACAGGACCTTCCCTGTTCTTGCCGCGTAGTTCAATGCCCTTACATTAAAGATTGTTCTTCTTGCTCTTTTCTGCACCCTCTGTAATGCTTGCATGTACCTTTTGAAGTGTGTTTTTCAAAACAGTGCTGTTTGACCAATCTATTATAAAGCCTCAGCGTAACCTCTGTACCCAGGCCCCAGGTTATGTCCTGGACTTCCGTAGTCCCATATCCTAATGCTTCCTGGGTCCCAACAACCCCACCCCCAACACTCTCAGACCCCCTCATCTTCCCCAACCCCACTGCTGCTACCACCCTTCTCTTCCTTCAATGCTTCCAGATACCATCCGCCTCCTTTACTGTTCCAATAACGCATCCCATCTCACTCCTCACAGGCCCTAGATGTTACCCACTGTTCCCATTCTCTAACCTCCTTCGTGCTTTAGTTTCCACCCACCCACCCCCATGCTCCCAAGTACAGCTAGCCGGCAGTGTCTCCATGTCCCTTCGTGAATGCCCACAGAATCATCCCTTCTCCAGAGTCCGAATCTCCCAAGTCATTCCTGGCTCCAGACGCCCTTGATTATTCCCATACTTCCCATCCCCCACCCACACCATGCTCTGACACCTTATACTCCAGTTGGCATGTGCTGCCATGTACCCCAGCACAAGGGTGGCCAGAGCCTGGGAATCCCTCAAAGACCTAACAAACAACAGAATACATTCCCATCAATTATTCCCAGACTTCAATGCTCCCACAGCCCATCCTGATTCCCTTCTTGACCCACTCCCTAGCAGATGTGACAATTTCATAGCCCCTTCTGACCTGATCCCCCAATTTCCATCTTCTCACTCGCCCATGCATGTTGCAGAAGCTCTCCCACAGCCTCTCTCAGCACCCTCTTCCAATGGTGTACATGCTGTCTCCCCTTTTGCTGTGTACAACAGGCCTTAAATAGATCAGAGATCAATATAAGCTGAATTTACAGTCCCAGCATAACTGGGACTGTACAGGAGGCAGATGCCAAGTTTTGTAGTATATGGCCTCATTTGGGCACATATCTCTCTTACTGTAACTCTGTCTAGTTTTTTTTACCACTCTAATTCTCTTTGTGTCCTTTATTTTATCATTCACCCTTTACCCTTTACTGTACAGCTGGTCCATATTTATTTTTACTGGAATGCCTGTATCTCTTTTTGTGGCTCATTGTTTTTGTGTCTCACTCTTTCTGTAATTCACTCCTCCCCTCTGAATGTCTCCAATGTTCCTGTGTGGTTTCATACCTTTGCCTTACTCAACAGGATAAGTTTTGTGATGCACCATGTTGTTGCCGGGGCTCTGAATGCTGTGCTCGGAGGGTGTCACCTTGTGCATCGCCGATTTTAATCGCTCCAACATTGGCGGCTGTGCCTTCAGCTGCCTAGGCCCTAAACTCTGAAATTTCCTCCATAAACCTCTCCACCTCTCTCTCCTCCTTTAAGACGCTCCTTAAAACCTACCTCTTTGACCAATCTTTTGGTCACCTGTCCTAATGTCTCCTTATTTGGCTTGGTCAATTTTATTGTCTGATAATGCTCCTGTGAAGCACCTTGGGACTTTTTACTACGTTAAAAAGCACTATATAAATGCATGTTGTTGTTGTAAGATCTACAAGGTTTGATGATTTTAGCTGAAATAATGAGGCAGCACTACTGACTTGCACATCCTTATTAAAATTTTTAAAACCTATAGTAGATTTTGGGGCAGTGAATCTTACATCTATAGGCAAGCCACACCGCACAGCATGAGCCTTGTCTATTTAAACTGAGTGAAACGGCCCCGAACCTTCTTGTAATTTTTGGTGTAATAACGCTGTATTTGCAGCAGGCCTGAGTGGGCAGATGCAGAAATTGGGGCAGGATCTGATTACACCAAGCCCCTGTCCCTTTGTCACCTGTTTAAATATCCAGCCTACTGGGGGCGGGCACATAATTCACCTGCTAACTGATGGATGGACATATGCAAATGTGGGAATGAAGACATGCAGTGTCATTCCAGCATTTGTGTCCTTAGCGATGCTGAGCATAAGCGACCCCTTGTGTGTCCCTGGTGACCAGCGTTGGTAGGGCCTTGGAGGCAGATAAAGTTGAAAAGACACAGCGATCGATTTCAGTGTGGTAACCAGCTTCTGAAACCAACAAGCTAATTCAAATAGATGTTTCAGGCTTGCAATAGTTTCGCACCTGAATTTTCTCTGGGCTCTGTCCAGACAATTATTTACATCCACCACAAAAGTGGAAAATCTGTACCTTTGTACGAGGTGTCCAAGAATCTGCCTATATGCATTCTAGAAATAAAACGACTAACAATATATAAAAGATGGAATGATCTGGTAGCACAGTGCCATCAACTGGTAGGATGTGGACTTGTGCCCACTTTTCCCCCCACAATAAATTACTAATCAAAGATGAATCATCAGTTGAGATGCCACATAGAGGTTAGGAATGATCCCACAGGGAAGAAAATAAAATCAATCGACAAATTGCTCGGGAGTTACTCGAGATCACTTCCTAGCAGCAGGTGGAATTGGCAGAGGCCTGGGAGCAGGTCACATGTTTTCCTTGCTGTTTGATTAATGGTGATTGGTAGGCGTGGTGACAACCTAAAGGAATGCTGGAGGTTGGTGGGCATAAATAAACTAAAGAATATGAAATAAAAAGAGAGGAATTTAATCATACCGGGCAGTGCTGCTGCTGTGCTCCGTGGGAGTCGTCGGCATGGTATTCCCAGAGCAGAGATGAAAATCTTAAAGTGGATTGAGGACTTTGTATTAGGGTTCTTGTGGCAAGTTAGACAGGTGTTGGTAGAAGTGCTGCAATGCATCAGCGGGTGTGTGTGTAAAGTGATAGTTCAACGTGGAAATCAGCAACACTGAAAACATGAGCGAGGATGAATGCCCTGCAAACATACCAGCCATGAATTTCCATGGGGCCAGTAGTTTGCTTCCACTGTACGTAGTCCAGGAGTACGGCGTGGCCTCAGGGAAATCAGGTGGGAGCTGGATACCTCAGATCCTAGGCCAGGCTGTCAGGGGTCAGGGCAAACGATCAACAACGGCAGCTCTGCGGCAGGGAAGAGAATCTTCCACCTCGGGCCATCTTGCATGAATGCTACCTGGAGCAGACACAATTATTGTGCACTGAAGTAATTCATTTCTCTGGGACGTTTTCTTTTTGCTTAGTTTTTTTCAAGGGCTTTGTAAGAGTTGAAAGAATTTCCCTCAGATTGAACTAATAAAACTTTATACCGTCTAATGCAACACTATTGTGGGTCAGTTGAATGATGCGGAAATAAGTTTATAATTCTCTCGTGGAACAGTTTACTTTCTACATCAAACAAGAAAGGAAACCCTGAGGGGATCAGCCTGGGATCAATGTATTTTGCCTTTATTTAACAAATATTAAAGCAATAAGGAATGTCCTTATGAACAGAGATCATTTGTGGAATGAAGGATAGGACCATCAGGTTGAACTCTTTTACCAGACTGCTTATACCTGGCTCCCCAAATGGCTCAGCAAATTTATCCACGAAGTAGCTGAGCCACGCAAAGCAGAAAGGTCCCAGGCTCAATTCTCAGTCTGTGTAAATTGCCAGATGTAAGGCTGAGATAGTGGCAGGGGCCCTTCAGTTCACCTCAGTACTGTCAAGGATCACACATGATTGATGGCACTTTGGAGAAGTACTAGAGATTTGCCTGATGCCTGCAGTACAGACCCCATCAAGGAGGAGATACAACTGCAATTAACACCTGTACTAATAACCTTGAAGGTTCCCTCCTCCTTTCTTGTCCCAGTACCAGAAGGAAAGAAGGAACTTGCACTTATACAGCATGTTTCACACCCTCAGGATGTCACAACGCACTTCAAAGCCAATTCATTACTTTTTGAAGTATAGTCACTGTTGTAATGTTGGCAAGTGGCACTCTAGCACTTGAAAGGCAATGTGCTGGTTAGAATTGAAGCAGATTATAGTGCCTTCAATTCCCGGCAAGCTTTTTTTTGCCTTAAATGTTTTTCTTTTCTGGGACATCAATAAAACCAGCTTTCAGGAGGGATCGATGAGATACAATTAATCTTAAATAGAGGTTTTTGGACCTTAAACTTTAGCTTACAAATATGGATAACTGTATGGAGGACCATGTAGGTATTAATGCCAGAAAACAAATAATTACCTTGGGCTTGAATTAGTTTGGGGGTTGTCCTGATTCCTACTGTACTTTCAGTGGGGGATCGATGGAACTGCCCCAAGATGCAGCATCAGTGGTGATTGTGCATTTAGATGTACATTCACACTTATATTTTATGAATCTCCTGAAGTTATGCTAATCAGCTAATCATGGAAAATTGGGTATAAGCAGTCCATTTCTATTTGAATTTGTCTAACATCTGCCAATAGCCATTTCAGTCGAAACTACTCAAAGCAGAACGACTAGGCTCATTGGGGGATAAATTGGTTCCTGCATTTTTTGGGCGTGAACCGGGTGGTGAGCATACTACATGCTCCAGAAGAGGCTGGCCCGAGCACTACCCAGGATTGGTCCTCGGGCCTCATCTTAATATTTAGGGCGTGCTGTCGGGGCCTGTCGTGCCACGTGGAGGGATCCAATTTTGGACTGCCTGCCTTGCTGGCAGCGGTTCTCAGTTAAAGTGTTAGGGGAGGGGGGAGGAGCTCTCCTGCTCCTCCTGGCTCCACACCAAACTTAAAGGTAAAATGTACCTACCTTTTTGGTGGCAGTCGCTTGCTAGGCCACATCCTGAGCGGAGCAGGTGCAAAGCCTGCTCTATTCAGGGCAGCCCAATTTCCCGAAAGGATCCTAAAACAGGCGTTAGGCCCCTCATTAGCATATGCAAGGAGCCTAACGCCTGTTTTAGGTGGCTGCCCTGGACCCCTAAAAATTGGCCTGACCCAAAATCGGATCGGACATCTTTCTGGCATCCTTGCAGCATAGGACATTGGTCCCTGAAATTGGTCGTTATGGAGTTCAGTTTCACACCCATAAAATGGGTGTAATGAGTTCCAATTTCTACCCCATAGAGTCAGCATCAATGCTCTCAGGACAGGTACAGCATGGGTAGATGCAGAATAAAACTGCTTCTACTCTGCCCCAACAATGTTCTTCAGCCATAATCTGCTGGATTACTGTGCATGAATTATCTGATAAAGGATCCCTTTAATGGAATGAAGCACCATATTTAAACTGTTAAAGAATACAGCTTTTGTCAGATGAATATAAAGATGTAGATGCTTTTGATTTGGTGCTTGGCTTACAGTACTGGCACATTGCAAGCTTCGAGCTTGGTAGAAATGGCTGACACAACTGACTCTTGCAGAGCTGGCTCCAATTAGACATGTGGAGTGGGCCCCCAGCCTGTACTGGACCTCCTGCTGAGAGCTTGCCAAACAGGTGGGTGCCGAATATCTGGTGCAGCTGCAGCTCTTAATGGTCAATGTCCAACATTCAGAGAAGCAGGAAGCAGATGAGGAAGAGGTTGCTAACCTCTGAAAATCTGCCACGGTAAGATTATCCAGCATTTTTCTAGACAAAGTAGATGGGAAAAATATCCCTGTTTCCTCTTAACGTGTTACATCTTGACTGACGCCGCATGCAAAGCACTCCAGCAACCTTACAGCTGTAGGACTGGAGAATGGCCAATATAATATAAATTTTCAAAAAGGGAAACAGAGCTAACTAAATTATAGGCCAATTAGTTTAACATCTGTGGGAGGGAAAATTATAGGATCAGTAATTAAAAATACAATTACTAAGGGATAGATTTTCGCCTGGGCTCGTTTTCAGGTCCAGCCTTGACCGCACGCCCAGACTAGGAGGCCCATGGATTGCCAGGAATTGTTCCTTGAGCCTCATTTTCGGGGAGAGATGCCGGCACTGGTTGTACATCCACAGACAACTCACCCGCTGAGAAAAATTAATTTTGGGCCACCTGCTTTTTCCTGCAGCTGCCCTCAAGTATGTTCCGGGAGCAGGGGTTGGAGCGGGTAACCAGGGCGGGAGAGGCAATCGTGAGGACTGTGGAGTCGGGGGGTGCACTCCTGCTCCTCCTGGCTCCACGGGCAGGCTTTTTAAAAAATGATTAAAAATGTAGTTGGAAGCCGCAGGGGCCCTGTTGAATCCTGAGCAGCCAGGCCCGATGCCTACCCTCTACATCGGTAACAAATTTTGTAGAGGAGTCCTTTAACAGGGTGTAGGCCCCTAATTAACATATCCAAGGTGCCTAATGTCCGTTTTAGGTTGTCACCTGGGACACCTAAAAAATGGGCCTCACAAATTTAGCAGTGAGCCCAATGCCTGCACAGATTGGGAGAAGGCCATCCCACTGCTAAATTGGTATGCTTTGTGCCTGTTATACGCCCAAAATAGGGTACAAAGTAAAATCTATACAAATTTCTACCCCTAAATATCTAGCTGAAGAAAAATAATTACAAGCAGCCAACACAGATTTCAGTAAGGAAGATTGTACTTGCCAAACCTGATAAAGTTCTTTGAGGATGTGACAGATATGGTGAATGGGGGAAACACAGTGGAAAGCCTTTGACAAGATACCACACTGGAGACTACTGGAGAAGATTAAGGGGTATGGAATTAGGGGAAGGATAGCAAATTGGATTACAGAGAGAAGGAATTAAGGTCATTTTCTCAAAGTGGTTGGAAATGGGTAGTGGTGTCCCATAATGTTCTATCTGGGACTGCTACTGTTCATTATATATATCAATGAATCGGATATAGGACTACTGGGAATGGTGTCCAAATTTGCAGCCAATACTAAGATAAGAAGCATAGTAAATCATTCTGAGGACCAAAGGACGTTGCAAGTGGATATTAATAAGATGGTGGAATAGGATAAAACACATGGAATTCAATGTCAGTAAGTTAGTGATTGAAGTGGGGACAATGTCAACTTTTAAGAATAGGTGAGATCGATGGTTGAAGGAAAGGGGATTAAAGGAATATGGGACCAGGGCAGCCACTTGGGAGTAGGACTACTGATCATGTGGAAGATAAACTTCAACACAGTCTAGCTGGGATGAAAGGCCTGTTTCTATGATGTAATTTCTATGGAATTCTATGCAATAATTTCTAGGATAATAAATCTGTTTGCAGTTTATTCCAACTTTGCCCAGAGAGTTTACTTTTGATGGTGCAAAGCAAGCTAGCAGCAGATCAAATGTAACCCCACTAATCAAGAAAGGAGTGAGAGAGAAAACGGGGAACTACAGGCCAGTTAGCCTGACATCAGTCATCGGGAAAATGCTGGAATCCATTATCAAGGAAGTGGCAACAGGGCACTTAAAAAATCATAATATATCATAAGGCAGAGTCAACATGGTTTTATGACAGGGAAATCGTGTTTAACAAATTTATTAGAGTTTTTGAGGATGTAACTAGCAGAGTAGATAAAGGGGAACCAGTGGATGTAGTATATTTGGATTTCCAAAAGACATTCGATAAGGTGCCACATAGAAGGTAAGGGCTCATGGGGTTGGGGGTAATATATTGGCATGGATAGAGGATTGGTTAATGAACAGAAATCAGAGAGTAGGGATAAATGGGTAATTTTCCGGTTGGCAGACTGTAACTAGTGGGGTGTCGCAAGGATCAGTGCTTGGGCCTCAGCTATTTACAATCTATATTAATGACTTAGAGGAAGGGACCGAGTGTAATGTATCCAAGCTGACGATACAAAGCTAATAAAGGAAAGTAAGCTGTGAGGAGGACACAAAGTGCCTGCAAAGGGCTATAGACCGGTTAAGTGAGTGGGCAATAAGGTGACCGATGGAGTATAATGTAGGGAAATGTGAGGTATTCACTTTGATAGGAAGAATAGAAAAACAGAATATTTGTTAAATGGTGAGAAACTATTAAATGTTGGTGTTCAGAGAGATTTAGGTGTCCTTGTACAGGAAACAAAGATAGGTAGCATGCAGGTACAGCAAGCAATGATGAAGGCAAATGGCATGTTAGCCTTTATTGCAAGGGGGTTGGAGTACAAAAGTAAGTAAGTCTTACTACAATTGTACAGGGCTTTGGTAAGACCACTCCTGGAGTACTGTGCACAGTTTTGGTCTCCTTATCTGAGGAAGGACATACTTGCCTCAGAGGTGGTGCAACAAAGGTTCACTAGATTGATACAAAAGCAAAATACTGCGGATGCTGCAAATCTGAAATAAAAACAGAAAATGCTGGAAATACTCAGCAGGTCAGGCAGCATCTGTGGAGAGAGAAACAGAGTTAACGTTTCAGGGCGATGACCCTTTGTCAGAACCTGGTTCTGATGAAGGGTCATCAACCTGAAATGTTAAATCTGCTTCTCTCTCCACAGATGCTGCCTGACCTGCTGAGTATTTCCAGCATTTTCTGTTTTTATTTCACGAGATTGACACCTGGGATGAGTGGGTTGTCCTATGAGGAGAGATTGAGTAGATTGGGCCTGTACTCTCTGGAGTTTAGAAGAATGAGAGGTGATCTCAGTGAAACATATAAGATACTGAGGGGGATTAACAGAGTTTTTTTAAATTCATTTTTATGGGATGTGGGCATCGCTGGCAAGGCCAGCATTTATTGCCCATCCTTAATTGCCCTTGAGAAGGTGGTGGTGAGCCGCCTTCTTGAACCTCTGCAGTCCATGTGGTGAAGGTACTCCCACAGTGCTGTTATGTAGGGAGTTCCTCATGGATGCCCAGTTTTGAGCTGCTAGATCTGTTCTGAATCTATCCCATTTCTTCTTAGGACGGTGGTAGTGCCACACAACATGATGGAGGGTTTCCTCAGTGTGAAGACGGGACTTCGTCTCCACAATGACTGTGCGGTGTTCACTGCTACCAATGCTGTCATGGACAGATGCATCTGCGACAGGTAGATTTGTGAGGACGAGATCAAGTAGGTTTTTCCCTCGTGTTGGTTCTCTCACCACCTGTCGCAGGCCCAGACTGGCAGCTATGTCCTTCAGGACTCGGTCAGCTCAGTCAGTAGTGGTGCTACCGAGCCACTCTTGGTGATGGACATTGAGTAGATGCTAAGAGGTTGTTTCCCTTGGCTGGAGAGTCAAGAACTAGGAGGCATAGTCTCAGGTTAAGGGGTTGTCCATTTAAGACTGAGATAAGGAGGAATTTCTTCACTCAGAGGGTTGTGAATCTTTGGAATTCTATACCCCAAAGTGCTGTGGATACTGAGTTGTTGAGTATATTGAAGGCTGGGATAGATAGATTATTGGACTCGAGGAGAATCAAGGGATATGGGGATCGGGTGGGAAAGTGGAGTTGAGGTCAAAGATCAGCCATGCTCTTATCAAATGGAAGGGTAGCATAGTGGTTATGTTACTGGGCTAGTAATTCAGAGGTGTGGAGTAATGATCTGTGAGAGATGAGTTCAAATCCCACGATGACAGCTGGCAAAGTTTAATTCAATTAAATAAATCTGGAATATGAAAGCTAGTATCAGTAACGTGTGACTATGAAACTACTGGATTGTTGTAAAAATCCATCTGATTCACTAATGACCTTTAGGGAAAGGAAATCTGCTGTCCTTACCCAGTCTGGCCTATATGTGACTCCAGACTCTTAACTGCCCTCTGAAATGGCCCAGCAAGCCACGCAGTCGTATTCAAGAAAGTGGCCCACCACCTTTTTATGGGCAATAATGAACACCAACATGAACAAAAAAAAAAAAAAGCAGGGTCGTATGGCTTACTCCTGCTCCTAGTTCTTAAAGGCTGGACATTCGTGGTAGTTGAGATGTTTCAGACGACAGTGTTCCCAAAGGTGTAAGGGAATACTGCATGTTCCATATGTGCTCATTACTTTTAGTGAATTGAAAAGTTCAGACGATTAGGTGAAGGTCTTGTCTATGAAAACTTGGAATTCTATTCTTACTGCCATACAAATGTTTCAGCAGGAATATCTTCACGGTCACTGCCAATATTCTACTCTGCTCTTGGCTGTGGGTGGGTCTCCTCCTACACCTGCTCCATGGTTAGGCCTCTCTGGATGGTAAAGTTGTGCAGTGAGTTTTAGACAACAATAATTTGGCAGTGAATAGTTATCCTGGTGGCTACAGGGGCCTCATTATTTCTATGTTCATGTGGTGTTCCAGGATGTTACATGGGTGTCACGAGCCAGGACTGAAGAGAGTAGCATTTGTCTACAAGAAGCCATCCTTCCACATATCAATCTTTGAAGTAACTCAGGCACAGAGGGCTGTCTTAAATAAAGGAATCATGATACAATCTGAGAGGCAGAGACTGTTGATGCTACTGGTCGCTGACCACCTGGGCATTTGAATAAGTGGAACCCCCTGCAGTTCATGAACACTATGACATTGTGTGCAAGGGTCTGGATGGTCACTTGGGTGTCACCAACAGTGCCCTCAACTATGAAGAATCCTGAAATGTGGAAGAATTACAGTGTCCTCTCATTCTGTTGGTTTTCTGTTGTCTAAAGTGATGAAGGTGACTACACAAAGCAAAATGTCTTATCTAACATATGGATATTCTATTCCTCGCATCTGGTATGCATCAATTGCCAGATGGTTCTCAGTCTTCTTTGTTATGTGTGATAAGAGGGTTCATTCTTAATTTAACTGAGAGATTGGTCAGCCAGAACCCCTTGGGTGCATTGGCCAGGCTGCAGTTTGCTAGTCACAAACATAGCGGCAATATTTAACTGAAACCAAGAAGTGGCTGATTCTTGCAACGTGCCTGTGTGAATAAGGATGAGATCACCAACAACTAATGTTTATTTCAAAGCCCTAGTGGACAAAATTGGCTCCAAGTATCAGAGATCTAATCCACTGGAAGCAGCAATTAGAGTATGAGCTATTCCAAAAGTGGGGTTGAATTATGTAAGAATTTGCCATACTTTCATTTCATTATCATTAATTATATTTTGTCATGTGCAGGGCTACTTCTGATTTTGTTTGTGTCAACCCAGCTCCTTTTAGTAGAGCTTCACATGCAATGCAAGAGATATGTATTGAAAGCTTGGATTTCTGGGAGGGCGATGTAGTGCTGGAGGCTATATTCATTGCTTTGTCCTCATCCGCAACTGGATGTGAACAAATTTTGTTTGCAGTAGAGAGAGGTTTATCTTTTCTGCAATTATTTTTCCTGAATTTTTCCAGAGGGAAGCCTCCAGACTTTTCCCTTTATTAAAAAAAATGGAAAATTAAGGAAAGCTAAAAAAATTCCTATGTCATTCAAAATTATGTGAGAATAAAACACAGCCTCCTGCTGGAGAGAGAATTTTAGTCTGAAAAATGATCTTTCTTTTTAAGAAAAAATGTGCTGAGGTGGCATTAGGCAGTGAACATCAATATGCAGAAACACAAGTGGCGTGGTTGCAAGTTTAGTTTTTTGCATCATTCCGTTTCTGATCTGAGCTGCATTGAGTAGGAAGGTGCCGAACCAAGGCTGCAGCATTTCCTCTGAAGTATTACCTGAACTGGAGATTCTCCATATTCAGAAGGGAAGTCTCCTGTTCAGGTAGTACTTCAGACTGTTTAGTCTGGCCAAAGGGGGCGCTGCCCTTGGAGGGTTAGGAGCAGTGACAGAAGTCCAGACAGATCGAAAGTAAATAGATATGGGCTAAATTACAGACTAATTTTCTGTGAGTCGCACAGATTTGATGTCTAGCTCATGGTCTCACTTAAATGTGCTCTGAACTCACAGAAAAGCTCAGCCATACTTCTGGACCATAACCTTTATTTGTTGTTGCAGAGAGCTGTCTCTTTAAAATCAATGAGGGTGAAATTGGGTGCCATTGCGCCTCCCATTAGCACCCCCAGGGGGAGGGTATAACGGGGCACAAATGGCTTTGCGACCAGGCGCGGAGCTGACATCGACACCCGCCATATTCGGCGGGAGTTTTGCGGCAGCGCTACGGCATTGGGCCCCGATACATAAACATAAGACGTAGGAGCAGGAGTAGGTCATTTGGCCCCTCGACCCTGCTCCACCATTCATTAAGATCATGGCTGATCTGATCTTGGTCTCAAATCCACTTCCCTGCCTGCTCCCCATAACCCTCGACTCCCTTACCATTCAAAAATCTGTCTATCTCCACTTTAAATATATTCAATGACCTAGCCTCCACAGCTCTCTGGGGAAGAGAATTCCAAAGATTCACGACCCTCTGAGAGAAGAAATTCCTCCTCATTTCTGTTTTAAATGGGTGCCCCCATATTCTGAAATTATGCCCCCTAGTTCTAGATTCCCCCACGAGGGAAAACATCCTCTCTGCATCTACCCTGTCAAGCCCGTTCAGAATCTTATATGTTTCAATAAGATCCCCTCTCATTCTTCTAAACTCCAATGAGTACAGACCCAACCTGCTCAAACTTTCTTCATAAGACAACCCCTTCATCTCCGGAATCAACCCCGTGAACCTTCTCTGAACTGCCTCCAATGCAAGTATATCCTTCCTTAAATAAGGAGACCAAAACTGTGCGCTGTACTCCAGGTGTGGTATCACCAGCGCCCTGTACAGTTGTAACAGGACTTCCCTACTTTTATACTCCATTCCCTTTGCAATAAAGGCCAACATTCCATTTGCCTTCCTAATTACTTGCTGTACCTGCATGCTAACTTTTTGTGATTCATGTACAAGGACCCCCAGATCCCTCTGTACCTCAGCATTTTGTAATCTCTCCCCATTTAAATAATAAATTGCTTTTTTATTTTTGCTACCAAAGTGGATAACCTCGCATTTTCCCACATTATACTCCATCTGCCAGATTTTTGCCCATTCACTTAGCCTATCTATATCCCTTTGGAGATTCTTTGCATCCTCCACACAATTTGCTTTCCCACCTATCTTTGTATCATTAGCAAATCTAGCTATATTAAACTTGGCCCCTTCACCCAAGTCATTAATATAGACTGTAAATAGTTGAGGCCCCAGCACTGATCCCTGCAGCACCCCACTAGTTACAGTTTGCCAACCTGAAAATGACCCATTTATCCCGACTCTCTGTTTTCTGTTAGTTAGCCAATCCTCTATCCATGCTAATATATTACCCCCAACCCCTTGAGCTCTTATCTTGTGCAGTAACCTTTTATGTGGCACCTTATCGAATGCCTTCTGGAAATCCAAATACACAACATCTACTGGTTCCCCTTTATCCACCCTGCTCGTTACATCCTCAAAGAACTCCAGCAAATTTGTCAAACATGATTTCCCTTTCATAAAACCATGCTGACTCTGCTTGACAGTATTATGATTTTCTTCGCCCAGAGATCGTGACATCATCGCACATCGCCCCGGACACGAAATTGACTGCCGCCCCCTGCAGCAGCGCCGGTCGAAAAGACCGACAGCTGCAGGAGGCGTGCATCGGGCGGCCGGCCGCTTCGGGGGTGATGATTAAAGGTGAGGTGGCCGAGGTAAATGGGAACCACTACTTTTCTTGATATATATTAATGACTTGGACTTGGGTGTACAGGGCACAATTTCAAAATTTGCAAATGACACAAAACTTGGAAGTATAGTGAACAGTGAAAAGGACAGTGATAGACTTCAAGAAGACATAGACAGTCTGGTTGAATGGGCAGACACGTGGCAGATGAAATTTAATGTAGAAAAGTGATGAATTTTGGTAGGAAGAATGAGGAGAGGCAATATAAACTAAAGGGTACAATTCGAAAGGGGGTGCATGAACAGAGAGACCTGGGGGTATATGTGCACAAATCATTGAAGGTGGCAGGGCAGGTTGAGAAAGCGGTGAAAAAAACCTGTGTGACCCTGGGCTTCATAAATAGAGGCATAATAGAGTACAAAAGCATGATGAAGTTATGATGAACCTTTATAAAACATTGGTTCGGCTTCAACTGGAGTAATGTGTCCAATTCTGGGCACCACACTTTAGGAAGGATGTGAAGGCCTTAGAGAGGGTGCAGAAAAAGATTTACGAGAATGGTTCCAGGGATGAGGGTCTTCAGTTACGTGGATAGACTGGAGAAGCTGGGGTTGTTCTCCTTAGAGCAGAGAAGGTTGAGAGGAGATTTGATAGAGATGTTCAAAATCATGAGGGGTCTGGACAGAGTAGATAGAGAGAAACTGTTCCCATTGATGGAAGGATCGAGAACCGGAGAACACAGATTTAAGGTGATTGGCAGAAGAAAGGCGACATGAGGGAAAACAATTTTAATCAGCGAGTGGTTAGGATCTGGAATACATTGCCTGAAAGGGTGGTGGAGGCAGATTCAATCATGGCTTTCAAAAGGGAATTGGCTAAGTACCTGAAGGGAAAAAATTGCAGGGCTACGGGGAAAGGGCGGGGGAGTGGGACTAGCTGAAGTGCTCTTGCAGAGAGCTGGCATGGGCTCGACGGGCTGAATGGCCTCCTTGTGTGCTGTAACCATTCCATATTTCTATTAATCAAAGAGCAGGGGAGTTATCCCTGGTGTCCTGGTCAATATTTATCCCTCAACCAGCATCTCTAAAAGCAGATTATCTGGTCATTATCACATTGCTGTTTGTGGGAGCTTTCTGTGCGCAAATTTGCTACCTCGTTTCCTACATTACAACAGTGACTACACTTCAAAAAGTACTTCATTGGCTGTAAAGCGCTTTGGGATGTCCGGTGGTCGTGAAAGGCGCTGTATAAATACAAGTCTTTCTTTAATAGGCATTAGGCCCCTTGCTAATGCCTGTTGAAGGACCCTGAAAAATGGGCACAACACATACCAATTTCTACCCCAATCAGAAATAAGTAAAGTAATTAGATAAGTTTAATTGTGGCAGAAGTTTTGATAGAAAAGCATGACAGAAACTGTTACAAGCAGTAAGTGTGACATTTCCAGGAGGTGAGTATATACACGAGACTTTTAATAATTTATTATAAATATGTATGTCTATATCGTCTCAAAATATCCATGTTTGTGTACAAGATCTGGATTTATCATGGTCATCGCCCTGTATAAGTTAGCACCAGGCAATCTCTCTCTTTCATTCAGCTTTCATCTAAAAGTATTCTCAGGATGTCAGAGTTATTGTGAATTATCTTTTTTGATTGTTAAATGTTAATAATTACTTTGAAAGTTTGTTAAAAAAAATCTTAGTTTAGTGCCTCCATGTTTCATTTACAGAATGATCTACAATTTCTTACTTTAATTCAATCTTTCTCAGGACCTCAAAACTGTGGCACTCTTTATCTCTATTAGCTTTTCCCCTCCTGCAGTTTTCAGGCTTTTTGGAAAGTAAGTTTGGATTTATCTGAGCATTACCTCATATCTCTTTTACTCTTTCATCCATGTTGCTGTCTTGCATTATGCGTCTTGGTTTCTCAACAAAGATATGAGATTGTGATGTTATAGCTATCTGGAGTGCAGTTTGCCAAAATTAAATTTTGGTTTATTCCTATGAAAAGGTTCACCTGAATCTATACAAATCTTGATGAATTGGGAATTGTACTAATTATAATACACCAGGCTTCTGTCAGTAGGATATTGCTGCATTGTCAAAGTGTGGCAACAGGTGCATAATTGTACCGTAGTTTTTAAAAAAGGATAGCATAACAGGGAGTACATTAAATATAAAGTACTCCCTTCATCTCTGTCCTACTAAAACATAGGGCGCGATCTTGCCAGCCCTGGGGAGGCGGATATGGAGGCGGGACTGCCAGGAAAATGGCAGAATTTGGGGGCGGGTGCCCAACCTGCCCCCAACCCACCTCCATGCCATCTTCCTAGGAGGCGGGTAGCCGTCTTGCGCCGGGTCCCGTCTCCTTGGAGGAGGGAAGGGATTAAAGCCACTTAACTGCCTGTTAACAGGTAGTTAACAGGCAGAAAATAGGCTTATCACCATTTTGCCCACACAAGTGCGAACTTCCCGAAGGCTCCGAACCCCGCCAGGGTCACCGAGGCGATTAGTGGGTCTGCGGGGGTCGGGGGGTGCAAAAGTCTGCTGTGAAGGTAAGTGATGGGTGCAAGAGTGGAGAGGTGAGTATCTGAGGTAAGTGGAAAGTGTTAGAAAAAGTGTACTTACCTTTATTTCTTCCTGCAGGCTTCAATCGGTGGGTATGCGGAGAGTCTCGCACCTCCGCGGTAGAGATGACAGATGGCCGTTGCATTCTCCAATGTAACAACCATCTCATTTCTGCAAAAGAAAGAGGTTTGATGGGGTCTTGAATTCAAGACCTCATCAAACTACAGAGAATGTCACTGTTTGACAGCTTCACAGAGCTGTCAAACGATGACAATTCATCTGTCAAAAATTTTGACAGATGAAACGTCATACGTTGACGTTCTCTGCAACCGGCTTTCCCTTAATTGGCCTGCTAAGCCCGCTGGGCGGGCTTAACAAGGTCAATCAAGGGAAAATAGCGTGGGTTGGCCAGAAGTTGATGGAGGCGGGACTGAAACCCGACAAGTGGGAGTCCCGCCTCCAAAAGCTCCCCATTGGCAAAATCACCCCCAGTGTAAAAAAAATTACCTAGCGGCAAGGATATCGAATTATTATTCATTTGAGCCCCATGGAGATCTGCTATTTGGCTGTAGCTTTTCATCGGTGGGTCAATAGAAGAATATAAGACTTGGTGTTGAGCTGTAGAGATTGAGAAGGTTTCAGGTTCAGTTTCTGCTTTGTGCTGAATTAGCTTGTTTCAGCCAAAGAAGTAAAAATGAAACAGGCTTGTTGGGCCCTGTAGCTTTTCAGTTATGATTTCCATTGGTGTGCAGCTCTCATCGTGAATCCCATGGATTGGTAACCGGGACTGGCCAAAGAAATGGTGCACAAGCTCGAAAATTACAGTATGGACAGAGTAAAATACTGAAAACATTTAATTTACACAGAAGGCATTTAGAGCATTGGTTGTCGAGATGAGAAGATAGAAGCTTGAATTCCCGTCTTGACTGAAACTTCTTATAATGGGTGAGCTTTGGCAGGTTTAGTCCTTGGAACATTTGTCAGTGACTGCACTCTATTATTGACATCTCATTAAAAAATATAGAATTTCTGATACTGTTTTGTTAAACTATCCTCCTCTTCCGATGCTGGCAAACTGCTGTAACTTCCCAGCATTTTCTTTTTTTATTTTAGATCTCCAGCAATCAGGCTTATTTTTATTACAAGATGATTTACTGTACTTTGTTTTTAAATTGCCTCATCATATCACTAGAGGGAGTAATTCTGCTCAGTAAAAGAATTACAGTTCTATGTTTCCTCCTGCTCGGATTTATAATGAAAGACATATTAACCGCACCATATTCTATATTTTTCTAGCAAATACTCAGTTGACTGTAAATGTTAGAAGATGACAGGTCATTTTGATTATACGGCAATAAAGTCCACAACAAATTTACAATAAATATAATTTTGAACAGCCTGAATTGCAGGGTATTCATCACACTTGCTGGGGTGATACTTTGATATTTTTTCCGTTGAAAATGTTGCTTTATGTAAAACCGAAGTAGATTCAATCCATCCACTGGCATCTTTACTATTACAGTACTGGACTTAATGCTGACTTTGGCACACTACAAGTTTTTCAGTCGATAAACAAGCTATAAGCAGGCAATATAGGCATTTAATATAAGATGCATGGTGGAAAGTTTTCTAAATCACACCTGTCAATCTATCAATGTGCCATAATTAAAAGTCTCCCAGCGCTTAGGTGTCTCTCAACGCCGAATCCCCCACCATCTACATCCTGGGGGTCACCATTGACCAGAAACTTAACTGGACCAGCCACATAAATACTGTGGCTACAGGAGCAGGTCAGAAGCTGGGTTTCTGCAGCGAGTGACTCACCTCCTGACTCCCCAAAGCCTTTCCACCATCTACAAGGCACAAGTAAGGAGTGTGATGGAATATTCTCCACTTGCCTGGATGAGTGTAGCTCCAACAACACTCAAGAAGCTCGACACCATCCAGGACAAAGCAGCCCGCTTGATTGGCACCCCATCCACCACCTTAAACATTCACTTAAGGGTACGGTAGAATTGTGGTTATGTTACTGCACGAGTGATCCAGAGGCCTGGACTAATGATACGGAGATATGAGTTCAAATCTCACCATGGCAGTGGGGGAATTTAAATTCAGTTAAATAAATAAATCTGGAAAAAAAACTAGTATCCGTAATGGTGACCATGAAACTATCGGATTGTCGTAAAAACCCACCTGGTTCACTAATGTCCTTTAGGGAAGGAAATCTGCCGTCCTTACCCGATTCCAGACCCACAGCATTGTGGTTGACTGTTAATTGCCCTCTGAAATGGGCTAGTCAGTTGTATAAGGCGGCTCACCACCACCTTCTCAAGGGCAATTAGGGAAGGGCAATAAATGCTGGCCTTTCCAGCGATGCCCACATCCAATGAATAAAAAATAACTCGCTCCACCACAGTGGATGCAGTGTGTACCATCTACAAGATGCACTGCAGCAACTCACCAAGGCTTCTTCGACAGCACCTCCCAAACCCACGACCTCTACCACCTAGAAGGACAAGGGCAGCAGGCGCATGGGAACACCAAGTTCCCCTCCAAGTTACAAACCATCCTGACTTGGAAATATATCGCCATTCCTGTATCGGCGCTGGGTCAAAATCATGGAGCTCTCTCCCTAACAGCACTGTGGGAGTATCTTCACCACATAGACTGCAGTGGTTCAAGAAGGTGGCTCACCACCACCTTCTCAAGGGCAATTTAGGGATGGGCAATAAATGCTGGTCTTGTCAGTGACACCCACATCCCAGGAACGAATAACAAAAAAATGTACCAAAGGTATTGTACTCATCTATACAGCAGTGCAGGTGCCAGGATTGATCTCAGCTTGGGAAATGCTGGGGCCTTATAATTATCCTCAATACCTCTGGACTAGGGAAGAAACATTTCAGTCAAGTCACCTGTTATTGATTACTATACAGTGCTAGACGTTAGGTGATGACGTATCAGGCTCGGCTGCGATGTTCCCCATGAATGAATAGGTGTCAACACTCACTGTTTGGGTTTATACATGAAGAATAACAACTTGGCTCCTTGAATCTATGGAACGGTACTGTGGCATGCATTAGTGCCTTCAGGAGGAAAGGAGAGAAAATTGACTACCTCAGTTGAATTATCAGCTAGAACACTCGGTGGAAGCAAGATACTGGGCCAATGAGAGGGCCAGGAGTGACCTGTACTCCCATACTGCCAGAGCATTACCTTGGAGTTCAGGCAGGCTCCTGTGAAGACAGTTTGCCAAGTTAGAGAAGATCAATCAAGTACATGAGGCTGACTGTTTGAGGAGAATTTAAAGAGGAAATAGCAAATTAAAAATGAATGCCTTTTCAGCTTTTCAAAATGTACTTTGATATTTTATAACCACAGCCACTTGACTAATCCTGAATTGTTTCCTAATTTTAACCCTTTCCACATCTAGAGAATATGTGAAGCTGAGGATCTTGCAGTCTAATTTAGTTTGAAACTAGATTCTGGATCTAATAGTGCTGACAACAAAATAAACCGTGGGCCAAACACATCATTTTCCATTGTCACTGTTGCCTATAACTTCAATGTGATGTCAATTTTGGCCTAACTTTTCAGGGCTATTGCCTAAATAGTGAATCATCTATTCTCTGCCATCACAAAGCACGAGTTCAAATCCAGGAATAAAAAAACATAAATTTAGGCCACAACTAGAAAACCGATCATAAATTGCTGCTAAAAGTTTTTAAATGTCTCCTTTATTTTGTCTGAAGCCATAAGCTGCAATTTCAACTTTCAAAAGGGAATTGGATAAATATTTGAAGGGGAGAAAATTCCAGGGCTGCGGGGAAAGAGCACGGGTGTGCGGCTAATTGGATGACTCTTTCAAAGGGCCGGCGCAGGCACGATGGGCCAAACAGCCTCTTTTTGTGCTGCAAGATGCTATGGTTCTATGATAATTTGAGCGGTCCATTTAGCTGAGTGACCCAAACTGATGCTTCTCGCTGATACAAGCAAAACAATCAATCATACTATGCCACCATATGTACTGACTAGCCTACAATGGCATCATATGAAGTATTTTTCACTTTTATTGATCTGACATGTTGCTGGGGTTATCTGTAATGTGTATATATACACACACACGGTGCTAATGTATCCACAGGAAGCTGTTAAGTAGCATGAAAAGCCTTCTTGATAACCATTTAATTATCAGCTCTGTAAGGTTTTTGCACAGCTGTAAGGAATTTGTGCTGAGAAACAGCACGTCCTTGCACAGAGAATAAATGATGGCTGCTTTCACCGCCCAATTGGAACATTCTGATAAATGTTTCAGCTGCTATCACAATGTGACTATCTGCAGACTGTGTGACAGGCACAGATAAATGTTTCTTCTATTCCAACTAACAATAGTACCCCTTCACAGTTGTGAACATTATTAGCTGAAGGAGAACCTATGCTAGATGTCATGAAGGAGTTTCTGATCCATTTGGTTTAGGGAGGAAAAGTGGTCACAGACACAGGGGAAAAAAATCTACCGTCATTTTTTATAATAATATCTGTAATACATTTTTAAAGTACCGTGGGCTCTCATTTTTATGAGAACAAGGAGGGGAAATTTTCCTTGCGTGTGAAACGGGCAGTAAGTTGGCGGAGCGATTGCACCGCACGCGGGTCTGTGCCAGCCTGAGGCCCGAATCATGTTCAGCAGCGGCCCTCGTTTAAATGGAAGCGGAAAGCTGCAGGTGTCCCACTGCAGCTGGCCGGTTTGGGGCCTGAGGATTTCCCATCGGCTCAGACGCTGGGCTGACCGGCAGCTACAAATAGGCAGAGTTTGTGTTGTTGTCTTGCAACTGGCATAGGACCCCAGTTTGCATTGTAAAGCAGCCAAACACCTATTTTAGGTGGGTGGGCTGCTCGCCCATTTACAGGCCTGCCCGAGTATAGCATCAGGCAGGCTTTGAGTGTCAATGGGGCAGCAGTGGCAACCCCACCTCCGCCCCTCCATTTTCAACTTCTGGCTGTCCATTTTTCAGGCATAAAATGGACGGCCAGGAGTTGAATTTCTCCCCACAAATACTTCTAATGCAATTCCCTTCTGTGCTGTGACTTAAATATTTAAATGATTGCATAATATAGGGGGTAATTTTAACCTAACCCACTCAGTGGGAATCAGGCGGGATCAGATCAACCACTCATTCATTTTACATCCCACCCGATTTTACTTTCAAGTCAAGGATTATGTAATGTAAACTCAGGCAGGCTGTAAAACAGGCGGCCACTCTGATTCCATACGTTTCCCACTGAGCAAGTTAGGTTAAAATGACCCCCTATATTTTCCATTACATTGCAGCATCAAAGAGTAATCTGCAGCAGCGTGTGCAGGGCAGATGGGGGAGGGCTGAAATTCCATCTTCTATTGTCCTTTTCAAAAATGTTGGAAAGTCTTTATTGATGCATCTGGTTTCACTGCTATGTCTAAAAAGTGTTCTAAAATTCAAATTTTTTTTGCATTGTGTTTAAATGTAATTTTCCACCATTAATAGAAATAAAAATAAATTAATGATGGCACCAGTAGTTATTTTGTTAGTCTATCTATCCAGATTTTTAATTTAAAAATCTATAATATATTACCCCCCACCACACTATTTTTATAATTTAATATTTTATGCTTTGAAGAGGAAATGTTTTGTGTGGTTCTTTTCTTCCAGTAGGATTTTCTTTAGTGTAAAATGTATTTTATTTTTTAAGTTAAAAGTGCTTATATAAGTACATGTCAGAATTTTTTATTTTTTATTTTTTTTATTTATTCATTCACGGGATGTGGGCGTTTAATGCCCATCCCTAATAGAAGAAGGTGGTGAGCTGCCTTTTTGAACCACTGCAGTCTGTATGGTGAAGGTACTCCCACAGTGCTGTTAGGGAGGGAGTTCCAGGAATTTGACCCAGCGATGATAAAGGAACGGCGATATATTTCCAAGTCAGGATGGTGTGTGACTTGGAAGGGAAATTGGAGGTGGTGGTGTTCCCATGCACCTGCTGCCCTTGTCCTCCTAGGTGGTAGAGGTCGTGGGTTTGGGAGCTGCTGTCGAAGAAGCATTGGCAAGTTGCTGCAGTGCATCTTGTAGATGGTACACACTGCAGCTACGTTGCACCAGTGGTGGAGGGAGTGAATGTTTAATGTGTTGGATGGGGTGCCAATCAAGTGGGCTGCTTTGTCCTGGATGGTGTCGAGCTTCTTGAATGTTGTTGGAGCTGCACTTATCCAGGCAAGTGGAGAGTTCCATTCATAATTTCTCAGATAATGAAGCACCCCATGCCTGCATGCAACAAGACCTGAACGACGTCGAGGCTTGGGCTGATAAGTGGCAGGCAACATTAGCGCCACACAAGTGCCAGGCAATGATTATCTCCAACAAGCAAGAGTCTAACCACCGCCCCATGACATTCAGCGGCATTACCATCGCCGAATCCCCCACCATCAACATCCTGGGGGTCACCATTGATCAGAAACTTAAAGCCACATAAATACTGTGGCAACAAGAGCAGGTCAGAGGCTGGGTATTCTGCGACGTGTGTCTCACCTCCTGACTCCCCAAAGCCGTTCCACCAGCTACAAGGCTTAAGTCAGGAGTGTGATGGAATACTCTCCACTTGCCTGGAAGAGTGCAGCTCCAACAACACTCAAGAAGCTCGACACCATCCAGGACAAAGCAGCCCACTTGATTGGCACCTCATCCACCACATTAAACATTCAATCCCTCCACCACCGGCGAAATGTGGCTGCAGTGTGTACCATCTACAAGATGCACTGCAGCAACTCGCCAACACTTCTTCGGCAGCACCTCTCAAACCCGCGACCTCTTCCACCTCGAAGGACAAGGGCAGCAGGCGAATGGGAAAGCCACCACCTCCAAGTTACACATCATCCTGACTTGGAAATAGATTGCTGATCCTTCATCGTCGCTGGGTCAAAATCCTGGAACTCCCTACCTAACAGCACTGTGGGAGTACCTTCACCACATGGACTGCAGCGGTTCAAGAAGACCACTCACCACCACCTTCTCGAGGGCAATTAGGGATGGACAATAAATGCTGGTCTTACCAGCGACGCCCACATCCCAAAAACAAATAAAAAAATGTTTTTAAAAATTGCACCCAAAGCGGAAACTCTGGCAATTTGTGTAACTGTTTTTCTATTTTTATTTTATTACGACTAGCGCACAGGTTCTCATCAGCCTGTAGGGTAATTGTTGTATGTGATTTATTTTTTGACCCCAGCGCCATTTCTGGTTCCAATGGGAATTTCTCTACCTGATTTACTTGGAAGAGGAGGAGGACCTCCTGAGCGAGATGCCAGGCTGTATGAGAGATGCTTGCTGCCCTCCCGCCACACCAGCATTTGCAGACAGAGATGAACATACCTCACTTTGATAGATAATTAGTGCCGGTGTAAGCTCCTCTTCCCAAAAGAAGCTTTATATACTAACTATAATGCTGAATGCTTCCCCAATTACATTAGGTCATGCTTTCAGTGACACCTTTTGAAAGGAGGCATGTCAGGAGATGCCAGCAACCATTCCTCCAGGCTTTGACACACGTAGCTCCAAGGACAGTGGGGACTTTGTTCTCAGGGTCTGGGTTAGCAGAGAGGCAAATGTAGAATTGGGTCATCTTTTGCAATGACCCCTGCAGCTGCATGCAGCATAGAGCTGGTACATGCAATAATAAGAACAACATCAGCTGCAACCAGCAACTTGGCTCTACATTTTTGATGGCAATGCTGCAATACTGATCTATGGGGATTCTGCTGTGGCATGCCACAGAAATCACTCTCCTTGCAACCTTCAAGACAATACTCCTCGATTAGCTGGCAGTTGGTACAAACATTGTCTGCCATTATCTTCCCAAAACACAAATCTTGGCATTGACAAGACCTGGTATAATGAAGGTCTGTACTGGGGACTGAAATACGAACGAACATACGAACAAAGAGACAGGTAAAGACCCTCTGGTCCATCGAGCCTGTCCCACACAATTGCGATACCTTGTGTACCACAATATATACACTCCACCCCACCCGAAACCATGTGATCTCCTGGGAGAGGCAAAAAAAGAGAGAAAAAACCCAGGCCAATTTCTGGGAAATTCCTTTCCGACCCATCTAGGCGACCAAAACTAGTCCAGGAGATCACACTGGCCCTGAATTCCCTACAGAACCTACTTTCTGTAAGAGGTGTTCTCTGTCCCAGCCAGAAACAGGTCCAACTCTCGCTTGAAGGAATTTAGCGAATCAGCATCCACCGCACGAGACGGCAGCCTATTCCAGAGGTCCACTATTCTCTGGGAAAAGAACCACCTCCTGATATCTAACCTAGATCTGGCCTTATACAATTTAAATTTGTGACCCCTGGTCCTCCCTAACCTATTTAATTGAAACAAACTGTCAACTGGAACACAATCTATTCCCTTCATTATCTTATAAACCTCAATCAGATCACCCCTAAGTCTATACTTCTCTAAAGTATAGAGTCCCAACTCTTTTAGCCTATCTTGATAACTGAGATGCTTTAAACTGGGAATTAGTCTACTGGCCCTCCTCTGCACCCTTTCCAAAGCCTCAATATCACCCACCATGTGAGAAGGCCAAAACTGGACACAGTATTCCAAGTGCGGCCTGACTAAGGTCTTGTACAAGGATAAAATAGTATGCCTCGTCTTATATTCAATTGACCTATGGATACACCCCAATACCCTATTTGCTCTAGCTATCACTTCATGGCATTGCTCATTACCTTTAAAGATGTACACACTAGAACACCCAGATCTCTTTCTATCTCCACCTTCTTTAATGCTTTTCTCTGAAGGGTGTATGAATGTTGAGCATTTGCCCTGCCCACATGTATAACACTGCACTTATCCAAGTTATACATCACATGCCTCCCCTCTCCAGTGCTTTGAGGTGCCTGCTGTACATGGTCCATGTCTCTGAGGCATACAGCAGGGCGGGTATCACTGCTGCTCTGTAGACCATGAGCTTGGTGCTGGGTTTGAGGTCCTGGTCTTCAAACGCTTTCTTCCTCAGGCGACCGAAGGCTGCACTGGCACACTGAAGGCGGTGTTGGACTTAGTCATCGACGTCTGCCCTTGTTGACAGTAGGCTCCCGAGGTATGGAAAGTGGTTCACGTTGTCCAAGGCCTTGTCATGGATTTTGATAATCGGGGGGCAGTACTGTGTGGTGGGGGCACTGGAGAGGTACCACCAACACTGCCTCCGCAAGATCCTGCAAATCCATTGGCAGGATAAGTGCACCATCATCAGTGTTCTCGCTCAGGCCAACATCCCCAGCATTGAAGCTTTGACCACGCTCGATCAGCTCCGATGGATGGGTCACATCGTCCGTATGCCCGATACGAGACTCCCAAAACAAGCGCTCTACTCGGAGCTCCGACATGGCAAGAGAGCCCCAGGTGGGCAGAGGAAACGCTTCAAGCACACCCTCAAAGCCTCCTTGAAAATGTGCAACATCCCCACTGACACCTGGGAATCCCTGGCCCAAGGCCGCACAAAGTGGAGGAGAAGCATCCGGGAAGGCGCCGAACACCTCGACTCTCTTCGCCAGGAGCAAGCGCAAGCCAAGCGCAAGCAGCGCAAGGAGCGCATGTCAACCCAAGCACCCCACCCACCCGCCCCTTCAACCACCGTCTGCCCCACCTGTAACAGAGACTGTAGGTCCTGCATTGGACTCAGTCACCTGAAAACTCATTTTTAATGTGGAAGCAAGTCATCCTCAGTTCCGAGGGACTGCCTGTCTAAGAAGACATCATATGCCACTCATGAGCCCAATCTCCCGACACATTAAGATCGTCCTGAAGCAGACAAGCGTTGTCTACAGTCCTGACACTCGCACAGATCTTGGTATCATCTGCAAATTTGCAGATCGTGCCACCAACACCTACATCCAGATCATTAATAAAAATAGGCTTCAATCTTATAGAGAAGGCTCTTGTGAAGTACCTTATCAAAAGTTTTTGGAAGTCTAAGTAGACAACGTCTCCTGGACTTCTCTCATCCACCAACTTTGTAACTTTTCAAAAAATACAATCAGAGTTGTAAGACATGACCTCCTTTTTATGAAGCCATGTTGGGTGTCCCTAATATGTCCCTCTCTATCCAAGCATTCATATATTGCATCCCTATATTTATACCATTAACCAAGTCTTTGTTGTGTATGCCATTAGTGGATTATTACTGGGGAAGTAGTATTCATATGATCAATCAATAGTGAATATTGGAATGGCAATGGACAACTGCAGGTTTCTTCCACTGACTGCTAACTGAACCAAGTCCTTGCAGTGTTCAAATAATCAGTAAAATGTGTAAACATAACAGTTGGTGGGAATTTCCTCAGGGTTTCTCCCTCTCCACTGCCATAACTGCAAAAATTTGGCAGAAACCTCCAGAGAGGGATAAACCCTGAGGAATTCTGCCCTATATGTTTCAGAAGCTGAACATTGGGCTGGATTTTGTCTTGGGGTCGGGTTGGGGTTGTGTAATCCGCATTTCCCCCCCGACTCCAGATTAATGTGGATGCCTGATGCAATTTTCACTTAATTGGGCAATTGAGTTGGAGCATGTGGGAACCCATGGACTAATTAGTGTTTTCAGTCTGAAAGTCGCCTCTGGTGATGTCATCATTGCTGACTGCCTAGTCTCAGAGACTGTTGGTGAGGACCTGCATGGCTTTTGATGTGAGTGGACCTAGATGCAAAAATGGGGGGGCGGAGAGAGGGGAGAGAGCGGGGAGAGAGAGAGAGAGAGAGAGAGAGTTTTTGCCAAGCAAGTCCTCCCAGGCAGTCTCTGACGACATTCAATGCAGCAGCATCAGAGGCGACGTTCAGTTCACACCTAATAGTACTACTACCTTCATCACATCTCCGTTGTACTGTAATAGTGGGCCTGCAGCCGATAGTCAGCTATCCACTTGTGCTCCCGCCAGGTTTCACTGGAGTGTTTCACACCAGGCGTGCTTCACGTCAGAAGAGGGTTAAACTAGCTACAGCATTTCAAAATGGCATTACAGAGCCAATTTAGAGCTTCTTAAGGGCTTTAATGGCCTCTCCCGCCTCTTGAAGACGGGACGGAGTCGGGAACACCGCGACTGATTATGTCAAAATTGCATGGAGTCGGGATGGGGTCGGAAACCCCGACCCCGCAAATTTAACCCCCCACACGCCTCCAAACCCGACTCCATGGGTCATTCAAAATCCAGCCCATTATGTTTTAGTCAAACAATTTATCAAATATATAAAGATGTTTTTATTACACAAAAGTTCAATTACCAAACATGGAATAGCACAGATGGCTTCGACCATAATAGTTAAGAGTTTCAAAAATTCCAGAGTCCATATGATTACTGTAAACAGTGACTTTAGAAGTGTCAGAAATTAAAAATGAATAATGGTCCACATCACAGATGCGCATAATAATTCTCACAAAGGTAAATTAAAAAAAAAATTCAATTTTTAGTACTAGTTAAGTCTGTGTTATATGAATTAATAGAACATGAAGGGAGAAAAATTCAGTTGGTTGCGCCTCCCGTTAGCGCCTTAAGAGGGCGCTAATGGGGCGCAAAGCATCTAGCGCCCAGGCGCGGCGAAGTTTGCGGCGCTCGCGAAATTAACAAGACATTTTGCGGCGGCGCTAAACACGACCGCCACGATCTCCTGTGCCCGCAGATCGTGACGTCAGTTGAGTGCGCAATGCCCCGGTATCGCCCCAGAGGGGATATTGAGTGGCGCCCCCTGCCTTACCGCCTGACGCTAGCAACGACAGGTTGAGGGGAGCGTACTGCAGTCATGAAGGGAAAGGGGGAGCGCTATTTAAAGGTGACCGCTTCCTGCCTTTTATTGTTGGTGCCATTTTTGAACCACGCATTCTGAGCGAGAGAGAGAGAGAATTCTGGAGAAATTCAACGTTGTGTGAAGGAGTTTTGGGTACTGAGCAGCACTTTGCAGGTTCATTTTGATTTGCCATTCCTTGTATCGATGTAGAAGAGACTGTGGGGGCTGCACTCTGAGCTCTTTGCCTGGTACTCTCCATTGATCTTTCCAGCAGATTTGATGTGCAGGTCTCTCCAGGCCGAGATTCAAGGCTGCAATAAGCAGGATGTGGATGGAGAGCAAGATTAACCATCCCCTTTAAGAACTGGCCCGTGTCATTGTGTGTGTGTTCCATTGTTGACTGACATCACATGAGCTTCGCCAGCGCTCTGAGGTAGCACCTCGCTCCTCGGCCTTTGCGCCTTAAGACAGGTGTGAAGCGCCTGATTTAGCGCTCCAATCACCTCCAGGGGCGATAAAAGTCAAGTTTGCAGTTGGTGGCGATAATTAGCGCCAGGCGCTAATCTTTGCGCCCGGCCGATAATTGCACCCCAAATGGGGCGATACTGAATTTCTCCCCCATAGTTTCTATAATGAGTAAAAATAACTCTGTAAAAGCTCAGTGACAAGAAGCAAAGGGTGGTGTTGAATGGATGTTTTTCAGACTGGGAGGCGATTTGCAGTGGTGTTCCCCAAGGGTCAATTTTGTGTCCATTACTCTTAATTTTTATAAATGACCAAGACTCGGTTGTAAGGAGCACCATTATAAAGTTTGCAGATGATACGAAACTTGGCAAAGTAGTAGATAGTGATGAGGATAGTTACAGGCTTCAGGGTGACATAGACAGGATAGTGAAATGGGCAGAAGCAAGGCAAATGGAGTTCAATGCAGAGAAGTGTGAAGTGATGCACTTTGGGAAGACTAATATGGAAATGCAGTAAACTATAAATGGTACGATTTTGAAAAGTGTAGATGAGCAGAGAGACCTTGGTGTCTATATACACAAATCCTTAAAGTTGACACGGCAAAGGTGGTTATAAAAGCATATGGGTTACTTGAGTTTATAAATAGAGTATAGAATATAAAAGCAAAGAGATCATGCTAGAACTTTATACATCACTGGTTAGGCCTCAGCTGGAGTATTGCGGACAATTCTGGGCACCAAACATCAGGAAAGATGTAAAGGCATTAGAAAGGGTGCAGAGGAGGTTTACCAGGATGTTACCAGGGATGAGGGACTTCAGTTATGAGGAGATTGGAAAAGTTAGGACTGTTCTCCTTGGATCAAAGAAGGTTAAGAGGTGACCTAATAGAGGTTTTGACAGAGTAGATGGAGAAAGTCTATTCCCTCTGGCGAGTGAGTGAATAACCAGAGGTCGTAGATTTAAAATCATTGGCAAAAGATTTAATGGGGAGTTGAGGAGAATTTTTTTCTTGAGGTTTGTCGGGATCTGGAACGCTTTACCTGAAATGGTGGTGGAGTCGATTCCATCAATAATTTTAAAAAGGAGTTGGACAGGTACTTGAGGATGAGGAACTTACAGGGTTATGGACACAAAGCGGGGATGTGGGACTAAGCACGACTGCTTTTTCAAAGAACCAGCACAGGCACGCCGGGCTGAATGGCCTCTTTCTGTGCTGTAAGTTTCTATGATTCAATGATTCTATGAAAAGTTGAAAATGACAATGAATTGAGCTAAGCAGTAGAGCAAAACCATGAAGGGATTTGAACATGAGGCTGAGAACTTTAAATTGAAGGTGTTGGAAGACTGGGAGTCAAAGTAGGTCAGTGTGTGCAGGGGTGATGGGTGCGCAGGGGTGATGGGTGCGCAGGTGCGGGATAGAATATGCAGCAGAGTTTTGGATGAGCAGAAGTTTATGAAGGGTATCAGATTTTACGAGATTTTGAAATCCTCATCCTTGTTTTCAAATCCCTCCATGACCGCACCCCTCCCTACCTCTGTAACCTCCTCCAGCCCTACAACTCTCCGAGATCTCTGCGCTCCTCCAATTCTGGCCTCTTGCGCATCCCCAATTTTAATCACTCCACAATTGGTGTCCGTGCCTTCAGCTGCTGAGGCCCTAAGCTCTGAAAATTCCTCCCTAAACCTCTCCACCTCTCTTTCCTCCTTTAAGATGCTCCTTAAAACCTACCTCTTTTACCAAGCTTTTGGTCATCTGCCCTAATATCTCCTTAAGTGACTTGGTGTCAAATTTTGTTTGATAACGCTCCTGTCAAGCACCTTGGGATGTTTTACTACGTTAAAGGAGCTATATAAATACTAGTAGTAGTACATTGGAACATCCAAGTCTGGAGGTGACAAAGGCATAGATGAGGGTTTCAGCGGCAGAAGGACTGAGGCAGGGGTGGAGGAGGGTACTGTTGCAGAAGTAGAAGTAGGTGTTCTTTGTGATACTTTGTGTGACTTCCGCCCCATCCGGAAAAAAAAAACTAGCTTCACCATCACAGCATGCAGCTGTGTTTGTCGAACGACACCAAAGTTTTTGTCTCTACTAACTTACCTAGAAGTCCATTACATGTGTTGATGACACTTTATGTGAAGAACAACTTTGATATTTTTCCTAAATTTGCCTTTTCCCAGTGTAAGCTTGTGTTCCTTGTTCTACTGTCAGTTTACCTGTTCTGAAATAAATCTATATTTTCAAATTGTGAATACTAATGATTTTAGTGAAAATTCACCACACACATTACTCTTTTCAGCACACATATCTGCAACATTTTAATATTAGCTTCAGGATTGCTGAAATTAACACTCTGATTAAATAACAATGGAAAAATAATGGTAGCTGCTGCTCCCCCTGGTAATGTTTAACAAACACTATTCACAGAAGTAGGGAGAGAAATGGCTGGAAGTATAATAATTACAGTAATTTGCTGGCCTGATGCAACTGCTAAGTGCCATCGATTGTGTACTGGTAATTATTTTGGTTATACCCCCTTGATGAGGTCACTGCCATTGAATGACAAGCTGTTTTTTAGATTTAAGTAACAGCTATATAATTAAAACCTGAATGAAAAATTAAAGAGATGCTATCCCACTGGTACTGCTTTGCACAACTGAGGTAGCAATCTTATTTGATTGTAGTGCATGCATTCCTCTGAGATTAGATAAATCCACATAGTTGGTTTCTTGCCTCAACCCACACATCAAGGGAGCTGCCTAGAGCAGGCATGACGATTCTCCCGGAGGCAAGGGAGTAAAAATAAATATTGTATAAAGAACTGAGTTCGGTTAGATGATGCTTTTGTTTCCATATATTGAACTGTATTTTATGCTTAGTTTGGAAGTTGAAGATGCTATGGTACTACAGATAGCAGCATAAAGTAAAGTTAACAGGAAGAGGGAAATGCCTTATTATTAGAATTTAATTTATTGGTCTGCAATTGTAAAGTACACATGCTTTTTTTTCCATCTATATATGCTCTGACGATTCTGTATCCAATTTACTTCACCTGAGGAAGGAGCGATAGTTCCGAAAGCTTGTGATTTCAAATAAAACTGTTGGACTATAACCTGGTGTTGTGCGACCTCTCAATTTTATTATTAGAACCCAGGGGTGCAGTGAAATTAAGGTGGGATTGAATAAATTGACTTCACGTAATATTAGGAGACTTACAAACCTGATACACATGCCATATGAACTCGCTGCACCTGCTGTTTACCTTGATGCAGACAAAGCCTTTGACTATGTGGAATAGAAATAATGAGTTATTTCACATGAACCCTCCTTCCACGTGGTCCAGACTAGTAAACTCGTCCACAGTGCTCAGAGGATTAACAATTGAAATAAGAACGGGGAATAAGAGTTAGTGGGGCCGATTTGCATCCTTGTTTTCTAGTTGGAACGAGATGGTATCACTATGAAAGTGGGAGTGCATAATTTACCGCCCCATTCCTTCTGCCGATCTGCTCCAGCCTTTGATCGGGACCTAGATATAGCTGGCCAGGGTGGGAGCCTCATTAAAGTATTCCAATGAAGGTCCCGTGATGTCAATAGGACTCTGATGCCATTTTCATTCACGTTAGTGTGATGAACGCCCAGTGCTGGACCCGCCCAGTACTACTGGACACAGGTTGGAAATGAACATTTCCAGCAATATTTAAAGGTGCACTCCCCTGAAAATAGTCAGATCTTTGCGTTTAAGGAGCTTTTCTGAGAACGTTTTCTGTCTGAAATAGTGCTTTTTGGCATTTCAAACATTCTGTTAGCACAATCAGGTACTTGCTTCATTGAAGGATGGGAGTGATATTGGCCAGTAAAAGGAGGAACAAGAACAACAGCAACAACAGATGAGGGAGCTTCAGGGATTATCACATAGTCCTGCAAGAAGACCAGTAAGGAGGAGGGCTGCTTGCAGGCAGTCTTACCCTACTCAAAGGGTCTACAAGCCCAGATGGAGCTCACTGAAACTAAGTGATAAGCAGTGTAGGAGATTACGCTTCTCACGACCTGCCATTGCAGAACTCTGCAGGAAGCTACAGCAGGAGCTGCAGCCCACTACCACACTTGTTGACATGATTAAAGTGTTAGACCTTTTAATGATGTCATGATGTTATCTACTGAGTGTTTCTGTCGTAGCTGTGGACTTGGCAAAGCCAGGTGACATGTATGTGAATGATAGTCAGTGAGATGGAAGTTTTTTTTTCACAGGAAAGTAAATGAACTGGTTCAGATGATGTTCTGCACAGGAAATAGGGGTGTATGCTGGGGGTGGGGGAGGAGCAGTTTAGGAGGTTTGATGTTCAGTGAGTTGCTGTCATATTGCTCTGATTGCAGGCTGATGTTGAAGACTGCTTGCTGCTTCTGCACCCTGCGGCTCATTAGCTTCCTCCTCTTCATCTGTCGGCAACAGTAGCCCTCGCCATTGCAGGGCAAAGTGACTGTACTCTAGGAAACCCCCAGGCAGTTTAAGGACCCGTTCAATTACTGTTCTGCTGAGCCGTAACTGCTGTTGTATCTGATCTCCTCAGGAATCTGGGGGTTTTGAAGCAGGGTCATCACCCGAGTGGAAAAGATATCCCTTGTCTCCTAGCAGCCAGCCTGTGGCGTGTTGCCCCTCGTCACAGTGAGTGGGAATGCTGGATCACTGCAGGATATAGCCTTACGAGAGCAGCCTGGAAAGCAGGCACAGACATGCATGGACTTCTGCCGGTGGTCACAGACCATCTGGACATTGAGGGAGTGAAACACTTTGCAATTCATGAAGGTGCTCGCTCATTGGCAGGAGTCCTGATGGGCACACGTGTGCAGTTGATGACGCCCTGCTCTTGCGGGAATCCTGCAATGGCTACAGAACCCAGCCCTATCCTCATGGCTCTTTTGACCCAAGACAAACAACGCATCTGTGACCTGCTATATGTATGAATGCCCTGCAGCCTGACTGACGTTACATATGTCCCCAGCTGCAGCCTGAAATGACCCCGATGCATAGAAATTCAGGGCTACGGTGAGCTTACCTGTCCATGCTAGACTACAGAGTGCTGATGCCTTGCATCAGAACACCACACAATCTGGAAGCGGACTCCTCTATACATTCAGACATGGTGGGGCAGCTCTTCGGTAGGCTGTCCAATTCCTCAAGCAGTTGCTGGTGCACATGAAAGATTGTTCAGTTGAACACTGGGCTACTAAAGCCTGCATCTTTATCCTCTTATGCGGAGCTAGGACATGAGCTTTCCCTCTGACCAACCATCTCCTGCCCTAACCTTTCTACAATCACCAGCTCCAGCCTACTTGTGCTGAGTTCATCACCCCATGAAGCTCCCTCTAATTCACTATCTATCCCATCTGTGGTGCTGATTTCTGTGCTGGTGCTTGGGAAGGATGGAGTGAATGAGAGTGGACTGCCTCCATCTCGCGTGCTGCAGGGCCCAAGTTATGGGAAGGACCTGAAAAAAGGGGAGGGGAACAAGGGTTAGCAAGTAATTAGAAAATTACACAATATCAGATGAGTGGCAGTGCGCTGCAGCACCAGATTGCCATGCTGTCCACCCTCACTATCTCCAATATTTCTCCTACTGCCTACCCCAATTATCTCCATTGCTTCCTCCTCCATCTGACTGAGAGCAAGTATGGCGGCTGGCCTTCCCACAGTTTGGGTTCTCTCCCAGTTGTTGTGAGCCAGCTTGTCCTGCCAGAAGAATGAGAGTGAATTAGTGTGTGATTCTTGTAAAGGGTTGTGCAGGTGTATGAGGCAGCTTCATATAGTCTGTATGCTGAGAGGGAGAAGCAACAAGTTGTGAGCAAGATGTGGAGGAATGCAAATTGGGCAGGTTCTATCATGGATGGGCAATTCATTCCACTAGATTACTGCCCAAGCAGTGAAGATGAAAATCTACCCCAGTGCTTATTAATAAACACTTCATATTCTTAAGTGAAATTAATTCTATATGATGTATATGTACTGACACATAGGTCCTGATATAAATTGGGAGTCGCGCTGGGAGTGGAGGGTCCGATATCGCATGGGAAACTCGAAAGTGAGTTCAGTGCATCTGTCAGTGGCTTTTAACTCAGCTACCTCATTATCATTTTACTTCCGAGCTTCCCATCCAATCAGTGGCAGCGGGTGTGATGTTGACCCGCATGATGCGATCTCAACTCCAGTATTTAAAGGGCCAATTCAAAGATGCAATTTGGAGGAGTTAAGAGTTTGAACCAACAGAAGAAGAACTCTCAGATTGGAATCAGGACGCTCAAAGGCCCCGCTTTAATGACGCCTCCTTGATGTGGTGATGGGGGTGGTCAGGAGCCAGACAGAGATACTATTCCCCAGCAGTGGGAGGAAGAAATCTGTTGCTGATACCAAGAAGGTGTGGTTGGTGGTGGCACAGGAGGTCAGCAGCAGGAGCGTAGTGCCAAACTCATGGATTCAGTGCAGGAAGCGCTTTAATGATCTAAGTAGGTCAGGAAAGGTGAGCACAGTTTCACATTCACCTACATCCTGCTGTGTGCATCACCCCAACCTGTCAATTTGCCTTGTCAAACCTACTCCGTCACATCACTCCTCACACCCGCTTACCTTGCAGGTGCACCCATCCTTTTCTGTCTATGCACTGCCTCACATCCCCATCTATCCATCCACCACTCCCACTCACCCTTATCCTGATGCAATTCCATTCCTCTTCCTTATAGTTACCCTTTTCAAATAAATGCCATCCATCAACTGAACACATGCCATTACACTCACTTACAGGTCTGTCTTTCCTTCCTTGCAGGAGGAGAGAGTGTAGAACACCAGGGAGAGGGAGAGAACTGGAGGTGGCCCTCCACGCATTTTGCAACTAATAACTGAGGAGGAGAAGGCACTGGAGATCACTGGAGATTCAGCGTCCCTGGCTGGCGGAGATGGCGAGACGGGGAGCTCCTAACTACCTGGTGACATAATTCAGTATAAGTCACCCACATGTCAAACAACACTCAGTCATGTTGACTTGGTTTCAACAGCGAGTGAAATATGATCATCTTCATAATGATAACTCGGTGATGGAGTCCAACATTGTTCTTTCTGGAGGGCCTCCCGGCCCCCTGTGGGTAGAGCACTTCTCTTGCAGTGCTGTGTGCGAGACCCTGGATGCCCCTTCCCTGGCTTGCTGAGCCATTTGTGTTAGTGCTGAAGCGCTTTTACCATTTTTTGAGGTTCGGAAGGGAATTCAGCTTTCAGTGCTGAAGAATCCCATTTGGGACTTCTTTTTAATGGTAAGTTTTTTATCGAAAGACTGTAAGGGCTGAAAGCTGCATTTTTTCACTGCATTGTAATTTTTATTAGTTCTGAATGCATTGCCCCTTTAATTCATAGCCCCTTTAATAGCCCACAATTCCTTGTGAACTCCACAGCCTCACTCCCAGAGGCTGTAAGAAACAGCAACGCCAACTGTGGATGGGAACTTCGGGTCGGAGGCCTCCATTAATGCCACCAGGAGGGCATTGCATGGTAAGTTAGCGCTGCACTACATATCGCCAGACCCCAGCGCAAATTGTTTGTCCGGTAGCGCTGCTGCCACTTTCAGCAGCCGTTAACTCGAGTTGCCGGTGACAATGGCAATTCTGTTGGCATACATGAATTTTTCCCCCTTAGTTTTATATTTAGGTCACATAAATATTATTCTTTTTCACCACTTTCCCATCTTGCCCATTTTTGGTTGCTGGGTGGCAAGCTGCTTTTTAATTTACTTGATGATGAATGTGAAGACATAAAATGATGGGGTCCAATGAGGGGATGCTCAAGGAGTGGTTGGTTGGTTGCAGGACTGCTTCGTATCAATGGCATTGGGGGGTGGGGGCAGGAAGAGTGGCCGTTGCATTTCCTTGTGACATGGGTCCACAACCTAAGTGAACCTTGCATTAATAAGGGCATCCCTGGCATCCCAGGCAGCAATGTGAGCAGCTGGGGGTGCATTGCTCTCATCATCTTCCTCCTCCTCGTCTTCTTCCTTCTCCTCGTCTTCTCCTCCTCCCCTCGCCCCCTCCCCCCGGTATCGTCTGAGGGGGAGCTGAGCTCTTCGCCTTGTTCCTCCTGCAAGTCCAAGTCTCGCTGCTACGCAATGTTCTGCAGAGCGCAGCAAACCACGACCATTCTGGAAACCCTGGCTGGTGCATACTGAAGGGTGCCTCCTAATCTGTCTAGGCACCTGAAGCACATCTTCAGCATGTTGATGGCTTGTCAATCACTCATCTGGTGGCGATATGGCATTCATTGTAGTGCTGTTGGGCTTCATTGGTCAGGTTTCTGATGGGTGTCAGGAGCCAAGTTTGAACTGGGCATCACTTGTCGCCTAGCAGCCACCCCTTAAGTCTGCTTCCAGGTCTGAATATGTCAGGGAGCTTGGACTGCCACAGGATGAAAGCATCATGGCTGCTGCCCGGGAATCTTTTGCACACACCTGCATAAAGATCTTTCTGTGGTTGCACACCAGCTGCACATTGATGGAGTGGAAGCCCTTGCGGTTGACGAATACTCCTGGGTGATCTGGGGGGTGCCCGGAATGCCATGTGTGTGCAGTCGATGATGCCATGCACCTGTAGGAAGCCAGCCAAACACGCAAACCCATCATCAGAGGCAAAGTTTACATAATTGCCAGCCCTGGCAAACAAGCCCTTTTGTGAATATATGTATGCAACAATTACATCAAACGTGCCATCAGTGAGGGAAAAGAAGTTCAGAATTTATAAATCTACAAGCAAATAAAACCACATACTGGATATATAACTTAAAAGTTCAAGGCTATAATCTAATCTTTGGGTTTAAATGATGATTAAAAACTGCTTAAATTTTGTCATTGTGGTTTGTGACATCATCTGAATCCCCTGAAACTCAACTGAAACTCACCTTCTTTGGCTCTGTGTCCATTTGTGATTACACCGCTATGAAATGCCTTGGGAAGTTGTTCTACATTTAAGGTGCTATATAAATGCAAGTTGTTGCAGACTATATTACGTTCTAGTAGCTCACTGCAAGGTATCAATTATTCTTCATATATTATTCTTTAGCAGCTTGTTTTAGACTCTGCTTATTTCTGTACAATCAGCTTTCGGCACTGATTCTCAATAGTGGCCTTATTTTACTAAATTGTGTGCTGCAGAGGAGAGTGGCACAAGGATGACCATTGTCCTCTTTTTGTTTGCTCATGATTTGGAACAACTCACAAATGCTATTCAGAGAATATCAAAGGGAGAGTCAAAACAGATCATGACCATCCGATGATACGATATATATTATCCAATTTATTAATCTTTAGGGTGCTGAAAGTCTGAAATACCATCAGAGTACATTGTAGAAATCCATATGTAACAGGCTAAGGATTAATTATCTTTAATACTGAACCACCTTTACAAAAACACTAGGATTGTAAATGGGCAGGCCAAGAAACAATGCTCTGGGTGTGACCTTTTCATTCTTTTGCATCTCCTTGCTAACCGAAACAGTGGTGCAAAACAAAAATCAATGATTACCCATAAGCAGAATCATGCAGCTCCTTTATAGGCCACTGATGTATAGAATTTCCAAAAACATTTGACAAATTGACAAATTTTAAGTGTACCAAGCTCTTTTTAGTTGCAAATATGCAACTCCTTTTCTTGTGAATCACTAGAGTATGTTGGGGCAAACAAGTAAATAAGATGACTGCAAAGATGGTAGGAAACGGTGATTACTTAAGAAAGCTCAGGTCTACTTTAATGTTCTGCAAAGCCTATAGGCGCAAAATTTGGATCCGTAGCATCCGATTTTTGGGCGATATAAGTGCTCTTTGAGGTACAAAATGGCTTCCTGGTGTGCGCGTACACTTGTGGGGTGAATCGCGTTGGACGCCATATTGGTGAGGGCATTAGTGCATGTGTAGTGAACGCCCATTAGAAGTATGCAGAGTAGGCAGATCATGACGTCAATCAGCATGCAACGCTGATTTGACACCAGCACTGCCATTTTGGAGCTCAACACTATAGCTAACACCCTCTGTTAAGCTCACACAGCTGAACACGTGTTCAGCAGCAGGAAAAACCTCCACCAGCACTATTTAAAGGGATCATCAACTACTTACACATTAGCTGGTTGATTTCTTCTGGCTGTTGGTACACGTCTACAAGTGTTTGGTGCTTTCTATAGTTGTTTAAAGTTGCCAAAGTCTACAGCGAGTGATGTGGCAAGTGCTGAAAGATTTTTCCTGAGTTCAAGTCTTCTGCACAAACCACTTGCTGCCAGTCATGAGTGCACTAGTAGGAATTCTCCTTGGAATACAGCATGACAGGGAGAATGAGCAGAGGACACGCCAAGCAGGACAAGCTGCTGGAAGAGGGAGGAGTGGGAGAAGGGCTCTCAGCAGGAGGCCATATCCGCCCAGGGTGTTCAGGGAGCAATTCTCCTACCTCAACCTCATGTGCTTCAGTAAGGACATCCTGGCACCTGTTGCAGCCACAACTGCAACCTCAGAGCAGGGCAAGGACCGCATTGCCAGTGGCTGTGAAAGTGACCGTGGCGATAAATTTTTATGTGCGGGCTCCTTCCAGGTTGGAGCAGGAGATATTTGCAACATCTCGCAGTTTGCTATCTACTGTTGCGTAAGTGAGTTCACTGAGGCTCTCTATTCAAATAGAGCTGACTACATTTCATTCTCTCTTGCCAGAGGTGGAACGAGCTCGTGGCTTCGCGAGGATTGCAGGCTTCCCCACGACTGCACGCACATCGCTTTGCGGGTGCCGCCTGTCAACTTTGCCATGTATTAGAACCGAAAGCGATTTCACCCCCTCAATTTCCAGCTGGTGTGCAACCATAGGCAGTGAATCATGCAGGTCAATGTCTGATATCCTGTCATGATGCCTTCATTCTGCGGCAATCCGCTGTGCCATCTGCATTTGAGCCACCACGACAAACCAAAGGGTGGCTACTGGGTGACAAGTGCTATCCACTGATGACATGGCTGATGACTCCGGTGTGCAATCCACGCACACATGCACAGCATGCATACAATGAAAGCCATGCTGTCACGCAAAATGTGATAGAGCAGACCATTGGCATGCTGAAACAATGCTTCCGCTGCCTGGACTGCTCTGGATGAGCCCTGCAGTACTTGGCAGAATGGGTGTCAAGATTTGTGGTGGTCTGCTGTATGCTGCACAACCTCGCCATCATGAGGGCACAGCCCTTGCCACCAGCTACACGGCGAGCAGCTGAGGAGGAGGAAGAGAAAGGGAGGAGGCAACCCAGACAGCCCCTTTCTTGCTGGGCTGTCTGTTAAGAACTCATCTGAGTGTGATACCTGTAACCGCAACCCCAATTCCCCATTCACCAACAGTTCCATACCTTACCTTCCCTCTGTCACTGACCATCACAGTGTCCGCTTGGCCACAATGCAAAAATAAAACCTCCACAAAATAAACATTCCATACCAAATTTATAAATTAAATCATGCCATATAGCACACAAATGATTACTAATGATTACTAACAATCAAGGCTGGGAACTGAACATCCAGGGGTATTCAACATTCAGAAAGGATAGAATAAAAGGAAAAGGGGGTGGGGTAGCATTGCTGGTTAAAGAGGAGATTAATGCAATAGCTAGGAAGGACATCAGCTTGGAGGATGTGGAATCAATATGGGTTGAGCTGCAGAACACCAAAGGGCAGAAAACGTTAGTGGGAGTTGTGTACAGACCTCCAAACAGCAGTAGTGAGGTGGGGGAGGGTATGAAACAGGAAATCAGAGGTGCGTGCAAAAAAGGCACGGCAGTTATCATGGGTGACTTTAATATGCATATAGATTGGGCTACTCAAACTGGAAGCAATACGGTGGAGGAGGATTTCCTGGAGTGTTTAAGGGATGGTTTCCTAAACCAATATGTTGAGGAACCAACTCGAGGGGAGGCCATCCTGGACTGGGTGTTGTGTAATGAGGAAGGACTAATCAGCAATCTTGTGGTACGAGGCCCCCTGGGGAAGAGTGACCATAGTATTGTGGAGTTCTACATTAGGATGGAGAAGGAAACAGTTAAGTCAGAGACCATGGTCCAGAACTTAAATAAGGGCAACTTTGAGGGTATGAGGCGTGAATTGGCGAGGTTAAATTGGCAAGCGATATTTAAGGGGCTATCAGTGGAAGGGCAATGGCAGACATTTAGAGATCGCATGGATGAACTACAACAATTGTACATCCCGGTCTGGCGTAAAAATAAAAAAGGGAAGGTGGCTCAACCATGGCTAACAAGGGAAATCAGGGATAGTATTAAAACCAAGGAAGTTGCATACAAATTGGCCAGAAGTAGCAGCAAACCCGGGGACTGGGAGAACTTCAAAACTCAGCAGAGGAGGACGAAGGGTTTGATTAGGGCAGGGAAAATAAAATATGAAAGGAAGCTTGCAGAGAACATTAAAATGGACAGCAAAAGCTTCTATAAATATGTAAAAAGAAAGAGGTTAGTAAAAACAAACGTAGGTCCCCTGCAGTCGGAAACAGGGGAAGTCGTAATGGGGAACAAGGAAATGGCAGATCAATTGAACAAGTACTTTGGTTCGGTGTTTACTGTGGAGGACACACACAACCTGCCGGAAATAAAAGGGGTCAGAGGATCTGGTAAGAGGGAGGAGCTGAGGGAAATCCTTATTAGTCGGGAAAAGGTATTGGGAAAATTGATGGGACTGAAGGCTGAAAAATCCCCGGGGCCTGATGGTATGCATCCCAGAGTACTTAAGGAGGTGGCCTTGGAAATAGTGGATGCATTGACGATCATTTTCCAACATTCCTTAGACTCTGGATCAGTTCCGATGGAGTGGAGGGTGGCCAATGTAACCCCTCTTTTTAAAAAAGGAGGGAGGGAGAAAGCAGGGAATTATAGACCGGTCAGCCTGACATCGGTTGTGGGTAAAATGATGGAAGCAATTATTAAAGATGTCATAACAGACCATTTGGAAAGTGGCGACATGATAGGTCCAAGTCAGCATGGATTTGTGAAAGGGAAATCATGCTTGACAAATCTTCTGGAATTTTTTGAGGATGTTTCCAATAGGGTGGACAGGGGGGGAACCAGTAGATGTGGTGTATTTGGACTTTCAGAAGGCCTTTGACAAGGTTCCACACAAGAGATTGGTGAGCAAAGTTAAAGCACATGGGATTGGGGGTAATGTGTTGACGTGGATTGAGAACTGGTTGGCACACAGGAAACAAAGAGTAGGAGTAAATGGGTACTTTTCAGAATGGCAGGCAGTGACCAGCGGGGTACCGCAGGGTTCGGTGCTGGGACCCCAGCTGTTTACATTATATATTAATGATTTGGACGAAGGGATTAAATGTAATATCTCCAAATTTGCGGATGACACTAAATTGGGAGGCAGTGTGAACAATGAGGAGGATGCTAGGAGGCTACAGAGTGACTTGGACAGGTTGGGTGAATGGGCAAATGTATGGCAGATGAAGTACAATGTGGATAAATGTGAGGTTATCCACTTTGGTGGTAAAAATAGAGAGGCGGACTATTACCTGAATGGTGGCAGATTAGGGAAAGGGGAGGTGCAACGAGACCTGGGCATCATGGTACATCAGTCATTGAAGGTGGGAATGCAAGTGCAGCAGGCAGTCAAGAAAGCAAACGGAATGATGGCCTTCATAGTAAGGGGATTTGAGTACAGGAGTAGGGAGGTGATGCTGCAGTTGTACAGGGCCTTGGTGAGGCCACACCTGGAGTATTGTGCGCAGTTTTGGTCTCCTAACTTAAGGAAGGACATTCTTGCTATTGAGGGAGTGCAGCGAAGGTTCACTAGATTGATTCCTGGGATGGCCGGACTGACATATCAAGAAAGATTGGGTCAACTGAACTTGTATCCTCTGGAGTTCAGAAGAATGAGGGGGGATCTTATAGAGACATTTAAAATCCTGACTGGTTTAGACAAATTAGATGCGGGCAGAATGTTCCCAATGGTAGGGAAAACTAGAACCAGGGGTCACAGTCTAAGGATTAAGGGGAAGCCATTTAGGACTGAGCTGAGGAGGAACTTCTTCACCCAGAGAGTGGTGAATCTATAGAATTCTCTTCCACAGAAGGTTGTTGAGGCCAGTTCGCTAAATATATTCAAAAGGGAGTTAGATATAACACTCACAACTAGGGGGATCAAGGGGTATGGCGAGAAAGCAGGAATGGGGTACTGAGGTAGCATGTTCAGCCATGAACGCATTGAATGGCGGTGCAGGCTCGAAGGACCGAATGGTCTACTCCTGTACCTATTTTCTATGTTTCTAATCACCCTTAGTGCCCTTAGTGCCTGTCTTCTGTGTGCCTTTGCCTGTCCTAGTGCTCCAACGCAGTGCTCCCCCCAGTGACTGCAGCATGGCTGGTGGAAGACTTGCTGAATTTAGTGGAGGAGACTGCAGATGGCTTTGGAGGATGACCTCGAGCAGCTCTGGGCCTAGAAGGCCTGGCTGTGGACTGCACCCTCTTAGCATCTTTCACATTCAGTTTGAGGGTGAGAAACTTGGGTCTGAAACTAGTGTCTTAACCTTAAATAAAGGCAGTTATAAAGGTATGAAGACAGAGTTGGCTAAAGTGGACTGGGAAAATAGATTAAAAGGTAAGACGGTAGATACGCAGTGGCAGCCTTTAAGGAGATATTTCATAACTCTCAACAAAAATATATTCCAGTGAGAAAGAAAGACTATGAGAAGGATGAACCATCTGTGGCTAACTAAGGAAGTTAAGGAGAGTATCAAATTGAAAGAAAAGGCATACAATGTTGTGAGGATTAGTGGTAGGCCAGAAGATTGGGAAATTTTTATAAACTTGCAAAGGATGACTAAAAAAATAATAAAGAAGGAGAAAATAGATTATGAGAGTAAACTAGCAAAAAATATAAAAACAGACAGTAAGAGCTTCTATAAGTATATAAAAAGGAAGAGAGTAGCTAAAGTAAACATTGGTCCCTTAGAGGATGAGACTGGGGAATTAATAATGGGAAACAAGGAAATGACAGCGAATTTGAACAAATGTTTTGTATCTGTCTTCACGGTAGAAGACACAAAAAGCATCCCAATAATAGTGGAAAATCAAGGAGCAAAAGGGAGGGAGGAATTTAAAACAATCACTATCACTAGAGAAAACTAATGGGACTAAAGCCAAACAAGTCCCCTGGACCTGATGGCCTACATGCGAGGGTCTTAAATGAAGTGGCTACAGAGATAGTGGATGTATTGGTTGTAATCTACCAAAATTCCCTAGATTCTGGAAAGGTCCCAACGGATTAGAAAACTGCAAATGTAATCCTGCTATTCAAGAAAGGAGGGAGACAGAAAGCAGGAAACTATAGGCCAGTTAGCCTAACATCTGTCATTGGGAAAATGCTGAAATCCATTATTAAGGAAGTAATAGCAGGACATTTAGAAAACCATAATACAATCAAGCAGAGTCAATATGGTTTTATGAAAGGGAAATCGTGTTTGACAAATTTATTAAAGTTCTTTGAGCATGTAACGAGCAGGGTAGATAAAGGGGGACCAGTAGATGTAGTGTATTTGGATTTGGATTTCCAAAAGGCATTCGATAAGGTGCCACATAAAAGGTTACTGCACAAGATAAGAGCTCATGGTGTTGGGGGTAACATATTAGCATGGATAGAGGATTGGCTAAATAACAGAAAACAGAGAGTCGGGATAAATAGGTCACTTTCAGGTTGGCAAACTTTAATTAGTGGGGTGCCACAGGGATCAGTGCTGGGGCCTCAACTAATTTACAATCTATATTAATGACTTGGATGAAGGGACCGAGTGTATTGTAGCCAAATCTGCTGATGATACAAAGATAGGTGGTAAAGCAAGTTGTGAGGGGGACACAAAGGGCTGGATTTTGCCAGCGCTCAGAGGGCGGGTTTGGAGGTGGGTCCGCTGTCAAAATGGCAAAGGTTGACAGTAGGTAGGAACCCGCTGTCAACCCGCCTCCATGCGAGTCTCCCAGGTGTCGGGTCTGTCTGCGGAGAACTGCGGTGGGGGAAACAATTGAGATCATTAAATGGCTTGTTAACAGCCAATTTAATGCTATTTTGAGGCTACCTTCGGGTTACCCACTGCTCGGGGAACACGCCAGCTCACCCTGTCGTGAGTTGTGTCTGCTTTGTGTATCTAATAAGCTGACAGTGGCAGAAGTGGTGTAAAAGATGCCATGTTGCAGATGTTCAGTTTCAGAGCGCAGAAGCTGTTGGTTACTGCATTTGTAAGACATATAGGGGGAAAAATTCAGCTGCTTGCGCCTCCCGTTAGCGCCTTAAGAGGGCGCTAATGGGGCGTAAAGCAGCTAACGCCCGGGCGCAGCGCCGCCCACGCCTCCCGAAAAATTTAGTGGGAGGTTAGCGGCGGCGGCAGCCGGTAGCGCCCTGTGGCGCTGCGCCGCCGGCGATGATGTCATCGCCGTGCGCAGCACCCCGCTCGCGCCCCGGCCGTGATCTTCAGTCGCGCCCCCTGATTTACCGCCAGACGCTATGTCCGACGGGTTCAGGGAGGCGTACGTGCGGCCGGGGCGGCGATATTTAAAGGGGAGGTGGCAGGCGGCCATTTTTGTTGCTGGCCGCCTGCCAGCACCTGCCCCCGTTGCTGTCCCCGGCCCCCGTGAAGCCCCCCCACCGTGAAGTGCCGGCTGCGCTCCAAGAGCCCGGCACTTCTCTTGAGTGCCGGGCTCTTTTGCCGGCACTCCCGATCCCTGGGGGCCCAGCTGGGCCCCGGTTCGCGCTGCGCAGGGTCCCTCCCCTTTAAGAAGGGGAGGAAGGCCTGCAATACCGTGGCGCGACGTGCCGCAGCGCGTGGCGCTGCGGCACGTAGCGCCAGGATATTCACTCGCAGCGCCCCAAGAGGGATGCGGGGTGCTTCCAGTGGCGCCCCGCTTCCCTCTTGGGGCGCAACCACTGAAGTTCCGGCGCGGGGCCGCTAATTTTTTCGGGGCGCTAAAAGTCGCGCCCCGGCGAGGTTAGCGCCCCAAATGGGGCGCAACTCAATTTTTACCCCATAGAGATTTCTTTAGCTTGCAAGTGTTTAGAGCCCACTGTATATCCAGTGCCACCTCATTGGAACAACCTCTCTCACCATTGACAGATCGCTTCTGTCATCTCACCTGCAGTTGCCATCTATTGCAGCAACATCAGTGCCCTTGGAAAAAACACACCTTGGTCCTCTGAATCCTTCCACGATCAGCCCCAACACCAACATCACCAGGCACACCAACATCACCAACAACATCACCAACCTTCTCCGCCATCACCTGATGCTGCACAGGACACAGGGCATCAGCCCCTGACAACATTGCTGCCCGGGAGGCCAGCGATGGCATCACCATGGCCAGATTTACTTCACTTGATGCTGTAAACCCTAGCTGCCACATGATGCATCAGGTTGACACCATCCCACATCAGCACCGTAAAACATCCCTTTAATTTCCAAGCCATTGCATTCACACTCATCACTATAGCGGAGCAGGGTGGCGGGGTGGGGCGGGGGGTGGGGGGGGAGTTATGTCTCACCATTCACTGGAACTCAGTAAGACACTTCTCAAGGTGCGCACAGATCTGTCTAATAAGGTGAAGTGTTGAAAATATAGATTTCACTGTATGACAACACATTACCAGAAACTTCACATGAACATTGGCTAAACCTCTCAAGTGCCTACCCTTGTGTTGTTAGTTGGTATGCTTACAGTAGGATGAGGGTGAGTGTGAGGGGTGGCTAGTGAGATAGGAAGTGATAATGTAGATAGAGAGGGATGGGTGGAGGTGCAAGGTAAGTTGGTGTGAGTAAGGATGTGAAGGAGAAGGGTATGGAAGGCAGAGTGATGGGGATGTGATGAGTGGCACAGCAGGGTGAGGTTGAGTGTTGCATTGCAGTAACATTTCATGATCTACTGAGATCATTGAAAGGTTGACACCACTGCAGCCAGGTCCTCCTGACGACATCCCTGCTTGTGCCCTGCTGTGCAATGTGCAACCAGGCTGCGTTGATCTCCTGGGGAGGTCTCTTCCACCCATGGGATGGGAAGAGAATCTCCCTGCGTGCTGTGACTCCCTCCATAAGAATATGGAGGGAGTCATGCGTGAGCCTGGGTGCAGACGTGCACCTTTGTACACTGCTTGTCAGTGTTTGCAGCACCTCAATGCTGTAGAACACTGACAGCAGAACTGTCAAAATCAATGCGGCCATGGTCCCTTTAAGGAAAACAGCTGATGGCGCGTCATCGAATGACGTCATCAGACCCGCGTCCTGTTAATTGGCCAGGAACCCCACAGGGTGGTCTAAACAAGCCCAATCTATGGAAAATCTTTTTGAGATAGCGGCTGCAGACGGGAGCGGGACCGGAACCCGCCATCCAGCTCTCCTGCCGCCATCACTGGGAAAATCCAGCACAAAGAGTCTGCAAAGGGGTATAGATAGGCTAAGTGAGTGGGCAAAAATTTGGCAGATGGAGTATAATGTGGGAAAATGTGAGGTTATCCACTTTGGTAGAAAGAATAGAAAAGCAAAATATTATTTAAATGGAGAGAGACTACAGAATGCTATGGTACAGAGGGATCTGGGTGTCCTCATACATGAAACACAAAAAGTTAGCATGCAGGTACAGCAAGTATGTGGAAGGCAAATGGAATGTTGGCCTTTATTGCAAGGATGGAGTACAAAAGCAGGGAAGTCCTGCTACGACTGTACAGGGCGTTGGTGAGACCACACCTAGAGTACTGCATACAGTTTTGGGCTCCTTATTTAAGGAGGTATATACTTGCATTGGAGGCAGTTCAGAGACAGTTCACTAGGTTGATTCCTGGGATGAAGGGATTGTCTTATGAGGAAAGGTTGAGCAGGTTGGGCCTATACTCATTGGAGTTTAGAAGAATGAGAGGTGATCTTATTGAAACATAAGATTCTGAGGAGGCTTGACATGGTAGATGCTGAGAGGATGTTTCCCCTCATGGGGGAATCTAGAACTAGGGGTCATAGTTTCAGAATAAGGGGCCGCCCATTTATGACGGAGATGAGGAGGAATTTCTTCTCTCAGAGAGTCGTGAATCTTTGGAATTCTCTACTCCAGAGAGCTGTGGAGGCGGAGTCATTGAATATATTCAAGGCTGAGATAGACAGATACTTGAGCTACAGGGGAGTCAAGGGTTATGGGGAACAAGCAGAAAAGTGGGGTTGAGGCCAAGATCAGATCAGCCATGATCTTATTGAATGGCGGAGCAGGCTCGAGGGGCCGAATGTCCTACTCCTGCTCCTATTTCTTATGTTCTTATGTTCTTATGGGTGGCAGCTGTCTGGACTAGCTGGCTGACAGGCAATAGCAAGGGCACTGCCGGAGTGGGAGTGGTGGGAGGATGAATGCTGTCATCCTGAGAGACGACAGCAGGTTCGTGCTGTTTCGGGGGCTATCGAATTTAGCCCCATATATCTGTCCCGTGAGAGAATAGAGTAATCCAGTTTTCCAGTGTCAGTGGTTTCAGAGTGCCTCTTGTATATTTTACCATGTAAGTTATTTGAGTGTCTCAATAAGTGTCCGTTTTTTGCAGGTGTGTTTTTTAGGAGTGTCCATTTATACAGGTTTCACTGTATTTTGTTCTAGGCCTAAATCCATTCAGAGTTGTGGATGGGCTAAGTATAATCCTCTCCATAGCTGAGTCTATTCTCTGCAACATTGAAGCAATCCGGTGGGGATATCAGATTCTAGAAAATGATGACCAGAGCAACGAGGTCATGACCGGTGCACATGGGTCAGTACTTTTAAGCTAGGCCTCTGTGTATATGCCAAGAACACAAGAGTTATTGCAACTACACTCGAACTTTCTGCATCAATCTAAAAACTCATCTTGGGATACTAGTGGCAGAGCTTTACCTTTCTGGAACACTGTCCCTTGTACTTTTTATGGAAAAGTTCACTTATTTACTGAACTGTGGAACACAGTATGCCATAGCCCATGGAGAAGCTTTAGTATCCCTGTCCGCACCCTATTACAAATCCTTGAGATTTTCGATGCTCTCAACGTCCATGTAGGTCAATGCTATGAGATATTGCTCTTTGTTACATTTGTTTCCAACAGCACTATGTTTGTTAGGCAACTTATTTGAAAAAATTACTAAGTTACTATTGTAGTGACGAACCTCATGATTTGTATGCTGCATTGAGAAAGGCCATTTTAAAATTCAGTGACTTGGATGCTATTTGTATGGCATCAACATCATCATAAAACTGCACAAAAACATCCCTTAGTTAGCATTTTATCTACTTATATTATAATTGTGTATTCTAGTCTGTTTGCCCACATAATAACATTGGCCACAATTCAAAAGTAGCTAATTGGTTGTAAAGCATTTTGGGATATCCCAAACAAGTGATAACATGCTATATAAAAAGTTTTGTCCTTCTTGTTGAACTATTCACTTGTTCTAATAGTAAGAACATGGTTAGTGTTTCTTTAGAGTTATTTTAGAACTTAAAGAGACACCAACTTCATAAAAAGTGTTTAACAAACTTTGTTTTTACATAAATTAAATCAAAATGCATTACGGAGCCAGTTTTGTGTGATTTATCATGATGAAATGGTGCCCCACACTTCTGGCTGGTTTCCCTCCTGTCTCAAAAAATAAAATAAAAGGATTGCCAAAATTAACTTCATGAAACTTTAAGGTTTCTTACTCCAATTAAAAAATAAGTTGCAAAGTATGATTAGCAACCTTTCACATATTATTTCACATGCTTGCCAACATTATATAATCCAAATTCCAGATGGAGTGGGGATAAGGGGAAAATGTATCAATTGAAAGTTGGAACAGACACATTTCTTGCACAAGGCTGTCCTTTCTTCTGTGAGGGGGGGGGGGGATTGTTTTTGTTAAACAAGTTAATTTAACACATTTGCAATCTGTAAAACCAATATACAAATGCTACCTGTTATTTGGGACGCACATGCAATGGGCTAATTTAAGTTAAAGTGGCTCCCTAATTGATTATAGTTGCATGATGTGTTTAACATTTAGGTATTGCCACAGCCTGTTAATGGGAATTGCAATCTCACTGATTTGGCCCATATATTTGTAATTTTGCCAGATTTGTCTGTAACTTGGAGCAGATTTTCAAAATATTTTGTGATTTCACAAGTACAAATTGGCCATGTGACAGCTTTCTGTAGCTTTCTATTTCAGTGAACAAGTATTGAGATTGAAAATGGCATGTATACATACTACATCCAGATGTTTGAAAACCTTGTTATTCATTCATAGCATGTCGCTAACTTGACCCAGCCATTTATGTGCAACCATACCGACAGTTGGTGGGACTTTACTGCTGCAGCAAGACAGTTACTTACATTGCAACATACAATGCTTCATTAGCTGCTGTTTACCACAACCACTCCATTTATGTGGTAGAATCGCCATTTCATCAAATTGTTTGTAGTTCTGTCCTTGCACTGTTCAGCACACACTGCTGATTTTTGGTCTTATCTTCGACTGGTTGGATTCCCAGTGCCAAAAGGTGAAAATAGCAATTACTGACCTAGTCTGTATGCATGTTTCAGTAAAACAGTGTACCATTCACATTTCAGAGCTATTTCCAGCACTGAGTTTAGAAAAATTATAATTAATTCATGGTTAGATTTGCAACTTCCACATCAAACTTTTGACATTTTCACACCCTCTTAAGTCTGTTTTTGATGACATGGATGACTCATTCTGTGGAATTCGCACATCATTTGCACTTCACCACCATATTAACCAGTGACATTGACATGATGACCTGAAAATGATCACAAATTTAGGATTACAAAAAGTCACAGATTTCTTCTTTCATAAGTGGAATGGTGATAATGTTGGTCCATTTTACAGGCTTTTTGGAAACTGGAACAATGATGCCTTGCTTTGATCTGACAGCAATGCTTTATTGCTTGTGAATAGTCAAATAGTCCCTTTGCAGGACATTGCAGATGACTCCAGATGAATGTTATTGACCTCTCTGCTTTGGCAGGCAAAACTGTAATAAACTAAGTTCGTAAGTTGCTGACAGATTCCTGTCCAGTCATTCATTTGATAAGATGTTGAATCAACAAAATAATGAAACAGGGACTTGCTTCACAGCTATATCCTTTATGGAGCAGTCTTTGACATTCAGATTTCAGCTATTAGTACAGTTTCAAGAAAATTATACTATAAGAGTTAACAACAGTGAAAAATATTTCTGTAAATAGTCATTAGTTTTGTATCTAAAAAAATAGTGCGCAGGTTTTAACTAATGGATTGCAAATCTCAGCGAAGTTTTAAGTTGATTTGTGTGCTGGTTTGTACCCTGCATAGACTAAAGTATATCATCAGAAAATTTGAACCATAAATAATATTTTATGTGGAATTCCTATGGCGTATACATCAATGTGTCCCAGGCTTCAAGCAGATACATAGGAAGGAAAGAACATAGAAATAGAAGTAGGCCATTCAGCCCCTCGAGCCTGTACCGCCATTCAATTAGATCATGGCTGATCGATATCTTAACGCCATCTGCCCGTCTTGGTTCCGTAACCGTTAATAACCTTACCTAACAAAAATCTATCAATCTCAGTTTTAACAGCTTTTTGGAGGATAGAGTTCCAAATTTCCACTGCACTTTGTGTAAAGAAGTGCTTCCTGACATCACCCCTGAATAGCCTAGCTCTGATTTTAAGGTTATGCCCTTTGTTCTGGACTCCCCCACCATAGGAAATAGTTTCTCTTTATCTACCCTATCAATTCCTTGAATCAGCTTAAACACCTCAACTAGCTCACCCCGTAATCTTCTTTTATCAGGGGAATACAAGTCTAGTCTATGCAACACGGTAATTTTGGGACATTTTACAAACCAGTGCAGGTCAACTTGGTGCAAAGTCATACATTTAATTATGTAACTTTAATGTACAACAAGCAGAGCCTCTAGCTATTAATCCAAAAAAATTTAACCAATAGCACGAGGGTCCAACTATTTTTTTAATTTTAAATGAGCTTCCTTGTAGGGAGAAGCACTGCGGAAATCATATCCAAACTCCAATGGTTGGTATGAGTTTTGTTAAACCATTAGGGAACAAGAAGGTACATTTTCTGGTCACCATTGCTGGTGGCTGCAGAGCTGAACAGGTGCTGGGGGATTGGATAATCCGGCAGAGATCAATCTCAGTGGGTCTATGCCCGTTCTGCGCCATGTATGAAATTTTGGTTGGGCTTTAAGGCAGGCCTAAAGAACATGAGCAATGGAACACAAATCACAGGAAGCGACAATTAGCTTCTGCAAAATAATGCTCAACCCCAACTTGAATATTGAGTACAGTTCTGGGCACCTTACCACAGTTGGCGTGGAGGGAGTAGAAAGAAGTAGACATCAGTTGAAAAATGATTGGATTGGGCACCTAAGCTTTGAGGAAATACCGAAGGTACAAGGGATATTTACATGGGAAAAGTTAAGTACTTAAGATCTTCAAAGCAGTAGATAAACTCGATTTTTTTAATTAGTTTGTGGGATGTGGGCGTCGCTGACAAGGCCAGTATTTTTTGCCCATCTCTAGTTGCCCTTGAGAAGGTGGTGGTGAGCCGCCGTCTTGAACCGCTGCAGTCCATGAGGTGAAGGTACTCCCACAGTGCTGTTAGGGAGGGAGTTCCAGGATTTTGACCCAGCGACGATGAAGGATCGGCGATATACTTCTAAGTCAGGATGGTGTGTGACTTGGAGGTGAACTTGGAGGTGGTGGTGTTCCTTTGCGCCTGCTGCCCTTGTCCTTCTAGGTGGTAGAGGTCGTGGGTTTGGAAGGTGCTGCCGAAGAAGCCTTGGCGAGTTGCTGCAGTGCATCTTGTAGATGGTACACACTGCAGCCACGGTACGCCAGTGGTGGAGGGAGTGACTGTTTAAAGTGGTGGATGGGGTGCCAATCAAGCGGGCTGCTTTGTCCTGGATGGTTTCGAGCTTCTTGAGTGTTGTTGGAGCTACACTCGGTGGAGAGTATTTGATCACACTCCTTATTTGTGCCTTGTAGATGGTGGAAAGGCTTTGGGGAGTCAGGCGGTAAGACACTCGCCACAGAATACCTAGCCTCTGACCTGCTCTTGTTGCCACAGTATTTATGTGGCTGGTCCAGTTAAGTTTCTGATCAATGGTGGCCCCCAGGATGTTGATGGTGGGGGATTCAGTGATGGTAATGCCATTGAATATCAAGGGGTGGTGGTTAGACTCTCGCTTGTTGGAGATAGTCATTGCCTCGCACTTCTGTGGCGCGAATGTTACCTGCCACTTATCAGCCCAAGCCTGAACGTCATCCAGGTCTTGTTGCATGCAGGTATGGACTGCTTCATTATCTGAGGAGTTGTGAATGGCACTAAACTGGATCTCAGAATTATGTTCAATATTGACGTTCCGTGAGAGTTCTTCCGGTTTCCCATCGTAACTGACGAAACTTCCAGAGAAATAGTATAGATGGCTATTTTCATCCAATTACGGCATTCACAAGGGCATAAGTGTGTAAAAATATAATTTACTTTTCAGGGAAGTATCACAAAAAATTGCTATATTCTGACTATAATTTTATCAATGGCATATATTGATAGAATATATTTGTTCACAAGACTCGCCCTACAGCTCAGTGAGTTTGCCCAGTGAGTAACTGAGGCATACTGATTAAAAAGGTGTCAGCACTTCGTGAGCGAATGTTAACTGTTTCTCCGTTCACAGTGAAGCTGAGTTTCAGTACTGAAAAAGGAATGTGGCAATGTTAAATCAGCAGTACATTCCATGCTAAAGTTAATGAAGACATCAGACCTTACACATACTTCTTAAAACTCATTTTAAAATCACACTTTGATACAAAGTGCTTTCTGTAGTAAGAACTAACCTCTGCTCATACCCTTGCAATCAAGAGCCATCAGCAAGTTAAGTCATATAGTCAGAGTCAGAGAGTAATAACGGCACAGAAGGAGGCCATTCAGCCCATTGAGTCCGTGCCGGCTCTCTGTAGAGCAATCCAGTCAGTCCCATTCCTCCGCTCTATCCCCGTAACCCTGCAAGTTTATTTCCCTCAAGTGCCTATCCAGTCTCCCCTTGAAAACATTGAGTGTCTCTGCTTCCACCACTTCCGTCGGCAGTGAATTCCAGGTCCTCACCACTTGCTGCATAAAAAAGTTTTCCCTCACATCCCCCCTGTATCTCTTGCCCAAAACCTTAATTCCGTGTCCCCTAGTCCTTGTACTATCAACTAGTGGGAACAGCCTTTCCCCGTCTAGTCTATCCAAACCCGTCATAATCTTGTACACCTCTATCAAATCACCCCTCAACCTCCTTTGCTCTAATGAAAACAAATCCAGCTTCTCCAACCTGTCCTTGTAGCTACGATCCCCCATCCCCGGAACCATTCTGGTAAATCTCCTCCGCACCCTCTCAAGGGCCTTCACATCCTTCCTAAAGTGTGGTGACCAGAACTGGACACAATACTCCAGTTGTGGCCTAACCAGCACTTTATAAAGGTTCAGCATAACTTCTCTACTTCTGTATTTAACTACTTCAAGGAACTTCCATTAACTCATTAAACATCCGAATAAAGCAATAGAGCCCTATTGTTATCACACTTAATTTGTCAGCTAAGAAAGTGTTAAGAAAGTAACAATATTTGGTGGAGTTATAGAAATAAATGGGAAAGAATAGAGACATGCCTAAACATAAAAAAGTGAAGAAAATAAGAGCAGAGGAAAACACTTGAGCCTATTTTTTTCAGCGCAATTTTCCTGGAATAGGCCAAACCAGCACAAAGATCGAGGAATTTCACGTGCAAATTACATCCAGCGCAAATCGAGTTTCCGCATTCTTTTGTGCTGGTTTAAAAAACATCGCACTGGAAGCAAGCCCCCAGGTCGAATTAATCAGCATTGCAAGTTTCCGTTAATTACGCACATTTGTGCGCCTTTGAGGAGGCTCTTAAAATTAAACTTTTTTTAGGTGCCACGATATTAATAGGCAGCTTTTAAAAGCTTTTAAATATTTAAAAAATTAATTTACTAAGAAACTGACTGGTGTACACCAATGCAACGAGTAAGTGGTTCTGTATAGTTTTTTTTTAAAGTCATTTTCAGTTATTTAAAATCATGTTACTCACAGATGATGGACTGGACATTCTGATTAAAAATGCTTATTTTTTGTGATAAACCCATTTTCAGCTGTATTAATAAAACTGTACCAGGTTACTACACTTAAATATATCAAGGAATATTTTTTAATGCAAATTTAAAAAAAAAATTACATTCTAAAACGCTGCCCGATTGTGCTGGTTCATGGCAGATTTTACATTTGGTGATATGTATATAAGTTTGAAAGGAAACTTGAACAACAAAATCATTTCTGAAAACTAGTGCAATTTTGAGCGCAATTTGCGCTCCAATTGCCAATTGTGCCCAAAGCGGAAACTCTATCCCTTTGTATGGGCAGAATAAAGATATAGAAGTATTGTGTAACAAGTGAAAATAGATGAAAGAGATCAAAGTTCATGGCACATTCATTTTTCTATGGATCTAACTGCAAAGCTAAAAAGAGGGGCCTGGAGTTTCCGCTTGATTGTGCTGGTTTATTCAGCGCAATTTGTTTGATATAGCCGTAACCGGCGTAAAAGATCGTGGAATTTGAAGCGCAAGTTGCATTCAGCGGAACTCGAGTTTCCGTGATCTTTTGCGTAGTTTTAAAAACATCACGCTAGAAGCAGGCCCCGCCCACAAAACTGGCCATGCCCCCAGAGTGAATTAATCACTATTGGGAGTTTCCACTAATTACGCTCGTTTGCAGGCCTTCGAGGAGGCTTCATAAAGTAAGCTGGATCTTTTGGGCACATGAAGACTAACAGATACGTCTTGAAAGGTTTTGAATGAATTTTTTTTTAATTTACTAAGAAACTGATTAGTGTACCCCAATCTAACTAGAAAAGAGTTTTGTATATTTTCTAAAAGTTATTTTCAGTAATTTAAAATCGGGTTACTCACAGGTGGATTGACATCGTGATTTAAAATGCTTATTTTTTGTGATCAATCCATTTTCAGCTGTATTAATCAAACTTTACCAAATTACTACTCTGAAGTAGATCAAGGAATATTTTTAAAGCAAATTTTTTTTTAATTACCTTTTGAAACATTGCCCGATTGTGCTGGTTTATGGCAGATTTTGCGTTCGGCGATATGCAAATGCATTTGAGCGGAAACTCAGGGTAAATAAATCACTTTTCAAAACGGGCGCAATTTTTGGCGCAATTTGTGCTGGAATCGCCGATTGCGCCCAAAGTGTAAACTCTATCCCAGCGAATCATTTACTTATAGCAGGTAGTCTGTCTGTGAAACATAAAGGCCTGCGATTTTGCCGGCACTCAGAGGGCGGGTTTGGAGGCGGGTCAGGAGTGAAAATCTAAATGATTGACAGCGGGTTGCGGACCCACCGCCATCCCGCCTCCACACAACTTTGCAAAGTGTCGAGTCTGCGAGTCCCGATCAGACCCGACACCAAATGGCAGGAGAGGCACTTAAGGCAGTTAACAGCTTGTTAAATGCCTAGACAATCCCATTTTTACAGGCTCTTCCCATTTTAGTGCATTTTCAGCGTGTTGCCCGTCGTGCGACAAACACGTCAGCTGATTGTGCCGGGTTCAGCAACTAGCTGAATTGTTGACAGCTGCTCCTGCAGCATAAAAGAGGACCTGCAACATGGCTGACTTTCAGATGCCAGATCTTTGTGTTTCGAGGTTTTGGCACACAATTTGCAGGTCTATTGCGCTTGTAAGTGTTTAAGTTGAGATCCATATGCACTGTGACCTCCTTGGAAAGCCCTCTTCCCACATTGACTGAGTGCCTATAACATCTATTCCTCAACTGACATATATACCAGCGGGATGGGAACCATTTATACCCTCTCATCCTGGTCCTCAGAATCGGAGGAAGAGCAGCTGCGGCAGCAGCAGAACCAGGCACAACAGCAGCAGCAACAACAGGAGCGCCAACCTTCTCCTCAGCCACCTGATGCTGCACAGGGCAGAGGGCATCAGCGCAGGGCTGCTCCATGCCGCAAGAGATACCCCTAACACAGGGTTTACAGGCCGAGGATAAGCTTCCTCAACATGAGTGAGCAGCAGTGCCAAAGGAGGCTGAGACTTCTGCGAGAGGTAGTCGCAGACATCTGCACAATGCTACACCAACACCTGGAGCACAGAGGAGCGGGTGGACACTCCTTACCAGTGGCTGTCAAAGTCACCACCGCACTCAACTTCTTTGCTTCAGGGTCCTTTCAGGGATCAGCAGCAGACATCAGCGGCATCTCCCAGTCGGCCGCACACACTTGCATCATGCAGGTTACCGATGCCCTCTTTGCAAAGTTGCACAATTACATCCACTTCTCCACGGATGAAGCAAGTGTAACCGCGTGTGTGGTTGGCTTTGCAAATATGGCAGGCTTCCCAAGGGTGCAGGGTGTCATCGGCTGCACACATGTGGCCATTAGGGAATCCCATCACAACCCAGCTGTCTTTGCCAACTGCAAGGGCTTCCACTCCCTTAACGTCCAGCTGGTGTGTAACCACAGGAAGAACATTATGCATGTTTGCGCCAAGTTCCCTGGCAGTTGCCATGACTCGTTCATCCTAACATAGAAACATAGAATCTAGGAGCAGGAGTAGGCCATTCGGCCCGTCGAACCTGCTCCGCCATTCAATACGATCATGGCTGATCATCCAAATCCAGTACCCTGTCCCTGCTTTAATCCCCACAGTACACATATCCCACCCTACCCCCGTAACCCCACGTATTTAATTCCCCCTAACATATCCCATCCTATCCCCATAACCCCACATATTTAATCCCCCCTAACACTAAGGGTCAATTTATCATAGCCAAATCAACCTAACCCACACATTTTTGGACAGTGGGAGGAAACCGGAGCACCCGGAGGAAACCCACGCAGACACGGGGAGAATGTGCAAACTCCACACAGACAGTCACCCGAGGTCAGATTCGAACCCGGGTCTCTGGCGCTGTGAGGCACCAGTGCTAACCACTATGCCACCGTGTTGCCGTGTGGCAGTCTACTGTGCCTCAGCTGTTCAATCCGCCAACCCAACTTTCTGGATGGCTCCTTGGAGACAAGGGCTATCCCCTAAAGATGTGGCTAATGACACTGATGAAGAGGCCATCAAATGAAGCTGAGGAGTGGAACAATGTGAGTACATTTCCACCAGAAGCATCATTGAGCAAACCATTGGCTTGCTCAAAATACGATACAGATGCCTCGACAGATCTGGCGGAGCCCTACAGTACGCACCAGCCAGGGTCTCCAGAAGCATCGTGGTCTGCTGTGCACTGCACAACATCGCACAGCAGCGTGGCTTACCGCTGCCTGAGGAACAAGTGGCTCAGTGCACAGCCTCCTCCTTCTCCTCCTCCTCAGAGGAGGAAAACTTTGCGGAGGCGCATATGCCAGTTCCACCAGCACGCGAGCACATTGCTGGCCGTGAGGCAAGGGATGCACTAATCCATGACAGATTCACGTACGTTTACGCAGCCAAAACATATGGCTGGCACATGGAAATGAGTGTCTGGCCGACCTTCTTAACACACCATACAGCATCTGTACAATAAAATGTGGCTTCCTATCACTCTCAGCACCATCATTACAGATGAAAGGCGCCCTGACCCCTCACTGTGACAATTCCATTTCTGAGCACACATAGGCCAACTCTTTGAAGCTTTGCCAGCGCATCTCTTTATTACACTTGAAATAACGATGACAATCTTCACTTTGTTTTATATCAAACCACCCAAGTGACTACCCTTGCGACTATTTGCGTGTTAACTTTCTCTTACGTGTGCTTCTACGTGGTGCTTCCCCTGTGGCTTCAGCAGATGTTGAGGCACCTTGCTCACTTCCTTGCTGCGCCTGCTTCGACACCTTTGGCTGGCGTCCTCTGGGTTTGGGAGTCTGGGAGGGCTCGGCAACAGTCTGCTCCTCCTGCGGCTATGCAGGGGCTGAGAGGGCCATCTCAGTTGGGTGAGGAATCGGGGGCTCTGAGCGAGGTCTCCGCAGTGACATGGGACTTTGAGCGCTTGGAGAGGAGCCCACACTTCCTTGTTGTCAACCACCAGCATCCCTCTCATGGGCCATCTGCACTTTACTGCTAGCAAGTAGCTGGAGAGCACTTTGCTGCACATCAGTGGGGCCATGAGGACCCGTCTCTATACTGACAGTCCTCATGACGGGGACATCCATGTACCTCTGGTGTCTCTCCTCAATAGATGCAACAAGAGCAGGTCAGAGGCTGGGTATTCTGCGGCGAGTGTCTCACCTCCTGACTCCCCAAAGTCTTTCTACCATCTACAAGGCACAAGTAAGGAGTGTGATGGAATACTCTCCACTTGCCTGGATGAGTGCAGCTCCAACAACACTCAAGAAGCTTGACACCATCCAGGACAAAGCAGCCCGCTTAATTGGCACCCCCTCTACCACCTTAAACATCCACTCCCTCCACCACCAGCGTACCATGGCTGAAGTGTGTACCATCTACAAGATGCACTGCAGCAACTCACCAAGGCTTCTTCGGCAGCACCTCCCAAACCCGCGACCTCTTCACCTGGAAGGACAAGGGCAGCAGATGCATGGGAACACCACCACCTCCAAGTTCCCCTCCAAGTCACAAATCATCCTGACTTAGAAGTATATCACCGATCCTTCATCGTCGCTGGGTCAAAATCCTGGAACTCCCTCCCTAACAGCACTGTGGGAGTACCTTCACCACACGGACTACAGCGGTTCAAGAAGGCAGCTCATCACCACCTTCTCAAGGGCAATTAAGGATGGGCAATAAATGCTGGCTTTGCCAGCGACGCCCACATCCCATAAAAACGAATAAAAAAAATTTGTCCTCCATAGCAGACTATCTAGTTAGAAGAGTCACCATGTTCTCCTGAGTCTGGCGATTTATGTCCTCCATGGGGGTTGCCATCCTTTTGGTGGCTGCGCCTACATTCGCCATTGAGTGCACCACGGCATTGCTCATGTTTGAGATGGACTCCTCCATTCTCTGCAAACTCGCAGTTACACTGGTTGCAAACCCTGTCAGAGACTCCTGCACTTGTTCCTGAAGTTCCAGCACCGCTCTCTTTCTGGATGGCCCCAGAGGCACTGCGTCCACATGCAGCTGAGCAGTGTTAGGAGCGTCCCGTGCCCTCCGACGAGGACTCTCCACTGCTGTCCCTGTCTCCACCATCTGCTGATGCTCAGTTGTGAGCTGTGATACACCAAGTGATAACACTAATTTATCTTGCGAATGACCCACCGAGGTGCGCGTCTCTGCGCTGGTGCTAGGTGCGCTCAGTTCTGCTGACGCTGCACCCTCAGAGGTTGCAGCTTCCTCTGAGGAGTCTTCCGGCTCTTCCTCCTGGACAGTGGGGAGGGGGCTCTCGATGGTCCTGTGGGGGAGTAAAGGCATGAGTTAGACATGTGTTATTAACGTAGCAGACACATCCCATTGTGCAGATGATCAGAACTCAATCTGTATGAACACCAGATGCCACATCAGTCACTCATGCAATCTAAATGAGAGGGTTGTAAATCTATTCTGTCACCAGCTTGCTCTACTGTGCCCTTCTCTCCGTCCCCCACTTCCAGCTCCTCAGCACCTACGAACATAAGAACATAAGAAATAGGAGCAGGAGTAGGCCATTCGGCCCTTCGAGCCTGCTCCACCATTCAATGAGATCATGGCTGATCTTCTGCCTCAACTCCATTCACCGGCCCTATCGCCATATCCCTTGATGCCCTTACTAGTCAGAAATCTATCGACTTCTGTTTTTAATATACCCAGTGACTGAGCCTCCACAGCCCTCTGGGGCAGAGAATTCCAAAGATTCACCACCCTCTGTGTGAAGAAATTTCTTCTCATCTCAGTCCTGAATGGCCTACCCTTTATCCTGAGGCTGTGGCCCCTGGTTCTAGAATTCCCAGCCAAGGGAAACATTCTCCCAGCATCCACCCTATCAAGCCCTGTAATAATTTTGTATGCTTCACTGAGATCCCCTCTCATTCTTCTGAATTCAAGAGAATACAGGCCTAGTTTACTCAATCTCTTCTCATACGACAGTCCCGCCATCCCAGGATTCAATCTCATGCACCTTCGTTGCACTCCCTCTATGGCAAGTATATCCTTCCTTAGGTAAGGAGACCAAAATTGTATACAGTACTCCAGGTGTGGTCTCACCAAGGCCCTATATAATTGGAGTAAGACTTCTTTACTCCTGTACTCAAATCCTCTTGTAATGAAGGCCAGCATACTATTTGCCTTCCTAATGGCTTGCTGCACCTGCACATTCACTTTCAGTGACTCATGTACAAGGACACCCAGGTCCCTTTGAGCATCTGCATTCCCCAATCTTTCACCATTTAGGAAATACTCTGCCTTTCTGTTTTTTCTACCAAAGTGGATAACTTCACATTTATCCACATTATATTCCATCTGCCATGTTCTCGCCCACTCACTGAGCCTGTTGAGATCCCCTTGAAACCTCTTCACATCCTCTTCACAACTGACACTGCTACCTAGTTTTGTATCATCAGCAAATTTGGAAATGTTACATTTAGTCCACTCATCCAAATCATTGATATAGATTGTGAATAGCTGGGGCCCAAGCACCAATCCTTGCGGTACCCCACTAGTCACAGCCTGCCATCCTGAAAAAGATCCGTTTATCCCTACTCTTTGTTTTCTGTCTGTTAACCAATTCTCAATCCATGCTAGTATATTACCCCCAATTCCATGTGCCCTAATTTTGTTCACCAACCTCTTGTGTGGGACCTTATCGATGGCCTTCTGAAAATCCAAACAAAACCACATCTACCGGTTCCCCTTTGTCTACTCCACTTGTTACATCCTCAAAAAACTCCAATAGGTTTGTTGAACAGGATTTCCCTTTCATAAATCCATGTTGATTCTGCCCCATCTTACTATTAGTTTCTAAGTGCGCAGTTATTGCATCCTTTATAATAGATTCCAGCATTTTCCTAACTACTGATGTGAGGCTAACAGGTCTGTAGTTCCCCGTTTTCTCTCTCCCTCCTTTCTTCAATAGCGGGGTTACATTTGCTATCCTCCAATGTGCAGGAACCTATAGATTTTTGGAAGATGACAACCAATGCGTCCACTATCCCAATGGCCACCTCTTTCAAAACCCTAGGATGTAGGTCATCCGGTCCGTGGGATTTATATTTTGCTAGTACTGTTTTTTTACTAATAATAATTTCTTTAAGTTCCTCATTCTCGCCACACCCTTGGTTTTCTCGTATTTCTGGGAGGTTTTTTGTGTCTTCCTCCGTGAAGACAGAAACAAAGTATTTATTTAATTTCTCTGCCATTTCCTCATTCCCCATTATAAATTCTCCCATCTCTGACTGTAAATGACCTGCATTTACCTTCGCTAGTCTTTTCCTTTTTCACATACCTATAGAAGCTTTTACAATCCGTTCTTATATTTTTCGCTAGTTTGTGCTCATATTCCATTTTCCCTTTCTTTATCAATTTCTTGGTCCCCCTTTGTTGATTTCTAAAAAGATCCCAATCCTCAGGCTGACTGCTTTTTCTGGCAACTTTATAAGCTTCCTCCTTTGACTTAATACTAGCTTTAATTTCTTTTGTTAGCCATGGTTGGATCACTTTTCCTTTTGGGTTTTTATGCCCTAGAGGAATATATGTTTGTTGCAAATTATGCATTATTTCCTTGAATGTTAGCCATTGTATGTCCACCTTCATACCTTTTAGTGTAGTCTCCCAATCTACCATGGCCTACTTGTCCCTCATACCCTTGTAGTTTCCTCTGTTTAGATTGAAGACCTTAGTTTCAGATTGGATTACATCACTCTCAAACTTAATGTAAAATTCAATCATATTATGGTCACTTGTCCCTAAAGGCCCCTTTATCAGAAGATTATTGATTAGCCCTTTCTCATTACACAGTATCAGATCCAGAATAGCCTGTTCCCTGATCCAGGAAACCATCTCGTATGCATTCCAAGAATTTGTCCTCCACACCATTAGTGGTAATTTGATTTGCCCAGTCAATATGTAGATTAAAGTCCCCCATGATTACCGTATTGCCCTTGTTACATGCACTTCTAATTTCTTGATTGATACTGTGCCCTACATTACCACTACTGTTTGGTGGCCTATACACAACTCCCACCAATGTTTTCCACCCTTTGCTGTTTCTTAGCTCCACCCAAACTGATTCCAGTTCTACATCACGATCTGCCGAGCCAAGATCTTTTATCTCTACCGTACCGATCTCATCCCTTATTAACAGCGCTATGCAACCTCCTTTTCCTTTTTGTCTGTCCTTCCTAAATGTTGAGTACCCTGGAACATTCAGTTCCCAGCTTTGGTTACCCTGCAACCATGTCTCTGTAATGGCAATTACATCATACCCATTTACTTCTATTTGTGCCATTAATTCATCGACCTTGTTGCGAATGCTACGTGCATTTAGATAAAGTGCCCTCAACTTTGCCTGTTTAATATTTTTCTGCACTTTGACCCTCTTTACTGTTGGCCTTTGTTTCTGCTCCCTACTAGTTTTGCTGACTACTTTTCTAACTTGCACTTCCAGCTTTGTTTCTCTCTGTTCTGGGCCCACACTTAGGTTCCCAGCCCCTTGACAATGTCGATTGCAACCTCCTCAGTGGTGGTCAAGTGCGCCAACGAAGGTGGGCTTCCTCCTGTCCTGCCCCTCTCCCTCTTATTGTGGGCTCTCTTTTCCTGCAATGAGGGACACAAGTGGAGTTTGAGCAAGAATGTTGGAGTGAGTCTAGAGAATACATAGCATAGATGCTTAGAGGGAGACAAAGATGGAGTGAGGTGCCAATACCAAGATCCCTCCCTGTGCGTTGTTAGTTGTCGCCATTGCATAACAGTGATAGCAAGTGTGAGGGGTGCATAGTAGAATGGTGGAGTGATTCTGTACATAGAGAGAGAGGGATGGTTAGGGTGCAAGGGATGTAAGGGTAGGTTGGGATGTGCAGGAGTAGGTTGACAATGCAGAGTGCTGGTGATGAGCGGAGATGGGGAGCAGATTGAAGGTAAGTGTGATGTGATACTCACTTTTCCTCAGCGTAGCAGGTCATTGAACCTTTTGTGGCACTGAACACAGGTGCGTGAGAACAAGGACCTGGCACTCACCTCCTCAGCAATTTGCAGCCAGGCTGCTTTGGTTTGCTGAGGAGGATTCCTCCGTCCATTGGAGGGGAACAGAACCTCCTTGTGCCCTCTCACTCCCTCCACAAGAGCATGGAGGGAGTCATCATCAAATTGTGGAGAGGCCTTTGATCTTGACCCACTCACCTCTATCTGCCTGAAAAGCATCAGAAAATGAAGGAAAAATCACAGGGCTGCATGGGCCCCTTAAATGCAGCTAAAGGAAGACGTCAGCAGAGGCGAGCAGCAGACCTGAACCCACTGATTGGGCCGGGCAACGCGCACGACGGGCTTAATAAGCCCAGTTAAGGCAAAATACTTAATGCAGAGCGGATTAAACCGGCAGTGGGACCAGATCCCGCCGACAAGTCAATCCGACTCCAACCTGCCTCCACTCGGAAAACCCGCGGCCAAAGATTTGCTGTAAACAGTTAGACCTTGGTAAGTCACTTTGACCTTGAAATTAATCAGTGAAATATTAAAACGCTTAACGCATCTGTATGAAATCCCTTTGTCTTGTATCTTAATAGAGGTGTCATTCATGTTAAACAAGGTAATGTCCTTGGAAGCCACTACATCAGCGAGCTGCCTCTGGAGGCACGACAGGCGCTGTCAGCGCACCGCAATTGTTAAAATGAGGCCCGAGACCCTATTTCGGGTGAATTTCATGCCTGTAGCTTCCTGTGCACGCAGAGAGCGTGCTGAGTATTCTAGGTCAGAAAATGGGCCCAAACCAATTTCCACCCCCGTCCCCACCATTGACTCTAGAAAAACATGCATCTACATATCAACTCTTGTAAACTTAATTGAAGAAAACAAAGTAAAAAGTTACAAGTATCTGTACTGCTTTTGCATAGAAAACAATTAGTGGAATGTTAAGTTATTTAAGTTTCTAGAAATAAAAGTATAATACTATACCTGTAAAATAAAGTAATCGTCAAAGGTTGGTATCAAGACGTTAAATGAGTGGATGGATTGCCCGCATAGCACCACCGGAAGGGACCATATTTGTGATTGAACCGTTTTTACACATCATTTGATCTGCCAACAGATTAAAGAGGCTGTATCCATTAGTTATCATGCCGTTTAATTTACAACCCTAGAAATCATGCTGTGCAATATTATCAGACAAAGACTCAGTGCATTTGTGTCAAATTCCCTAGTCTGCAGATTTAATAGAGGCATTAAGACGTTATTTTAAATAGGTTACCACCTCTGATAAAATAGTGGACAAAAGAATTTAATATGAGTGTGCTAATCTTTTGCATGATAATACTGCATAATATAATTTCTAAGTGATTGGGTTTAGATCTGTAGTACCTTTCTTACACCAGAAATCATGTTATTTTATGATAGAGTTAATCACATCTATAACTCTTTCACTCTAATTATGGAATCTGGCCTCACATATCTCTACTGTTTCAACTGTACTGCAGCTGTATTCTAATTTTCCAGAAATAATGTAAATTGAATCAGCTTTGTTTACAAAGCCATGATTTGAACTTCGGGCTGGTTATGGGCGGGTGGGTCGCGTTGTCAGTTAGAAACTTACCCGCTACGCCAGAACTGAGACCCGGGGTATTTTAGCTCCCAGGCCTGACTTAAATCCCACCAGCTGACTTTCCACCCCCTCTGGGCGGAAAGTCGTCAGGAAGCATCGGAAAATTGTCTGACCCAGAGGCCACCCAGCGGGATCGGGAAGGGGGGCCGGACAGACAGGAGAGGCCTAAATTTTTCTTGTGGGCCCACAAGGAACGTAAAAAAAAACTTAATTAATTAGGCCTCTTCTGGCCCCAGTCCTCTTCCTCACTGTTTTCACCTAGTGAGAAAGCCACTGCGACTTTCTGCTCAGGCTGTTGAGTTAAAATTGCAGTTTAGTCCCGTTAACGTCATATGTATAAAAAACCCTGCCGGTTTTGGGCGGATATCCTTTGTGCCAGTGAAGCAGTAATTCAGCATCTGTTACTTTCCTTTTCAAATCAACCAAAAGTGCTGATGATACTCCCAAACCTGTATAACTGAGAGTAGAGAACCATGTTGGATACCTACTATTATAGCTACTAGCACTCCTGCTATAGGATGGTTGACAATGTTAAATCCCAGGGAGGTATAAGCCTTGGAAATATTAGAAAATTTGTGCCTAACGTACTTAGATGACATTTCTGTTTCCATTATTTCAGGAGAGGCACTTACCGATAAATAAACAGGTTAAGGTCTGTGTTAAAACAGCAGACGATTATCAAAGGAACTATTAAACGTTTATCTGCTAATATCACCACCAGCAATTCCTAGGCTACGTTCTATAAACTTCTCCTGTCATTGTTCTGGAATGATTAAAGCCAACATATCAGTTTGGTAACTTAATACCACTATTTGAGTGCAACAAAATATCAACAGTGGGATCTAAACTAGTATCCTATTTTATATTTGGAGTTTGCAACTAGAGCAAGAGCTTGCACCATGATTGTTAGTGTAAGTGTAAGTTATCGGGAGAATGCGCTGTGCTTTTGTTCTACTCATCAAAGGAAGGGTAGGAAATGAGAGGAAAGGTGTTTAAGGTGTTTATTCTGCTAAGATGTATTTTGTTACTTAGTTACCTGCTAATGCATCACACCAAGAGGACTTTCAGTGCTCAAACTGCTGTATTATCTGAATTAGGTTATTCTATCTAACAAGGTTGTCGGGTTGACCGTATGAAACAAAATCCATGCATGGCCACAGACTGTCAACTTCCAAGACAACAAGAGCAGGAAGATTTAATTAGCCATTTAAATATGTAGTGTCCTTTTGCAAATAAACACTCCTTCCATCCCACAAAACTAGAAGTCAACCAACCAGCAATTTGCCAATGGGCTTTCAAAGCTCCTTCCAAATATAGAGAAAGGTCCGATCAGTTGAATATAAATTTAAAGAACACTGGTTTGAAAAAGGACACTGCAGCATTAAAATGAAGTTAATTGTTTTGTGTCGGATGTATGAGCATCAGGTGTCGCATTCACGTAAGCATGCATAATGGGCTTATAACCAGCACAGCTCTTAAATCATTAACTAAGCTACAGTAAGGTCGAGAAACATTGTCATGTGTAAGGAGAGTATGTAGATACATTTCAATTGTAATTATCTTTGTCAAGTGGGAAACTTGAATAAATGTTGCATTTTACTGTCAGAGAAGGAATGAGAAGATTGTATCAATCTTTCAACCATTTTTCTTTGGAAATTCGAGGCAGTAATAAATATTTACTTGCATGATGAAAGTATTTAAATATTAAGGAGGTTGCTGCCTTGCTGCATGAATCTCAAGAAAGTAGATAGCTTATTTACCTAAATTATAATAAATTACAAATGATTTTAACAATGCGTTGTAAAAGATTTTATAATAGTGACCCTGGAACCCATTAGATTTTACTGCAAAAAATTACATTCCAATTTCTCCCTATTACACTCACTACACAATGAAATGGTTGTCTTATGTGGGGATCATGCTAGTGAATGCACAGAATTCTACTTGTTCCTCTGGAGACAGCGCAACACGCTCTGTATAATAGTAATCACTATTTTGTCTATGTTAACACTTAAAGTACTTGTTATTACTTTCACTTCGCTGACAATGGGAAATTCTGGCTTATTCAGCAGGGTAAGGGTTACACAATAACAATGGATATATTCTCTAAATAGATGCATGGCGCAGTTATCTCTGGTGTCAAGTGAACACTGACATTGGATGACACATTATTTTCAGTTAAGGAGACTTGAATCATCTGGCCAGGAAAAGTAAGGAGTCTGACACTGGGAACAAATAAGACGAGCCTGCACCATTACCAATAGCAATGCTTCCCTTTGCTAGTTATACGCTGTGAGTCTATGTTTAAGGACATTGGGGGAAAAATTCAGTTGGTTTGCGCCTCCCGTTAGCGCCTTAAGAGGGCACTAATGGGGCGCAAAGCAACTAGCGCCCATGCGCGGTGATGTTTGCGCCGCTCACGAAATTAACTAGAAATTTTGCGGTGGCGCTAAACACTACCGCCACGATCTCCTGCGCCGGCAGATCGTGACATCAGTCGAGTGTGCAACGCCCCGGTAGCGCCCTGGACCGGATATTGAGTGGCGCCCCCTGCCTTACCACCTGCCGCTAGCAACAACAGGTTGAGGGGAGCATTTTGCAGTCAGGAAGGGACTGGGGGAGCGCTATTTAAAGGCGAACGCTTCCTGCCTTTTTTTGTTGGTGACATTTTTGCACCACGCATTCTGAGAGAGAGAGAGAGAGAGACTTCTGGAGAGATTCAACGCTGTGTGAAGGAGTTTTGGGTACTGAGCAGCACTTTGCAGGTTCATTTTGATTTGCCCTTCCTTGTATTGATTTAGAAAAGACTGTGGGGGCTGCACTCTGAGCTCTTTCCCTGGGCCTCTCCATTGTTCTTTCCAGCAGATTTGATGTACAGGTCTCTCCAGGCCGAGATTCAAGGCTGCAATCAGCAGGATGTGATGGAGAGCAAGATCAACCCTCCCCTTTAAGAACTGGCCGGCACCATTGTGTCTGTGTTCCATTGCTGACTGACATCACATGAGCTTCGCCAGCGCTCTGAGGTAGCGCCTCGCTCCTCGGCCTTTGCGCCTTAAGACAGGTGTGAAGAGCCTGATTTAGCGCTCCACTCACCTCCCGGGGCGGTAAAAGTCAAGTTTGCAGTCGGAGGTGATAATTAGCACCAGACGCTAAACTTTGCGCCCGGCCGATAATCGCGCCCCAAACGGGGCGATACTGAATTTTTCCCCCATTAACTTGTGAAGTCTTTGCGCCCATGTTTTGATATAAAGACTGCACTGTTGCAGTGCCAATGGCGCACTGTGCTGGTGAACTGATATATGTAGCCCCAGAGTGGAAAGGCATGGGTTCTGTGCCATGTAACTTAACCACAGTTCTGGTCTGTTGTCGCAAAATAGTTAAAGCTTTGAGTCGCAGAAGTCTGTCACTCTAATCCACCTACAATTATTTTGCTAAGTATGTCAGTTCTTGATTAGGCCATTAGGTGGAATGATGGTGCAGTGTCCTCCGATTCATTCTACTTACATGAAAGTGCTAATGTTGCTTAACCTATTGATTAGAAGTGATCCAACTAATCTGAATTATCTGCTAACCACTCAGACCTAATGTGTGTCACCCATGTGAAGTAAGATTCAATCATTTTGGTTTAAAAAAATTAACCTATTTTTATGCATCTTGCTCCCAAAAGATAAATTCCCTCTGTCAGTTGTTCTCCATACTGTAAACAAGCTTAGCTCCCTTATACTGATGGCATTATTTACCTATGACAATAGTTCAACGATCCTGGTGTAGGGATAGGGGAGTTGGTACTGCGCGTTTGTTGCCTGGGGGTCTCTGTATAAAAGTGGTACCTGGTACGATTACGAAGATCGGATGAAGTACTTCACACAAATATAAAACCACCTTTTGATTATAAATTAAATTGCTAATATTTCCCAAACAGTGACAGCTCAAAACAACTTCGCTGAGCCATTGTTTACTGCTATGGTATAGATTTCAGGACGTCTACATAAAACGATTGCATCCTTATTAGTTATCTGTATACAGGGAAAAATAACTCCTGTTGCCTATTTTTAGAATGTAACATAGAAACATAGAAAAATAGGAGCAGGAGTAGGCCATTCGGCCCTTCGAGCCTGCTCCACCATTCAGTATGATCATGGCTGATCCTCTATCTCAATAACTTTTAAATAATGCTGTTTGCATAATGATTTCAATAAATTTGCCAATTTGAATGAACCCTAAACTGGCAACATGACTTGCAATTTAAATCCCCAAAGCTTCTACTTACTCTTTGCCTTTCTCATACTGCTACTCCCTGTGCATCAACTGCTAAAGGAAAAAATATATAAAATTAAAACTCCACGGTTCCATCCGCCTGATCACTATTCAGTGGACCCAGCTGGAAAATGTGTTTGTGTCTGCGTCTGCATGTTCATTGGGGGAAGACAGATTGGGATTTGGCTGTAATGCCTTCCATTGTTGAATAGCCTTCCAATACTCATTCTCTAAGTTTTTACATGAAGAATGGTCACTTGGGAGAGATACTGGGAGGTGGCTACTACCCATTGTTCCATATTCCAGAATGAATCAGGAATTTCAGGAAAGGCAGGGAGAAAATTGTGGGGGTGGGTGGGGGGGAGGGGTGGTTCTCAAAGGAACCATCTGAATGTTGCTTTTGCAGAACACAGTGTTGGGCCTGCAGCATCCTAAAATGGTAATGGGACAGGCCCGCACAGGACCTTGTAAGTTGATTATTGTTTTCGTACTATAAGGGGATCTAAAAGTTTCTGTATTTTTTATAGGAACTAACCAACTTTAAGAGTGAACTTTGTTAAGTACAAGACACTACTAACGTAGCTCACACTCTATAGAGTGAAATTGCACTAAAACTATGGCCCGGATTTTGCAGTGGGTAATCACGACGAACTATCAGTGTTCGCTGACACGAACGGAGAGACGGAGGGAGGAGCGGGAGAGAGAGACGGATGGAAGGAGAGAGACAATGTCCCCCGGAGTCGCGCAGTAAACGTAGCAGGCCGCGCAGTCCCGCAGGAGCAGGCTTCAATGCGCAGGCGCCGAGTCCCCTGGAGAGTGGGTCCTGGACAGTGGAGGCCGGAGGTTGATTTGGCCTCAATCGGGGGTCTGCGCGCCCCCACCCCACCACTGGCGGTCACGAGAACATCACAGGGTTTTTAGTTGGTTTGTTCCATCAATACACAGGAGGGACCACTGATAATACCATTAGGTCAGCGGCAGTCTCCCCTGTCCCCTCCCCTGTATATTGAGAGGAGTGGAATAGTCACCGCCACAGTTCCCTGTAAGGTACACGGGTGCGCGGCCGCGCAAGAACATAAGAAACAGGAGCAGGAGTAGGCCAATCGGCCCCTCGAGCCTGCTCTGCCATTCAATAAGATCATGGCTGATTCAATCTTGGCTTCAACACCACTTTCCCGCTCTCTCCCCATACCCCTTGACTCCTTTGTAGTTCAAATGTCTGTCAATCTCCGCCTTGAATATATTCAATGACTCCACCTCCACAGCTCTCTGGGGTAGAGAATTCCAAAGATTCACAACCCTCTGAGAGAAGAAATTCCTCCTCATCTCCATCTTAAATGGGCGACCCCTTATTCTGAAACTATGCCCCCTAGTTCTAGATACCCTCACTAGGGGAAACATCTGTAAGATCTCTCGCACTTAAAATCAAAGGCCACACATCCCACGCACAGTGAGCTGGAGCAGGAGAGGGGCCCAATACACAATGGCCCGGGAATCCTTACAGAGAGTCCTTTGTGACCTCAGAGTCAGAGCTCATCCGAATTGGAGCGGCAATTGCTAAAATACGGAGCCCTGGAACCCAGCGAGCGTTGTCTCAGGATTCTGTCAGTAATTTTTTCTGTGAAGCTGCTTAGTCTGTTCCCGGGGACTGAGCGGTGGCCGCACTTTGAAACAACACAGGTGGAGGTGCAGCGTGTATACAATGGCTGCTGGAAGGAGGCTAAAGCAAACAATTTTTAGGCCCGCAGTGAACCAAAAATATGAGAAAAAGAATTTTAAAAATTCAGAAAATTGTTTAAAGCTGGAAAAAAAAGGGAAAGTGATGTAGAATATCCTGTGGTAAATTCCAGTTAAATTTTGCCAGGTGTTGTTGAAAGAGTTTATCAGGATTATTTAAATCACCTTGTGAGAGAGGGGAAAAAGTTTGTGACCCTGTTTGTGCCTCAGTCTGTGAGAGACAGAGGGAACGGCAGCAGAGACAGAGGAAACAACTTCTCCAAAACTGATCCCAACTCATCGCCAAGGCTGGGGATAGATAACCTCACTGCCTTCTTAGGATTGGGGAGTTTAACTACTTTATTCACTTTCTTATTTGAGTTCCATTTGGAATTCGAGATTATTTTATTATTTTTTTGTTGTATGTTTAATTCCGTAAACACTTAATGGACGTTCAGGAGAAAGTGAAGCATCAGGAATTATTACTGAGTAAATGCAGAGGAATGTGATCACTGAGTCGAACAACTGAAGTCCCTGCATTTTCCAGAGGATGCAGAGAGTGAAGCCGAGAAAGAGTGTCAAGAATCAATCTGTGAGCCGCTCAGATCCTCCCTCCCCTTCCGATGTGAACAATACCGACTCCGACACGGGGATAAGCTCCACGCACAGCCAAGACTCAGAACTGCCTTGTGTCGAGGTGTTTTTGATTTCGCAAAATTATCTTTAGTAATCCTCAAGGAAATGCAGCCTTGTGGGTTTAGAAAGATTTATTGAAGGTGATGTTTGTTCCTTTCTTCAGCTGTAAGTAGTTAAATTGTATTTTGAAATGATAGCATTTAAACCAATGCAATTATTAAAATACAAGGTCCGGACTTTCCTGGTCACACACTTTAGAGACAGAGGGCTCGATTTTAATAGCCCTGAGGAGGTGGATTTGGAGGCGGGTCTGTAGCAAAAATCAGAAAATATGGCTTCAGACACCCAACCCGCCTCCATCCCGCCCCCACCCAATTTTCGTGAGTGTTCAGCCGCTCCCAAACTGACCCGACTGGAACCAGTGGGACAGGTAGTTAAGGCAGTTAACAGCCTGTTAACTGCCTTGCTAACCCTATTTTGAAAGTGGTTTCCCATTTTCGTGCTTCTGGCTCCTGTTTCCCGACTTGTCAGAAACAGGCCAGCTTCAAGGAGACGAGTTGCTGGAGGACATGATTTGTATGCATTGGTGGAGCACTTTAAAAATGCCCCTGAAACATGGCTGACATTCAAATGCAGCTACTTTGCTGTTGTAGGTATGGGATAAGATTTTGCACATCTACTGACCTTGTGACTGTTCAAGCTGACACCCATCTGCAGTGTGACCTGAATGGAATAATTTCAGGCCACTTCGACTGTGCGCTTGCAAGCTTGTTGTGTCAAATGAAATCTATAGCAAGGGGATGGGAAAAATTTATGCCCTCTCATCCTGGTCCTCATAATCGGAGGAGCAGCAGCCGCGTGGCTCAGCGCAGATCTTCCTGGAAGAGGAGTAGGAGGAGGACGAGGGGCGCCTTGCATGCCCTGTTGTGATCAATGCAGCATCCCTCCAGTTCACTGCTGCCCATCAAGCAGGGTGTGCACACTGCCATGCTACATTAGCATAAGCTTACTCTTCAACCATAGGTGGCTCCCATATGGCTCTGTAATTGTAGGCGATATTTGTCCAACGTCATACATCATCTCTGCTATACCATATTATTTCCTATCACTTTCACCATCGGCATTACAAAAGCAAGTCGCCCTGAGCCCTCAATGCGCTTTTGCCATTTCCCAGAACACATAGGCCACACAATCAACTGTTTGCCATAATTTTTCTTTTACACATCACAAAAGGATAATAAACCAACAACAGTCAGAAAAAAAAAGATAAATCACCCAAGTGAGTCCCCTTGTGACTATAGGTGCTTAATCTTTCTCTTACGTGTGCTTCTATGTGGTGCTTCCCCTGTGGCTTCAGCAGATGTAGAGGCACCTTGCTGACTAGGATGCTGCGCCTGCTTAGACGCCTTTGGCGGGAATCCTCTGGGTTTGGGAGCCTGGGAGGGCTCTTCAACATTCTGCTCTTCCTGCGGCTGTGCAGGGACTGAAACGGCCATCTCAGTTGTCTCCACAAAGTGGGTCTCTGACCGAGGGCTCCACAGTGGCATGGTCGTATGAGCGCTTTGAGAGGAGCCCACACTTAAATTCTGTCCTGCCAATAACATCCCTCTCATGGGTCAGCCGCACCTCAGTGCTGGCAAGTGGCTGGAGAGCACCTTGCTGCACATCAGGGGGGCCATGAGGATCTGTATCTACACTGGCAGTCCTCATCAAAAGGATGTCCATGAAGCTCTGGTCTCTCTGCTCAATAGCTGCCCATCGCTCCTCCAGAGATGACATTCTATTTTGAACAGTCACCTTGTTTTCCTGACCCTGCCAACTTATTTCCTCCATGGCGGTAGCCATCCTTTCCACTGAGGTAGCCAGCCTTTCTACGGAGATTGCCATCCTATCCATGGTGGTGCGTTCATGCGCCATTGCCTCCACCACGGCAGTGCTGATATTACAGATGGACTCCTCCATTCTATCCACACTCACACTAACCCTGGAGACAAACCCTTCCAGAGACTCCTGCACTTGTTCCTGTATTTCCCGAGACGCTCTTTTTCTGGATGGCCCCAGAGGCACAGTGTCTGCATGCAGCTCAGCAGAGCTAGGAGAGTCCTGCGACCTCCGCCGAGGACTCTCCACTGCTGTCGCTGTCTCCACCATCTGCTGATGCTCACTTGTGCGTTGTGATAGACCAGGTAGCAACACTACTCTAAATCGCGAGGGCCCCACCAAGGTGTGTGTTGCTGCGCTGGTGCTGGGTGCGCTGAGTCCTGGTGACGCTGCTCCCTCAGAGGAATTGTCCGACTCTTCTTCCTGGATCGTGGGGAGGGGGGCGCTCGATGGTCCTGTGGGACAGTAAAGGCATGATTTAGACATCTGATATTGATGTAGCAGACACATCCTTTTGAGCAGATGATACAACGCGATTCTCTATAAACATCATACGCCATTGCATTCTGAGAGGGATGAAACTCTATTATGTCACCAGCTTCCTCTAGTGTGCCTGTCTCTCCATCGCCCACTTCCAGGTCCTCGCCACCTCCAACAATCTCGTATGCAGCCTCCTCAGCACTGGTCAATGTTGCTACTCCAGCCAGTGCTCTCTCCCTCTTATTGTGGGCCATCTTTTCCTGCAAGGAGGGACACAAGCGGTATTTCAGCCACAGTGATGGAGTGAGTGTGAATAATCCCTACCATAGAAGCTTTGAGGGAGATGAAGATGGGGTAAGGTGCCAAGAGGAAGGTAGCTCCCTGTGCGTTGTTAGTTGTTGTCACTGTATAACAGTGAGAGCGAGTCTAAAGGGTGCATAGACAGGATGCTGAAGTGATTCAGTGCAGAGACAGAAATGGATAGGTAAGGGTGCAAGGGAAGTAAGAATAAGGTGGGATGTGAAGGAGGAGGCTTACAATGCAGAGTGCTGGTGATGTGAAGAGAAGGGAAGCAGATTGAAGGTAAGTGTGATGGGATACTCACTTTTGATGTTCGCACAAGATCATTAAACCTTTTTCGGCACTGGATCCATGAGCGTGAACATATGGACCTTGCGCTGACCTCCTCAGCAATGCACAGCCAGGCTGCCTTGGTCTGCTGAGGAGGCTTCCTCCGGCCATCAGGAGGGAAGAGAATCTCCCTGTGCCCTCTGACAGCATCCACAAGAGCATGGAGGGAGTCATCATTAAATCGAGGAGCTGCCTTGCCTCTGGAAGAAGTCATTGCGTATAAATCAATATCAATGAGTCCAGGAATCCAGAAGAGAAAGGCTTAGGCTGAATGGCAGTTTTAAAAGCAGCTGCTATGATGACGTCATCAGAGGCGGCCAGCCGACCTGATCCCACTCATTGGACCGGCCAGCGCGGCTCATTGAAATCAACAAGCTCATTGAATCAAAATCGGACATCTGCAACTGAACTCGCCTCCAAACTGCCTCGGGAATTAAAATCGAGCCCAGAGATTAAACAAATTACTTCACAGATAACACTTTCTGGGACACAATGGTGCATTACAAAAAAGTAATCCACTGTGTAAGAAACACAAAATGGATTCAAGTCGCAAAAGTAATTTGTGATCCATAGAAATAGATTATAACATAACCCTCACTCTGTTTATTTAAAGATTTAACCGACATCCTGCCAACTTCATTAAAGAATTGGAACATGTTCCAAAGACTGTAGGGATCCATTCTAACAGTCTGTTGTGTGCAAGGCTACAATAAGATTGCACCTCTCTTTAAGTAAATGTATAAGATGTCGATAATTTACACTGTAGTACAACATATATAATTTAGACAATAAGTACTGTGAACAAAAGCAGATTAAAATATATTTTATAGTTAACATAAAATGAATGAAATCATTTAAAATTGACATTTTTTGCCAAAGATGCCAATAATAAACAATAAGGTGTTAAGACTCATTTTGATGAACAAGTAACAGAGTGGCATTTACAAAAGTGAGAACAAGGTGTTTATTTTGCACTGTGTATGTGGGCTGCAATATCATACATTTACATGTGATTTTATAGAACAAAATAACTTCAATGAAAATGAGTAATGAATACTGGGAATTTTTTAAAGTTATATATACAGAAATGGATTGCATGTTAACATATCAGAAAGTGAAATAGACTATAGAACTTTTTATCACACGCCAATAAAAAGCTTATTGGTTTAAATGTGACCATTTTACAATATTGACATATTGGAGGAGATTTTCACCTTTCCCACCTGAGCGTTAAGCACCATTTGGGCAGAGAGCAGAAAGAAAAATCTGGTGGGGAGGATTGTATGGCAGTAACAGAACCTGGCTAAATTTCCTTTCATTGAAATAAATAAAAGAAAAATCCAATTGGCTCTGTAAGGGGCATGCAATCCTCTAAGAACATAAGAATTAGGAGCAGGAGTAGGCCATACAGCCCCTCGAGCCTGCTCCGCCATTCAATAAGATCATGGCTGATCTTCGACCTCAACTCCACTTTCCCGCCCTATCTCCATATCCCTTGATTCTGCCAGATTTTCCCTTGTGCATTCCGCCCAACTCATGCTTAATAGACTGTAAAGATGGACATCTTTATTTTAATCTTTATCTTAATTATTTTCAGGATTTTAGAATTAATTTTTAAAATTCTAATTGTGAGTCTGTCCATTGTGTTCTGCCCTAGAGCAGGTCCTAACTGCAGTCACACACATGAGATTGTTCAGCCACTTACAAGGGAAGAGTAGCTCAGGTGGTTTCCTATTGCCTTCCTCACGGGTTTTTATCTTCAGAGTACCTTTTCCTAGGTGGGCTGCAACCAACACTAAAAAGCCCCACCAACCCTTTTACGATGTAGTGGGGCACCCACACACATTGGACTCAAGTACCCCTGCTGGATGCCAGCCCAGTATTTAGAGTTCCAGTGCTAGGCTCACCAGAGATCTCTGGAGTGGGGCCCGAATCCAACCTTCTGACTCAGAGGCAGGAATACTACCACTGAACCAGTTGTCACTCAATCTGGACACGAGTACACCGCTGGATGTCAACCCAGTATTTAGAGACCATATTCTAATCTCCACTTGCCGGGGGTTGTCTTTAGTGGGGCTCGAACCCTTCACCTTCTAACTCAGAGGGGAGGAATGCTACCACTAACTAAAGGCTCACTGATTTTTAAGAGTTTGTTTGATTGTCTCATGATTTGAGATGGTGTGGTGGCTTTATGGCATTACTGTATATATATATATATATATATATAAGTGGTTGTTGTTGTAAAAGTTGTTGTTGTAAAAGTTGTACTAAAATTTGCCCATGGACAAAAAGGTCGCGCTTAAAGTAGTTTTTTCTTCTATTTGTTCATGGGATGTGGGCATCGCTGGCAAGGCCAGCATTTATTGCCCATCCCTAGTTGCCCTTGAGAAGGTGGTGGTGAGCCACCTTCTTGAACCGCTGCAGTCCATGTGGTGAAGGTACTCCCACAGTGCTGTTAGGGAGGGAGTTCCAGGATTTTGACCCAGCGACGATGAAGGAACGGCGATATACTTCCAAGTCAGGATGGTGTGTGACTTGGAGGGGAACTTGGAGGTGGTGGTGTTCCCATGCGCCAGCTGCCCTCGTCCTTCCAGGTGGTAGAGGTCGCGGGTTTGGGAGGTGCTGCCGAAGAAGCCTTCGTGAGTTGCTGCAGTGCATCTTGCAGATGGTACACACTGCAACCATGGTATGCTGGCGGTGGAGGGAGTGAATGTTAAAGGTAGTGGATGGGGTGCCAATCAAGCGGGCTGCTTTGTCTTGGATGGTGTCAAGCTTCTTGAGTGTTGTTGGAGCTGCACTCATCCAGGCAAGTGGAGTGTATTCCATCACACTCCTGATTTGTGTCTTGTAGATGGTGGGAAGGCTGTGGGGAGTCAGGAGGTGAGACACTTGCCGCAGAATACGCAGCCTCTGACCTGCTCCTGTTGCCACAGTATTTGTGTAGCTGGTCCAGTTAAGTTTCTGGTCAATGGATATTGATGGTGGGAGATTTAGCAATGGTAATGCTGTTGAATGTCAAGGGGCGGTGGTTAGACGCTCGCTTGTTGGAGATAGTCATTGCCTGGCACTTGTGTGGCACAAATGTTACCTGCCACTTATCAGCAGAAGCCTGAACATCGTCCAGGTCTTGCTGCATGCGGGCATGGACTGCTTCATTATCTGGGGAGTTGTGAATGGCACTAAACACTGTGCAGTCATCAGTGAACATCCCCACTTCTGACCTTATGATGGAGGGAAGGTCATTGATGAAGCAGCTGAAGATGGTTGGGCCTAGGACACTGCCCTGAGGAACTCCTGCATTGATGTCCTGGGGCTGTGAGGATTGACTTCCAACCACCACAACCATCTGCCTTTGTACTAGGTATGACTCCAGCCAGTGGAGAGTTTTACCCCCAACTCCCATTGACTTCAATTTTACTAGGGCCCCTTGATGCCACACTCGGTCAAATGCTGCTTTGATGTCAAGGGCAGTCACTCTCACCTCAGCTCTGGAATTCAGCTCTTTTCTCCATGTTTGGACCAAGGCTGTAATGAGGTCTGCAGCCGAGTGGTCCTGGCGGAACCCAAATTGGGCATCAGTGAGCAGGTTATTGGTGAGTAAGTGCTGCTTGATAGCACTGTCGACGACACTTTCCATCACTTTGCGGATGATTGAGAGATGACTGATGGGACGGTAATTGGCCAGATTGAATTTGTCCTGCTTCTTGTGGACAGGACATACCTGGGCAGTTTTTCACATTGTCGGATAGATGCTAGTGTTAAAGCTGTACTGGAACAGCTTGGCTAGAGGCACGGCTTGTTCTGGAGCACAAGTCTTCAGTATAACAGCTGGAATGTTATCGGGGCCCACAGCCTTTGCTTTATCCAGTGCACTCAGCCATTTTTGGATATCACGTGGAGTGAATCGAATTGGCTGAAGACTGGCTTCTGTGGTGGTGGGGACCTCAGGAGAAGGCTGATATGAATCATCCACTTGGCATTTCTGGCTGAAGATGGTTGCAAATGTTTCAGCCTTGTCTTTTGCACTCACGTGCTGGGCTCAACCATTATTGAGGATGGGGATATTCATGGAGCCTCCTCCTCCCGTTAGTTGTTTAATGGTCCACCGCAATTCATGACTGGATGTGACAGGACTGCAGAGCTTTGATTTGATCTGTTGATTGTGGGATTGCTTAGCTCTGTCTATAGCATGCTGCTTCTGCTTTTTAGCATGCATGTAGTCCTGTGTTGCAGCTTCCCCAGGTTGGCACCTCATTTTTAGGTACGCCTGTTGCTGCTCCCGGCATGCTCTTCTACACTCCTTATTGAACCAGGGTTGGTCTCCTGGCTTGATGTTAATGGTAGAGTGAGGGATATGCCGGGCCATGAGGTTACAATTCTGCTGCTGCTGATGGCCCACAGCGCCTCAGGGATGCCCAGTTTTGAGCTGCTAGATCTGTTCTGAATCTATCCTATTTAGCAGGGTGGTAGTGCCACACAACATGATGGAGGGTGTCCTCAGTGTGAAGACGAGACTTCGTCTCCACAATAATTGTGCGGTGGTCACTGCTACCAATGCTGTCATGGACAGATGCATCTGCGACAGGTAGATTGGTGAGGACGAGGTCAAGTAGGTTTTTCCCTCGTGTTGGTTCTCTCACAACCTGTTGCAGGCCCAGAATGGCAGCTGTGTTCTTCAGGACTCGGCCAGCAGTGGTGCTACTGAGCCACTCTTGCTAATGGACATTGAAGTCCCCACCAGAGTACATTCTGTGCCCTTGCTACTCTCAGTGCTTCTTCTAAGAAAATAAGAACATAAGAAATAGGGGCAGGAATAGACCACTTGGCCCCTCGAGCCTGCTCCGCCATTCAATAAGATAATGGCTGATCTAGGGCTCAAAGCCACTTCCCAGCCCGCTCCCCATAACCCTTCACTCCCTTATCTTGCAAAAATGTATCTATCTCCACTTTAAATGTATTTAATGACCCAGCCTCCACAGCTCTCTGGGGCAGAGAATTCCACAAATTTACAACCCTCTGAGAGAAGAAGTTCCTCCTCATCTCAGTTCTAAAAGGGCGACCCTTTATTCTGAGACTGTGCCCCCAAGTTCTAGATTTCTCCATGAGGGGAAACAACCTCTCTGCATCTACCCTGTCGAACCCCCTCAGTATCTTATATGTTTCGATAAGATCGCCTCTCATTCTTCTAAATTCCAATGAGTATAAGCCCAGCCTGCTCAACCTTTCCTCATAAGTCAACCCCCTCATCTCTGGAATTAACCTAGTGAATCGTCTCTGAACTGCCTCCAATGCAAGTATATCCTTCCTTAAATAAGGAGACCAAAACTGTACGCAGTACTCAAGGTGTGGTCTCACCAATACCTTGTACAGTTGTAGCAGGACTTCCCTGCTTTTATACTCCAACCCCCTTGAAATAAAGGCCAACATTCCATTTGCCTTTTTGATTACTTGCTGTACCTGCATGCTAACTTTTTGTGTTTCATGCACAAGGACGCCCAGGTCCCTCTGAACTGTATCATTTTGTAATCTCTCTCCATTTAAATAATAGTTTGCTTTTTTATTTTTCCTGCCAAAGTGGATAACCTCGTACTTTCCCACATTATACTCCATCTGCCAAATATTTGCCCACTCACCTAGCCTGTCCATATCCCTTTGCAGATTCTTTGAGTCCTCTGCACAACTTGCTTTCCCACCCATCTTTGTATCATCCGCAAACTTGGCTACATTACACTTGATCCCTTCATCCAAGTCATTAATGTAGATTGTAAATAGTTTGGGCCCCAGCACCGATCCTTGTGGCACCCCACTAGTTACCGTTTGCCAACCAGAAAATGACCCATTTATCCCGACGCTCTGCTTTCTGTTAGTTAGCCAATTTTCTATCCATGTTAATATATTACCCCCAACTCCGTGAGCTCTTATCTTATGCAGTAACCTTTTATGTGGCACCTTATCGAATGCCTTCTGGAAATCCAAATACACCACATCCACAGGCTCACCCTTGTCCACCCTACTTGTTACATCCTCAAAGAACTCCAGCAAATTTGTTAAACATGATTTCCCTTTCATAAAACCATGCTGACTCTGTTTGACTGCAGTATGTTTTTCTAAATGCCCTGCTACTGCTTCCTTAATGAAGGACTCCAGCATGTTCCCAATGACAGATGTTAGGCTAACTGGTCTATAGTTTCCTGCTTTCTGTCTTGCTCCTTTCTTAAATAGGGGTGTTACATTAGCGGTTTTCCAATCCGCTGGGACCTCTCCAGAGTCCAGGGAATTTTGGTATATTGCAACTAATGTATCCACTATTTCTGCAGCCACTTCTTTTAAGACCCTGGGATGCAGGCCATCTGTTCCAGGGGACTTGTCGTCTTTTAGTCCCATTATTTTACCGAGTACTATTTCCTTAGTGATAGTGATTGTCTTTAGTTCCCCACTCCCTGTGGCCCCTTGATTATCCATTATTGGGATGTTGTTAGTGTCTTCTACAGTGAAGACAGATGCAAAATATTTGTTCAGAGTCTCTGCCATTTCCCCATTCCCCATTATTAATTCCCCAGTCTCATCCTCTAAGGGACCAACGTTTACTTTAGCTACCCTCTTCCTTTTTATATACCTGTAGAAGCTCTTACTATGTGTTTTAATGTTTCTTGCCAGCTTACTCTCATAATTCATCTTCTCTCTCTTTATTATTTTTTTAGTCATCCTTTGCTGGTTTTAAAAAATTTCCCAATCCTCTGGTCTCCCACCAATCTTGGCAACATTGTATGCCTTCGTTTTCAATTTGATACCATCCTTTACTTCCTTAGTTAGCCACGGATGGTGCTCCCTTCTCATAAATTCTTTCTTTCTCACTGGAATATATTTTTGTTGAGAGTTATGAAATATCTCCTTAAATGTCCGCCACTGCATTTCAACTTTCTTACCCTTTAATTTGTTTTTCCTGTCCACTTTAGCCAGTTCTGCCCTCATGCCATTATAAATGCCTTTGTTTAAGATCAGGACACTGGTTTGGGATACAACTTTCTCACCCTCCAACTGAATTTGAAATTCAACCATGCTATGATCACTCTTTCCTAGAGGATCCTTTACTATGAGATCATTTATTAATTCTGTCTCATTACATAGTACCAGATCCAAGATAGCCTGCTCCCTGGTTGGTTCCATTTCATACTGTTCTAGGAAAACATCCTGGATGCACTCTATGAACTCCTCCTCCAGGCTACCATGGCCAATTTGATTTGTCCAATCAATATGGAGATTAAAATCACCCATGATTATTACCATACCTTTTTTACAGGCCTCCATTATTTGTTGATTTATACTTTGTCCAACAGCATTGCTACTGTTCGGGGGCCTGTAGACTACGCCCACCAGAGACTTTTTCCCCATATTATTTTTTATCTCCACCCAAACCGATTCTACATCTTGATCTTCTGAGCCAATATCACTTCTCACCACTGCACTGATCCCATCTTTTACCAACAAAGCCACCCCACCTCCCTTTCCTTTCCTTTCTTTCTATCTTTCCGAATTTTCGTATACCCTGGAATATTCAGTTCCCAGCCCTGGTCGCCTTGCAACCACATATCTGTAATGGCGATCAGATCATACCCATTTGTATCTAATTATTTCTAAGTGGTGTTCAACATGGAGGAGTACTGATTCATCAGCTGAGGGAGGGCGGTAGGTGGTAATCAGCAGGAAGTTTCCTTGCCCATGCTTGACCTGAAGTCATGAGACTTCATGGGGTCCGGAGTCAAAGTTGAGGGGCTGGATTTTGAATGACCCGTGGAGTCGGGTTTGGAGGCGGGCGGGGGGGGGGGGGGGGGGGTGGGGGCGTGTTAAAGTTGCAGATTCGGGGGTCCCGACCCCATCCCGACTCCAACCCGCCTCCATGCCAGTTTCTCTGGCGGCGGTTACCTGACCTGGTCTGAGACCCGACTCCCCGAGGCGGGAAGGGATTAGTGACAATTAACTGCCTGTGAACAGGTAGTTAACAGGCAGTTTTTTGCATAATTCCTATTTTAAAAACAAAAGTGTGGGCTTCCCGACAGCTGGCAAACACTCCAAGTTATTGGGTCGGGCCGTGGGTCTGCAGGGGTTGGAGGGGTCGATATATCCGGTGGGCAGGTGAGTGATGGGTGCATGTGTGCAGAGGTAAGTGCTAAGTGTTGGAAAAAGTTTTACTTACCTTAACTTTCTCCTGCAGGTGTCAGCCCTTCAGTTCTCGGGAGTTAGAAATCTCACCGGCACAGAAAGCAGGAAAGCCGTGGACCTGTCAAAAACAGCAGCCTTCTGGTTTCTGTGCTGGAATGATTTCTAACTCAGCCTGAAAGGAAGGACTGAAGTTAGAAATCATATTGTGAGTGTTTGACAGCTTCACAGAGCTGTCAAACGCTGATATTTCATCTGTCAAAAGCTCTTGACAGATGAAATGTCAGTCTGTGACGTCACCTGTTGCCGGGTGGCCCTTAATTGGCCTGCTGAGCCCACTGGGCGGGCTCAACAAGGTCAATCAAGGGAAAATACAGTGGGTTGGCCACATCTCGATGGAGGCGGGTTCACAAGCCAGAATGTGTGATTCCCGACCCCAACACGACTCCAACTTCAAAATCCAGCCCGAGGACTCCCAGGGCCACTCCTTCTCGACTGTATACCACTGTGCTGCCACCTCTGGTGGGACAGGACATACCCAGGGATGGTGATGGAGGAGTCTGGGACATTGGCTGAGAGGTATGATTCTGTGAGTATGACTATGTCAGGCTGTTGCTTGACTCTTCTGTCGGACAGCACTCCCAATTTTGGCACAAGTCCCCAGATGTTGGTGAAAAGGACATTGCAGGGTCGACTGGGCTGGGTGTGCCATTGTCATGTCCGCAGCCGGTGCCAAGGTCGATGCCAGGTGGTCCATCCGGTTTTATTCTTATTGTTTTTCGAAGCGGTTTGTTACAATTGAGTGGCTTGCCAGGCCTTTTCAGAGGGCAGTTAAGAGCCAATCACATTGCTGTGAGTCTGGAGTCACATATAGGCCAGACCAGGTAAGGACGGCAGATTTCCTTCCCTAAAGGACATTAGTGAACCAGATGGGTTTTATACGACAATCCGATAGTTTCATGGTCACCATTACTGATTCTAGCTTTTTATTCCAGATTTATTTAATTAACTGAATTTAAATTCCCCAGCTGTCGTGGTGGGATTTGAATTCACGTCTCCGGTATTAGTCCAGGCCTCTGGATTACTCATCCAGTAACATAACCACTATGCTACCGTTCCCGTGTTCATTGCCCAGGTCCCTCTGAATACCAACATTTCCCAGTCTCTCACCATTTAAAAATTATTCTTTTCTATTTTCCCCACCAAAATGGATATCTTCACACTTCTCCACATTATATTCCATCTGCCATGTTCTTCCCACTCACTTAGCCTGTCTATATCCCTTTGCAGCCTCTTTGCATCCTCCTCACAGCTTACTTTCCCACCAAACTTTGTATCGTCTCAAAGGAAACGCAGTGGATGTGGTATATTTTGACTTCTAAAAAGAATTCAATAAGTACCATGTTCGGGACCTGTTGTGAAGATTAAAGTGCTTGACAGCACGGATAGGTGGTTGACTGAACGATAGGAAGCAGAGACTGAGTGGGGGGCGGGAATTTTAATTTCAAAGAGCGAGTGGATTTGGGAGCAGGTGGATGGTTAAAAGCGTTGAAATTGAAAACACGTCGGGAAGCCCGCTCAAACCCGTCGACTTCCACATTTAACTACAGTGCGTTCAGCTGCGAGTGAGAAACCCCCTCCGGAGAGGCAGGTTGCCAATTTCAATATGTTCAGAGGTAACTAATGCTTTTTTAAGAGGGGTTTTCAATTTTAACTGTGGAAGCACAGGTTTCCTGAGCTTCCTGGGCCTCGCCAATGAAAACAAGGTGAGAGCACAGCGACAATTGAGGGTGTTGAACAAATGACAGGCAAAAAGTCCCATAAGTACTAAGGCCTCACACCTGCTTCCTTGCCTAAGTGAAAGGCTTTTGCTCACAGCATTTGTTCTGAGAGTTTGCTTTCAGTACTTTGCAGGTGATTTCTACAACTTTGGAAGTGATTTTTACTATTTTGAAGGTGGCTTTCACTACATCAGAGATCACTTTCATACTTTGGAAGTCTGTGCGTTTGATCTCCACTTTCCATCTGTCATACATCAGATCAGCATGGTGCTGCTTATGCTGTTTTACTTTGGAGTTTAGATGAGGACCAAGATGAACAGCAGCAGCAACGTCAGCAGCAGCAAGAGCACCAGCAGCAGGGGAACCAGCAGCAAGAGCACCAGCAGCAGGAGGAGCAGCTGCCTTCTCCTCACAGACCTGCCGCTCCACAGGAGAGAGGGGATGAGTACAGGGGTGCACCTCGCAGGAGGCGATACCCACAACACAGGGTATACAGGCAGAGGATCAGCTTCCTGGACATGTCTGAGCACCTCGGGAGGCTCAGGGTATCGTGTCAGGTTGTGGTAGACATTTGCAGCCTTGTGGAAGAAAACTTGCTGCCAAGTGGACCTGGTGGCCACGCTTTACCAGTGGATGTCAAAGTGACCACCGCCCTCAACTTCTTCGCCTCAGGCTCCTTTTTCTGCTACTCCTAAGTGGTGCAACCCCTGTGGCTTCAGCAGAGGTAGAGGCAGGCTGCTCAGATCCCTGCTCTGACTGCTCAGTTGCTCTTGGCTGATGACCTCTGTGAGGGCCCGGCCAAAGACTGCTCCACATGCACCTGTGCAGGGGCAGACTCAGCCATCGGGAGACGAGGCAGCATGTTGGGTACTGACTGAGTGGGGAGGGGGGAACGGGTGAGAAGTGGAAGTGCTTTGAGTGGAGTTCCCACTTGCATGTCCTCTTTCACCATCATCTGTCTCATGGGCCAACCGCCCTTCACTGCTACCACTGTGCTGGAGAGCACTTTGGTGCAGATCAGTGAGGCACTGTAAGGCCAAGGCTAAGGTATCTGTCATCCTATTTAAGGCACCAGACATGTTGGCATCCAGAGTCTGCAAGCCCTTGTTCAAGGTCTGCATGGATTACTTTGATTGCCGTGTTTGATGTTCCATGGAGTTGGCCAATCTATCCATTCAGGAAGACATCATCACAGTGCCGTGTGACATCAATCCACTCATGCTTGAGGTGAACTTCTCCATTCTCTCTGCAGTCGTGGTCAGTGTGCTTGGAAGGCCTCTCAGTACATCGTACATTCTCTGCTGCTGCTCAATGATTCTCCTTTTCATCGACGGCCCCGGGGTACAGCATCTGTGTCCAGCTGAGTAGAGCTTGGAGAGGGCTGTGCCCTCCGACACGGACTCTCTAAAGTGTGAGTCACCAGGTGAAAACCCAACTATCTGTCTCACTGGTCCCACCAAAGTGCCAGTATCTGAGCTGGTGCATGGTAAGCATGAATCCTGTGATGGTGAACCCTCAGAATGAATCAGCTCCTCTGAGGATTTGTCATCCGTGAGGTCCATGGATGCCTGCTGCATGTGTGAAGGCCCTGGTGGAGAGAAAAGATATGAATTAGTACTGGCAAGGCAAGTATGTTATAACTTATCATTATGGAGGTGATCATATTTCAGTCGGTGTTGAAATCAACATGACTGAGTGTTGTATGACATGTGGGTCAATGATAGTTAATTGTGTCACCAGGTAGCTGGAAAGTTTCATCTCCCCAGCTCTAATGGCCAGTGATGCCAAATCACCACTGATCTCCAGTGCTTCCTCCTCTGCAGTTCTTAACTGGGAAATCTGTGGAGGACCATCTCTGGTTCTCTCCCTCTCCCTGGTGTTCTGTGCTCTCCCCTCCTGTGAGGAGGAAAAGAACATACCTATGAGTGACTGTAATGGTATGTGTTCACCAAATCAATGGAGTGCATCAGGGAGAGGCATGAAATTGCATGAGGGTGAGGGTAAGTGGCAGTGGTGAATGGATAGATGGGGATGTGAGGAAGTGCTTGAAAAGAGAAGATGGGTGAGCTTGCAAGCTAAGTGGGTGTGAGGAGTGATGCGATGCAGTATGCTTAACAAGGCAGTGTGAAGTGCTGGGGTGCTGCGCACTGCAGGATGTAGGTGAATGTGCAACTGTACTCACCTTTCCTGAGGAGGTCATTAAAGCGCTGTCTGCACTGAATCCAGGAGCAGGCACAATGCTCCTGCTCTGACCTCCTGGGCCACCTCCAATCATGCCTTCTTTGTGGCAGCAGCAGGTTTCTTCCTCCCATTGCTGGGGAAGTGTACCGTTCTCCAGTTCCTCACAGCCCCCAGCAGTACATCAAGGGAGGTGTCATTGAAGTGGGGTTCAATCTTTGAGCATCTGGAATCCATTGTCACACCTTGTCTTCTCTTGTTTCCAACTCCAACTCCGCCAAATTCCATCTTTGGATTGGCCCTTTAAATACTGGAGTTAAGATCGCATCATGTGGGTTCTTATCACACCCGCTGCCATGCAATCAACGCCAAACCCGGAAGTAAAATGATAATGACCTGGCCACATTAAAGTGGCACTAACAGATGCGCTGAACTTACTTCTGGGTTTCCCATGCGATATCGGACTCCCTCACTTCCAATACACCTCCGAGTTAATATCGGGGCCTTTCTCTCTCTCTCTCAGTCTCTCTCTCTCTCTCTCTCTCTCTCTGTGCCTTCCCCTATGTTTAATTTTGTTTTTATTTGCTTCAGTGCCATCACAATGGGAGGGATGAGACAGATTTGATAATGACAATCAACCAGTTAAGGTAGTTGGATAAAATTACTGGAACTTCCCTGTAAAAAAGGGTATTTGGTAGAAAATAAAGCTTCTTGGCCAAGTACAGCTACTTTGTATATTTTGAAAATTGCAATGTTTTAAATACAAGATCAGCATTAATCTATCCTGACGAGATCTCCTGGGTGTGTTAAACGTGTGACTGTAGTAGTTGGTGGAGGTTGTGCAATAGGCTATGCAATAGATAAATCTAGTAAGGGAGGAATGGATGAATGAGCATATGCAGTTGAGGACTAGGTATGGGAATAGCATAAGGGAGTTTGATAAGGTTAGGAACATAGGAACAGGAGTAGGCCATTCAGCCCCTCGGGACTGTTCCGCCATTTAATTAGATCATGGCTAATCTATACCTCAACTCCATTTGCTTGCCTTTGATCATATCCCTTGATACCCTTACCGAAAAAAATCTGTCGCTATCAATTTCAATTGATCAAGCATCCACAGTCTTTTGAGGGAGAGAATTCCACATTCACACTATTCTTTGTGTGAAAAAGTGCTTCCTGATTTCACTCCTGTATTTCCTTTTTAAGGTTGTGTCCCTGTGATCTGGATTCCCTTACCAGAGGAAATAGCTTTTCTGTATCTACTCCATCAAATCTTTTTACTATTTTAAACACCTCAATTAAATTACCCTTCAACCTTCTAAACTCAAGGGAATAAAACCAAAGTTTATGCAACCTGTTCTCATAATTTAACCCTTTAAGCCCCGGTATAATTTTGGTAAATCTAAGGTCAATATAGCCTTCCTGACATGCAGTCCCCAGAACTGAATACAATACTTCAGATGGGCTCTGACCAAGGCTCTGTAGAAGTGAAACATAACTTCCTCCGCCTTGTATTTCAGCCTCTTGAGATAAAAGCCAACATTTCATTAGACTTTTTGATTACTTATTGTACCTGTGCACTAGCTTTTAGTGATTTGTGTATCTGGATGCCTGAATCAATTTGCTCCTCCACAGTTTCTAGTCTCTCGCCATTTAGAAAATATTGGCCCGGAATTTGCGGTCGGAGGTGTACCTCCAGAGTACGCCTCCGACCCGCGAAAGATGCACAAACGTACCTCCTGGTTACAAAGCTACAGAGAGTTCAGGTCTTGGGCCTCCAGGCTTACGCTTGCGTGAAGGCTCAGGGATCCCAGGGACGTAGGTGGCTCGGAAGCATCCCTGGGAATCACGTGGGCCAGGACCTCCAATGAGAAAAGAGGATTCCATTTACAAACTGAATCCCCATAAACCCGAATGGAATCGTGAAATAATTAAACAATTTAGACAACTGCAATAAAAATAAATGTTCTGGTTTTCAAATTTAATTAATAGTCCCTTCAATACAGAAAATACAATAAAAATGTAATTTTTTGAAAAATAATTTTAAACATTTTAATCCAGTTCCAGGCCAAAATTTGCATAAACTAATTTTAAGGGCTGGATTTTGCCAGCCCCGAGCTAATCCTGTCGGGTTCACAAGTGGTTGGCTTACTAACAGCTGCAGCTCCCCCATAGAAACGGCGTTTTCCACAATGATCATTTGCAGGTGGCAGAACTTTCTTTCTCAGGTATTGGAGAACCTTTTGCAGGTCTACTGATTTTGGAAGTGTTGAAGCTGAGATCCATCTCCACTGTGACCTCCTGGGAAAACCCTCTCCCCACCTTGACTGAGCGCTTCCTCAACTGAGGTATATACCTGCAGCATGGGAACCATTTATTTCCTTTCTTCCTGGACCTCAGATTCGGACAAAGACCAGCCGCGGCAGCAGCAGAACCCGGAATAACAGCAGCACCAACAGCAGCAGCAACAACAGGAGCACCAACCTGCTGCTCACCCACCTGAAGCAGCACAGGCCAGAAGGCGCCAGCGCAGGGAAGGACGTCGCCACAGGAGATACCCCCAAAACAGGGTCTACAGACAGAGGATGAGCTTCCTCAACATGAGTGAGCAGCAGTGCCAAAGGAGGCTGAGACTTTCACGAGAGGTAGTGGGTGACATCTGCGCAATGCTGCAGCAAGACCTGGAGCCTAGAGAAACGGGTGGACACCCCTTATCAGTGGCCGTAAAAGTCACCACTGCACTCAACTTTTTTGCTTCAGGCTCATTCCAGGGATCAACAGCAGACATCAGCGGCATCTCCCAGGCGGCCGCACACACTTGCATCACGCAGGTAACCAATGCCCTTTTTGCCATCGCGCACAATTACATCAACTTCTCCAAGGATCAAGCAAGTAGAACCGCGCGTGTGGTTGGATTTGCTAATATGGCAGGCTTTCCAAGGGTGCAGGGCGTCGTAGACTGCACACATGTAGCCCTTAAGGCACCCCATCACAATCCAGGTATTTTTGTCAACCGCAAGGGCTTCCACTCCCTCAACGTGCAGCTGGCGTGTAACCACAAGAAGGAAATTTTGCATGTTTGCACCAAGTACTCTGGCAGTTGCCGTGACTCCTTCATCCTGCGGCAGTCTAGTGCGCCTCTGCTCTTCAGTCCACCAGACCAACTTTGCGGATGGCTACTTGGAGACAAGGGCTATCCCCTGAAGACGTGGCTAATGATGCCGTTCAGGAGGCCATCCAACGAAGCTGAGGAGTGCTACAACTCCAGCCACATTTCCACCAGATCCATTATCGAGCAAACCATCGGCTTGCTGAAGATGCGATTCAGATGCCTTGATAGATCAGGTGGAGCCCTGTAGTACTCAGCAGCCAGGGTCTCCAGAATCGTCGTGGTCTGCTGTGCACTTCACAACATGGCACAGCATCGTGGCTTGCAGCTGCCTGAGGTACAAGTGGCTCAGCGCATAGCCTCCTCAGATGAGGATGAGGATGAGGAGGAGGAGGAGGAGGATGAGGTGGAAGAGAGTGAGAACGAAGAGCTTGCGGAGGCGCTTCAACCAGCGGCAGCAGCACGCGATAACATTACTGCCCGGGATGCAAGGGATGCACTCATCTTGGCCAGATTTGCTCAGGCTGCCCAATCAAACACATTTGGCTTGTACCTTCTTACCACACCATCGACAATGGACAAGAACCTACGGCTTCCTATCAATCTGACCACCATACTGACAATTCCAAGTCTCCCTGAGCTCTCAATGTGGAAGTCCCATTTGCGAAATGACACAGGCCACAACTTCAACAGTTTGCCATCAAGTCATTTTATAACATTCAGTCAGAGATGGCATTTCACAATTAAACACAACAGAACACCCAAGTGACTACCCTTGTGACTACTTGTGCTTTATCTTCCTCTTACGCGTGCTCCTATGGCTATCTTCCCTGTGGCTTCAGCAGATGTGGAGGCCCCTTGCTCACTTTCATGCTGCTCCTGCCTCGACACCTTTGGCAGGCGTCCTCTGGGGTTGCGAGCCTGTGAGGGCTCGCCAACAGTCTGCTGCTCTTGCGGCTGTGCAGGGGCTGAGACGCCCATCTCAGTTGGGTGAGGACTCTGGTGGGGCTATGACTGAGGGCTGTGCAGTGGCATGGTCGTGTGAGCGCTTGGAGAGGAGCCCCCACTTCCTTGTTGCCTGCCACCAACATCCTTCTCATAGGTCAGCCCAATTTCAGAGCTAGCAAGTGGCTTGACAGCACCTTGCTACACTTCAGGGGAGCCATGAGGACCCATTTCTCCACTGGCAGTCCTACTCCAGAGGACTTCCATGAAGCTCTGGTTTCTCTGCTCAATAGCTGACCATCGCTCCTCCAGAGATGTCAGTCTATTCTGAACAATGACCATGTTTTCAAAACCCTGGCGACTTAGCTCCTCCATGGCCGTAGCCATCCTCTCCTCTACCATAGCCATCCTTAGCACGGAGGTAGCCATCCTTTCCACGGAGGTTGCCATCCTTTCTGTGGTGATGCGTTCATGCGCCAATGCCTCCACAAAGGCTCTGCTCATGTTAGCGATGGACTCCTCCATCCTCTCCACACTTGCAGTGACCCTTCAGATAAAACCTGCCAGAGACTCCTGCACCTGTTCCTGGAGTTCCAGCACCGCTCTCCTTCTGGATGGACCCGGAGGCACAGGGTTGACATGCAGCTGAGCTGAGCTAGGAGTGCCCTGCGCCCTCCAACGAGAACTCTCCACTGCTGTCCCTGTCTCCACCATCTGCTGATGCTCACTTGTGAGTTGTGATACACCAGGTGACAACACTACTCTATGTCCCGAAGGTCCCACCGAGGTGTGAGTGTCTGCGCTGGTGCTGGGTGCGCTTAATTCTGGTGACGCTGCGCCCTCAGAGGTTGCAGCTTCCTCTGAGGAGTCTTGTGGCTCAGGCTGTTCCTCCTGGACAGTGGGGAGGGCGGCTGTCGATGGTCCTGTGGAGGAGTAAAGGAAAGAGCTAGACATGTGAGATAACCGTTGCATGCACATGGAATTGTGCAGATGATCATAAGTCAATCTGTTCGAGCATCAGAATCAATATCAGTCACTCATGCAATGTAAATGAGAGAGATGCAAAACTATTCTGTCACCAGCTTGCTCTGATGCGCCTGTCTGTCCGTCCCCCACTTGCACATCCTCCTCAGCTCCCACGATCTCAAGGGCCGCCTCCTCTGCGCTGGTGAGCTGGACTATTGAGGGTGTCCCTCCTCCTGTCTTTCGCCCTTTCCCTCTTATTGTGGGCTCTCTTTTCCTGCAATGAGGGACACAAGTGGAGTTTGAGTGATAATGATGGAGTGAGTGTAGAGAATCCATAGCATAGCTGCTTAGAAGGACACAAAGATGGAGTGAGGTCCCAAGACCAAGGGCCCTCCCTGTGTTGTAAGTTGTTGTCAAAGCATAACAGTGATAGGGAGTGTGAGGCAGCATAGTCGAATAGTTAAGTGAATGTGTACATAGAGAGAGAGAGAATGGTTAAGGGTACAAGGGATGTAAGGGTAAAGTGGGATGTGGAGGAGGAGGTTGACAATACAGAGTGCTGGTGACGAGAGGCAATGGGGAGCAGATTGAGGGTCATGGTGATGTCATACTCACTTTTCCTGTGCGGAGAAGGTCATTAAACCTCTTCCTGCACTGCAGCCAGGTTCTGCTGCACATTGAGATGGTACTGACCTCCTGTGCCACTTGCAGCCACACAGCTTTGGTCTGCTGGGGAGGTTTTTTCCTCCCAGAGGAAGGAAACAGCACCTCTTTCTGAGCTCTGGCTCCCTCCACCAGAGCATGGAGGGAGTCCTCATCAAAGCGGGGTGCGGCCTTGGACCTTGAAGTTGACATATCAGCAGCACAAATCCCTCAGAAGTATCCCAAATAAAAGTTTTAAGGCAGAAAATGAACCAAGGCTGCTTGCAGGCCTTAAATGCAGCTGCATAAATGACATCATCAGAGGCGAGTTTCAGGACCAAAATACTCATTGGGCCAGGCATTCCCACACGCTGGGAATCAAGTGCCCAATTAGGGCAAAATAGTTAAATTACCCTGCCTCACATCGGAGGCGGGAGCGGGAACCGCCGACCACCTGACCTGCCCCCAATGACAAAATCCAGCCCGAAGTGTTTGTGCACCATTTTTAATTTTTTTATTTTAATTTAAGATTTATATTAACCCTTACGCTAGTGAAAGCAGGCCCTACGCCTACTTTTACCATGCGTAAGCGTTTCATGGGCATTTGCTGGAAAGTAGTTGGGCAAATAGCCCAAATCTGCGCCAGCGAAAGTGATTTTCGAGTCAGTTCGGTAGATCTGTCAAGGCATACCTTGACAGATCGCAAGTTCTGGGTTTTTGTACATGCGCAGCGCATGCGGAAACCTGGAATTTGCGGGGCCTTTCAGAAGGCTTATGACGGTGTACACTGAGCGTACGCTGTCATCGGGACCGCAGATTCTGTGCCATTATGATATATATTTCTTGGATCCAAAGTGAATTACAGGAAACTCCCTTTTAACCGGCACCCAAATAACCGGAAATCTCTCTTAACCGGCAAAATTCTTGAGTAGGTAACTGGGGTTTTCCTTCATCTCTCCTTTAAAAATAACTTTAAAAAAAACCCCGAGGCGTTTGCCTTGTATCGGAGCGTGTAGATTGGGAGGGGAATGTGCAGCCCGGGTAGGCAGCGGACACGACAGATGGTCAGCTGGCGGTCCCCGGGGAGACGGAGCTCCGAATGCAGGCGCATGTCAGTGTGTACGGGGCTCTCGTACGTTGGGAGATATAACTCTCCGTTATCCGGACTTTTTGATTAACCGGCACCACGCCGGTCCCGTCGGTGCCGGTTAATAAAGAGTTTCCTGTACTTCACATTTCCCCACATTGAGCTCCATCTGTCACAGTTTTGCCCACTCACTTAATCTATCTATGTCCCTTTGTAACTTCCTGCTCCCATTTACACAATTTACTGTTCCTCCTAAATTAGAGAAAGATTAACTGAGGAAACAAGGAAACTATGTAGAGATAATGGAGCATTATGAGGTTCTTTAGAGACCCACATAATAGCGAAGAGATCAGAAGATTAGGGAAAAGTATTAGGTATGTTAAGATAAGTATAAAACACTTTAGAAGGGGTCTGTAGAGTTCCTGAAAGAGGAGTTGAGTTAGCAGCACTGGGCCATAAGTTGACATCACAGAATAGTGGTCAAACTTAAAACAGGTTTGTAACAAGTAATTATAGGTTCGATGCCACAGCTAATGGTTTTCCTGGTACTATTAGAAAGAACTAACAGTCTGATGCTCATGCAAGGAGAGAAAATGATTGTGATTCCTAGTGGCTGGATGTAGAGTAGCATTGACGGAGCTCTAGGATCAGCTGGTAGATTTTCTTAATGGAGGGATTGTTTCCACTAGCAGAATTGGAGCATGTAGAGACCAGGAATTTGGATACTAAATTTCCATTGCCTTTCTGGTGCTAAAATATATTCAGGACAGCCAAATGGCTGGCAGCAGTGGAACCCGGTTACACTGGCTGGACTGCACAGTTTCCCAAAGGAGTGAAAGTGTATAGTTGTGCTGGTGATTTCAGAAAAAAGATGTGAGACTGATGGGATGATGCCAGCTGGCAATATTCCTGCCAATTGCACTCCTGGTTCCTCCAGCATTATTGCACATTATTTGGCAACCGCCAGAAATGGGAAGCACAAATTTGGAAAAGTCAGTTTGCTTGGCTTCTTGGAAAAAGAACCATTTCTTACGTCAATTATGCATTTTCTGCTAGACCTGCTAGTGTGTAGGGAATTATAGGAAGCTTGTGATGATTTTTGTTATGGAAAGTAAGAATTATTTGGCTACATAGATTTCAGAGATCATTTCTGTGAATGTTTACAACTTAATGAACTTGAATGATGACATCTGACTTCTGTATCATGGAGGCAAGGTAGAGAAGCCTTTGGGGATGCAGGCCTTTGTGAGGCAGTTGTGGCAATATGGGGCAGGACAGTTTAATTGGGTTTCTAAATTTTATTTACTGAAAGCACTCAGCCATAAATTGCTCCTTCCTTTCTCTAGCTGCAGGCTGACGATTGTCTTGCCCCACCTTTTCTCCTTCATGCACATCTTCCTTCAGATGTGAGGGTTGGAGGGCCATCTCCAATTCCTTTAACATAATCATCCCTGTGAGCTTCAAGAAGTAGCAAACCTTTCTGCATAGCAATATTATGTGGGACACATCAAGCTACAGGATTCTAGAAACTCTTACTGGACTCCACCAGCTTTGTCCAGTCACCTCTAATGAGACTTCAGAATGCCAATGGTTTGCTCTATCACACTTTGTGTATTCCCATGAGCCTTATTATATTTATTCTCCTTCTCTGCATTCAGATGCCATACTGGAGTCATAATATATGACTGCAGGGGATATCCCTGGTCACCAATCAACCAATCCCATTACATGGTTCTGAGTCATCCGGGATGGTATGGTGGATTCACACGTGATGAAAGCATCATGACAGTTTCCAGGGTAGTCGGCATTAACTTGCAGGATAAGGTGATGGGCATTGCACAGCTGCTGCATGTTGATCAAATGAAAATCTTTACTGTTCATGAAATTGAAGGGATTGCCATCAATTCTATGCCACATGAGCTCAAATAAATGCACCCTGCAGCTGTGGGAACCTGCTAGTCTGTAGAATTAAACTGCGCTCTCCTTTTCACAGGTCCCATGGAGAACTATGAGGCCTACCTAAAGAAAGCATCAATGACCTTCTTTATACAATGATGAGCTGCTCCCTAGAAAGATCAAATGACAAAAAAAAATCAAGTCAGTGTCAGTTAAACTGCTACAGCCAATGTCATTCTCCTCATTGAAGTGGGCTATAGGTCTTCAACCAACATCTGGCATGACTACATAATAGTCTCTGGCGGAAGCACAGGCAGGCAAAACATTGTAAGTAAGACCTTTGAGGTTTGTAGATTCTATGGATTGTGTATCTACGTGTTGGAAATCGTAATCTCCAATCTCACCTCTTCCATATCCTCCTCTGCATCGCACAGGAATTGAGTGATTCCCATTGGAAATCCATTTCTCCAGTCCAAAATATAACTTTGCCCAGTACACACCATAAACTGCAGGAAAAGTCTTAAGGGAAGGCCCAGAGTAGCAAACAGAAAAAATCAATGAACTGGAAAAGTTTTACATACCTCACATATCTCAACCAAGATGGCCTCCTGAATGCCTTAGGGATGCCGCTGTGCTACTAATATCACTAATTACATAGTGACGGTGTTCTCAGAGTTGGATCAGTACCTGGAAAGGAAATTGAAGGAGAGGTGTGGTATTTGCCAGACACTGGGATCAGTCAAATGAACCAAAGTGGCCTTTTCTGGTCCTGCATATTCTTATGTTCCTAGCATTGCAAGTTATTTTCATACCATTTTGTCTGAATGTTACTAGCATTATAAGCTATCTTACTTGTAATCCAGACAGTAGGTTTTTGTATAGGTCCACATCTAATTATTTGGCATGAATTGATGCATGGTCTGCTTTTTGTTTAAACTATTAAAGGACTTGTCACATTTCTGCCAAACCAAGTTCATCTAGCAAGACAAGGGTTAATAACCAGTTGATCTCTACCAATATTCACGCCACCTGTCTGAGCCAGTCTCTGACATCATATATCTTGAACTACATGACATCACTGTTGCTATGATATGTCTGCTTATATTTCTAAAGTAGATTCTAGTGGCGCCAAATGAGCTGGTGTCATTTGGTGAGCTGAACAATATCCCCCTGTGCTTCACAGTGAAGTCTTTATAAATGATTCATTCAAAATGTCATGGAGCTTAACTGTCCTCTTTCCTATCTTTCTCTTCCAGTTGTCCTCACCCTTACAGATATATATTGTTTTGTATTTGAACATCATTCCCCTCTGCTATTCGATGGTCTCTCGGATTTCTCAGAAGTCACTTTGTACTGCAGAATTAGAAAACAGTTAACCAGAAATGTGGGCATTAGACTTGGTGAAGCCAAAAGTTTATTCTGCACCTGCAAAACAAAATGAAGTCAATCAGAGCAAATATGTTCTCAAAAAGGGATAAGGGTGGGACTCCCAAATCTCAAGCCCCTTGGATGTCAAGGGGCATACAGGGTAGGATAAGGCAAAAAAGGGAAGCTTATGTCAGATACCAAGGGGGTGATTTTATCAATGGGGACGTGATGGAGGCGGGACTGCTGCTTGTCAGGTTTTAGTCCCGCCTCCATCGACGTCCGGCCAACCCACGCTATTTTCCCTTGATTGACCTTGTTAAGCCCGCGCAGCGGGCTTAGCAGGCCAATTAAGGGAAAGCCGGTGACAGAGAGCGTCAGATGAATTGTCATCGTTTGACAGCTCTGTGAAGCTGTCAAACACTGATAATCTGTCTTCCAAGTTGAGTCCTTTACTCAAGACTCACTTAGAAAGCTTTCCTGAGCAGAAAACAGAAGGCTGCTGCATTTAAGAATGCAGCGGCCATTCTGCTTTCTCTGCCGATGAGATGAGGCAGCTCCACAGCCTAAAGGGATGTAGCCTGGAGGAAGAAGCAAAGGTAAGTAATCTTATTAAAGCACTTTAGAGTCACCTCACAAACTTACCTCTCCACACTTGCACTCATCACTCACCTGCACAGTGCACTTTTTGGCCCCTCCAAGCCCCGCAGACCCACGGCTCGCCTCGCTGACCCTGGCGAGGTTCGGAGCCATCGGGAAGCCCACACTTTAGGGCTCAAAATAGGGATTAGCCAAAAAACTGCCTGTTAACTACCTGTTAACAGACAGTTACTTGGCACTAATCCCCTTCCCGCCTCGAGGAGACGGGACCCGGTGCAGGTCGGGTACCCGCCTCCTGGGAAAATGGCACGGAGGTGGGGGTTGGGGGTGGGATGGGTACCCGCTCCCAGATTCTGCCATTTTCCCGGCAGTCCCGCCTCCATACCCGCCTCCCCAGGGCTGGGGAAATCGCCCCCCAAGAGTTAAATACTGCAGAAAGCCGAGAGCAATACAGAAAGTGCAGGGGTGAAATTAGAAAGGAAATTAGGAAAGCAAAGAGAGGGCATGAAAAAATATTGGCAAGTAAAATCAAGGAAAACCCAAAGATGTTTTATAGTACATAAAGAGCAAGAGGATAACTAAAGAAAGAGTAGGGCCTATTAGAGACCAAAAAGGAAGCTTGTGTGTGGAGGCAGAAGACGTGGGTATGGTTGTTAATGAATACTTTGCGTTTGTCTTCACAAAATGACCCTGGCGAGGTTCGGAGCCGTCGGGAAGCCCACACTTTAGGGATGGCATTAAACAGGAAATTAGAGATGCGTGCAATAAGGGCACAGCAGTTATCATGGGTGACTTTAATCTACATATAGATTGGGCTAACCAAATTAGTAACAATACTGTGGAGGAGGAATTCCTAGAGTGTATACGGGATGGTTTCCTGGACCAATATGTCGAGGAACCAACTAGAGATCAGGCCATCTTAGACTGGGTATTATGTAATGAGAAAGGATTAATTAGCAATCTTGTTGTGCGAGGCCCCTTGGGGAGGAGCGATCATAATATCATAGAATTCTTCATTAAGATGGAGAGTGAAGTAGTTGACTCACAGACTAGGGTGCTGAATTTAAATAAAGGAAACGACGATGGTATGAGGCACGAGTTGGCTAGGATGGATTGGGGAATGTTACTTAAAGGGTTGACAGTGGATAGGCAATGGCAAACATTTAAAGATCGCATGGGTGAATTACAGAATTTGTTCATCCCTGTTTGGCATAAAAATTAAAAAATGGTGACTCAACCTTGGCTAACAAGGGAAATTAGGGATAGCATAAGATCCAAGGAGAGGACATATAATTTGTCCAGAAAAAGCAGCAAACCTGAAGATTGGGAACAGTTTAGGATTCAGCAAAGGAGGTCAAACGGATTAATTAAGAGGGGAAAAATAGATTATGAGAGTAAGCTTTCAGGGAACATAAAAACTGACCGTAAAAGCTTCTATAGATATGAGAAGAGAAAAAGATTGGTGAAGTCAAGCGTAGGTCCCTTGCAGTCAGAATCAGGGGAATTTATAATGGGGAACAAAGAAATGGCAGACCAATTAACTACATACTTTGGTTCTGTCTTCACAAAGGAGGACACAAATAACCTCCCAGAGATGTCGGGGAACATAGGGTCTAATGAGAGGGAGGAATTGAATAAAATCAGTATTTGTAGGAAAATGGTGTTAGGGAAATTGATGGGATTGAAGGCTGATAAACCCCTAGGGCCTGATAATCTACATCCTAGGGTACTTAAGGAAGTGGCCCCAGAAATAATAGATGCATTGCTGGTCATCTTCCAAAATTCTATAGACTCTGGAACAGTTCCCATGGATTGGAGGATAGCTAATGTAACCCCACTATTTAAAAAAGGTGGGAGAGAGAAAACGGGGAATTATAGACCGGTAAGCCTGACATAGGTAGTGGGGAAAATGCTAGAGTCCATTATAAAAGATGTAATAGCAGAGCACTTGGAAAACAGTGACAAAGTCAACATGGATTTACAGAAGGTAAATCATGCTTGACTAATCTACTGGAATTTTTTGAGGATGTAACTGGTAGAATAGATAAGGGAGAACCAGTGGATGTGGTGTATTTGGACTTTCAGAAGGCTTTCGATAAGGTCTCGCATAAGAGATTAGCGTGCAAAGTTAAAGCACACGGGATTGGGGGTAAGGTACTGTCTTGGATAGAGAACTGGTTGGCAGACAGGAAGCAAAGAGTTGGAATAAACGGGTCTTTTTCCGAGTGGCAGGCAGTGACTAGTGGGGTATCGCAGGGATCGGTGCTAGGACCCCAGCTATTCACAATATATATAAATGATCTAGACGAGGCAACTAGATGTAATATCTCCAAGTTTGCAGACGACACAAAGCTGGGTGGGCGTGTGTGCTTTGAGGAGGATGCAGAGAAACTCCAGTATGATTTGGACAGGTTGGGTGATTGGGCAGATGCATGGCAAATGCAGTATAATGTGGATAAATGCGAGGTCATCCACTTCGGTGGCAAAAACAGGAAGACAGATTATTATCTGAACGGCAATAGATTGGGAAAAGGGGAAGTGCAACGAGACCTGGGTGTCCTTGTGCACCAGTCGCTGAAGGTAAGCATGCAGGTGCAGCAGATGGTTAAGAAGGCAAATGGTATGTTGGCCTTCATAGCGAGAGGATTCGAGTACAGGAGCAAGGATGTCTTACTACAGTTGTACAGGGCCTTGGTGAGACCACACCTTGAATATTGTGTGCCATTTTGGTCGCCTTATCTGAGGAAGGATGTTCTTGCCATGGAGAGAGTGCAGCGAAGATTCACCAGACTGATACCTGGGATGGCAGGAATGACGTATGAGGAGAGATTGGGTCGATTAGGCTTATATTCACTAGAGTTTAGAAGAATGAGAGGGGATCTCATTGAAACTTATAAAATTCTAACAGGACTAGACAGACTAGATGCAGGAAGGATGTTCCCGATGGCAGGGGAGTCCAGAACCAGGGGTCACAGTCTAAGGATAAGGGGTAAGCCATTTAGGACTGAGATGAGGAGGAATTTCTTCACCCAGAGAGTGGTGAACCTGTGGAATTCTCTACCACAGAAGGCAGTTGAGGCCAATTCATTAAATATATTCAAGAAAGAGTTAGATATATTTCTTTAGGCTAAAGGGATCAAGGGATATGGGGAGAAAGCAGGGACAGGGTACTGAATTTGGATGATCAGCCAAGATCTCATTAAATGGCAGAACAGGCTCGAGGGGCTGAATGGCCTACTCCTGCTCCTATCTTCTATGTTTCTATGTTACAAGAGGGGGACGATGCATTGTAGTTTCAGGAAGAGGAAAGTGACATCTTAGATGGGATAAACATAGTGAGAGAGGAAGTATTAAGGGGTTTACTGTGGCGGATCGCCACCTAAAACGGGCATAATCCACTCTTCCGTCTGTGGACAAATTTCCAGCACCTTCGCTTTAAGACACCTTACCTTTAAGGCAGGAGGGGGCGGGGCCTCAGGTTTTACCCAGAGAATTCTGGGAGCTTTTCAGTCTGCCATTTTGTGCCATGCTGTGATTAAAAAGTCTCTTGTTTAACACAAATGGATTCAGCCTTAATTCGTGTTTCGCGGCAGCCTCAACATTGGTGACCCCCGATGCTCAGAATGTATTCCGAGCACTGCAATGGCGGACACGAACGCAGTTTCCGTGAAACTGCTGGAGTTTTGGGAAAACCAGCCCGAAGCCTGGTTTCTCCAAGCTGAATCTCGCTTCCGGCTGCGAAATATCACCACAGATGGGACGAAGTACGACTATCTCGTCACATCACTCAGTAGCGCCGCAGTTTCGAAGGTTTGGACAGCGCTGCAGAACCCACCAGAGGAAGGCAAGTACGCACATCTCAGGACAGCGCTCCTTAAAAAATTTACGGCCTCGGCATATCAGCGAAACTGCCACCTCCTCGACCTTCCAGGCCTCGGTGATGCCTCACCGTCAGACCTCCTCTCCCACATGCTCTCCCTCACCGACGAGAGCCCACCCGGATCCCTCTTCCGCATGCTGTTCATCCGCCAGCTCCCTCTCAGCATCCGCCGAGCGATCGTGGCGTTCGGCCTCATGAACCTGGAAGCCCTGTCCGATGAGGCAGACAAGCTGCTGTCCGCTCACTCCAGCCGCGACGTCACTCCGGACCTGGCAGCCAATGCCTGGGCGCGCCCCTCACCGGCCAGCACGTGGCCACAAGGGCCTGTCACCAGGCCCACGGGGCCTTCACGCCCCATTAACCCGGGCCACTGTTACTACCACGCACGGTTCGGCGCCAGGGCACAACGGTGCACACCTCCCTGCTCTTTCAAGTCCGCCCCCGTTCCAGCCCCCGCGATGGCCGTGGGCCACGCGGGCTCCCTGCTGTTCGTCACGGATGACAAAACCGGCCGCCGGTTCCTGTGCGACACTGGGGCTCAGCACAGCATCATCCCGGCCTCCTCCCTCGACATCCAAAAGGGCGAACAAGGACCGGCGCTGGCTGCTGCTAACGGCTCAGAAATCCGGACGTATGGCACCCGGACAGTCACCCTCGACCTCGCTGGTCACCGCTACCGATGGGAGTTCATCACTGCCAAGGTGCTCTCCCCCCTCATCGGCGCAGATTTCCTGTGCGCCCACGGCTTACTGGTAGACATCCCTCGTCACCGCCTCGTGGGCATGAACACCATGTCTCCCATCCTGGGCGCCATGGCCCCCCGTCAACCTGCCGACATGGCATCACAGTGCCACGCCCGGGCCACGGATGACTACTCGGCACTCCTGGCCGAATTCCCGGCCCTTACCAATCCGACCTTCTCCGCGGAGGCCGCCAAATACGGGGTGGAACACTTCATCCCCACCACAGGCCCCCCAGTGTACGCCCACGCCCGCAGGCTGGACCCGACCAAACTGGAGATCGCGCGGACCGAGTTTGCCACCATGGAACAGCTCGGCATCATCTGCCGCTCCAACAGTCCCTGGGCCTCCCCACTCCACATCGCCCCCAAACCAGGCGGAGGTTGGGGCCCCTGCGGGGATTACCGCCGCCTCAATGACACCACCACCCCTGATCGGTACCCCGTGCCGCACATTCAGGACTTCTCGGCTAGACTGGCCGGCCGCTCAGTCTTTTCCAAGGTCGACCTGGTGCGCGGCTACCACCAAGTCCCCGTCCACCCCGCGGACGTCCCCAAGACAGCCGTAATCACCCCCTTCGGCCTGTTCGAGCTCCTGCGGATGCCCTTCAGCCTCAAAAATGCGGCCCAGGCATTCCAACGGCTCATGGACTCGGTCCTTCGGGACCTGAAGTTCCTGTTCGTCTACCTGGACGACATCCTGGTTGCCAGTTCCTCCAAGCAGGAACACCTCGAACACCTTCGCATCCTGTTCGGGTGCCTCAGCGACCACGGGCTCATCCTCAGCCCAGCCAAATGCCAGTTCGGCCTGGACAAGATCGACTTCCTCGGCCACCACATCACCCATGCTGGGGCCATTCCCCTGCCCACCAAGGTGCAGGCTGTCCAACAATTTCCCCGCCCCACCACCATCAAAGGCCTCCAGGAGTTCCTCGGGATGGTGAATTTCTATAACCGCTTCATCCCCAAAGCGGCGTCCCTCATGAGGCCCCTGTATGAAGCCCTCCGGGGCAGGAGCGGCAAGATGGCGTCCGCCGCCTTCGATTCCACCAAGACCGCGCTCGCCAACGCCACCCTGCTCGCACACCCATGGCCCAATGCCAGGGTAGCGCTCACCACGGACGCCTCCGACCACGCGTTCGGCGCCGTGTATGAGCAGTGGTCGACGGCGCCTGGCAACCACTTGCCTTCTTCAGCCACCAACTACGCCCCCCGGAGGTCAAGTACAGCACCTTCGACCGCGAGTTCCTCGCGCTGTTCCTGGCGGTCCGCCATTTCCGGTTTTTGCTTGAGGGCCACCCCTTCACTGCGTTTGTCGACCACAAGCCCCTGACATTCGCAATGGCAAAGACAACCGACCCCTGGTCCGCCAGGCAGCAGCGCCAGCTCGCGGCAGTGTCCGAGTTCACCACGGACATCCAACACGTCTCCGGCCGAGACAATGTGGTAGCCGACTGCCTCTCCCGCCCCGCCATCCACGCCGCACACCTAGCAGTCGACTATGCTCAACTCGCAGCAGACCAGATCACCGACCCTGATCTGCTCTCCGCACCCACCAACCTACCAGGGCTACGCCTGGCCGACGTCGCCTGTGGCCCGACCGCAGTCACGGTCAAGTGCGACATATCCCTATGTCAACCTCGGCCCGTTGTCCCAGCGTCCTGGCGCCGCCGGGTATTCGACATTCTCCACAACCTCTCCCACCCCGGCGCCCGCGCATCCATCAAATTGTTAGCCAACCGCTTCGTCTGGCGCGGCTTTCGCAAGGATGTGCGTACTTGGGCCAACTCCTGCCTAGCCTGCCAACGGGCCAAGGTACAGCAACACACGAAAGCACCCCTCGAGGAGTTTACTGTCCCCTCGCGGAGATTCGACCACATCCACGCGGACATCGTCGGGCCCCTGCTGCCGTCGCAAGGCCACACGCACTTGCTGACCATTGTTGACCGCACCACACGCTGGCCTGAGGCAATTCCACTGACCTCTACCACCACCGCCGACATCGCCAGAGCCTTCGTCAGCCCCTGGGTCACACGGTTCGGCGTCCCCTCCGACATGACGTCAGACAGAGGTCCGCAATTTACCTCTGAACTCTGGACCGCCGTCGCACGCAATCTCGGGGTGACCATTCACCGCACCACAACGTACCACCCCCAAGCCAACGGACTGTGTGAGCGGTTCCACAGATCCTTGAAGGCATCTCTTCGAGCCAGCCTCCAAGACGGCGCCTGGATCGACCGACTTCCGTGGTTCCTCCTCGGCCTGCGCACCGCAGTTAAAGAAGACCTCCACGCATCGGCAGCAGAGCTTGTGTACGGTCAGCCGCTGCGCGTACCCGGCGAGTTCCTGCCCGCCGCCACGACACCCTGGTTAGCCGACCAGCAAAGCCACGACTTCGCCTCACCGGCGCTGCAGTTCGCCCCGGTACCCATTGCCCGACACGGCGAATCCACCTCACACGTCCCACTAAGCCTGCACCAGGCACGGTTTGTTTTCGTCCGGCACGACGCCCACCGCGGACCCCTTCAACCCCCGTACGACGGGCCCTACAAGGTGCTACAGGCTGGGGACAAATTTTTCACCCTGCAAGTGGGCGACAGGACCGAAAAAGTGTCGGTTGACCGACTCAAGCCAGCACACTCGGAGCCCGGTGAGCAGGTCCCTGTAGCTCGTCCACCTCCATGCGGCCGACCTGCCCTCAAGCCGGTTCACCCGGCTGCTCCACGCCCGGCCGTTCCACGTCCACCGGCGTCCTACAAGAGCCGCTCCGGCCGGCCCATCAGACCGCTGCACCGTCTCGTCCACACCTCCTAAGCGGATTCTGGGGGGAGCTGTGTGGCGGATCGCCACCTAAAACGGGCATAATCCACTCTTCCGTCTGTGGACAAATTTCCAGCACCTTCCCTTTAAGGCACCTTACCTTTAAGGCAGGAGGGGGCGGGGCCTCAGGTTTTACCCAGAGAATTCTGGGAGCTTTTCAGTCTGCCATTTTGTGCCATGCTGTGATTAAAAAGTCTCTTGTTTAACACAAATGGATTCAGCCTTAATTCGTGTTTCGCGGCAGCCTCAACATTAGCATCTTTGAAAGTAGATAAAAATGCCAGGCACAGATGAAATGTTTCCCAGGCTGTTAAGAGAAGCAAGGGAGGAAATAGCGGAGGCTCTGACCTTCATTTTTCAATCCTCTCTGGTTACAGGTGTGGTGCTGGAGGACTAGAGGACTGCAAATGTTGTATTATTGTTTAAAAAGGGAGAAAGGGATAGACCGAGTAATTACACCAGTCAGCCTAACCTCGGTGGTGGGCAAATTGTTGGAAAAAATTCTGAGGGACAGCATTAAATGTCATTTAGAAAGTCACAGATTAATCAAGGATAGTCAGCATGGATTTGTTAAGGGAAGGTCATGTCTGACTAACTTGATTGAATTTTTTGAGGTGGTAACGAGGAGGGTTGATGAGGGTAGTGCATTTGACGTAATCTACATGGATTTTAGCAAGGCTTTTGGCAAGTTCCCACATGACAGATTGGTCAGAAAAGTAAAAGCCCATAGGATCCAAGGGAAAGTGGCAAATTGGATCCAAAATTGGCTCAGTGGCAGGAAGCAAAGGGTAATGGTCAACGGATGTTTTTTTAACTGGAAAGCTGTTTCCAGTGGCGTTCCGCAGGGATCAGTACTAGGTCCCTTGCTTCTTGTGGTATACATCAATGATTTAGACTTCAATGTAGGGGGCATGATTAAGAAGTTTGCAGATGATACAAAATTGGCCGGGTGGTTGATAGTGAGGAAGAATAGCGGAGGATATCAATGGACTAGTCAGGTGGGCTGAAAAGTGGCAAATGGAATTCAGTCCGGAGAAGTGTGAGGTAATACATTTGGGGAGGGCTAACAAGGCAAGGGAATACACAATAAATGGTAGGATACTGAGAAGCGTAGAGGAACAGAGGGATCTTGGAGTGCATGTCCACAGATCTCTGAAGGTAGCAGGACAGGTAGATAAGGTGTTTAAGAAGGCATACGGGATACTTTCCATTATTAGCCAAGACATAGAATATAAGAGCAGGGAGGTTATGTTAGAACTGTATAAAACACTAGTTAGGCCACAGCTGGAGTACTGCGTACAGTTCTGGTCACCACATTACAGGAAAGATGTGATTGCACTACAGAGGGTACAGAGGAGATTTACGAGGATATTGCCAGGACTGGAGAATTTTAGTTATGAGACTGGGGTTGTTTTCTTTGGAACAGAGGAGGCTGAGGGAAGACTTAATTGAGATGTATAAAATTATGAGGGGCCTAGATAGAGTGGATAGGAAGGACCTATTTCCCTTAGCAGAGAGGTCAATAACCAGGGTGCATAGATTTAATGTAATTGGTAGAAGGATTAGACGGGAGTTGAGGAGAAATTTTTTCACCCAGAGGGTGGTGGTGGTGGTGGTCTGGAACTCACTGCCTGAAAGGGTGGTAGAGGCAGAAACCCTCGTCACATTTAAAAAGTACTTGGATATGCACTTGAAATGCCATAACCTACAAGGCTGCGGATCAAGAGCTGGAAAGTGGGATTAGGCTGGATAGCTCTTTTTTGGCCAGCACAGACATGATGGGTCGAATAACCTCCTTCTGTACCATAGATTTCTATGATTCAATGACTTTTAAAGTTATGCTGCCTCTTTTTTATGTTCAACACAGGGTGATTTGCTTCTACATAAGATGAATCAAACCTTTCTCTGAATATAATTCCTGAAATACTATAAATAGTAGAATTGTGTATGGCATAGCAAATCAATAGGGATGCAATCCTGGCAGATAAGTCCCCATTGAAGAGCTCCACTGCTAGCCCTGCCTAAGTTTATATGCCATGATGCGGAGATGCCGGTGTTGGACTGGGGTGGACAAAAGTGAGAAGTCGCACAACACCAGGTTATAGTCCAACAGATTTATTTGAAATCACAAGCTTTCGGAGCTGCTGACTGAGGAGCAGCAGCAGCAGAGTGGTGGTCTCTGTGAGCAGGAAGAGGAGAAGGAGAAGGAGAAGGAGACCAGGCAGCAGGCCACCACCAACAATCAACTACAACTGAGGTGCCTGGAGAGAGAGGACAGGAGAGGAGAAAGATAAGAAAAGAAGGACAAGGCCATTAACAACAGAGGAGAGGCCTTTCCACACTGCCTCCTCAATTGGCCTCCATTTTAGGAGAGGGAGAGAGGGGAGAAAACATCACACCATCAACTGTTTGGAAGGAGGAAGGAAAGAACAACAGCTACAGGTGGGTGTGATTCTGGGGCACTCTCCCAGAGACTTTGTTTTGTAGGTGGGGGGAGGAAAGAAGAAAAGAAGAGGGCCGGAACATCTAAGGGGTGTGTGTGTGTGTGTGGCTTCTGTAAAAGCTAGGCCGCACACACCATATTAAACACCCCTTTCCCATTGCCTGACCTGGGACAGCTGGAGCTGCCTAGGTGAAGTTCCCCAATTAATTTAATCCAATTGGGCATCGTTAAGACCTGGTGCAGGACTGAGCCTGGGCATCTCCAGCTATCCCAGGTGAAGACATCTTCTCCCCCCACCAGAAGACCACCACCAAAGACTTTATTACATCGGAGAGTGCACCCCCCTGCCAACACCCACCCACCCACCATCCTGAGTGGCGACCCTGCCCTTGCGGCTTCCCTCCTTCCTACCCCCCTCTCTCTCTCTCTTTGTCTCTGTCTCTCTCTGCCTCTCTCTCTAAGAGGCACCTCAATTAACTTTTTATTAAATACCCATTGAGCAGAGGGGAGAAGGCCCCTCTCCCAATTCAATCAACTAAAGGGAGAGGTGTGCCTTCAATTTAAGAGCTCCCTCTGCTCGGGGGAAAACAAAAAAAAAACCGAGGCCATTAACACCTTCAGGCCTGTGACTTGGGGTGAGTGTAGCCCTTAAAGAACCCTCCATTATGGCGACCACATCTTCATCGGTGGCGGGGGCAGCGAGGACGTACGCGAGCGTGGCAGCCGCGGCCACGGCCACAGCCACGAGTCCTCCTGTTACCCCGTCACCTTTTACCCTCCTTACGAGGAAGAATGGGGTCAAGAGCTACACTCACCCCAACATGACTATAGAGGCGTGTGTAAAAACCATGGCTGGGGTTGTCGGCCCTTCAGCCATCGTCGCCGCCTCTAAAATGTACGGCAAGGCTGTGTTCTTCCTGGGGTCGGAGCGGGCGGTGTCCCTGGCCATCGAGAAGGGGCTCACCGTGGGCGGGACCTTCCTGCCGGTGGACCCCCTTGAGGCCACCGCGCAAAGGATTGTGGTTTCCAACGTCCCGCCCTTTGTTCCGGGTGAGCTCCTCCTCCCCCACCTACGTCAACTGGGGGAGGTGAGGTCGGGGATCACACCCATCCCGCTCGGCTTCCGGGAAGCCAGCCTTCGGCACGTCTTCTCCTTCCGGCGCCAGCTTTTCGTCCGGCTGGCGCGGGAGGAGGACGCGGATGGCGCGTTCACGGTGCTCCACGGGGGGACCGCCCACCGCGTCTTCTGGACCTCGGACGGCGTGCGGTGCTACGCCTGTAAGGAGGTGGGGCACGTCCGCAAAAACTGCCCCGCCTCCAAGGCCGCCACGACACCTGGCGCGGCCAGGGTTGGCGCCGCCGCCCCCCCTCCCCTTGATACTGTCCGCGCGTCGACGGCGACGGATGCGCGGTCGAAATCGGAGGCCAACACCACCACGGCCTCCGGCGGGGAGGAGGGAGAGCGTCCGGGGGGAAGGAAGGCGCGTAGGAAAACTAAACACCTAAGGGCGGATCCCCTCGCGGAGGAAACATCGGAATTGACCGAACTCACGCCCGAGTATATCGCGGAGTTGGTCGGGACGCATGAGACTGGGGGGGTCCTCGTGCCCGGGCCCGTGACCGTGACCGCAACTGCTGAGGCAGCTGAATCAAGACCTGCGGCCGGGCTCGGGCCCGAGGGGCCCAAGAAACCCAGTCGTCGGAAGGGGGCAGAGAGGGAGGCCCCAGCAGACATGGAGGCCTCCCCCTCTCCGGGCCCCAAACTTGTTAAAAAGAAAGCTCCGCCCCCAGCAGGAGGACTGCGAGGAGGAAGGTCCCTCCGCAAAAGGGGGGCAGTCGCCCGCCGCGGGTGCTGCGCCCCACCGCACCACCGTCATCGTCGCGCGCGATCGGCAGGGGTCGTCTGTCCCTCGGGAGGGTGAGACAGCCGAGTCTGTCCGACCTGTGCCTCCCGGGGATGGGGAAGAGACCCTGCCCGTGGGGGGGGGCGCGGAACAACCCGCGGAAGAAAATGTAGAACCTGAACCGTTGCTCCTCGCCGGGTCGGGCGTCCTGGGGACTGGGGCGGGCGAGGCCAAAGAGGCTGAAGCCGAGCCCGCCTTTTATAACCCAGATATCTCCCAGGGACTGCTCGACCTGGTGGAGGAGTGTAGCAATCCCCAGCCCGCTGGGTCGGAGGTTGGTGGCGGGGAGACGGAAAGCCCCCTGACTCCGTCTCTGATGTTGGCGCCGGACGTGCTGGAGGAAATTGAGATTATTTTCTCCCCGGTTTCTCCGGTCGCTCCGGCGCCTGAGGCGGGGGGGGGCCCCGAACCGCCGCCGCCTCCCGGCCCGGCGCCCCTGAAGGAGCCCAGGGTGGACTCCTCTGCCACCGATCCTGGGGGTGGGATCGTGACGGAGGCGGGGCCGGCCGGTGCGGCCGAGCCGTTCGCTGCACCCTGTGTGACGGACGGGTTGGCCGCCGGTGACGACCTCCCGGAGGAGGACGGGGACTCGGTGGGGGGCATCGAGGACGATTTGGAGTCCATCGGCAGCGAGGCGATGGACGCCCTCGTGCCCTTCACCGACTCTCCCCTCATCCCCGTAGGGGAACTCCGGGATTTTATGGCCATGAGCCAGGGTCGTCACAAGAAGATCCGGCTGGCCCTCGACAAGTGGTCGGAGCTGACGCTGCTCGTCGTGTCCGTCCGCGCCGCCGTTAAAATCATGGGCGCGGACAAGGACGTTGGCCGGCTCGAGCTGCGTCGGCTCAAGACGTTCCACACTGGGCTGCTGAGGGAGTGGCGGTCGTCGGTGACCGCGCTCCCTCCCCTCCGTTAGGTAGAGGTTGCACTATGCTTCTGAGATGAAGATAACCATAGCCAGCCTCAACATCAACGGCAGCAGGGAGGCGCGCCGTAGATTCAATAACTTCTCGGTCCTTCGGGACGGGAAATATGCGGTGTGCTTCCTGCAAGAAACCCACACCGTTCCGGGAGACGAGGCCACGTGGCTCCTGGAGTGGCAAGGAGGGGTCAGCATGAGTCACCTCTCCAACAATTCCTGCGGGGTGGCTGTCTTGCTGGCCCCGCATTTTCAGCCGGAGATCTTGAGGGTCAAGGAGCACGTGCCGGGCCGCTTGCTCCAGGTCACTGTTCGCCTGGGAGGCGTGCCGCTCCATTTAGTGAACGTGTACGCCCCCCGGACCGGTGCGCAGCAAGTGCGCTTCTTCGGAGAAGTGTCCGCTCTTCTGGGCTCCATCGACGTGGGCGAGTGCGTCATCCTCGGGGGGGATTTCAATTGTACCCTCGAGGCGCGGGACCGGTCGGGTCCCCCGCGAAGCCCGGCGGCGATGGAGAAGTTGCGGGACCTGGTCGGGTCCTTCGACTTGGTGGACGTCTGGCGAAATCTCCATCCCGACTCCAGCGCCTTCACGAGCGTGAGGTCTGGAGGAGGAAGGTCCAGAATCGACCGCCTTTACATTTCCCGGGCGTACGTCTCCTGCGTTCCGGCGGCTTCCATGCGGCCGGTGCCGTGCACGGACCACCACCTGGTGTGGGCGGAGCTCGCTCCGCTGCGCGCGCGGGGGGGGTCCGCGTACTGGCATTTTAACAACCTGCTGCTGGAGGACGCGCGGTTCCGGGATTCGTTTCGCCGGTTCTGGGCCGACTGGAGAAGGAAGCGGGGAGGCTTCCCCTCCTTGAGGCTATGGTGGGACGTGGGCAAGGCTCACGTCCGCGTCTTCTGTCAGGAGTACGCGAAGGGGTCGACCAAGAGGCGGGAGGCCCGGGTCGGGCGATTGGAGAAAGAAGTGCTCGACCTGGAGTCCCGTCTCGGTCAAGTCGTCGAGGACCCGGCCCTGCGGAAGGTGTACGAAGAGAAGAAGGGCGCGCTGAAGGACCTGCAGCTGGTCGGGTCCCGAGGCGCGTACGTGAGGTCGCGGATCCAGTTCCTGCGGGACCTGGACCGCGGCTCCCCCTTCTTCTACTCGCTGGAAAAAAGACGGGGGGTCCGTAAGCAGCTCTTGGGGCTGCTGGCCGACGACGGATCTCTGGTCTCGGATCCGGAGGGCATCAGCGCGGAGGCCCGGGCCTATTACGGGGCTCTGTTCTCTTCGGATCCGTCCAGCGAGGATGCGCGCAGAGTTTTGTGGGAGGACCTGCCAAAGGTCGGCCCGGAGGGCGCCGAGAATTTAGAAGCTCCGCTAAGCCTGGCGGAGCTGACCGGCGCCCTGCGCCAGCTCTCGAGGGGCAAGTCCCCGGGGCTGGACGGGCTGACCGTGGAGTTCCACAGGGCGTTCTGGGACGTCTTGGGGGACGACTACGCGCGGGTCCTGGGGGAAAGTCTGGCGACCGGGGAGATGCCCCTCTCTTGGCGCAGGGCGGTCATCGTCCTGCTGCCCAAGAAGGGCGATCTCCGCCTACTTAAGAACTGGCGCCCGGTCTCCCTCCTCAGCACGGACTACAAAATTTTCGCCAGGGCTATGTCTGCTCGCCTTGGCACCGTGCTGGCCCGCATGATCCACCCCGACCAGTCCTACACGGTCCCGGGCCGGAGTATCCACGATAACATCCATCTGGTCCGGGACCTGGTCCACCATTCCCAGAGGGCTGGTCTGTCGGTCGCCTTCCTTTCCCTGGATCAGGAGAAGGCGTTCGACAGGGTGGATCACGAGTATCTTTTCGGGACTCTGCGCGCATTCGGGTTCGGGACGCATTTCGTCGCCCGGATCCGACTTCTGTACGCCGCCGCGGAGTGTCTGATTAAAGTTAATGGGTCTTTGACGGCGCCCCTTCGCTTCGGGAGGGGGGTGCGTCAGGGATGCCCCATGTCCGGTCAGTTATACGCCGTTTGCGTGGAGCCTTTCCTGCGCCTCTTGCGGAAGAGGTTGACGGGACTGGCTCTGCAAGGGCCGGGCGTGGAGGTGGTCCTCTCGGCTTACGCCGATGACGTGCTCCTCGCGGTCACGGATCCCGTCGACTTGCGGAGGATGCGAGAATGCCAGCAGATTTACTCGGACGCATCCTCCGCCAAGATCAACTGGGAGAAATGTTCTGGACTCCTGGTGGGCCCATGGCGGGTGGACTCCCTGCCGGAGGAGTTCGGGCCTTTCGCCTGGAGCACCACGCACCTCCTCTACCTGGGAGTCTACCTCAGCCCGGCCGAGGACGCCTGGCCGGCGAACTGGCAAGAGCTGGAGGCCAAAGTCACCGCTCGCCTAGGACGCTGGACAGGACTGCTCCGAGTGTTGTCCTACAGGGGTCGAGCGCTGGTCATAAACCAGCTGGTGGCCGCCATGTTGTGGTACCGGTTGGTCACTTTGATCCCTCCCCCTGCGTTTGTCGCCAAGATGCAGAAGAAGCTCGTCGACTTCTTCTGGGACAAAAGGAAGCACTGGGTCTCTGCCGCGGTTTTGAGTCTCCCGCTTAGGGAGGGCGGTCAGGCGCTGGTGTGCCTTCGCACCCAGGCGGCGACTTTCCGTCTTCAGACGCTGCAGAGATACCTGTACGTGGAGAATCCTCCTAGGTGGCGTGCGCTGGCGACGTATTTCTTCCGCCAGCTGCACGGCCTCAATTACGACACGCAGCTCCTGTTTGTGAGAGTGGGTGGCACGCGTGCCAGCCTGCGGGAGCTGCCTGTCTTCTACCAGGAACTGCTATGGGTTTGGAACAGCGTCGCCTCCGAGCGCAGTTCTCCCCCCGTCAGGAGCGGCGGCCGTCCTTCGGGAGCCGCTGTTCAGGAATCCGCACCTCCACGACCGCGGGTTCGGCTGGCTGGCGGAGGGCAGGGCTGTGCCCGGTAAGGTGACCAGAGTCGGGGACCTGCTCGATGGCGGAGGAGCGGGCTGGATGGCGCCGGAGGAGTTGGCGAGGCGCATGTCTTGGGTCAACGTCCGGCTCGCGGTCAAAGCCATCGAGTCGCTAAAAGTGGCACTGGGCCCCGTCTCCACTAGGTGTGTCGAGGAGGCTCAAGCACGTGGGGCGATCCCGTCCGAACTGACCCCCGTTCGGACGGAATTCCTTATCGGCGCCCGGCCCCGAATCCTCCCTCGGGAGCCGCCGCCTCACCACTTGAGCCTTCTCGGAGAAATGCCCTCCGTGCCCTTTCAATCCGCACGGAGGCGTTTCCTGTACGGGCTGCTCCTGCACACTCTCCACTTTGCCATCTTCGTCTGCCGTCCGGACACGCCTTGGCGTACCATCCTGCCGTCCGGCGGAGGCGAAGGTCCCCATTGGAAGGCTCTCTACGCGGGAGTCTTCCCTTGTTCTATTGGGGACTTGGCCTGGAGGGTGTTGCACGGAGCAGTCCCGTGCAATAGGATTTTAAGTAGGTTTACGGACTCCCAGGCTGCTTGCCATTTTTGCGGCCTGGAGGAGTCCGTTTATCACATTTATGTTGAATGTGAGAGGTTGCAGCCCCTCTTTCATTATTTGAAGGGGCTGCTCCTCAATTTCTGGTTGCACTTCAGCCCCACGCTCCTGATCTACAGTCACCCGGTGCGGAGGGGAGCGGGTAGGTCGGAGGACCTCCTCGTAGGACTGCTCCTGGGCCTGGCCAAGAAAGCCATTAATTGGTCCAGGCAGCGGGCGGTCGAGGGGGTCGTTCGGCCCGATTGCCTGCCTCTCTTCCGCGGCCATGTTCGCGCCCGGGTGGCCCTGGAGATGGAGCACGCGGTGTCCGCCGGCACGCTTGAGTTTTTCCGCGACCGGTGGGCGCCGCGGGGACTGGAGTGCATCGTCACCCCGGACTTTCAAATTTTAATTTGATTTATTAAGTTTCATTTCAAGTTTTAATTGATTTACAGTAAATTTGCGTTCTGTCAAACCAAAAAGATCAACACCAGGTTATAGCCTCAGCAGCCAGTAGAAGGAGAGTGAGCAGCTGAGCAGGAAGAGGAGAAGGAGAAGGAGACCAGGCAGCAGACCACCACCAACAACAACCACTACAACCACAACTACTGAGGTGCCTGGAGAGAGAGGACAGGAGAGGAGAAAGATAAGAAAGGAAGGCCAAGGCCATTAACAACAGAGGAGAGGCCTTTCCACACTGCCTCCTCAATTGGCCTCCATTTTAGGAGAGGGAGAGAGGGGAGAAAACATCACACCATCAACTGTTTGGAAGGAGGAAGGAAGGAAAGAACAGCTACAGGTGGGTGTGATTCTGGTGCACTCTCCCAGAGACTTTGTTTTGTAGGTGGGGGGAGGAAAGAAGAAAAGAAGAGGGCCGGAACATCTAAGGGGTGTGTGTGTGTGTGTGTGTTGGCTTCTGTAAAAGCTAGGCCGCACACACCATATTAAACACCCCTTTCCCATTGCCTGACCTGGGACAGCTGGAGCTGCCTAGGTGAAGTTCCCCAATTAATTTAATCCAATTGGGCATCGTTAAGACCTGGTGCAGGACTGAGCCTGGGCATCTCCAGCTATCCCAGGTGAAGACATCTTCTCCCCCCACCAGAAGACCACCACCAAAGACTTTTATTACATCGGAGAGTGCACCCCCCTGCCAACACCCACCCACCCACCATCCTGAGTGGCGACCCTGCCCTTGCGGCTTCCCTCCTTCCTACCCCCTCTCTCTCTCTCTTTGTCTCTGTCTCTCTCTGCCTCTCTCTCTAAGAGGCACCTCAATTAACTTTTTATTAAATACCCATTGAGCAGAGGGGAGAAGGCCCCTCTCCCAATTCAATCAACTAAAGGGAGAGGTGTGCCTTCAATTTAAGAGCTCCCTCTGCTCGGGGGAAAACAAAAAAAAAACCGAGGCCATTAACACCTTCAGGCCTGTGACTTGGGGTGAGTGTAGCCCTTAAAGAACCCTCCATTATGGCGACCACATCTTCATCGGTGGCGGGGGCAGCGAGGACGTACGCGAGCGTGGCAGCCGCGGCCACGGCCACAGCCACGAGTCCTCCTGTTACCCCGTCACCTTTTACCCTCCTTACGAGGAAGAATGGGGTCAAGAGCTACACTCACCCCAACATGACTATAGAGGCGTGTGTAAAAGCCATGGCTGGGTTGTCGGCCCTTCAGCCATCGTCGCCGCCTCTAAAATGTACGGCAAGGCTGTGTTCTTCCTGGGGTCGGAGCGGGCGGTGTCCCTGGCCATCGAGAAGGGGCTCACCGTGGGCGGGACCTTCCTGCCGGTGGACCCCCTTGAGGCCACCGCGCAAAGGATTGTGGTTTCCAACGTCCCGCCCTTTGTTCCGGGTGAGCTCCTCCTCCCCCACCTACGTCAACTGGGGGAGGTGAGGTCGGGGATCACACCCATCCCGCTCGGCTTCCGGGAAGCCAGCCTTCGGCACGTCTTCTCCTTCCGGCGCCAGCTTTTCGTCCGGCTGGCGCGGGAGGAGGACGCGGATGGCGCGTTCACGGTGCTCCACGGGGGGACCGCCCACCGCGTCTTCTGGACCTCGGACGGCGTGCGGTGCTACGCCTGTAAGGAGGTGGGGCACGTCCGCAAAAACTGCCCCGCCTCCAAGGCCGCCACGACACCTGGCGCGGCCAGGGTTGGCGCCGCCGCCCCCCCTCCCCTTGATACTGTCCGCGCGTCGACGGCGACGGATGCGCGGTCGAAATCGGAGGCCAACACCACCATGGCCTCCGGCGGGGAGGAGGGAGAGCGTCCGGGGGGAAGGAAGGCGCGTAGGAAAACTAAACACCTAAGGGCGGATCCCCTCGCGGAGGAAACATCGGAATTGACCGAACTCACGCCCGAGTATATCGCGGAGTTGGTCGGGACGCATGAGACTGGGGGGGTCCTCGTGCCCGGGCCCGTGACCGCAACTGCTGAGGCAGCTGAATCAAGACCTGCGGCCGGGCTCGGGCCCGAGGGGCCCAAGAAACCCAGTCGTCGGAAGGGGGCAGAGAGGGAGGCCCCAGCAGACATGGAGGCCTCCCCCTCTCCGGGCCCCAATACGTTAAAAAGAAAGCTCCGCCCCCAGCAGGAGGACTGCGAGGAGGAAGGTCCCTCCGCAAAAGGGGGGCAGTCGCCCGCCGCGGGTGCTGCGCCCCACCGCACCACCGTCATCGTCGCGCGCGATCGGCAGGGGTCGTCTGTCCCTCGGGAGGGTGAGACAGCCGAGTCTGTCCGACCTGTGCCTCCCGGGGATGGGGAAGAGACCCTGCCCGTGGGGGGGGGCGCGGAACAACCCGCGGAAGAAAATGTAGAACCTGAACGTTGCTCCTCGCCGGGTCGGGCGTCCTGGGGACTGGGGCGGGCGAGGCCAAAGAGGCTGAAGCCGAGCCCGCCTTTTATAACCCAGATATCTCCCAGGGACTGCTCGACCTGGTGGAGGAGTGTAGCAATCCCCAGCCCGCTGGGTCGGAGGTTGGTGGCGGGGAGACGGAAAGCCCCCTGACTCCGTCTCTGATGTTGGCGCCGGACGTGCTGGAGGAATTGAGATTATTTTCTCCCCGGTTTCTCCGGTCGCTCCGGCGCCTGAGGCGGGGGGGGGGCCCCGAACCGCCGCCGCCTCCCGGCCCGGCGCCCCTGAAGGAGCCCAGGGTGGACTCCTCTGCCACCGATCCTGGGGGTGGGATCGTGACGGAGGCGGGGGCCGGCCGGTGCGGCCGAGCCGTTCGCTGCACCCTGTGTGACGGACGGGTTGGCCGCCGGTGACGACCTCCCGGAGGAGGACGGGGACTCGGTGGGGGGCATCGAGGACGATTTGGAGTCCATCGGCAGCGAGGCGATGGACGCCCTCGTGCCCTTCACCGACTCTCCCCCTCATCCCCGTAGGGGAACTCCGGGATTTTATGGCCATGAGCCAGGGTCGTCACAAGAAGATCCGGCTGGCCCTCGACAAGTGGTCGGAGCTGACGCTGCTCGTCGTGTCCGTCCGCGCCGCCGTTAAAATCATGGGCGCGGACAAGGACGTTGGCCGGCTCGAGCTGCGTCGGCTCAAGACGTTCCACACTGGGCTGCTGAGGGAGTGGCGGTCGTCGGTGACCGCGCTCCCTCCCCTCCGTTAGGTAGAGGTTGCACTATGCTTCTGAGATGAAGATAACCATAGCCAGCCTCAACATCAACGGCAGCAGGGAGGCGCGCCGTAGATTCAATAACTTCTCGGTCCTTCGGGACGGGAAATATGCGGTGTGCTTCCTGCAAGAAACCCACACCGTTCCGGGAGACGAGGCCACGTGGCTCCTGGAGTGGCAAGGAGGGGTCAGCATGAGTCACCTCTCCAACAATTCCTGCGGGGTGGCTGTCTTGCTGGCCCCGCATTTTCAGCCGGAGATCTTGAGGGTCAAGGAGCACGTGCCGGGCCGCTTGCTCCAGGTCACTGTTCGCCTGGGAGGCGTGCCGCTCCATTTAGTGAACGTGTACGCCCCCCGGACCGGTGCGCAGCAAGTGCGCTTCTTCGGAGAAGTGTCCGCTCTTCTGGGCTCCATCGACGTGGGCGAGTGCGTCATCCTCGGGGGGGATTTCAATTGTACCCTCGAGGCGCGGGACCGGTCGGGTCCCCCGCGAAGCCCGGCGGCGATGGAGAAGTTGCGGGACCTGGTCGGGTCCTTCGACTTGGTGGACGTCTGGCGAAATCTCCATCCCGACTCCAGCGCCTTCACGAGCGTGAGGTCTGGAGGAGGAAGGTCCAGAATCGACCGCCTTTACATTTCCCGGGCGTACGTCTCCTGCGTTCCGGCGGCTTCCATGCGGCCGGTGCCGTGCACGGACCACCACCTGGTGTGGGCGGAGCTCGCTCCGCTGCGCGCGCGGGGGGGGGTCCGCGTACTGGCATTTTAACAACCTGCTGCTGGAGGACGCGCGG